>BSBK01000119.1:1115000-1755203 GCA_027943335.1 Chamaecyparis obtusa | reverse complement strand
ACTTCGATGTCGATTTCGTTCGAATTGAAGATGTAGGAGATTAATGAACTTATAGCCCATTTTTGGGGTATTACAGACATTTTATGATGGCACATGTTTTCTATATATATATATATATATATATATATATATATATATATATATATATATATATATATATATATATATATATATATATATATATATATATATATATATATATATATTATCAATCTACTTGTTATCATGTTATTTGGACTTGTGTTATGATGACTTCTTGTCATATTATTTTTACTTGTTAGAGTAGAACTTGCATTGTACTAGGACTTGTTATCATATATTACTTGGACTTGTTGTTAGAGTAGGACTTGTTTGTATGATTGTATATATCATGAGTTGATATGATGGACATTATGATACATATTATTCTAGGACTTGATATGTTATTTATCTTATTCATGGACTTTTAATACTATTTCATGATTTTTTCAAATAGTGGTTTGAATGTAGATATATGAGCTTATGTAATATAATCATTTTTAATATCATTTTTAATTAAATATCAGTATCCTAAAAAAACCATTGTAAGATATAAAAATATATCTTAATGGGATATGTTTTTATATGTATGTTTGAGTGTGGAGGGTTAGGTGTTGAGTGTTGATGTAGATGTGGTGTGTGTGGAAAATGTTGTGGACATACAAATTTAATAAAACATGAATACTTATCTTGAAAAGGAGCAGATTTGGAAATCACTATTTTCTAGTGTCTGTGTTCAGTTTCGGAAAATTATGCAACTGGATCTAACCTGGATATATATAAATAAAGAAAACCTAGAAAACCTTATGTCTTTCTAAGAGAGGTCAGCCTTAAACCAAAATAGGGGTAAGATCTTACCCCAAGACACAATCTTACCCCTAAAAGTCAACCTTGACATGCATTGTTCTAACAGAAATTTTATTCGTGGATCCCAGAAGTTCACCAAAAAGTGTACTCAGATCTGAACTACAATTCATTGTTTTGCACCTGTACCTACAATAAAAATGGTCTTGTTTTTTGGATGAGGGGTTTTCCTTGGTCAAACCCCAGTTTGGAATCAACCTTTAAAATAGAATTGAAATAGAAAATGCTAGCTAGTAGTAGAAGTAGATCTAACAAAGAAGCTATGATATTCAATAGATATGCAATTGTATCTGGAATGTAAATAAGATATTGATATGAAAAGCTTAGATTCAACACTAACAAATGTAAGTCAAAACCTTCATGATTGTTTGAATTGAAATCCAACTTGAAGGGTGAATGAATAGATCTTAAAGATGAACAAAGGATCTTGAAGGAAGATCACACCACCATGATGGATAGATCTAGGATTTGAATGATGAATCTTGAATACTTGAACCAAATCCCTCCAAAGGCTTGAATGCTTGAATCCTTGATCTTCAATGGAGAACTTGAATTCTTGAATATAGATGATGGCTTGAATGCTTCCTTGAGAACACTTTCTTGAAAATGGATGTGAAAGATGTGTACTTGATTGCACTTAAGAGATGATAACAAATGATGGATTGCTTGATTGTGGATGTGAAAATGAGAGAGGAAAGCTTCCTTTTATACTAGTCTAGGGCACAAAATTCTAGAGAGGCAGACATAGGATAATTAAATTCTCATTTAAAACCTTAACCCCTAGAAGTGGACTTAGATTAAATATAATTTAAGAGTTTACTATTTCAAAATCTGAAACAACCAACTTGAAAGTGGGAAAATAAATTTTTTGAAGCCTGACATCTGAAAACTTCTGGAATCTGAAATCTGGACCCAGGGTCAGGGTCGAGATCGACTCTAATCTAGGTCAAGGTCAAGGTCGACCTTGACCCAGAAGGTTGACCTTCACCTTGAGGTCAAGAATCTCATGGTTTTAGGTCAAGGTGCCAGAAACAAGCTCGAAAGAGGTGGAGAAAAGGGTAGAACAAGAGAAAAACCATGATCCAAGCTAGAGATCCCATGAAGGCATCTAACATGACCCCAAAAAACCTACTTAGAGGGATAAACTAGTCCTAAATGGAAGTGCTTCCATTTTTTGATGATACATTTAGCCCCCACTTTAGCAAGAGTATGGATTCAATACAAACTCTTGATAGGAGAAGAAAGATCCAAGTGGATTCACAAAAAAATAAAATAACACTTAGTTAGGAACACAAGCCCCCAAGCTAAGGATTCTAACTCAACATACACGCACGAGGGTGAGAAAACAAAGAGAAAATTGAAAGACAAAAAAAGAGGGGGTTAGTACAAAAATAAACCCAAATCAACTAGCAAAGAAAACCTTGCTAAGAAATGCTTCCTATACTAATATCATATTTGGAAAGCTATCATAAAAATATAAATGATTACATAATAAATACAAGAGAAAAACTATAAATAACATAGCTTCATGATCTAATCCTACTAGCATGAAAGAAAAAAGAGAGAAAAGAGAAACTGATTACCTCACCTAGTAAGATGTCCACCTTACCATGAATCACCAAGGAGGGAGAGCCCAATAGGTAGAAAATCCTGATAGTTCACCCAAAAACTATGCCTTGAAACTATAATGTGTCTTTTGAGGGCTTTTGGAATACCCATAGATCCACATTCTTCAATCACTATGAATATAAAATGTGTGTCTCTTCAACATTTAGAAACTTATGTGTGTTACCTTCTGAGGATTTAGCATATTTTTTAAATTGAAAAATGTGTCTCTTTAGAATTTAGTAACTTATGTGCGTTGCCTTTGGAGGATTTAGCATATTGAAAAATTGAAAAATACGTGTCTCTTTAGGATTTAGCAACTTATGTGTGTTACCTTAAGAGGATTTAGCATATTGAAAATTTGAAAAATGTGTGTCTCTTACGGATTTAGCAACTTATGTGTGTTACCTTTGGAGGATTTAGCATATTGAAAAATGTAAACTATAGCATAAGGGAGACCCTATATATGCCCCCATCCTTATCATGGTTGTCTAGTAGACATGATAAGGAAGAGAAGGAGGATACCTACTTCATAAAGTGTGTACTAGGAAAAGTACTTTCATAGGGTTAGTATTGCAAATAAATGAATAAATCAACTAAATTACCACAAAGAGTAAGCTATTTAAGAAAATACTTGACAATTAAGCACTCTATGGATCTCTATTTAGGGATGCTAATGCAAAGCTCTCAGCAAGCTTCCATTTGTGACAGTCCTAAAATGAGAATGAATGATAAACAATGCTAAGAGATTAATTCCAAATGAAATTACACTTATTTAACTCTAAATTTTCCTTTCTAGCTATAAATTGCAAGAGGTTTGATGCTATTCTTAGATTTATGGATAGATATTGATTGAATTATGCATTACTTTTATAGATTTTGGCAAGGGTAGGGGGTGTGATTGATTTGATCATGATTAGGTGAGGGATAAGTCCATGGTTCCACCTTTGAAGACCATTTAAATATTTTATCCTCAAAGCTTGGGACCAAAGGACAACATGAGTGGACAAGATGTATTCTCCAAGTGAGTGATTGAGATTCGATTTAGGCTTGATCCATGTGAGTTCTATCCTTAAATCCTACTGGTTGATGAATTTTTCTCTCATTTGGTGGTTGAGGGGAAATAAGATTTAATTAATTGAATTTAATTATTATCTTTAGCCATGTGTACCCCTTGAATGAGTTGATTTTCTTTAAATGGGACTATGAAATTAATTATATTAATTACACAATTGATTGATTTATCATGATTTATTTGATTTAAATTGAATTTATGACTTTTGATTATTAATTAAATTGAATTGAGACTTGATTTGAATTTTGATTTGATAAATGCTTGATTTGATTCAATTTCTCTGATGTTTGCCTTAATTGTTCACTTGATTTATCTTGTCCAATTTTAGGTGATTACAAATGCCCCTCTTTCAATTGACATGCAAAGTCATGTGTCGATTCAAAGAATGTCCTGATCGTCCCTCATATGAAGTCTTGATCATCCCTTATATGAAGTCTTGATTCCGTCGATGGTCAATTCTGATGTTTAGTATAAGATGTAGATTCTAATGAAGTTTGATTGGATTTGATGTCTTGATGGTTGATTTGATGAGGAATTATCTGATATGGAACCTGTTTCGATCTGATTTGATGTTTGATGCCCCTTTCGCTTAATAAGAAAAAAAAATTTGATAAAAGATTGTGCTTTGATTTTATGGTCGTGCCCCTAATTTGGTGATTAAGATGCTAGTCTTGATTGTCCGAGTGTATGCCCCCTTGAAAATGAAATGAAATTTGATAGTTGTTTGAAAAATATGATAGGTGAGTTTTGTGTTTTAATTAGTTCAATTTGTAATAAATTTTGATTTCATTTCCGATAAAGAATTTATGTTCATTTGATGACAAATGCCCCTGATTTGGTAGAATTGGTAAAAAATTTAGGTCCCTTTTTAGGTCAAAATGGCCTATATATAGGGGTAAAAAGTCATTTTTACTATTCATTTTCACTCTACCTTTTGACTTTTCTTCTCTGAGCCTTATGAGCTTTTCACCATGGTTATCCTGATTTGTGAGCACTGATTCAAGTGAGGGTATCGATATCTATGGCTACCTGGCTATGGACCTCGGGTATGTACCCCGTTAACTTGCTTTGTCAATTTGATGTATTTAATTTGAAAAAAAAAGAATTTTTGAAGATAAAACCCTATTTTTTTCATTTTTCAAATGAAAATTTTCTTTTAATCATTTATTTTGCGAGTACATGTTTGTTTTAGCACTTCTGCAATTTTATGTTGCATAGCTATTGGGGTCCTTTTCAACTTTAACTTTTTCTCCTGTTAATGCAAAATTATGTGCGCTTTTGATTTTTAAGTAGCATGTATGTGTAGTTCTTTTAATGCGTACAAGATGTTGTAGCACGTATACCTTAAAAAATGCTTTTAATTTTTTAAATAGCGCATACACCATTTAAAATTCCACTTTTTCTTTTTAGTGCTTTTAATTATTAAAATAGCACTTTCACCCTATTTGGTTAAAATGCAAATGACTAAGTCAATTTTTGGAGCTGTCTAGTATCGCCAATCAATTGATTGGCTTAGGTAACAAACCTGATTTGGTAGTGAGTTGTAGGATGTCAGTTTGAGTCAATTTGTTTTGAATTGTTGATTGTCAATCTCAATTTAGATGATGGATGATGATAAATTTTATGTCCTCTCTAAATAGAATCAAGAAAATTGATAGTGGTTTGATATTTTTTAAATGTTTGATTGACTTAGGATGATTCAAAAGATATTGGTTTCAAATGCTGATGTGATTTAAACTTTCTTTTTGCAGCCAAGCTTAATTCACTCACCATTAGGGGTCTGTATCCCTTACCATTCAAGATGATTGATGACTTGAACGGTGCAGATCATCAACTCATTGACAAATGCGGTCTTTCCTTCTTACTTGTTCTACCTTGATTCTGAGTGAATCAAGGACTTATCACAGCTATGGTAGAGAGGTGGCACTCTGACCATAATATGTTTCATTTTCCTATGGGAGAGATGACTATCACTCTCGAGGATGTGTATCGCATCCTCCGCATCCCCACTCATGGAGAGTTGGTGTATTATGATCAGGTATACAATGGCACAACTTGCCGATGGATTTTTCAGGACCTAACTATTGGTGATGATCATATCTAGTGGGCTCAGTTTCCTTCTTTCCCAGTTCTTCCTGCGGTCTTGGATGCTCTGATTGGTAGCTTCCTTGTTCTTGATCGTTGAGGGCATGGTTTTGCAGGTTGATGGGGATGCATCCTTGAGGATCTTATTGCTCAGCCTCATCAATTTGATTGGGTCACTTGCATTCTTGTGTAGTTATATCATGAGCTTCATTTAGCTATGTACCATCATAGGGCTACTCTATTTGTGAGGGTTATTTTTCTTCAGTTATGGACCTAGGAGAACATCCCAGTGACTAGGCCTATCTCTGTGAGGCACCATCATCCAAGGTGGCCGTTTGCATGGATGTATGAGGGTATGGTTGTGCAAGCCCATTTGGGCAAGCTAGATTACTAGCGTTAGATCATTAATGATGTAGACCAGGTCATATGGAGACCATATATTGGAAGTGAGGCATGGCTAGAGGATGCATCTGAGATTCTGTTTATGTGCACAACTAGGTGGATGATAGGGTGTGCTTCCCTTATTATTGAGAGATTATGTTTCCTCTGGGTATTATGATAGTATGGTTGTACATAGGGCATGCCACAGGGATTAGTGATGTATAAATGGGTACAGGTGGAGAGATCACTATGGGAGCCACAAATTGACTATAGGATAGCTCACTAGGAGGTACTACATCTTGATCACCTACCTTGGGATATAAGAGATCATGTCATAGATGCTGACATGACTAATGAATATGTTTATTGGTTCACTTAGAACCCATTTATGAGATTTATAGATCCAGTAGAGTGAGTGCCATGGATAAAGGAGGAGTCAGATGATGATGGTGGGGATGGGGATGGAGGTGAGGGTGGTAGGAGATGGGCTCATTGGGGATGACTAGTTTGTCAAGCAGGTCGAGGAGGTAGAGTTATGATCTTAGTGATTGCTGATGCACCCATTCCTCCTAGGGGTGGTGTTCAGATGAGGGGTGGTTAGCCTAGAGTTTGAGGTGTTGGTGTGGACAAGGTTTTACATCATCTTTCTATGGATCCTATAGCTAGATTGGGCCATCACAGGGTCCAATATCAAAGATAGGTGGATGTTCAGGTAGTTGCTGATGTGGATGCTTAGGCCACACAGATTCTACTAGATCAGGTGCAGGATATTCCAGCCCAAGCTCCTCCTCCATAGGTTATTCCACAGGCTCCTCCCATATAGGCTCCTACTTCTTCTTCTATGCCATCTTCTTGAGTTCTTCTATCTTCTTCTTCTTTCATTCCATATTTGTACATTCTATCATCTTCCATTCTGTCTTCTTCTATTTCATCTTCTTTTACTTCTCCTCCACTAACTCTCCCTACACAGGTTTCAACTCAAACTCCTACACCAGCGTTAGCCTCAGATGTTAGATCATTGCAGTCTGAGATGTTATAGATGAGACAGTAGGTTACTTAGCTGAATTTGATGATACAGACCTTCATGGCTCCTATGACTCCACATGGTTTTCGAGCTAGTTCCAATAGACCTCCTGATAGTGACTATGGTCTTGATAGTGCTGATGTTACCGATGGTTCTGGCAGTTGATTTATGCTGAGCTGATATATATTCTTTATTCATTGATGTATATGATGACCCATTTTTTATATCAAGACATTGGACTCTGTTTGTATTCTTTTGATTAGTTGATGTTTTTTATGTGTTGATACTTGTTGATACTTTGATGGACTTTGATTTTTTTATGCTTATTACTTTGATGATGATACCATGGACTTTGATACTTTGTTGATAGATTCACTTCATGTGACATCATCATGTGTTGGACTTCATTTTTCTAGGTGTTTTTCTATGATATACAGATCTATATGATTCTATCTCTTATATGCTTTGTTTCATGCTTTTCTAGATGTAGTAAATTATATGGATGCACATGTTCTATTTATGCTTAAATGGTTATCTTATGTATGACATAAAATAGGTGAATGTATGTGATATGGATTTAACTAATTTATAATGGTTTATGATATATGATGAAAATGGTACATAAATGTGTTATTGATGATTTATTGACTAATGCGATGTAATGGTACTTATGGATATATGGATTTAAATGATATGGATATATAATGAATATGTAATGGATTTATGGTATGCTGATGTGATGCAATTAGATTCAATTTTAAATGAATTAATATGGATATTTAATGATTAATGATTTATATGGCTCTAAATGTTATATGTTATATGGGTGCATGATGTTGATGAATGTAAATGCAATTATATATAATGTATGATGAATGTAAATGTAATGAATTTATTATGAATGGATTTAGATGAATGATGTAATGTGTAATATTTTTGAATGAACTAAATGACATGCAACTGATGATTAACTAATGTCTATTTAAATGAAATGATTTAATGGATGTAATGAATGTTATCTAATGAATTATAATCATAAATGAGCTTAATGGTTGAATATGAATGATTTCTTAAAAAGAATGCACCCTAAATGAGATGGATCTTTAAAAATGAATGTAAACTAATGCAATGTCACCTAATGAACCTTAAATTAAATGATGTAAACTAAGTAATTTTAGTAAAATTGATGTAAGATAAATGTGATGAACTTAATTGAATCTAGGGAGAAATCCTAAATGAATGCAAGATTACTTGAATCTAACAAATGCAAGTGAACTAATTTAATGCACCCTTGTTTTTTATTTTTTGATTTCCAACAGACTCGATCACATATAGTTTTTGATGTTCATTTGATTTTTTATTTAACTCCACCCCCTTTCTATTTTCCTCTTGCAATTTTGTTTTTATGCTAAGAAAGGAAAATAATTTAAATCCATTTAATCTAAGATGTATGCAACTAACTGTCACTATTCAAAAATTTGGAGCTTATATTCATCATTGATTGCTTTGTGATATCTGAATTTAGTACAATCATCACTAGTTCAATTATGATGATATGAACACCTTTTTCACCTCTTACATTGCTTTCATATCCTTTGGTATGAGGATCACTGATTGAAGTCACTCATGAGAGTACGAATACTGATTTTGTTGAATTCTATGTTGCAAGTGGATTTTAGCATTTTGATATTTAACATCAAAATATCCAAGGTATCCTTTTGCATAAATAAAAAAAGATCTTAGTTTCGTCATATGTACAAGTCCTTGATGATTCTTTGATGATCACGTCCTTACACCAATAATACATACTTTAAAATTTTTATCTTAAAATAGTCATTCAAAAATCACTAAAATATCATGATTTCATCCTTGCTTATCTAGTTTAAAAACTTTCATCAATTCTCTAGGAAGACATGATTTCATCAATCAAGTCAACACTTTAGAAAAAATTTCAATTGTTTCTCAAATCCATATTTCAAGTGTAGTTCCATCTATTTCATATTTTTAATCCTGATAAAGATAAGGTATTCGTGAGATCTTGGATTAAATTTTGTGGTTGGTTCAAATTGGATTAGAGTTACAATTTGATTGAGTGTTTCACTTGTGCTTTGATGAATTAATTTGGTGTCTACTTGAAGTTTGATTTTGATGAATCCTCCCTCCTTTAGATTAGATTTCCCCCAGTTTGATATGATTACATTTGTGGGACTTAGGATAATTTACAGATTGGGTGACCAAAATCTTTAGGTACTTGCAAATGCAACTGTGGGGTTTTATTATGCAATATATACAAATGCTGGTGAATGCAATATTTACAAGGATGACTGCTAGGTATGCGACTGACTTGGACTTTCAATGGTGCCTGTTTACTAGGTTTTCACCGATTGGATGGATTTACTTTCTTTTTCTATTTTTCAAGCTTTTCTCCATTTTTTTCTACCAAGGTGCCTATTTGCTAGGTTTTCACCAAGGCACTTTTTTCTCTTTTTCTGATTTTTTTGTATTTTCTCTCTTCTTCTTTTTTTCATATCATCAAGGCACCTATTTTCTAGGTTTTCACCAAGACAACATCTTTCTGAGGATCATTTATAAATGTTTTTGGCTTTCTTCATGCTCAATTTTCCACTATTTTTTATCTTTTTTGCTTTTCAATATTTTTGGTATTTTCCAGATCTCTTTTGACTATATACAATAAATAGGATGTTATCCATCTGATACTCTTCTTCTCTATACCCTTTCATCTACTTTATGTCTAGAACCTTTTTAGGTGAATTCTATTGATAGGTTCTTGTAATTCTTATCCATCACAATCAACTAATTTATAGGTGCTTGTCCCAAAAGATGAAGTGATCACAAAAGGTCCTAACCAGTTTGCTTCCCATTTTCCTTTCATTTCTCTTTCTAATTGATTCTTGGGATTTTCTCACCAAACTAAGTCACCTATTTGAAATTTCCTTGACTTGATATGCTTGTTATAAGTCCTTGATATTCAGTTTTGATACACTTTCAAATGATTGAAGGCTTTTTGATGTTTTTCATCTAGCAGTTCTAATTCATATAATCTAGCAAACCTATAATCTTCTTCACTTATCAAACCATGTAGGGATACTCTTAAAGATGGAATTTATACCTCCAAAGTTAAAACTACTTCTACTCCAAAGACTAAGGAGAATGGTGTAGCTCTTTTTGGCATTCTGATACTTGTCTTATAAGCCCATAAGGTTGGGTTTATTTTTATATACCAATCTCTACCTAAATTATCCATGGTTCTCTTCAATATCTTTAAGATGTTCTTATATGTTGCTTCTTCTTGTCCATTACCTTGGGGGTAATATATTGAAGATGAGTGATGTATCATATGGAGTTTTGTGCATAGCTCTTTCAAATCCTTGTTTTTGAAATGTTTTGCATTATCTGTTATGATGGCATGTGGGACACCATATCTACAAATTATGTGATTTAGAATGAACAGGGATATTTTCTTTCCTATAGCAGTTGACAAGGGTACAACTTTCACCCATTTGGTAAAGGATTATGTTGTTGTAATGATGAATTTATGACCATTTTAAGATGATCGATAAATCATCCCTATTAAATCCAAACCCCATTGATAAAAGGGCCAAGGTGTTACAATAGGATGAAGCTCTTGTGTTGGTACATGGATCAAGTTCCCATGATATTGACACTTACGACAAGTTTAAGAAAAGTGACAAGCATCTTTTCCCATTGAAGGCAAAAAATATCCTATCCTAAGAAGTTTCTTAGCTAGGGTTAAACCATTTGAATGTGACCCACAAATCCCCTCATGAATTTATTGTAAGGCTACTCCTAATTCCTCTATCTCTAGACATCTTAGAAGCATTCCATCTAGACTCTTACGATACAACATGTCAGATATTAAAGTATAATGAGAGGCTTGGCATATAAAGCTTTTCTTTGATTTCTAGTTTGGTCCATAGGTAGGATTTGGTCTTTTAAGTAGGTATAAATTGCTCCATACCAAGTTGATTCATGTCCTATTAGAAAAAAAATGGTATGAGGATGGGTAGGGTCAAATTCGGGTTGCTCAACTTCTTCTACTAGGAATTCATATATGGCGCTTTGATCTGGTATTTAGAGAAGTGATGGAAAAGTAGCCATTGCATCTGTTGCTTTATTCTTATCTCTTGGTACTTGCTCAAATGTGATGAGAGTAAATTATTTCTTGAGATTCTCAATCATATTCTTGTAATTTATCAACTTTTCATCCTTAGTTTGATATTCATCATTGATTTGATTGATAACTAGTTGTGAATCTCCATAAATTTGTAGCTCTGTCACTTTCCATTCTAATGCCAATTTTATGCCAATGATTAGTGCTTCATATTCAGATATATTATTGGTGCATGGGAATAGAAATTTTTATTATTTTAGAATTATAGACCCTTAAGGAGTAATCAAAAGTATGCCTACTCCTGATCCATGTTGTGTATAGGAACCATCAAAATATAATTGCCATGTTTTTGCTTCAACATTTAGAATTTTACAATATGGAAATTCCACTTGAATTAGATGTTCATCTTGTAATGGTGACTTTGCTAATTGATCATCTATGACTTGGCCATTGATAGATTTATGATCCACATATTCTATGTAGAATTCACTTAGCACCATGAACCATTTGGCTAGTCTCCCAATCAATGTTGTTTTACTGAGAAGATATTTCAAGGGATCAATTTTTGCAATGAGTCAAATTTTATGTGATAACATATAGTGGTGTAATTTTTGGGAAGCAAAAAATATGGCCAAACATTCTCTTTCAATGAAGGTATAGTTCAACTCATATTTCACCAATGTTCTACTTATGTAGTATATGGCCTAGTCTTTTTATGATTCATCTTCTTGAGCTAGGAGTGCCCCTAATGAATGTTTGGTCGCTAAAATGTATAGAATTAAGGATTTTCCTCTTATAGGTGGCATCACAGTTGGAGGATTCATTAGATATTTCTTCAACAAGGTGAAGGCTTCTTCACATTTCTCATCCCATTTGAAAACCATTTCCTTATGAAGGAGTTGAGTGAAATTGTGGCATTTTTCCACTAATTGAGAGATGAACCTTTGAATGGATTGGATCCTACCTTTAAGAGATCTCATCTAAATTAAATGTTTCTAGGTGTCCCCATTTCCATGATGGCTTTGACTTTGGTAGGGTCCACCTCTATTCCTTTAGCTGAAATAATGTACCCTAGTATCTTTTCTGATGGAACACCAAATGTACACTTCTTTGGATTTAAGCTTTCTTTGAATTGTTCCAATCTTACAAATATTTTTTGTAAGATGGGTAGATATTCTTTCCTTGAGTGGGATTTATCAAGTATATCATCTACATAGTCCTCCATGAACTTTTGTATCATGTCATGGAATATTGTCATCATAGGCCTTTGATAGGTCACTTTGGTGTTCTTTAGACCAAAAGGCATAACATTCCAATAGAATGTCTTGCATGTGCATGTGAATGCTATCTTGTATTGATCTTAGAGTACTATATTTATTTGATTATAACCACTAAACCCATCCATAAGTGAGAACATTAAATTTCCTACTATTAGATCTACGATGGCGTCTATGCTCGATAATGGAAAGTCATCTTTAGGACATGCAAGATTAAGATCCCTAAAGTCCATGAAAATTTTGATAGATTTATCTACTTTTGAAACTAGCACAATGTTTAAAATCTACTAGGCATAATCAATGGCTCTTGTAAACCCAACTTTCAACATTTTTTCTAACTCCACTTTTACAAGAAAAGCTATGTGTGCATGCATCTTTCTTAGTTTCTTCTTTACTGGTCTTACTCCTTTATATTCAAATGATGCATGATTCAATTCAGATCTAATCCAAGTATATCACCATACAACCATGCAAAATTGATTTTTTTTTCTTTGAAAAACTTGAGGAAGTTATTTCTTTCTTCACTAGATAAAGATGTTGTTAGGTGTATGATTCTTGGCTCTAATTCTGACCCAATATTCACTTTCTCTATTGGTTCAATTAAGATAGGTGATCTTTCTTCATAGTGCTCAGGAAAAGTATCCAACCCTTCTCCCTTTGGTGCCTCTATTAGGTTTTCACCATTGGAAACGTTCTTTATTTCTTTTTCTTTTTGATTTAATGTTGCCACAGTGTGGTTTTCAACATTAAATTCTTTCCATTTTTTATTTTTTTCAAACTCAGAGGTTGAATACTCCCCTTTGTCACTTCTTCCTGATATTCCATGGTAGAAGAAGGCTCAACTACATTTAGGTATTGGGACACCAAGTTATCATTCAAAAATGTAGGGAGAATGGGAGGTTCAATGGAATCTCATTCAATTAATTCTGGATACATAAGGGTCAAAGGATCAATGCTTTGGTTTAGTTCAATGGGGTTTAGGGACATGACATCATTTGAAGGTTCAAACATTGTATCACTTAATTCTATAATATGTGCTTCTTCAAGATGTTCTAGAGAACTCAGGTCAAAATCTTCCTCACTAGAATCCTCTAAGGTTTCTATTGGGTAAAAATCTTGTGGATTAAACCTAGTGTTAGATTCTTCCATAGTAGGTCTCCATGGTGGTACGTAAGGTTCTCCTACCCATTGATTCATCTCAATTTCTTGAATTGGTACATTATCTAAGACCACTTGACTAGATCTTGATGCTTGATTCTGATTTCATTCTGAGATTGGTTCTTTCCCCTTGCTAGGAGTGTAGGTGTGGATGACGGGTAAGTGCACAAAGATGGGGAACCAAAAAGATGCCACTTTTCTTTTTGGCCCCCCATTGCACATAGTGAGCATGCACTAAAGGGTGTGCACCCTATAGGGCACATGCCCTATGGCTTGGGTTGCCTAAGCCTTACGCTTGGGAAATCCAACCCAAACCGCATGCGCCCTATAGGGTGCACGCGCTTTGGAAAACACTATAGGGTGTATGCCCTATAGGGTGCACATGCTTTGGAAAACATTTAGTGTTTTTCCAAAGGGCGTATGCCCTATAGGGAACATGGCCTTTTAAAAAACCATTATAAAGTTTGTTGCGCAGGTTTGGAAGCTCATTTTGCTTTCTCAAACCCGTGTTTTCAGCTAAGAGGAGATTCTAAAGCATGCATGCCCTATTATATTTTCTTGTGAATCGATTGTTTTTGTTCATCCATCGATCAAATGGATCCATGACATCATCAAGTTTGATCCAAAAGAAGAGGTAAGTGTTTTTACAGCTGATCATGCCTCTTATTTGTTTTAAAATTTTAGTTTTGTTGCAATTTTTTTTAAAAAAATTTCTTTTTGTTTAAATTTGTTGTGTAATAAAGATTTTAAAATGTAGTTTTTTAAATTGCCAGGAAGAAATAATCTCTCTCCACCAAACCCTTTGTCTCCTCATGAAGAACCAAATGAAGAATCGAATGAAGAAACAAATGAAGAAAATGAACCTCAATTGCCTCCACCAATCAAGAAACCTCCTCCTGGAACACAAAAAAATTTGATGAACCAAATTGAAAGAGGGCAAAAAGAATTAGAATTTTTAATTAATAGGTTAAAATATTCTAGTGGTACAAATCCCAAAAGGGAAAGACTTACAAAATCATTGGAAGCAATCTTGACCCACGTAAGCATAGTTAGTGGGAAAATTAATTTATGGTGGGATAAAAGAGAAGAACAAAAACAATATTATGCAAATAAATTATCTTATGCGGACATAAAAAAGAAAAAAATCACAAAATATGACATTTTCTAGCTATTTAAAAAACTAGGGGACGCAAATACTCTTAGAACTACAACAAGGAGGTTCCCAATTCATTGGCATGTAAATGAAGACATTAAAAACAATTTTTGGGAGAGATGGTGGAGGGTCTTTGATTCACCTCCTTGTAATAATTATGAGGTTCCTATATATTTCTTGAGGAAACTCTATTGCGAGTTTGTGCTCAAGGAGGTGCCAAATTATTTTGACATTCTAGATTCTCAAGGTAGAGGAGGGGGTTCATCCTTTGATCAAGTAGGGACACATTGTGACCCTAACGTACCTAGGGTTTCTATTGACAAGCCACAACTATATCATATTATTATTCCTTCTGTTGTGAAGGAACATGTAGAGGCAGACACACTAGGAACGATTAGTGCTCTGACACAGACTCTCATTCAGTGTGCCACTCCTTTAGTTGAGGGTGACTATGGTCAATCCTTGAGGGGGCATATTTGTCAGTCATGTGGATACTTGTGCACATTTGGTACTGGCGAGAGAGAGGAAGAGGATTCTGGATTGATGACTAATAGCTTTCTAAATACGACATTTGGCATTAATACACAGGTAAATATTTCCAGGTTCATTAAATTGCTTTGATCATATTTCATTTATAAAAGAACAACTATTTAATTTAGTATCTATTGTTTATGATGAAAATTCAAGGCAAGAGTGTCAGTGGTGGTGGCGGTGGCAGTGGAAGTGGCAATGATCCTAATGTCCCCTTTTACACATTGTCATCAATTCCACAAGTATGTATCGAATAAAATATTTAATTAACATATTTGATTATTATGTAATTATATGAATAATTGTATCCTAACTTATTGTGCATGTGCATTAGATGTGCACTAGTGGACCATCAACATTCACAATAGACAACAAAGGCATCATGCAACTTTCCTTGAGGTATCTTTATTTGCATATTAATTGGATTTACTTAATCATATTTAATTAATGAATGAATGAATGACTAAATTACTAGACAAATTATGATCAAAATCCTGAGGCACAATGATTACATTCTTTCACCTGGGTTTGTGAGGTCACCATTGGGTCCACAGGTATACATGTAATAATGCATTATAATTAACATGTCAGTAGTACATTCTTATATGAATGGTTATCTTATAATTTTCCATGTGCATGTGCACTAGTTGAATGTTGGAGCTTCGACTTTGACACTGCACACCAAAGGACACGGTGGAACCTTCACAAAGGTATCATTTACTCATTAGTAGGGTTGTAAAAAAAATATATAATCTTGATAATTGCATAATTTACTTTTTTTGTTTCATTTTCAGCTTTTGACATCAGGGACTCCTCCTTCTGTCCATGATACTTTGGATCATGGAGTAGCCGCAACAGTAGCTAGTTCTGAAGCACTGACTGAGGTATGAAAGAGATCACTTAACTTTAATTGTTATTTTAATAGTTTGTATTGAATTTTATAATGATATCCATGTATGTATTTTAATTATTATTTTGATCATTGTTGTAGGGACTTATGACTCCAGATCGCCAACATGCACCTTTAGTGGTGAACATAGTGACTATTTGCTAGTGGTAAGCCAATATTCAATTTTATGTCATTGTATAATTAAATTTTTATGTATATTAGTTATCTCTATCTAATTTATTTTTTTATCAGGTCGAGCTACAGAACAGTCTAGACAAAAGGATGAGTGAGCATACTTGAAAGACTACAACATCCATTGCATCTCCATCGACATGATGATCGAAGACTATTCAGGATTTGTTTTCTTCCCCTAGTGGGAAAGGACTAGATTCGGGATATGGATTGTATGCCTATATGGCATTAGTGGACATATTTTTGTATATTGTATCAGTGATACATTGTACATCCATTTGGATTTGAGGAAGCCAGTTTTACTGTATTGAGTATATTCAATGTATGACATTATTGGACATATATATTTGACTTCATGCCCTACAAATATATATCTTTTATGTTTTAGGTATTCAATTCATGTGTTTGGTGTATTGATGTATACTAATTTATGTTTTTGTTCATTTCTTTGCTTTGTAAATTTCTCATGCCTTATAGTTATGCTTGTATGTTTATCGATGTATGTTTAACTTGTTGACTGTGCTACAAATGCCGGTTACTCTCCTCAATAACAGTCAATTCCTTAACTGTAATAATAACAAAAGTAATGAAATGAATGCATAAATGTATAAATATAATATAAGGATTCTTGGGGTACCCTAATGCTGGCAAGAGTTCTTTTATTAATAAGATTACTATGGTAGATGTGGATGTACAACCTTATGCTTTAACAAACTAACTTCTAGTTGTCCCCTAACTGACTGATTGTTAATGAAAAACACTAGAATACATATTTGCACTCATCCTACTGCTCAGCCTAGAGTTGTCGATGTCGTTTGAATGATTGTGTGTGCCAAAAAAGTTTGTCAGTAGCATTTATCTTACTATTCAAAGTTGTTGGAACAAACAATTCGATGCTACGACCAACAATTGGAAAGATACGCAATATTGGTCATTTGAACTAAGGAACACTTTGAGTTCTGACATCGACCGAGAATGTGTTTCCAAAGATAAATGAACTTGTATCTCTAAAAATTGAGATAGGCTTTTGTAGGCCTCAGTAACATGGTCCTATAGCACCTAATAGATCCATGCTACCTTGCACGAGCTCTAAGACATGACCCCACAAAGATCACTAATTTCATGCTTAAGAGACCTTGAGGGACACTTTGGCCCAGAGTCATCGGCAGGGTTTGAACTACTGTGCATGCCAAATGAGGTTTCCCCTAGCATTTACTCATTCATTCAGAGCTATTGGAATAGACGGTCCAATGCTATGACCAAGGTTTAGAAAGATATGCAATGTTGGTCATTTGAACTCAGGAACACTATGAGTTCTGACATAACCTGAGAATGTGTTTCCAAATATTAAAAAACTTGAATCACTGAAAACTAAGATAGGCTTTTGTAGGCCCTAACAACATGGTCTCATAACACCTGATGAATCAATTCTACCTCACACGAGCTCTGAGATATGACCTCGCAAAGATTGTTGATTTCATGCTTAAGGAACCTTGGGGGACACTTCAGCACGAAGTCGTCATTGGGGTTCGAATGACTATGGGTGGTGAATGAGGTTTCCACTAGCATTTACCAGACCATTTAGAGCTATTGGAATAGATGGTTTGATGCTAGGACCGATAGTTGGAAAGATATGCAATGTTGGCCATTTTAGCTGAGGAACACTTTGAGTTCTGACACTGACCGAGAATGTGTTACCAAATTTAAATGAAGTTGAATCTCCAAAAACCAAGATAGGATTTTATAGGCCCTAGCAACATGGTCCCATAGTAACTGATGGATCGATTTTACCTTGCATGAGCTATGAGATATGACCCCGCAAAGATCATTGATTCCACGCTTAAGGGACCTTGAGGGACACTTCAACATTGAGTCATTAGTGGGGATCGAATGACTATGCATTGTGAATGAGGTTTCCACTAGTGTTTACCTAACCATCCAGAGCTATTGGAATAGACAGTTCAATGCTACAACCGACAGTTGGAAAGATATGCAACGTTGGTCATTTCAGCTGAGGAACACTTTGAGTTTTGACACCGATCGAGAATGTGTTGCCAAATTTAAATAAGACTGAATCTCCAAAAGCTGAGATAGGCTTTTGTAGGCCCTGACAACATGGTCCTATAGCACCTAATGGATCAATTCTACTTTGCATGAGCTTTGAGATGTGACCCCTCAAAGATCATTGATTTCATGCTTAAGGGACCTTGAGGGGCACTTCAGCATGGAGTCGTCGATGGGGTTCAAATGACTATGGGTGGCAATGAGGTTGCCACTAGCATTTACTCAACCATTTAGAGCTATTGGAATAGATGGTTCGATGCTATGACTGATGGTTGGAAAGATATGCAACATTGGTCATTTTAGCTGAGGAACACTTTGAGTTCTAACACTGACGGAGAATGTGTTGCCAAATTTAAACGAAGTTGAATCTACAAAAACTAAGATAGGCTTTTTTATGCCCCAACAAAATGGTCTTGTAGCAACTAATAGATTGATTCTACCTCACATGAGCTCTGAGGTATGACCCTACAAAGATCACTAATTCCATGCTTAAGGGACCTTGAGGGACACTTTAGTACAGAGTCGTCAGTGGGGATCGAATGACTATGCATGGTGAATGAGGTTTCCAATAGCATTTACCTAGCCATCTAGATCTATTGGAACAAATGGTTTGATGCTATGGCTGATGGTTGGAAAGATACGCAACATTGGTCATTTCAGTTGAGGAACACTTTGAGTTCTGACACCAACCGAGAATGTGTTGCCAAATTTAAATGAAGCTGAATCTCTAAAAACTGAGATAGGATTTTTTAGGCCTCAACAACACAGTCCTATAAAACCTAACAGATTGATTCTACCTCAAATGAGTTCTAAGATATGACCCCGCAAAGATCATTGATTTCATGCTTAAGGGACCTTGAGGGACACTTTAGCACGGAGTCATCAGCGGGGTTCAAATGACTCTGGGTGGTGAATGAGGTTGCCAATAGCATTTACCAAACCATTTAGAGCTATTGGAATAGATGATTCAATGCTACAACTAACAGTTGGAAAGATATGCAACATTGGTCATTTTAGCTAAGGAACACTTTGAGTTCTGACACCGACCGAGAATGTGTTGCCAAATTTTAAAAAAGTTGAATCTCCAAAAATTGAGATAGGCTTTTGTAGGCCCTAACAACACGATCCCATAGTAACTAATAGATCAATTCTACCTCACATGAGCTTTGAGATATGACCCTGGAAAGATTGTTGATTCCATGTTTAAGGGACCTTGAGGGACACTTCAACATGGAGTCATCAGCGGGGATCGAACGACTGTGCATGGTGAATGAGGTTGCCACTAGCATTTACTTGACCATCTAGAGCTATTAGAATAGTCAATTTGATGCTACGACTAACGGTTGGAAAGATATGCAATGTTGGTCATTTCAGCTGAGGAACACTTTAAGTTTTGACACCGACCAAGAATGTGTTGCTAAATTTAAACAAAGTTGAATCTCCAAAAATTGAGATAGGATTTTGTAGGCCCCAACACCATGGTCCCATAGCAATTGATAGATTGATTCTACCTCACACAAGCTCTAAGATATGACCCCAAAAATATCATCGATTCCATGCTTAAGGGACCTTGAGGGACACTTCAGCATGGAGTCATCAGCGGAGATCGAATGACTGTGTGTGGTGAACAAGGTTTCCACTAGCATTTACCTAGCCATCCAAAGCTATTGGAATAGATGGTTTGATGCTACGACTGATGGTTGGAAAGATACGCAACATTTTTCATCTCTATTGAGGAACACTTTGAGTTCTAACACCAATTGAGAATGTGTTGCCAAGTTTAAATGAAGTTGAATCTCTAAAAATCAAGACCAACTTTTGCAGGCCCTAACAACACCATCTCATAACACCTGATGAATCGATTCTACCTCACACAAGCTCTGAGATATGACCCCACAGAGATCAATAATTTCATGCTTAAGGGACCTTGAGGGACACTTCAGCATAGAGTCATCGGTGGGGTTTGAATGACTATGGGTGGTAAACAAGGTTGCCACTAGTGTTTACTCGACCATTTGGAGCTATTAAAATAGATGGTTCGATGCTATGACCAATGGTTGGAAAGATACACAATGTTGGCCATTTTAGCTGAGGAACACTTTGAGTTATGACACCAACTGAGAATGTGTTGCTGAATTTAAATGAAGATGAATCTCCCAAAATTGAGACAAGCTTTTGTAGGCCCCAAAACATAGTCCCATAGCAACTAATGGATCGATTCTACCTTCAATGAACTCTTAGATATGACCCCACAAAGATTGTTGATTCCATGTTTAAGGGACCTTGAGGGACACTTCAGCACAGAGTCATCAATGGGGATTGAATGACTATCTATGGAAAATGAGGTTGCCACTAGCATTTACCCGATCATCCAAAGTTGTTCGAATAGATGGTTTGATGCTATGACTGATGGTTGGAAAGATATGCAACATTGGTTGTTTCAACTGAGGAACACTTTGAGTTCTGACACCGACCAAGAATGTATTTCCAAATTTAAACAAAGTTGAATATATGAAAATTGAGACAGGCCTTTTTAGGCCCCAACAACATGGTTCCATAGCACCTGACAGATTGATTCTACATCACATGAGCTCTGAGATATGAAACCACAAAGATCACTAATTCCATGCTTAAGAGACCTTGAGGGACACTTCAGCATAGAGTCATCGGTGGGGATCAAATGACTATGCATGGTGAATGAGGTTGCCACTAGTGTTTACTTGACCATCCAGAGTTGTTGGGATAGATGGTTTGATGCTATGACTAATGGTTGGAAAGATATGCAATGTTGGCCATTTCAGTTGAGGAACACTTTAAGTTCTGACATAGACCGAGAATGTGTTGCCAAATTTAAATGAAGTTGAATCTCCAAAAACCAAGATAGGCTTTTGTAGACCCCAGCAACATGATCCTGTAGCAACTAATGGATCCATTCTACCTTGCATGAGTTCTAAGATATGACCCCGCAAAGATCACCAATTCCATGCTTAAGGGACCTTGAGAGACACTTCAGCACAGAGTCATCGGCGGGGATCGAACAACTGTGCATGATGAATGAGGTTTCCACTAGTGTTTAACTAGCCATCTAGAGCTATTGGAATAGATGGTTTGATGCTACAATCGAAGGTTGGAAAGATATGCAATGTTGGCTATTTCAGCTAAGGAACACTTTGAGTTTTGACACCTACCAAGAATGTGTTGCCAAATTTAAATGAAGTTGAATCTCCAAAAATTGAGACAAGCTTTTGTAGGCCCTGACAACATGGTCCCGTAGCAACTAATAAATCAATTCCACCTCACATGAGCTAGGAAATATGACCTTGCAAAGATTGTTGATTACATGCTTAAGGGACCTTGAGGGACACTTCAGCATGGAGTCATCGGTGGGGATCAAATGGCTATGTATGGTGAACGAGGTTTCTACTAGCATTAACTCAGCCATCCAGAACTGTTGGAACAAATGGTTTGATGCTATGAATGATGGTTTGGAAGATATGCAATATTGGGCATTTCAGCTAAGGAACACTTTGAGTTCTGACACCGATCGAGAATGTGTTTCTAAATTTAAACAAAGTTGAATCTCCAAAAACTAAGATAGACTTTTGTAGGCCCCATCAACATGGTCTCGTAGAAATTGATAGATCAATGCTACCTCACATGAGCTCTAAGATATGACCCTGCAAAGATCACTAATTTCATAGTTAAGGGACCTTGAGGGACACTTTAGCATGGAGTCATCAGCGGTGATCAAACAACTATGCGTGGCATGTACTTACATGAGGACATTATACATTATATAATTCATGCACAAAAGTAGCTGGCAAGCCACTCAAAAAGTAGTAACTAATAGCAAGTGGGATAATGAAGATGCTTTAATAAACTACTATCTTCTTTACTCAAGAAAAATATGGTTCATCTGCTCGACTGGGGCATGTTTGGGAACAGACAGTCTCCATTTAAACTCAAGTCTCTGGAAGTAGTGGACCTAGAATGAAGCATGACCAAATTATTTGCATGCTAATGAACCAATTTGGGAAATTAATGGGTCTATTTGTGGACCTCGAAGGAGTTAATCACCTAGACAAGATCCTTGAGATGAAGCAGAAATTTCTCTACGAAAGAGATCAATACCTTGAGAAGCTCTCCACTTGTCAGCTAAATTAAAACCTTGGACCATAGATGGATTCCCTTTGTTGTAAAATGAGGAGTGAGACTACCTTGCCAAAGGTGGCAATGAACTTACATTTCAAGGATAATGCCCAAGTCCCATAAATGCAAGGCCATTCATGAATAGTCATTTCTAATAGAAATATTTGTGGCGCTAGAATGAAGTGCATGACCAAATTCTTTGCCTGCTAATGAACCAATTTGGGAAATTAATGGGTCTATTTTTGGACCTCAAAGGAGTTGGTCATCTAAACAAGAACCTTGAGATGAAGTAGGAACTTCTCTATGAAAGAGATTAGTACCTTGAGAAGCTCTCCACTTGTCAGCTGAATTAAAATCTTGGACCATAGATGGCTACCCTTTGTTGTAAAATGAGGAGTGAGACTACCTTGCCAAAGGTGGCAATGAACTTACATTTCAAGGATAATGCCCAAGTCCTGTAAATACAAGGCCATTGATGAATAGTCATTTCTAATAGAAATATTTGTGGTGCTAGAATGAAGTGCATGACTAAATTCTTTGCCTACTAATGAACCTGTAGACACCGAAAAAATCCTTCAGAAAATAAATTATTTTTGTTTTCTGAAAATCCTTGATGACATCATCATTTATTAATTAAATTATTTATTTAATTAATTAATTTATTTTTATGGCATTAAATCCCTCTCTCTTAATTAAAAATTTTTAATTAAGGAATCTAGCCTAAAAATGTCATTTGGACATTATCCCTAATTTATTAATTATTTAATTAATAAATTGACCAAAAACCTTCAAAAATAAATTAATTTATTTTTAATTTATTTTTTATCCCAAACTTGGCCAATTTTCTTAAGACCACTAACCTCTTCCAAAATCTTCTAATCCCTTCTTAATTTCGATTAAAAGGCTAATCCCATCTTTTCTAACCCTAATCCCAAGGTTAAATATTTAATTAAGGTTAAATATTTTAATTTCCATATTTATTGAAAATATTTTAATAAATATTCCTAAAACTTAGGCTTTTGGAATAAATAACCTTTTATTCCATAAAACCTAAGGAGAAATCTAGACTCTTCTAGAATCTTCTCAAATCCACCCTCTTCACCCATCCTAATCCTTTTCTTTGTCCTAATCTAATCCTAATCCTACCCTTAAACCTTTGTGCAATCCTAACCAAGCTTAAGACTTTCCTAAACCAAGGCAAAGTCTTTCCTTCCAAATATCTCAACCACAAAGCATTTATTGCTTCCCCAAAGTCTTCAAAGCCTCTTAAAGCCCATTTATTGCTCTTACAAGCATTTATTTGGAGAGTTATGAGCTTGGAGCCCCCTTTGTTGACTCCTCTTTTCCCTTCCCTTCATCCACTCACCTTGTGACATGTGTCACCTCCTGATTGGCTGAGAACTAGCAAAATCCATGTGCTTCCCTTTGAGTGAATCTTGGCCTCTCTTAAGGATTTCAATCTTGGCCATTCATTCCTCCTACCCCAAGTCTTAGAAATCCTATAAATACCCTCACTTCCTAAGGCAAATCATCCTTCAACTTTCAAACTCAATAGCAAAGTTATAATGCCATTTTCATTCTAGCATAAGCATAAGTTCATCTTTTTTAGATCATTTTCAAGTTTAAATAACATCTAAATTAGCTTAAATGGATTAACATAGATTCATTTCTTGTTTTAATCTTAGTTCTATCATCTAGCTTTGCATATTTGTGTGTTCTTGAGGCCTTTGAGGCAAAATAGGTTCCTCATACCTATTTTGTGTCATTTTGGGTCTTCTTGATCCTCAAATCATCTTATTTTGCATGCTCCAAGTGCTTGAGTTTGCACACCCACATCCCTCTATATCTAAGCATATCAAACGGTGCATGGGCGCATCCGTTTTAAGCTTAAACTGAGGTGGCTTTGATTTTAGTTTGTTTACCTTTTGAATTTGATTTGATTATATGCTATGACATTTGTTTGTCTTTGGCCTTCAAAACAGGTTTAGGTGCACTCACAAATCCTAGTCTACATTCTGGCACGCCCGGTGGGACACGAACCACAATCATTTTGATGAAATTACACTTTATATGCTTTTTTTTGGCAGGAAATAAAGAAATGTCACCTTCATGAAAAGAAATGACGCCTACAGCAATTAAATGTCGCCTTCATGAAAAGAAATGTCGCCTACAAACAATTCAGTCACGCCTTCATGGAATTAAATGACGCCTTTGAGGAAAGAAATGACGCCTGTGAACTCTATTTTCACGCCTGCATAACTGAGATTTTCTTGTTGTCGGCAATTTCTGTTACGTCCCAGAATTCTTCTTCTGTCGCCTGCATGTAAAGAAATCACGCCTGTAACAAAAGAAATCACGCCTCTGTAATTTTTATCTGTCGCCTTTTTGGGTACAGAATGTCGCCTGTAGGAATTAAATGTCGCCTCTGCACTTTCCAGCGTCGCCTATAAGCTGGACAGTGTCGCCTTTTGTCTTTTGCTTGGGACTGGTTTTTCATTTCTTTTATTACAGCAAAGGTCAAATTCAATCTTGAATGACATTAAGGAAATGAACTTAGGTCCTAAGTGTCATTGTCAATTTGAAAATCAAACTCAATCTTGAATGCACTAAAGGGAACAAACAACTCTATTCCCTCATCTGTTTCAGTTTCCAAAGCAAGCAAACAAATTCAATCTTGAGTGATCTAAGGGACAAAACAAAGCTTTTTCAAAGTTCTTAAGACAACTCGCTAATCAAATCTTGAATGCCCAAGTCAAAAAACTTGCAAACGCTCGATTTACTTTTTGGGGAAAAGAACAAATCAAAATCTAATCACGAGTGTCTTCATTTTCAAAGTTCAAACATCACTTAATCAAAATTGGGAAAATGAACAAAATCTGCTTGATGTGCATGTAGGAGTTTTTCAATTCTTGCATAATCCTTGTTAGAGTAAGCAACGTGGAACATTTGAACTTGGACAAGTTCACTTGTTCTACTTTTAGCGAGGCCTGTCCAAGGAGAAGCGCTTCCTCCTCAGAGAACGACCTCAAACCGGTATCCCCCCCGGCCGGTATACAAATAAGTGAATACCAAAAGAATCACTTACATCTCCTAATCGCCGGGCGTTCGTGCCAAACACGTGACTGGGGATGGTAAACATTCCTCTCCCCCAGCATAATTGGCAAGGCTCTTAAGTGAGTCACGGATGATCAGCATAACCGGGTATGGAGACACCACGGAATCATTAGCAACCTGATAAAATAGAGGCTACCCTATCTACATCTGAAAGTATCAAAATCCTTGTGCAAGGACCGATTCCAAGGGGTTTACCGGGTCGCCTCAAGATTACTCACCATTTGTATTCCCTTCTGGGGGATACCAAGCTGTGGGTAAGCGATTTTGATACTCACCTTCCTTAGGTAGATCTGTTTGAAGTGCTTGACAGTCAAAGACTCCGTGAAAACACTTGTTGAAACATACACTTTCAAAGCTTTGTCAGAGTCAGTTGCCTTTGTTTGTATCCTGCAGGGTTGCTTTGTCCCTTGCAGAGATTGCTTTGACTTTAACCTTTGCCATTGGAAACCTTTGCCTCAAAATCAAAAACCTCTTTTCAAGTGATGCCCAGCAAGAACAAACATCCTAAAGCAAAGTTGCCCAAATCCCAAGCCTATCAAGAGCAAAAACTTATCAAGAAGAACACCAAGAGCTATCAAGCCATTATCCAAGCAAACCAAGCAGAAGAGAAGTCCCAAACCAGACTTGAGAATATTGCCCATAACGCCCGCATCAAACAGTTCACCTTCCATTTTCGAGTTAACCATCACTTTGTCAACCTTGAGCCAGAAGATTAGCCAAATCCTTGTTCATGTCTTGTTCCATCTTCAGATCTTGAAATCTTGTCTCAACAGCCTTGCATCTTAGTTTCATCCTAGTTTCACCCTTTGCATCAGCATCAAAACTCTAGTTGCATCTTAAGAACATCATAAAGTTGCATTTGCATTCATCTTCCTACCAGCATTTTAGAATCAGTCCTTGTCATTTGCACTTGCATCATCCTTCTAGAGCATTGTCCCTTCACCCTTCCATACCTTTTCCACCAGCATCCCCCCATCAGCTTTCCATATCTTTCCAGCAGATCCATCATCCTTGTTCCAAATCCAGAGTTCCACCAACGCTTAGTGTTCTACCTTTTGAGTTGTTCCTATCCTATATCCAAGATCAGATACCATCATCCTCTTTTTTGGCACAACGTGTTGTCATAAAGAAATCAAACCTTGTCCTTGCATAGCCATCATCTCGAGCAAGAGATTGGAGTGTATTGATAAGAAACTTGTTGACCGAAGATCATCAGTCTATCTTAGGTTGACCCCATCATATCTCTGATCCTCCATTTGGGAAAAATAGCAGCTCATTTGTTGACCACTCAGTAATCTTTCACCAGCTTTCCACCAGCAACCTATCTTTCCTCCACCATCTTGATCCATATCAGTTCCATCCAGCTTCCATCATCGCCATCTTGATCCATCCTTGCATTGCATCCTTGAAAGTCATCATCTTTAGAAGTTCATCAGCTTTGCATCCATCAACATCTTTTAACCAAACATCTTGCATCCATTTAGCACTTGCATCTCCATGCCTATTGAGACCAGATCTCGGAAAAGAAGAAGCATGAATCCTTATCCACCAACAACCTCATCTGATCCCAACCTTTTCACCAATGCCATGATGACCTACAATCCCCAAATCCGAGCCAGTAACCCATGTGAAGATCCAAATATCCCTTCATCCCCGTTGGCAATCCAAGCATTTGAAAATCCTCCAGAAAGCCCACCAGCGACCAATGCCCTTATACCGCAACATCAACAAAGCACGTTTGTTCACTACCTACCAGAAAGTACCTCCATCCCACCATCTCTCTATCCACGCATCCCCATCAAAACTATCCAAGTTCCAGCCCAAGCGTATTCTCCATTTGTCCAATCATTCCCCGATCCTATCATGCAAACATCCCAAGAGCTTTCCACCATTCCCCTTTTCTTGCAAGGAAGCCTCACCAGTCCCACGACACAAGCTGCAGCACCATCCGCTCCATCTCATACCCCTTTTGCTTCATCATCTGCTATGGCTGCCCAAGCCCAAATCCAACACTTAACCCAAAGTCAGCTTCCACCTCTCACACAAGCTTTTACACCACCACCATCCGCAAGTCAAGCAATGCCTTTCACCATCAAAGGAGCACCGCCACCCTTCACCCCCCAAGCACCCATACCTTCTTCTTTGGGGTTAGCGCAATCGCTCCCCATTCCAACCTCATCTTTCTCTTGGGTGTTTCCTTCATTTTCCTCTTCACAAGCATCCGCTCAACCACAACCTCAACAAGCTCCTTTATCTCAACCATCATTCGTGTCCCAAGCTCCCGTTGCTCCTACCAATCCATCATCTGCTGCAGTGCACCCTAACACAAGCTCTCAATGGGGCCTTACGCAAGAAGAAATGAAGGCATGGGGGATCCCATCTCAATCCCCTACATCTATGGTTGCAAGTCAACAAACCGCCTTCACCCAAGCAGCACAGCAGCAACTACCCCAAACACCGCCAGCTTCAATCTATTCATCCCAAATCCCAAATACCTTCCAGAAAGCTCCACCACCTCAACAGCCAACTTTCCCCAGCTATCTTACCCCATCACCCTTTGCTTCTAGCTTCCCCACATCTGTTCCACCTCTAAGTAACGCAGGCATGCACCCAACTTATATCAGCCAAACGCAAAGCCAACCTCAGCAACTACCACCATCATACCCACAAGCAGCATCGTTCCAACAGCCTCCCCCACAGCAGCCACATGTCCCCTTTCAGCAAACAACCATCATTCCTCAACAACAGCAAGTCCCTTGCTATCAGCCCCAGCAACAAATCCCTATCATCCCCCAGCAACAACAAGTTCCCACCTATCAGTTACAACAACAAGTTCCAAATGACCACTATCAGCAAGCAGTCCCACAACAACCGCCAGTTCAACAACAGCAAGTAGCCCAACAACATCAAGCGGTCCCATATCAATATCCCCCTATGCCACACCAGCAATATCCCCAACAACCATTGCCCCAAAATTAGTTCCAACCCATTTATCCACAGCAAGCGCCATATCCAGTTCCACAGCTTCCATCACAAGCAGAAGTTCTGGTTCCCTCGCCACTCAATGCTGAGTGGGAAGCCATGAAAAATGCTCTAAAGGAGCTCCAAAGTGGAACAGAGAATAAAACATACAAGTTCGAAGAGGTGTGCTCATATCCCTTCGATCGGTCCATAGCAACTATCCCTTTTCCCAAGCATTTTGAGATGCCCAAGTTCGACAAGTATCGGGGGAAAGGAGATCCAGTAAACCATATCAAAGAGTTCTACATGGCGTGCCAAGAAGTGGCTTACAGTGATAACTATCTCCTGCGCCTATTTTCCAAAAGCTTGGGAGGAACTGCTGTTGAGTGGTTTTACAAAATACCACATGGGACAATAAACACCTTTGCTGAACTCTCTGAGAAGTTCATCACACACTATGCCCATAATGTGGAGAATGAGTTGTCCTTGCTAGACCTATGCAACTCAAAGCAGAAAGACGGAGAAAGCCTTGCAGAATACTTGCAAAGATGGCAGAATCTTACAACCAGGTTATCATATCAGCCGCCAGAGAAGCATCTAACAAAGATCTTCATTGATAACCTGCATCCAAAGCTATCCCATCACATGCGAATGAACTATCTCCAGACATACCAAGACATCAAAAGCAAAGGCATAGGCATCGAGAAAGCTCTCCTAGATGAAGGCACTATTCGTCACTTCAAGGATGATTCCAAGAACAAACCCAACAATGATAAATCTCGTTACTGGAATCGTAACAAGAATGTTGTTACAGATGGAGCCACTGACACTAAGAATGTACAATTCGTTGTGGCTAGCCCTACACCAGCTCAAACATACCAACCGCCACAAGCACCCATCTATCAGCAACCACCAGCTCCCGCATATCAAGCACCTATTTATCAGCAGCCTCCTCAAGCTCATCAACTGCCTGTGCAACAGTATCAGCAGCAATACCAACAGCAGTAGCCAGCACGTCAAGGCAATCATGTTAACGCAGTTAACGTTGCCCCAAGGCAGAACAAACCTAATAATCAAAACAATCCAAAGAGGACTTTCACACCTTTGGGTGAGCCTCTGGATCAGATCTTTTATTGGCTAGCCAAGGCAAATATGATCACATATCCACCCATCCCACAGAAGGATGACAACGCACCAAAGTCTGATTGGTATAAAGAACATGAATACTGTGATTACCATCGTGTGAAGGGGCACACAACATTGAAGTGCATGCGGCTTAAGCACTACATTCAGGATCTCATCGATCGCAAGGAAATCCAGGTCGATGCACCAACTCAAGCTTCACCCAATGCCGGTTTGCAAATATATCAAAATGTGTTCCCTCAACATGATACCAGGAAGAATCAAGCCAACGCCAATCAGCCCCAAAATCATGGCAAAAGCAAGCAGGAAGATCACACAGTGGCTTACATCAACTATGACAAGTATGTCGGATGCATAACTCAAGTTGAGCCCATCCAAGATGAGCCCACCATCAATACCATCCACGTCAGAGGGCCGAATCGACAATGTGCTGCAACTAGCCGCAGTGGTAGGATAACTATTGCCGGTGCTCCTCTGAGATCAGCTGCTCCTCCAAGGCCAACATCTACTGCATCCACAGCACAGTCTAACACCAGGCCAGCATCAAATGCACGCGCAACACAGCATAATGCACCAAGAGCACAATACAATATCATAGAGCATCTTGGGAACATGCCAGCCCAAATATCTATCTTGGATTTGCTCCGCACATCACCCATCCATCAGGAGATCCTAGACAAAGCTCTAAAAGAAGGCCATGTCCCCACGGACATTAACACAACTCAGTTTGAAACTCTTGTGGGACACCTATCAGCAACATGTGCCTTGTCCTTCAAAGAATCTGATATACCAGATGTCGCTCCTGACCATACTCTCCCTCTCCGCATTGCTGTCATGGTCAGAGATTTCGCCATCAAACAAGTTCTAGTTGATAATGGCTCAGCCCTCAACTTGTGCACATTAAAATTCATCAAGAAGATCGGGTTCACGGAGGCCGACATACAACATGAGCAAATTACTATCAAAGCATATGATAACTTGGAGCGTACCTCTGAAGGTACTATGACTTTGCCTATCCAGCTAGGCCCAGCAACGCAAGATACTCTCTGCCACGTTGTTGATCTTGACCTACCATTCAATATCCTCCTCGGTCGTCCATGGATCCATTCCATTAAGGCCGTACCATCTACTTACCATCAGTGCATCAAGTTTCCACATCAAGGCACTGAGGTTACCATCCACGCTGACCCTAACCCCTTCGCATACTGCCTTGCGATGGAAACATCTTTCCCTCATTCTACTCATTGTCCTGGAACCGATATTGGTACTTCTATTGCTAGCTCATCCCGATCCCATCGCGATCCAGAGACCATCCTCTCTTCCACCTTATCATCCGTCAAGATCAACAACCAGGGTTGTGGTGAATACAGCCTCAGTGATGCATTTGCTGTAGGAGCTCTTCCACGTGATCCACATACTCAAGGGCGCCCAAGTTGTCAAAACAAGCATGTTAAGGAACATCATAAGCTCAAGCAGATAGGAAATATGACTTTTGAGTCTCATGGCAACATCAACAGCAAAGAAATGGATCCAGATATTAACAAATGGTTATACAAAGATCCCCCATCACGTGACACACAACTTCTTGAGTACTTCAAAGAGAAATATCCAATCCCCTACAAGAATGTCACAGAACACTATAACTATCAAGGTGGTGGTCTAGGACCACAAGAGGACGGAAATTTGTTTCCTATCATACCATCCCAAAATCCAGAACAGCAAGGACTTGGCTTTAATACCCCTCGCCTGCTTGAAAAAAAGCCCAATACCACAACTGCGGGCACTAACATGACCAACGTGAACTTTTCGAATAGCCAAGATGACCTCGTGGAAATCGAAGACATCCCCGAAGAGAAAGACATCCGATCCTACGATGATATCTTTGCTGACGACACCCTCCTGGGGACTTCTGTTCTCCAACAACTCTCCATTAACCTCATAGATCTTCCCCTCACAAACCCTGACCTCATAGATTGGGACCAACCAAGCATCGCACACATCGATGAGTTCCAAAGCGCACAAGCACTCCTAGAATTCATGGGGGCATCAGGTCCAGCAGTCAACCAGGATCCAACATCAACCTCTATCTATCAGCTTCACCCAGAAGGATATTTTGGGGAAGAGGCAAGCTTTAGTCGCAAAAATGAAATAGCAAAAGAACATCATGAGTCTTTATGTGAAAACCCCCTTGGGGCACATTCTGATTCCAAAATAGTAAAAATAAAGGGCGTATCTTCTAGTGAAAACCTGGCAATTCAGGCGCTAGAAGATGAAGCCTTGCCTCTTCCCCCTATCCAAGATTATAGACCAGAGCAGTCGCCGATCAACATAGAGGAGACCAAGCCAATCAACTTGGGAACAGAAGAATGTCCAAGGATCACCTACATTGCAGTCAACTTAACAGAAGGAGAAGAAATCGCTCTTAGTGCCTTGCTCAAAGAATCCATCATCAACTTTGCATGGTCATACGCCCACATGCCTGGGCTTGATCCAAACCTTGTTGTTCATCACCTATCAGTAGATCCAAACATCAAGCCAGTGAAGCAGAAGCTAAGGAAAATGCATCCAAAGGTAGCATTGCTCGTCAAAGTAGAGCTTGAGAAGCTCCTCCAAGCTAAGATCATCAGAGCAATAGATTATTTAGAGTGGATCTCTAACATGGTGCCAGTCACAAAGCCTTCTGGCGACATCAGAATATGCACAGATTTCAGGGACTTAAACAAGGCATGTCCTAAGGATGACTTCCCATTGCCAAACATAGACATGCTTGTAGACCTCACAGCGGGTCATGAAATGCTATCACTCATGGATGGCTTTTCAGGCTACAACCAAATTCATATAGCAGAAGCAGATCAACATAAAACAGCATTCACAACCCCATGGGGTACCTTCTGCTACAACATGATGCCATTTGGGCTAAAGAATGCAGGGGCCACATATCAGCGAGCAATGACAGCGATATTCCATGACATGATCCACAAGATCCTTGAAGACTATGTGGATGATATCCTTGCAAAATCCAAAACAAGGGATGAACACCTCAACATCCTAGAACGTGTGTTTGATCTTCTGAATCATTATGGCTTAAAGCTTAATCCTAAGAAATGTGTCTTTGGTGTTACATCTGGTAAGCTTCTAGGCTTCATCGTCTCTAGACGAGGCATAGAGATCGATCCTAAAAAGGTAAAAGCAATAACGGAGATGCCTCCACCAAGAAATCTCAAACAGCTCAGAAGCCTACAGGGCAAGCTTCAATCAGTACGGCGGTTCATCTCGCAACTAGCAGATAAGTGTCAACCCTTCTCACATCTCTTATGCAAAGACACCAACTTCAAGTGGGATCCCATATGTCAAAGAAGCTTTGATAAGCTCAAGGAGTATCTAGCTAATGCTCCAATCCTAGTACCACCGGTTTCAGGATGCCCACTCATCCTTTACATCTCAACAACAGCTACAGCACTAGGGGCACTCCTAGCACAGCATGATGATGAAAATAGAGAATGAGCTATCTACTACATCAGTCGCACTCTTGTGGGCTATGAGCTTAACTATTCACCCATGGAGAAATCATGCTTAGCCATGGTCTTTGCCACTCAAAAACTTAGACATTACATGCTTAGCCACACAATCAAGCTCATATCAAAGGTGGACCCTCTTAAGTATCTACTATCAAAGACAACTCTCACAGGCCGTATGGCAAAATGGGTCATGTTACTCAGCGAATTTGACATTCAGTATGTAGATCGCAAAGCAATCAAAGGGCAAGTCATTGCCGATCAACTAGCAGAAGCACCACTGGTGGATGCCTATCCACTAATCATGGAATTCCCCGATGAACATTTATGCATGATTGAAGAGCAGCCCATGTGGAAACTATACTTTGATGGTTCCAACACATCCCATAGCTCTAGAGCAGGAATCCTATTCGTCACACCTCAAGGTGACTATATTCCAAAATCATTCAAATTGGGATTCCCCTGTACCAATAACATTGCAGAATATGAGGCACTCATCTTAGGTCTCAGAACAGCTATCCAATGGAACATCACAGAACTACAAGTCTTTGGAGATTCACAGCTCATTATCAAGCAAGTCCTTGATGAGTATCAGACAAAGGATGACAAATTGCTACCCTACAAGCAACTGGTGGATAAACTGAAAGAGCATTTCCTACATCTACAATTCAATCAGATCCCAAGGCTTCAGAACAAAGCAGCAGATGCAATGGCAACCATCGGATCCTTATTGGAAATACCACGAGACGCATCACAGTATGAATTTTTAGTCGAGCAGCTACATTCACCAGCTTATGAGAACGCAGATGCAGACATGGTGTGTGTCTTGGTTGGTCCCCAATCCCCATGGTACCACGAAATCCATGCATATCTAAAAAATGGTATCATATCTCCCCATCTCACCAATAACCAACGCCAAAACCTTATTCGCAGAGCTTCCCGCTACACTCTCGTAGCCAACACCCTATATCGTCGTGGGTATCATAATGTCCTATCTAGATGTTTAGACTCAAACGAGGCCGTCCTGGCCTTACAAGAAGTTCACGCTGGAATTTGCGGTGCCCACACGAGTGGCATGGTTCTAGCAAAGCAGCTGCTTAGAGTTGGGTATTATTGGCCAACAATGGAACATGATGCGTGTGAATTTGTCAAGAAATGTCTCCCATGTCAACAGCATGCCAATTTGATACATGCACCAGCACAGGATCTATAGCCTATTGCACCACCGTGGCCTTTTTCATATTGGGGCCTCGACCTCGTTGGCTTGATCACCCCCCTCTCTTCGGATGGACACAAGTATATCATAACAGCCACAGAGTACTTTACCAAATGGGTTGAAGTGATTCCGCTCACCCTAACCACTGGCATCCAAATATCCAAGTTCATCCTCTACCATATCATTTGCCGTTTCGGCATACCATCTACCATTTTCACAGACCATGGCACACCTTTTGAAAACCAGCATGTGGATGATCTATGTGCCAGACTCCACATCCATCACCGTTTCTCCAGTCCATATTTCCCTCAAGGAAATGGCCAAGCTGAGGCAACTAACAAAACTAGCTTGAAAATCCTCAAGAAGGTTGTCAATGATTCTGGTCGTGACTGGTACCTCCAAATCAATCCTGCCCTTTGGGCCTACCGCACTTCTTATCGCACTCCCACAGGCACCACTCCATACTCCCTTGTATATGGTGCCGAAGCTGTTCTACCAATCGAGGTTGAGCTCCCATCCTTGCGCGTCTCCATGAAGAACTATACAACTGATGAAGACTATCGTGTGGCCCGGCTCACACAGCTAGATCTGCTAGATGAAAAGAGACAGCAAGCCTATGATCACCTGGTTGCATACCAAAATCGACTCAAAAGGAGTTATAACAAAAAGGTCCATCCTAGACAATTCCAGGTCGGTGACATGGTCCTTAAAGAAAATCAGAAGGTCCTAGCAAATAGAGAAAAGAAAGGCAAGTTTGAGCCTACTTGGTTGGGCCCCTATGTTGTCACCGCATCCTTCGGCTCGGGAGCCTATCAGCTATCAACACCAGAAGGTGAGCCCTTGAATGATCCTATCAACATCATCCATCTGAAGAGGTTCTATGCCTGAACCTGATTCTACATATATCAGAAAATCCAAAAACATTCAAAAAAGCAAAAAAGCAAAAAAGCAAAAAAGTAAAAAAAGAAAAGAGAAAGAGAAAATAATCGTCCAACGGTGAAAACTTGGCAATTCAAGCACCTTGGACAAGTATGTTGGTGAAAACCTGGTAAACAGGCGCCAACATAGTAAACTGAGCTATTTATCTATTCAGTTGTCCTTTCAGCTACCGTCCTCATCCTCCATCCATAATAGATCTCCCAGCAGTTCCATCTCCCCTATCTTCCAAGCATTCAGCTTCCATCTTCCTCCAACCCATCTGCAATCCATATTATGTTCCAAAGCTTTGTACCATATCTTGTACCATATCCCTTTCCCTTTTCTGTACAGCGCAATCCTCCCTGTATTTATCCTTCTAGTCTCCGTCCTAGTGAGAGTCCCGCCGAGTGTGATTTTCCTATCCCCAATCCTGAGCTTCTGTACATATCCCTTGTGCATATCGTTCCTCCTTGTTGTACATAACCTTTGTCCGTCCTGCAGCAGCATTTGATCAAATATCTTGTCCCATCCCCAGCCTCAAAAAATTTGAAGTCCCACTCGGGCCTTGTGCTTCAGCAACACCAATTGTCGACTTATCCTTGCTCATCCTGATTATTCCTTGAACTTCAGCTTTTGCCAGTGAACAACTACACTTATTCTCTCACCACCCCCTGGGTCCTTGAGGATATATCGTTCCTCCTGTCCGACCTAATCTTCCATCCTGGTCCTTGAGGATATATCGTTCCTCCTGTCCGACCAATCTTCCCACCATCAATCAAACCTAATCTCTCTCCTTGGCAAAGGGTGTCTTTTTGGAGTTATCATTTTGATCTTGGATTTTTGTCCTTTGGGTCTTGTTAATCTTTTTTGGCTTCTCATTATCCCACCAGGGTCACCACGATTCATTATATCACGGTGTGCTGCGTGTGTGGATAATCTGGGGCAAGGTTTTTTGATCTTTCGCTTCTGCCTGTGAGTCAGTTGTGTGTTTGTGGTTCCTTCAGCATCGGTTCTGCCATGTCGCCTCTGCGCTTCATGTGTGATGCTGGGGCAACCCTGTGTGTTTGTTCAGCATCAGTCCTCGTCAGTCCTATGCAACACTGGTGACAAGGCCTCGTGATCCCAGTATCCTTGGCAGGTCTCTAGCATTGCTATATTAAATCTAGGTTGTGCACTCCCGTTTGCACTTGGAGCTATCTGGTCCCTTGCATTTATCATATAGATTAATCTTGCATCTTTGCATACAGCTGCATCTTGCATCTTGCATTTCCATCTCATCTTGCATGTCATCCATATTTGTTCTTAGAAGTGAGGTTATTTATCTCCCCTTTCTTCCTAGGCCCTTCCTTCCTCATCCCGCCGGGCACACTCTGTCCCAGGGTGTAATTCCTCTTTCTCTCTGTCCCACTGGGTGCATCTTTCTTGATTTTGTCCCACCAGGGCATGAATCCCCTTTCTTCTAGTCCACCCAGGCGTCATACCCTCTTCTTCTGATTCTAGCCTCGGCATCTTGTTTTCTTGTCTTTGACGCCATGCCACTTGCGGCATCGCATCAAAGAGGGGAAAAATGTAGACACCGAAAAAATCCTTTAGAAAATAAATTATTTTTGTTTTCTGAAAATCCTTGATGACATCATCATTTATTAATTAAATTATTTATTTAATTAATTAATTTATTTTTATGGCATTAAATCCCTCTCTCTTAATTAAAAATCTTTAATTAAGGAATCTAGCCTAAAAATGTCATTTGGACATTATCCCTAATTTATTAATTATTTAATTAATAAATTGACCAAAAACCTTCAAAAATAAATTAATTTATTTTTAATTTATTTTTTATCCCAAACTTGGCCAATTTTCTTAAGACCACTAACCTCTTCCAAAATCTTCTAATCCCTTCTTAATTTCGATTAAAAGGCTAATCCCATCTTTTCTAACCCTAATCCCAAGGTTAAATATTTAATTAAGGTTAAATATTTTAATTTCCATATTTATTGAAAATATTTTAATAAATATTCCTAAAACTTAGGCTTTTGGAATAAATAACCTTTTATTCCATAAAACCTAAGGAGAAATCTAGACTCTTCTAGAATCTTCTCAAATCCACCCTCTTCACCCATCCTAATCCTTTTCTTTGTCCTAATCTAATCTTAATCCTACCCTTAAACCTTTGTGCAATCCTAACCAAGCTTAAGACTTTCCTAAACCAAGGCAAAGTCTTTCCTTCCAAATATCTCAACCACAAAGCATTTATTGGTTCCCCAAAGTCTTCAAAGCCTCTTAAAGCCCATTTATTGCTCTTACAAGCATTTATTTAGAGAGTTATGAGCTTGGAGCCCCCTTTGTTGACTCCTCTTTGCCCTTCCCTTCATCCACTCACCTTGTGACATGTGTCACCTCCTGATTGGCTGAGAACTAGCACAATCCATGTGCTTCCCTTTGAGTGAATCTTGGCCTCTCTTAAGGATTTCAATCTTGGCCATTCATTCCTCCTACCCCAAGTCTTAGAAATCCTATAAATACCCTCACTTCCTAAGGCAAATCATCCTTCAACTTTCAAACTCAATAGCAAAGTTATAATGCCATTTTCATTCTAGCATAAGCATAAGTTCATCTTTTTTAGATCATTTTCAAGCTTAAATAACATCTAAATTAGCTTAAATGGATTAACATAGATTCATTTCTTGTTTTAATCTTAGTTCTATCATCTAGCTTTGTATATTTGTGTGTTCTTGAGGCCTTTGAGGCAAAATAGGTTCCTCATACCTATTTTGTGTCATTTTGGGTCTTCTTGATCCTCAAATCATCTTATTTTGCATGCTCCAAGTGCTTGAGTTTGCACACCCACATCCCTCTATATCTAAGCATATCAAACGGTGCATGGGCGCATCCGTTTTAAGCTTAAACTGAGGTGGCTTTGATTTTAGTTTGTTTACCTTTTGAATTTGATTTGATTATATGCTATGACATTTGTTTGTCTTTGGCCTTCAAAACAGGTTTAGGTGCACTCACAAATCCTAGTCTACAGAACCAATTTGGGAAATTAATGGGTCTATTTGTGGACCTCAAGGAGTTGGTCACCTAAATGAGAACCTTGAGATGAAGCAAGAACTTCTCTACGAAAGAGATCAGTACCTTGAGAAGCTCCCCACTTGTTAGCTGAATTAAAACCTTGGACCATAGATGGCTGCCCTTTGTTGTAAAATGAGGAGTGAGACTGCCTTGCCAAAGATGGCAATGAACTTACATTTCAAGGATATTCTTGATGAAGGTCATCAAGATTATTCCCTACACCGTTGAGTAATATATCATGCAATTCCTTAATAGTTTCATTCTTAACAGAATTCATAACTAGATTTTCCATAGCCAATTTTCTTCTTGATCGTTGCAATATTTTCTCCTCAAATGAATATTTTGTAATCATTTGATATATAATCACAGTTTTCTCTTGGCCAATCCTATGGGCTCACAATTGAGTATGTAGATCCACAAAAGGGTTGAGATCTAGATCTGGTGAAAGAGTAGTATTAGGAAGAAGTCATTCACTAACATATCATCTTTATAACAACTAAATTTGGATTCACTAGAAGCATTAGTTCTCAAAAAAAAATAGTAAAACATACCATATATAATGACTATGTCGACACTCGGCCACATCATATAATAAGTTAAAATTAGATAATCATAAAACACTTTGTAAAGTATAGCGTACAAATCATATACAACCACATCAAATGAGTTCAACATCAAGAAAGAATTTTTTTTTTTCAAAGCCTTGTAATTTCTCTATGGCTAGTTGCCAATTGCTTATTCACTTATTTTTTGCTTCCTCAATTGCTCAAAAGCTGTAGGATATTCTCTGGGAAACTTTTCATTTTTTCCTATAGGATGCCTTTGTATACAAATTTTGGAGAATCTTTGTTAAAGAGTAGGTAAGGATGGCTAAGTTGAGTGCAACGAAGAGGGAGAGGACTAAATTGAGAGAGCAGAGGTAGAGAGAAATAATGATGAAAATATTTCAAGGCTTGTGCAAATATAGAAATTATAATCTTCCTCCCAGAGCAAACATTAATTTGAAGGGTGCATAAGGGTCATGAAATATTTCAAGGATAGAAGGAGTTTGATGAGTTTGAAGGGTGCATAAGGGTCATGAAATTGGTGCAAGGGTACAGCAGTAGACGTTCTAGCCATTGGAGGGGGGTATTTTATGCATGAATCCATCATACGATGGTCAAATGATGGTGAATCAACTTTGGTTCAATTTCTATGGTGCTGGGAGATGAGACATTGGTCGAGCCCTAGTTTCTAGGGGGTTTTGGGTCTTAAAGTAGATGGTATGAAAGGAGAGAATGAAGTAAAGGATTCTCCAAAGCTGAGAAAAGAAAAGAAAGTGATGTTCAAAAGGAAGAGAATAAGAAAAAGAAGAGGAAGAGAAGTGTAGGAAGTTACAAAAGGTTAATATACAAGGTGTTGAAACAAGTGCATCCCTCCAAGGGCATATCCAGTGCTGCCATGGATATCATGAAGAGCTTCATGATTGATATTTTTTATAAGATTACTCCTAAGGCTGCTTCTCTGTTGAAATATAACAAGATTGTGACACTTTCCTCTAGAGAAATTCAGATTGCTATCAAGTTTGTTCTGCCTAGAGAGCTGGCTAGGCATGTTTCTTCTGAAGGAAGTAAGGGTGTTACCAAGTTTCCTACTGCTTTGGGTTAGATTTTGTTGGAAGATTTTAGGTTTTTTGTATGTGGTGTTTATGGCAGGCTTGTTTAGAAGTTGGTTTTGGCTTGGATTTATGTGTGGAAGCTAATGTTGAACTGGGATCTTAGTGTATGTAAAGAATATATGAATTATGCTATGTATGCTGTGAAAAATCTCTGAACTATAAGATTTCTATTATAAAGTTTTTTTTATTAATAATGAGAAATATTTTTACAACTCAGCTCAATAGGAGCACCAGAGAAAAGAGCTGAGCAGAGAAAACCTTCCGGTATTTCCCCAAAAAATAGAAGAGAAAGGTTGTCATTAAATGTTACAAACTTCTTGTGTATACATACGGGGTAATGCATGAGCAATTTACAATCCACCCAATTTACAGTGCTATACAAATTTGACATGTTACGATATTTTGTATCTCCATTTAGTCCAATGAACTAATTAGGTCTACCCTAGTACCCTTAATTGTCTCAAGTATTACCTCGTGGTCTGACTCACAAACCTTCCAAAGAGTTTTATTTTGTGGTCTTCCCCCATATTTGATTAAGTGGGAATTTGATGCAACGATGAGGTTTGAATAATGAAGAATCTTTATGTGTGTCTCCCAATCCTTGAACAACCACAACCTAGGGTTCTTTATATCATACCATCCAAGCCATGTACCAGTTACAACCACTACTCCTGTAGGGTATTCTAATTCTTCACCATCAATAACCGGGTGATCCAATTTCTTTTTTGCCTCTACACAATGACACAAATAATAATATGTCCCTTCTTCACTGTCTTTAGGTGCAATAACAACAAAAACATGGCCTGTAATGATATAAACATAGTGAGGACATTATTTTACTAAATATTTATGATAAAGTACTAAATTTTAGATTATTTGTATGTGGAAAATATAGACCTGGTTGTACTAGATCAGATAAGTGATCAAAGTCAATGGATGATTCCATTTCTTTTGGTTGTAGTGATTCATGGGGATGATAGGAGGCAAGTGGACTCAAAATACATGTATACCATTCGTCAACCCATTCCTTTGACTCAAATCCATCCCAATCTTCATCTACACATGATGAACAAAAGCACGCCATATGTCATGTGTGGATACTCTATGAACCTGCATTACAACTTCTAAAAGAGTGTAGCTCACTCGATCCTATCAATGTACAACAATCCTCATATGGTGCAATGTTAGTTTCATCCATCAACCAAAAAAATCTACAAACTGTAGACTCACCTTCATTACCGAGACCCATTGTAGTGTTACACCATTAGACAATACATCCCACATCTGACAATATTTCTTTCTCTTTGTACTTTAATCCTTCATGTGCTAAGGCTCTTTTAATACATGCACCTGCACCATCGTGCTCTCCCTTTCCATGATCGGCCTTTGTGAAATTCCACATATATTGAATTCCAGTAATCTTATGCATCCTACACAACCAATAAAACATCCAAGAATTCTTGAATTGGGATGCACAATTATTTGACCAAATGATATGTCGATGATATTTTATGCCCCTGTTTTCCAAATGACCATAAAGTAGTTGAAAGAAACTATGTACAAACATTGTAGAATGTGAGTGATCATCGCTAATATAAAAATGATACTCCCTCAATATCTTCCTGTTCTCCTCTGTACTATCTGGTGCATGCATGAATGCTATATGAACAAATATAGCAACCTGTTGAGAGCTGTAATACTTTGCTTGCACTTCATTATGTGGTTGTAGTGTGTAGTTCTCTGCAAAGTCCACAACTAAAATAATGGTATCAAGTGGGAATGTGTCCTTACACAACTTGAACTACATATCCAACCATTGCACTCTATGTGTATGCCTTGCATACTCATAAATAATATTTTTACAAAAAATGTCCATGAACTGATACATTGGAATTTGTTCAATTACTAAATCACATCTTTTAGCCTCTTTTCCATATTTTAGATTGTATGCCACAGTCTTATATTTTCCAAATTCCACTATTTCATTACCGATTGCATGCGTACTCTCCATATGTTGACAAATTGGCAAATGTCACAAACCTCCACAATCTATGCATGTACCATTCAAGCATGAGAGCTTGTAAAATTGTTGACCATCCACTCTTTCACATAAAATGGTAGATATTAATTCCCTTGAAGATCTAGGTGGGACATTTATGTTACAATCCTGCAAAACATTGTTAGAGTGCAAACCTACACATATATTCCTATAAACTTCAAAATGGTTAGAAAATTCAATATGTACCCTACAACAACAAGTTGTGTGTGTGTGATTTATCTTGACATAAAAAGGTTTACACATTTCAAATTATCTCTAACTAATTTTAATTTGAGGATACGTATGCATAAATTTTGTAAAGAATTGTGTCTGAGTTGAATCCAAAAAATGTTTTGGATGTGGAACATGAATTTGACTACCAATCCTCCTCCTTACAACATCTCTTTGATTAGGAGATACCCGTGTATTATTCTTCCAAAATTATTCAATCAAGGATTTCAAAGCTTCAACAATTGCTTTATCTTTTCATGGTAGTCTACCAAAAAATGCCCATAACTCATTGCTATCTGGATCTTCCATTCTTTGATGCCTTCCCAGGGCTCTCATTAGAGACTTTCTACTTATTTTCAATGTTTTTCTTGTCTTTCTAATGAGTCAAGATTTCTTCATTTGAGTTCTTACTATCATTGATGTAAGTACATGTCATGTGACATTACTATCTTTCATGTGTGATGTAGAGCCCACACTCTCATATGCAATCATTAGATTCTTTACAATAGATTTTTCACTTGACTCGTCCATTGTTCTTAGCCCAAGAATCTTCATGATGGGCCTAAATTTGAGATTTCTCATCATTTCAACAAATAGTTGACATCTTCCTATCATGTTTAAATTCTCAAAAAATGATCTCCAAATATGATTAACATTTCTTTGACAATTACACTTGGGAATCTTGTCAAGCATTACTTGCAAAATGTTAGTATCAATATCAATCAAATATTTTGGCTTTCTATATTTAATAATTCTAGGAGCATCAAAAACATTATGTGTGAATTGTGTACCATCTTGAGTGCCTTCAACATGAGATGATGTTGTGCCTACATCTTGGGATGTAGATAATGGTGTGCCTTCAACATGAGATGATGTTGTGCCTACACCTTGGGATGTAGATAATGGTGTGCCTTCAGCATGAGATGATATTATGCCTACACCTTGAGATGTAGATAATGGTGTGCCTTCAACATGATAGAAGAGTGTGCCCACACCTTTGGAAGTAGATAATGGTGTGCCTTCAACATGATCCATTGGTGTGCCTTAAACATTGGATGATGATGTCTCTTGAACTTGGGAACTCATAGATGATGTCCCCGCATCTTCATAATTCAATTGTCTCATTGCATGCAAGTTTCTCATTCGTTATCTTTTTTATTCTAATTCCAATTCTCTCTTACTTTATATTGATGTTTCATGTTCCTCATCCAAAGAAAAATCTTCTTCTATGGTATCTAATCTTTTTTGTTCATGAAGTTGTCTCATTCTTACCCTTTTCTTCTCTTTGTCTCTTTCATGCTCTTTTGGTGTTAAATTTTTTGCTCATTTCCTTGGCATGATGATGATTTCTACATATCAATTGATTACAATTTCAAAAATATAATATAAATGTAAACCAATAAGTCAAATTATAATATAAACCTCTTACAATATGACATATTATAATATAAATTTATTACACTTATATCAAATTATGTATTGAACAAGTCTATATCATACCAATTATAAACCAAAACACTCTTTATTCACATTTAACATGTAAAAAAATAAAAAACTTACCTCAATCTCTTTTTGTCTTTTTTATTCCACTAATTGACTTTCACGATGGTGCAAAACAATGTTGATTTGTCACTATCAACACCATGAAAATTGAAAACTTCTCAGAGAAAATGTAGAATTCAGATAGCATAAGAAAAAGTGGGCTTCCTTCATGAGATCCTTGGCAAATAAGACTGTTTCTTCTAGTTTTACATAGCTCGAGCACGCTATAGGGCATACACACTATACAAAACAAAAAAGATGTTATGAATAGTCTTAAATAGGGCATGTACCCTATAGTGTCCATCCCCTAAAGGGCATATGCCCTATATAAAATAAGAACAAGGAAGAAGAGAGAGAGAGAGAGAGAGAGAGAGAGAGAATTGAGAGAGAGAGAAGGGGAAGGAGAGATAGAGAAGGGGAAAGGGAGAGTGTAGGAGAGAGAGAGAGAGAGAGAGAGAGAGAGAGAGAGAGAGAGAGAGGGGAGAGAGAGAGAGAGAGAGGGGAGAGAGAGAGAGAGAGAGAGAGAGAGAGAGAGAGAGAGAGAGAGAGAGAGAGAGAGAGAGAAGGTTAGAGTAAGAAGGTGAGAGAGAGAGTGATAAGGGGGAGAGAGTATGGGGGAGGGAGAGACAAAGATAGAGCACTCTCTCTCTCTCTTCCTCCCGCTTTGGATATTTCTTATCGCTATGTGAATCTATATCTTACATAGGGTGCATGCCCTATAGGGCACACACCTTATGTAAATTTATGATTTTCATATCGCGAGCGCGCTATGAAAATCATAAATTTACATAGGGTGCACGCCCTATAGGGCATGCATGCTTTAGGGTGTGCACGCTTTGTAAAGGATTTGAATTTACCAATCTAAAGGATTGGACGATTGAAATAGGTCTGAGACATGTTTTCTAGCAAACATAGAAAAAAATGACATCTTTTTTTGTGTGCTCCTCATTAGGTTTACTCGTGGCTCAAGAACATAAAAATTAGACAACGTGATATTGCAAATCTCTCTGTTCACATCTAAGCCTATAATTTATTTTGAATTCTGATTATGTTAATTTTTCAACTCTAATTTCTTTTGTGTGTATGTCTATTTTTAAAAAAAAACTAACATGCAGTATTTTGGGCATAGATTTTGGTTCATTCATCGAATTTTGCAATAAGTTACATTTTTAGAAACTAGACTCCATTCTACACACTTTTTAAAAAAAAGAAAATTTAATTTTTGATTAGTTTTAAATGATTTCTAGGGGGAGCACATAGAAATTTCATGTTTTTAGGATGTGTGCACTTGGCAAATTCATCAAAAATTATACATTCATCAAAAAATTATCAAAAAGATCTAGGATAAACTACATGGTGTTAGCTAACTTCTCACCAGTGCGATTAAAAATATTCAAAAAAAAAGTTAACATTTTAGGGGGAGCACACTAGATGCTATGTTATGTTTTTGGACAAAAAATAGGACCACTTTTTGTGGTCCCCCTTTTTAAAGGCCTTAATCTACACCATTTTCAAAATAAGTTAGTAGTTTAGGAACTAGATTCAAAGTATTACAACTCTTTTTTTTGTCACATCTTAAAATTTTTAGTCTAACTATCTTCAATTTCTTGTTGAAGTTCAAAGTTTGCTGATTTCAAGAAAAAAGTGGCATCTTATACCCCCTTTTTGGTCCCCCATCTTTGTGCACTTACCTTGACGTCAACTCCCTTATCTTGACATGACTCACTTGAGAATGAGTCCCATTACCAATTATTCAAGTCTTCATCACTTTGGGAACCTAGTTGTAAAATTTGATCATATACCAAGGGATATTTCTTTTGAGTGTACCCTTGTTCTAGGTACCCTAATCCAGTCTTTTCTTTTCTATCTCTCCAGGTCATTTCAATGGGTTCAATGAGTCCTTCGTTTCTTGTTCCCAAAGGTCCTTTCCCTTTGTATCCCATTTTCTACATTATTTGAATTCCTTTCCCATATTGATGTGTGGGAATGCTTATATTTTGGATGCGCTTTTCATGCACACTTGATTCTTCATCCTTGTATAGCCAATTTAGGATTTCATTATCTTCTTCATCCATGAATGAAGATGTTTTTTCCCTCACAAAGTGATCATTATATTTATGAGATAGATTGGATGGTCTTCCATATGATTTTGGAGATAGGGGTAGATCCATCATGGATAATGAGTATTCACCTATACCTTTTTGTTCAATTTTACATTTCTTTTCAAAGTTTTTCATCATATGATCCATTTTTTGGTAATGAGCATCTTTGGTGTAGACTTGGATAGATCTAACTTGGTCTTCTTTCTATTTCTCAGGAACATTCTCCTCACTAACCTTCTCTTTTCCTTTTGTCGATGTAGTTAAGTTAGTAGGACTTTGGTTATTTTCAATAACAATTTCTTTTTTTTTCTTTTTCTTTTCCCTTCAAAGATGGAAGATCTTTTGAACTTTTTCCTTGCTCTATTCTTTTGGGAATTGACCCTTCCCCATTATGTGGAACTAAGGATTCATTAATAGGCTTCATGTTATTACAATATTTAAAGGCATTTGAGTCTCCGCTTACCATGACTTCTTGTCCTAGATAGGGGAATTTGAGACATTGATGGTAGGTTGAGGGTATAGCCTACATTTCATGGATCCATGGCCTCCCTAATAGAATATTATAAGTCAACTTTAGGTCTAGGACTTGGCAAATGGTCTCTTTCTACATTGGACAAACTCTGATAGGAAGTATTATGACCCCTTTGGAAGCTCTCTCTTCATCATCGTAGGCTTTTATGGTTATCTTTTTCTTTGGATCTATAGCCTCCTTAGAAAATCCTAAGGCCTTTACCAAGTTTAGGGTAAAAATGTTCCAGTCGGATCCTCCATCAATGAGACTCTTTTCACTCTATTCTTGTGGATTAAGACCTCTATATGCAAGGGAAAATTTTGCGGGTGGTTTAGGGACATATCATCTTGTTTTGAAAAGGATAGACAATAGGGTGCAACAAGATGTCCTACCATATTTTGGAATTTATCCACATCTAAATTTAGAGGTACATTAGTTTCTACCAAGGCTTTCTCTAGAATCTCCTTATGATTTGGTGAGAGCTTGAGTAATTCTAGAATAGAGATCTAAGTAGGGGTTCTTTACAATTGGTCTACTAAATTATATTGTTTCAAAGATGAAGATGAAGTTTGATTTGGTAGAACAATTCTTGGGGCATTTCTAGGTAGAGTAATTTTTTATGCTTTCCCACTAGTTACAACATTAGATGTTGCTTCCCTTGGTTTCTCTTTTACCACAATAACATTTATGGTGTTTTCCTCACCACTTAAAGTATTAATGGTGTTATCATAAGTATGAGCAAAATTAACCTTCTCATTACCTCAAATGTTATTTTGACTGGTGTTTGATGACTCACCCTTTTCATCATTTAGGAAAGGATTTTTGAAGGCCATATGATCATCATTGTTTTGAGGCCCTTCCACCTTTATCGTCCCATCATCAATTAGGTCTTGGATAAGATGTTTCAATTTCATGCATTCATTAGTTTTCTGTCCTTTATTATGATGGTATTCACAATGATGAGAATGATTCCACCAATTTGGCTTAACTTGGGGTTCATATGGTCTTAATTCAGGTAAGGTGATGATTTTTTTAGCCACCAAAGTCCTTAATGCATTTTCCAATGGTTTACCTAAAAAGGTAAATTTCCTCTTTTGATATGTGGAAAAACAAGGCTTAGGCTTGTTGACATTAGAATTATTAAAGGGATTGTTGTTATTATTGTTAGGATTGGTACTATTGAAAGGATCTTTGTTTTTTTGATTTGCATTATATGTCAAATTGGCTCCACTTGATAAATTAAAGGGAGTAGCCTTTAAGTTGTGTGCTTTCACAACTCCATCGTTCACAAGATTTTTATTATTGTTCTTCAACAATAGTCTAGGTTTGTCATTGTGATTGTTGGATCATTTATTATTGTTATAATTAGATACATAATGATTTCTATTAGTATCGGTATAGGATTTATTATCTTTAACCAATTTGATCTCTCCCCTCTTAATCAACACATCTTCAATTTTGATCCCATTCTCAATAAGTTTTTCAAAAGTAGGGGGACATTAAAGTTGGAGCCTATAGTTCATCTCCAAATTTAAGTTATTCATAAATATTTCCATTTTATCTTTTTTGGGGATACTTCATGGATATCTTGCAAAAACTGCTCTCCACCTTTGAAGGAACCCTAGGAAAGATTCACCATCTCTCTGTTTAGTGTCACATAATTTGAGCATGGTAATCTTGTGTTTGATGTTGTAAGAATAATGGGTTATAAATTTGGAGGCTAATTCCTCAAATGTCTTTATCCCTTACGAAAGCTTGGAGAACCATTCCATGGCTTGACCTCCTAAACTTCTTGGAAAAAGTCTCATTAAGTAAGTTGTATCATGCATTAATTCTATGCTTAGAGTGAAAAACTCTCTAAGGTGGTCTTGTGGGTCTTATTTACCCATGTATTTGTTGTACTTAGGAAAGACTACATTTATCAAAAAAGGTACCATAACCAAGCTTTTGTCAAAAGGAAATGGGCACAAGACCTCAATAGAGAATGGCTTAGGTTCAACTTCCTTTTTCATTAGGTCAATTTGTGCTTGGAACATTTTCAATTGTTTACTCATTGCACTCATCGGATTATCCTCTTCTTGGATTTTCTATCCATTGATTCAATTCTCTTCTCAAACAGACTTGGGAGACTATCCCCTTGGTTGTGATTGTTGAAAGAGCTTTGATATTCAAATTTGGGGATCTCTTTTGCATTGCAAGTGTCATCTTCCATTAAAGATATTTTGAGCTTATGAGAGCATGTAGAAACTGACATTCAACAAGGTTTGATTTCGAATCATTTTCCCCAATTCAGTAATTATTTTCTTTTATGAAGAGATTTTAAAATATAAGATGAATTTTCAAATGCATATATCTTACTTGTATGTATTTTTCAAATAAAGCAGTCACAAATACACTTATTCTTTTTAACCTTCTAAACAAAAAGTGTTTGAATTTATAAGGACGTTATCATAGGTTTTTGCACAAAAAGATACTTCAAGCAATCTACCTATTTCACAAGTTGGTTCATAAGCATGGCTCTATAAGGAAGGATTTTCTATTTTACCAAGGTATTTAATCAAGATTCCATTCAAAATGGACATTAAGTTTTCATCCTCCAAAATTAGGAGGGTTCCCACCACACGTATGTCAAATTTTTGCGTAATCCTAAAGGACTACTCGAGGAAGTTGGAAAGCTTAATATCCTTTTGTCACACACCCCATTAAGGATGCATGCATTTTGTTTTATAGTGGGTTATATTTTTTTGGCAAAAGAGAATGTATCCCACTTTGGGTTGTCCCTCTCACTGGCCTTATTAAGGCAAATCTCAGGAGATGAGCCCACTATAGATCTAGCATGTTCATTTTAAAAGCAATAAAGTGGAATAAAGATATAAGTTTTGGGAGTTTGATTCACCAAAAGGTGAAGAGCATATCCCTATCTATTTCTCAATCACCTAACACTTTTAACAAGTTTCAATTACCCTGTTAGTGTTTGAACCTGCAGATTAATCAATTACTCAAATAATCCCAATGGCTATAACCTAGCAAGTTACAAACTACTAAGGTATTAAGGTTAAGACCTTCTTCACTTTGAGTAATATATACTCAAGCGGGTGTACCTCTATCAATTCAATGTTCAACTGAGCTCTGAATTGAGAACTTGCTCCTTCACTGCTTTGTTACTGCCTTCAAAATCCAACTCAATAAGTTGCTAAAACTCTGAGTATAGCCCAAATTATCCTGATACACAACATCATGATATAGATTATAAAAATAGCAACACGACACAATGGCTTAAGGATACTCATCCTTCTTTCTTTTAGAGTTAAACTCAGGGAAGGGTTAACCTCATTTATTGCTTCTTCAAAGAATTGAAATACATATTTATGAACTTGTCATAAAATATCTCAAGTCTGGAAATTATGCATATAAAGTAAAATTTCAATCAATTATATCTTGGATGGTAAACCAATGTAAATGGATCTAAAACCAGTCCCTTATCCGTTGGGCATCAGAGTCGAACTCTACCTTCACATATATCTATTAAAACGAATACAATGAAACTCAAATAACATGCCTAACATATCATTGTTTCCATTCCTACACCTGTCATCAAATCCACATATAGATATTCAATTCCCAGAGACCTCCCCTAAGATTTTACTCTTTCCTTGAAAGAAACTTAAGCTCAACCCCTACATTCACCTTGTGAAAGATGTATTTAAACTGTCTTACAATCTAAATACATAAAGAAACTAAAACACTCCACATGTAAAGACAATCAAATGATAGTAACAAAACTCCAGTGTATTTGTATTAATTGATCAAATGCATTGATACAGTCTTCCTTGATTTCGAGAAAATAAGGTTCTATATTCTGGACCTCTCCTTTACAAAAATATTTTCCAACCTCTATCTTCAATAGAAACTGACTATTTATACTAATCAACCATCCTGGAATCCTCGAAAGGATGCAACAAGCTTCGGATGGCTGATAGAAATTTGCACTAGAAAACAAAAGAAAATACAAACAGAAAGATATTTAATAAAGACAGCAAGGCGTATTTTTTCAATTCTGAACAACTTCCGCAGCTGGCACCTTTGTTTGTAGATATTTTTAGAGCAGTTACCAAGTTTGTCATATGAATGATGACCGCCATTACAAGCTAATTTACATCATTCTCTGTTTGAACACGCTCTCCCTCAAATTCTGGATCAGGTGCCAAGTGCAATCTATTCTTCTTCCTCCTCTGTCAGCTGGATAACCGACTTTTTCTTCTTCTTTGTTATTAGCTTTTCCCAAGCTGCCACATCATCATCAGATGGCCAGTCGTAACTCTGCAGCTCCTGTAATAAGTTGACTTTCCATTCCCATGTAGAATCAGTCACATTTTTAACTTCTGCTACAAACTTAATACAGTCACTTTCAACTTTGAATAAATTATCAATTATATTGTTAGTTCTTTCCACATCCAAAGCCTTATTATCTTTTAGGAAGGCATCTTGATTGATTACCAACTGACCCATTGACAACTTCCAATCTTCCAGCTTGACCACATTTCCATTGTCATCATATACCGGGGGCAAATACTTGCTGTAATCTTTATCAAACATGGCTAACCTAGCCTTTATTTGGTTTGACTTTCCTTTGAAAAACTTTGACGCTGCACTTATTAGGCCAATCCTTTCAAATACATCAGTCACTACTTTTGGGATATCAGGCCTGTGTTCTTGTAAACTGTCAAGCTTATCAAACAACAAATTCCTCCCAGACCAAATACTATAGAGTGGCTCCAAGGTGGCTAAATAGTCATTCACCTTTTGATTGGTCTGATGTAATATGCTGACTGATTTATGAACTGCATCCATCTTGTCCTTTATTTTGTCTTGCCTGTACTGCACTATTTTGGCTATAGTGTCCAGGGATGCATCCAATTTCACCTTTTCCAAGTCTTCAGCAGGTCCCTCAGGTGCTTCCAAACTTATCTGAACAGGTACCTCAACTTGCAGAGGAGGAGGAGGAATTATTTTTGAGGCTTCCTCAAGTTTGACCTTTATTTCTGCCAGCTCATCTTCCAATTGTTTGATCCTCATCATTTTCAAATCTCTGTCCTTGGCTACCATGCTTGAACTTTCAAACAATTTGGCATATCTTTCTGACAGCTGAGCTGTCTTGGCTTCATTCAGATTAGCCCAATGAGTTACTGCCTTGGAGACTTCAAGGTCTGTTGTATTTTGTACAGTCCATATAATTTTATTCCCCTCCATCTTATCCTCTATACTCAATAGAGATGGCTTTTGGGTTTTGGGGGCCATAGACCACATTGCAACAGCTTGGGACTTAGGGTCATAGCCACTTCCTCTTATCATGTCACCAATGTGAACCTCATATGATAGGCTACCCTCTGGTTGCTTTCTCAATTGATCAATAAGGAATGCAGAAGTCAGATCCCATCCTGGGGTTAACAACATTCCACTTGATTTAACCAATTCTCTAGCTTCGTCCACTGTTATAGGATCAAGGCTAGGATCATATGAAGCAAGAGCTCTCAAAGTTTCTTCACTTGGCTCCATACCTTCAGGCAGAGCTTTCCTTACTTCTTGCTGCTTGTTCCAAATGAGAAAACTCTTGAACTCATCAGTCTTAATGAATTGATCATCACTCAAGAATTCCTCTTGATAGACCTCTCTGATATCCTTCTCCAACCATAAGGACTTTTCTCTGCTTTCCTGCTCAATGGCTATTTTCTTGCCTGCTCTTATTGCTTTCCTCAATTGATGATGATATGGCCTATCACCTAGTAAAAGAGCAGATGCTCTGTCAATTTCCCTTCTTTGTTTCTCACGCCTTGAAGGTTCACCTTCCTCAAGCCTCTGTTTCTTCAATGGTGGCTCTGAGATATTCCTTATTTCTGGTTGATCTTGAGTGAGATCAACAACTGGTGGTCCCTCAACCTGTGGAGGACTATCTTCTTCTTGTGATTCATCAGTAAATTCTTCCTCATCAGAAGATGAATAATCTTTCTTTTTCTTCTTCTCTGGCTTATTCTGATCAATCAAGCCTTCCAATTGATTTGCCAAGGTATCATATTTTTCAATCATCCCATCAATCTTCTTCAAATAAGGAAGATTGGGGAAAAAACTCTCAAAAGGAATCTGAGATGCTTTCAATTGGTTGGACAAATCTACTAAATCAAAGAATCTGTACCATCTCCTCTTAACCTCATCTTCATCTAAGATGTTTCTAATCACATCTTCTTCATCCAAACCTTCATGCTCCTTGATCACACCAATGTTTGGGATGTAAGTCATCCTGGCAATCTTGATGAAGTCCTCAGGATCTATGTGCCTACAAGCACCAGTAACCATTCTGAATTGTTGTAGCCATGCACTAATTTGAGTAAAAGCCCTCTTTCCTATCAGGAAGTCACCTACCCTGAATTGCCTGGGTGTGAATGTACCCTTTCTGTGAGTGGCCAGAAGCTCTTTATCTGTACACATTAGTTGCCAAAAAAATTCCAAACAAGCCAATCTTGGAGGCACATACTTTGGTAATAAATGTGGGGGTTGGGGACAACCATAAACTCTGATAATTGTGGAATTATCTCCTAAGTAGAAATCACCCCAATTATGATTTCCATCCCACTTATCCACATACTGCAGTGGTCTTAAAAGCCTAAGGACTCTAGGAGATAGCCTGGTGACATTTATGCCTAGCATCCTGATAATTGGATAGACAATGAAATTCTGAAAAACACAAAAATCTGCTTCATTGGAGGTGGAATTCCATATCCTCACCCACAACTACACTGGATTGTGCTGATCCTTGAAAGTGAACCTTGGTTTTAACATGTTTACATCAAAACTGTTGATGTTGAAAAATAGAATCAAATGCATTAATAAAGAATAATGCATGAACTCAATAGGACTTTTACTTTCTTTGACAGACATCAGCCCTTGATGCATCCTATCGACCACATACTGAATGTAATCATAGTCAGTGTTTACCAAGGGATTTTGAATATCCAAGATAATCATCAGCAAGTCAGCTGGTAAAAATTCTGCATTCCCATCCATTCCCAAAACTCTACATAACGCATAGCAAGTATATCTCATATAATGATGGAGGGATTTGAACTGGTATGGGGCATTCATGTTAGCAGGAAGGGGGGCTATATATTTATCCTATTTTGGCATATGTTTAACCAATTGGTCTTTTACTAACCCTATATTGCTTCTGTATCTTGCCTTTTCTTTGTTCAAATCAATCTCAGTTGAAAAGGATGTGTATAGACCAAAATCTTTCATAAAAGATCCCCTATCAAGAGTAACTAAGGGTGATTGGTCTTCTTTTCTAATTGTCCTTGAGATAGGGTCATAACTTCTGGCTAGGGCAACAATTAAATCAATATCTAGGAAAACCTCAAGGACAACCATTTTTCCTAATCCTAACACCCAACCATTATAGATAGGAACATGCTTATTTTTATTGCTGTAAAAGAAGTTGAAAATAGTGTAACCTGAGAATTCCATAGTGATCAGGTCTCTACACCGTTCCAAAAGATCTTCAAACACGTCATCAGCAGCCCTCTTGTTCTGACTGGAGCCTGGCAATAGTTTCAGGAATTCATCTGAAAAATTTGGCTTATTCCTGTCCTCACCAGTTTTGGACTTGGCTTCACTACTGGAAGACACTGCACTCTTCTCAGGTTGACTCATCTTTGCTACAGAAACACCTTCAATTCTCTGTATCTCAAATGCTTTATGCTCAAAAATTCTCTGGACAAACAGAAACTCTTAACAACTGAGACTGAACAAATAAACAATGAGCTTCAACTTACTTATCGATATGAATCCAAGGTGTGCAACTACCATAGTTAATGCAAATCTCCGTAATTGATCCCATATTCAATTTCATGTACCCTCAGATTTCAAATTTTGAGCTCGCCATGTCTGGATGTTGACAGATAGATTAAACTACTTGAAAACAAGGTGAAGAGGCAATGATCATGATCCTGTACTTTAAAACTATTTGCGTCATGCAATCTTTCTTCTTGAAGCTGATTTGATGGCTTACTGGTTTCATGTCCAAATTGACAGAGTACTTTATCTATGTGGCAATGGTTCTTTTTCTTTTCCCTTTATGACCTTTTCCATCTGAGCCCATTTAGAGAACCAGCGACTATTGGCTTCTCTTAGTCGCTGAATATAATGCTAACCCTAGCTGGCAACCGGAGAACTGGCGACCACTGGCTTCACTAGTTCTCTAAATCCCTATTTAATCCTGGTTCAAATTTGGAGAACTAGCGACTACTAGCTTCGCGGGTTCTCTGAATTCCATCCTTAACCATCCATGCATTTCACGAATCAGCGAACAAAGGGCTCCCACTTACACAGTTAAGTGCAATTACCATTTGGCGAACTAGCGAATAGAGCCATCTCCCATTCTCTTAATATTATGACTGACGGTCACTTTTCTTGGAGATCTAGCGAACAAAGGGTTCGCGCATTCGCTTAAAGATATACTTAACCGCTTGATTGTCTGGAGAACTGGCGAACCCCTTTAATCTCTGATTCGTTGAATCTTTCCTTAATCATCACTTTATATCAGGATTCCAGATTGACCGTTGATCTTCATCAATCGATGGCTATCGCTAGTTCTCCGAATAACAAAACCCTTAACCATTTAATTCTGAGAATCAGCAAACAAAGAGCATTCGCTAGTTCTCCAAATACTTCATATCACTGAAAATTTCATTTTGAGAATAAGCGACTGAAACCTTAAAACTTATCATCCATTGATTTGCTTATTCGCCAGATTGTTTTAACCTTTATCTTTTTATTAAGAGAACTGGCGACCAAAGGCTTCACTAAATCGCTAAATGGTTTAACATGTCACCAACTTATTCTGAGAATAAGCGAATGTGAGAAAACTTATCTCCACTGAAATCTTTTGGGCAAACCATCAGAACCGCCAAATTTAGAGGATAGCACTATAAGTATTCAGTCGCTCATTCGCCAGATCAAATATGCAGGACCCACAAATATTTTGAGATTAAAACAGGGCCATTGATCGTTAAAACAATCCACGGTATTCTCTAATTCTCTAGTTGAAATGACCCTTGACTGCCAGATTCTGAGAATAAGCGAACAAAGTGTTCGTTGAATCGCTAGATTGTTTCACAAGACCGCCAAAGATTGTGAGAACTGGAGATAACCCTCATTCGCTAGTTCTCGGAAAAGAAAATGAAACCGCTGAAGCACTTGGAGACTTAGCGAACAAAGTAATCAAAAAGCATGGCTTTAATGCATTCGCCAATTCGCTGGATGTTTGGGATAACCGCTGGAGGATCTAGAGAACTAGCAACTGATATTAATAGTGAACATGAATTTGACTCATTCACTGAATCGCTAGATTTTTTTGAAACTTGATAAGACACTTCCCGATTCAGCGAACACTTGGGGCAAATAAGCATGTGCACAAATAGCAACTTAAGTGACTTAAAGGTAACAAAGAAAAAGAAACAAGAGGACCACATGAAGTTTAGAAACAAAATGGAAACATTTTGAAAGACAAGACCTAGGGTAAGGGTTTTTCTGAACATGTCAAAAACCATTTTCACGACACTTTACAAACCCTAGTCCAGGAATAACACTCGCATGGAGACTTAAACCAGGAATTGGACACAAACTTTGAAAAAAATTTAGGATACCCAACATACCCAACCCACTAACTAATGGAAATTGAGTATTTCTACTCTTTTCCACAAACAAGGGGTTGTTCAAATTTAGTGCTTGAATTACTTAGCCTTTCTTTTAATCAAGGAACTTGACATTTTTGGCATTTTGATTCACTTAGAAAGTGAAGAGCATAGGCCTAGTATCAAATCCCTCAAACAATAATAGGTTGCTTTAATTACTAGATTTTGAAATTGATAAGGCCGCAATTTAAGCAAAAATTGACCAAGTTTTAGGCTTACCTTGTTTTGAAGCTAGCTAAGGCTAGGGGCATTTTTGATGAATTTTTCATTTTTATGCTCACCTAGTGGTGGTCATTCCTTTCCATTCACTTCTCTTCCAGAAAATTAGTTAACACAACTAGCCAAAATGAAGAAAAACAATAATAAAATGGAATCTAAACCTTATTTATCAAATTTTAGCAAAAATTGATTAAGGCAAGTAAATCTAATTTAATGAGATGAACTTTGATTTATAAGCTTCTAAAACTTTTAAGTATTGTTCATATACCTCATTTTCTTGCTGAGAATTCTCCAAAATCATCTTGATATGTACAATGTTCTCCTCCTTAATCCATTTAGTCAAAGCCTTCCCTTCATTGTTAAATCTGGTCTCTATTTTTTTTAGTTTCTTATGACTAGGCATCCTGCAAACATAGAGAAATCATTTCCCGCAACTTAGATTCTGTCAATTCTCAATTTAATTGAATGTGTAGAAGAATCTATTAAAAGCACTATTAAAATGATTGAAAACACTGTTAAACAAATTAAATGCGTTGCAGAAAATCATTAAAAGCACTGGAACAAAAATTGAAAGTGCTAATAAACTAAGAAAAGGTGTTAAAAGAAAGTCTTTAATGCACTGGAGAATGAATTAAACGTGCTAGAGAGTCAGGGTATAGACACTGAAAGAAATAAGATAGAATATAGAAGGATTTAAAAGCCTTGAAACTCCACTTAAAGGTGTAGAAGTTTGTCATAGAAGCATTGTTTCAGACCTTAAAAGCATTGGAGAAACTCTCAAACATGTTGAAAGACCTGTAAAAAATAGAATAAAACAAGATTTGCAATAAATTTTTCTTCTTCACCAAATTTAAAAATTTATGAGGCTAAGGTCCCACAATGGGTGCCATTTTGTGCACTAGGAAAAGTACCTTCATAGGGTTATTATTGCAAATAAATGAATATATTAACTAAATTACCACAAAGAGCAAGCTATTTAAGCAAATAATTGACAATTAAGTACACTATGGATCTCTATTTAGGGATGCTAATGCAAAGTTCTAAGCAAGCTTCCATTAGTGAAAATCCTAAAATAAGAATGAATGATAAAGAGATTAATTTCAAATGAAATTACATCTATTTAGCTCTAAATTTTCCTTTCTAGCTATAAATTGCAAGAGGTTTGATGCTATTCTCAAATTTGTGGATGGATATTGATTGAATTATGCCTTGCTTTTATATATTTTGGTAAGGGTAGGGTGTGTGGTTGATTTGATCATGATTAGGTGAGGGTTAAGTCCATGGTTCCACCTTTGGAAACCATTTAAATATTTTATCCTCAAAGCTTGGGACCAAAGGACAAAATGAGTGAACAAGATGAATTCTCCAAGTGAGTGATTGATATTCAATTTACGCTTGATCCATGTGATTTTTATCCTTAAATCCTATTGGTTGATGAATTTTTCTCCCATTTGGTGGTTGAGGGAAAATAAGATTTAATTAATTGAATTTAATTATTATCTTTAGCCATGTGTACCCTTTGAATGGGTTGATTTGATTTAAATGGACTATGTAATTAATTAGATTAATTACACAATTGATTGATTTATCATGTTTTATTTAATTTAAATTGAATAATGACTTTTGGTTTTTAATTAAATTGAATTGAGACTTTATTTGAATTTTGATTTGATAAATGCTTGATTTGTTCAATTTCTCTGATTTTTGCCTTGATTGTTCACTTGATTTAACTTGTCCAATTTTAGGTGATTACACAAAGTAAGGAGATATCTTGTTTAACAACAATGTACACTAAATTCTTAGTGAAGGGTATCGACCCTTACATCCAAGAGCATAGATAATAGTGAAAAGGATATGTCACTTATGGAAAAGGATCCTCAAAGAAAGAGATCTTATAAACAAGACCCCCACCATAGAGGAGTGCTTTAGATAAAATATCATCTTTAAAGAGAGACAAAGATTCAATCATCTAGCTCTTTGTAATCAAGAGGAAGAGGAATCTTTGAAGAAAGGAATCAAACTCTAACCCTATGGCCAGGGAAAGAATTTATAAAGAACATAATTTGCAAAATAAAGAAGAGGTGATGACCTAGGACAACAACTTCTCACATATAAGGATATTCATAGCCAAAACCTCAGTCAGTATAACAAAATAATATTGCAAGATAAATAAATGGCACTAAGCTAAGGAAAGTAGATCCTTAGACAAAGAGAAAGAAGGAAGAACCTTTCCCCCTAGGGATGAAAGTAAGGGATATCTTTGTAAAACAAATGTCTTTAGAAAAGATATCTTGAATAATAAAAGAGAATCTATGGATGATTATAACATAATACAAAACCATAGGGAGGAAAGAAAGAAAGAAAACCAATTAAGCTTAGGAAAAAATATATGCTAAGAGCCTAATGGATCCTAAAAGACTAGATTAAATGCCTCTTGGCTCTAGTCATGAGACAAGAGGATAAAATATCTATATTATGGAAAAATCAAGGGGATGCTCCCTATCAAAGTTATGAAGGAATTGTAAAACTACACGGGAATGAGATATAGTTCCTAAAGAAGCTCTTTCTCTAACATATAACTTGACATGCACACAATCAGCAAGTAAATGTGTATTACTATAATGAAAAGGACATTTGTACTTGGATAGAGCATCTTTTGGCATATGTCTAAATATGTCTTTCTTGGAATTCATTAACTGAATATACACCTTCTTAGCTACATCTTGAGGAGTATCAGGGTAGTCTAAGGTAGGTTTAGGGAGAAGAACATGAAGAGGAGGATGATGATCAAAATCAACAACCTTGATTTGAGATTGTGAACAAACACCATGCATGTCTTGTTTAGGGGATATATGAAGTGGATACTTAATACCATGCTCATTAACACAAAGTCATAAACCTTTATAACCTTGTTTAGTCATCATATTATATCCTATAGTGTACATATCATGTAAAGCTTCTACAGGAGGTGATTGTTTTTCATGTTCATGAGTAAAGGTTTTATAAGGTGGAATAATAGGTTTAGAAGAAGTTTCTTTTCTCTTCCCTTTAATATCATCTTGGATTAGATGAGAAGGGGAAGGTAAATCCAAGAATTCTTACACATCTACATCATGAACCATAGTTTGAACCTCATCATAAGTATGGGAATAACTAGGAATAGCAGATGGAGAATTAGGCGTGTTAGGAATATTAGGAATTGGATTAGGATTAGGAAGATTAGGAACTAAATTAGGGATGATAAGATTAGGAGATGGCGTATCATCTACCAAATTCCTCACATAATCCAAAAGAGTAATAAGCCCACCACATCAATCTTTAATGAAAGTTTTGAAAGTAGGAAGACTAGTATCGGTCAATCTCAAGAAAGCATAGGCTAGTGAAACATGAAGACTGACAAACATAAAAAATGGATGATACTCTCATAAAATTCATAAGTATGATAAAGAGATGCTAAGAGGAGGATAATAAAGAAACTAACCATACACCAAAGCATCTTAAAGATCTTCATAGAAAATGAATTGCAAGAAATATTTTTGTATTTTGTAGAATATATAGATTTTTTCTTGTTTTTTTTAATTTCAAAATGCAAAAGCATAAAAGAAATCTAATCTTAAAGAAAGAAGGAAAAGCATCTAACACAAAAAAGAAAGAGTTTTCTATTGTGGGTTCACCAAAATGTAAGATATAAAAATATATCTTGATGGGATATATTTTTATATGTATGTTTGAGTGTGGAGGTTTATGTGTTGAGTGTTGATGTAGATGTGGTGTGTGTGGAAAATGTTGTGGACATAAAAAATTAATAAAACATGAATACTTATCTTGAAAAGGAGCAGATTCAGAAATCACTATTTTTTGGTGTCTATGTTCAGTTTTGGGAAATTCTACAATTGGATCTAGCCTGGAAATATAGAAACAAAGAAAACCCAGAAACCTTATGTCTTTATTAGAGAGGTCGACCTTGACCCAAAACAGGGGTAAGATCTTACCCTAGGGCACAATCTTACCCCTAAAAGATGACCTTGACCTACATTATTCTGACAAAAATTCTATTTGCAGATTCTGGAAGTTCGCCAAAAAGGGTACTCATGTCTGAACTGCAATTTGTTGTCCCACACTTGTACCTGCAAGAAAAAGGTTTTTGTTGTTTAGATGAAGGGTTTGCCTTGGTCAAACCACGGTTTGGAATCAACCTTTAAAATAGAGAATGCTAGCAAGTAGTAGAAGTAGATCTAATAACGAAGCTATGATATTCAATAGATATGCAATTGTATTTAAAATGTAAACAAGTATATTGATATGAAAGCTTAGATTCAACACTAACAAATGTAAATCAAAACCTTCATGATTGTATGCTTGAAATCCACCTTGAAGGGAGAATGAATAGATCTTGAAGATGAAAAAAGATCTTGAAGGAAGATCGCATCACCATGATGGATAGATCTAGGGTTTTAATGATGAATCTTGAATACTTGAACCAAATCCCTCCAAAGGCTTGAATCCTTGAATCCTTGATCTTTAATGGAGAACTTGAATGCTTGAATGTAGATGATGTCTTGAATGCTTCCTTGAGAATACTTTCTTGAAAATGGATGTGAAAGATGTGTACTTGATTGCACTTGAGAGAAGATAACAAAGGATGGATTGCTTAATCGTGGATGTGAAAATGAGGGAGGAAGTTTTCCTTTTATATAGTCTAGGGCACAAACTTCTAGAGAGGTTGACATAGGAGAATTAAATTCCCAATTAAATGTTAACCCTTATAAATGGACCTATATTAAATATAATTTAAGAGTTTACCATTTCAAAATCTGAAATAGTTGACCTGAAAGTGGAAAAATAAACTTTCTGAAGCCTAACATCTAGAAACTTATGGAATCTAAAATCTGGACCCAGGATTAGCATCGATGTTGACTCTGACCTAGGTCAAGGTCAAGGTCAACCTTGACCTTGAGGTCAAGAATCTCATGGTTTCAGGCCAGGGTGCCAGAAATAAGCTGGAAAGAGGTGGATAAAAGGGAAGAACAAGGGGAAAACCATGATCCAAGCCAGAGATCCCATGAAGGCATCTGACATGACCCCAAACCACCTACTCAGAGGGATAAACTAGTCCTAAATGGAAGTGCTTTCATTTTCTAACGATACAACCATCTATCTAGCAATGAGATCTATTAATTCATGTGTAATTGAGAAGAACAATATAGATACATTACAAGTAATATTCACTTTAATTAAGTATATAAAAAAACCATCTATCTAACAATGAGATCTATTAATACATGTAATTGACAAGAACAATATCGATGTTACAAGTAATATTGACTTTGATTAACTATAAAAAACCATCTATAGATCTAACAATGAGATCTATTAATTCATGTAATTAACAAGAACAATATCGATGTTACAAGTATTTTATTGACTTTGATTAACTATTAAAACCATCTATCTAACAATGAGATCTATTAATTTGAACAATGAACATGGATTCACAAATAAATCTATCATAATCTATTAAGTGAACATAATTTGACCAATGTGCATAGTTTAATATTTAAAACTAAATTAGGTGAATACAACTATGAATAATTTAACTAAAATATTTAAAACAAAATTGGATGAATAAAAGTGAGTTCATAAACTTTTTACAAAACTAAAATGGGATGAATGCAAATGTGCATTGTACTGCATAAATAGTTCATGTCTATATTCTTCCAGACATCCTGCATCATAAAAATAAATGTTGAAATGTTAGAATTTATACATGTATTTAAATGTGAAGTTCATTTAAAGTCAATTTTAATTTACTTCAAATCTATATCTCTAAATTATAAATTATATGACACTTGAAAGAAGACATGGATATTTATATAGAAAAACATATAGAAATAAGACAAATTGAGGGTGGTCCCACAATAGTGTGTCCCACTTTTTGGCCAACTTTGACACAAAGATCAACATTCTGAGAAAAAACTTCACTTTTGAACACCTATTGCCGCAAAACTATTAGGAATTTGAAGATGATGTACACTAGAGTCTTTTAGAATTTTATTTCTAGTTTCTAAATATTTTTGTTTTTTAAATTAAAATTCAATTTTTCCTTCTCCTTCAAAAAGTGGTTTGTGTGAAAAAATTGTGTTTTTAAGGAGTTACTGTCACTTGGATCAGCATAACATTTTTTCAAATTATGATAAAGATGTAATTATTTTGAGATTGTATTTGTAACTTCAATATCTAAAGGATGCAATTGGTTTCATTCATTTTGGGTCAATATTTCATAGTTTATTAAGCTCTAAAGTGACAATAACTATAATTTAGACATAAGGTCACTTGGATCGCTCTAACTTGATCAGTGTCTATTGAAATTCATTTTTTCTTTTTTTTATAGAAAGGTAACAAAAATAATATTTTCCTGCATATTTTTCATATATTTTTTGTAATTTACTATTTTTCCCAAAGTCTTGAAGAGACATGTTGTTGAATGACCAAACAACCTATGTTTAATTAAAGTAATATTTAAAAGTGATAATGAACTCAATATGTTTTAAAATTATATTCATTAGAAAGCTTATTCTGAATAGCATCATACTACATATATAGGTTTTTTAAATGGATTCATTTGATTTGCCAAAACATAAAGTCGAAGTGATTTTGTCAGCATTTTAATAGATGTGAAGGAGACTCCATTGTAGGTATGAATGAGGAGTATACATCCTATATCAATATTTTTTTTAATCTAAGAGGCTTTGAGCTAACCATTTATAATTAATTCCTTTAAATGGAAACTCTCAAGGCTTAAATCATCATATTTTATTAAAAATGTGTTATTTCAGCAAAAATTAGCATGTCTAAAAAAGTGTAACCCAGTATTGTGGGGTCTCCCTTGAACAAAAACTTACATGTATAAATTTGATTCAACCTAATGTACCATTAGCATCCTCTTTTTTCTACAATGTGTCTATTATTGCCTCATGCTCTTCCATTGAAAGTGTCCATAATATTTTATTAGCAGGTATCCCTTTGTATCTTTCCAATTTGATATTTATTGCCACTACCAAATGGGAATAGTGTATAATCTTCTTTTTTGATTGGTAGTCTTCAAAAGTTGGTAAACCATTCCTTCTAGTTAGGTATTTACATAGCCATGTACCAACTACCACAACAAACCCAATTGGATACTGAAACTCATCATCATCTACTTGATGGTATATCAATTTCTTCTTAGGTTCTACACATCGAGCTAACCAATACTCTGTCTTCTCTTCATTATCCTCAGGTGCAACAAAAACATACACATGTCCTGCAAAACAAAATTAAGTACTTGCACAAATAAATATTGTTTAAAGTTTTACAATAAATTATATGACATACACATGTAACTAATATAATTTAAAGTTTTAGAATAAATTGAATTAAATTACTAGGTCGTTCAAGGTCTGAAACACAATCATAATCTTCTCATGGAAAGGCATGATCCAAGTCTTCATTTATTATATCATATTCATCTTGTGTCTCACTAGGCATTAAGGATTTTTGTTGTCATTCTTCAACCCATTATGTATGATTGCATTCTTCCCATTCACCTACAACACAAAATTGACAAAAACATGCAAGCTCCCTAGTCCATATAGTCCAAGTGTTAGAATTAGAACTCCTAAATGAATGCCATTTAGCCGATCCACTGATTGTATCATAATCATATCTTGAAAGGATATTCTTCTCTTCAACTTGCCAGAAAAAATGTTAGATTATAAAGTTCTAACTTAATCCTGTAGACAAATTCAATTTATGCCATTCAACAATTGCATGTGCATCATTAAATTTTGATTTTTCCTCAAATTTGAGTTTCTCTCTACAAAGGGCTCTCTTAACACATGCACCAACACCATCATGTTCTCCCATCTCATGTCCAACCTAAAAAAAACTCTATATATGTTGGATATTTATTTTCTTATGTGTCCTACTCAACCAATAAAACATTCTAGCATTCTTGAATTGCCCTGTGCAATTATCTGACCATATTAGCTGTTGTGTTATATGAATTTCTCTCTCCCTTAAATTTTCATAAAAGGTATTAAAGAATAAAGGACAAACTCTAATGATTGTAATTTATTATCACTCATATAGAAATGGTACTCTCTCAATATTTTTTGATCCTCTTATGTACTATCAGGTGCATGCCTATAGACAATATGAACAAAAGTTGTTACTTGCACTGAATTGTAATATTGTGGTTGGATCTCATCTTGTGGTGCAAGTGTGTAGCTCTCTACAAAGTCAATGAATGAAAGTACACTACTAATTGGAAATGTAATCTTGCATATGTGAAATTTTCCATCAAGCCATCTAGAATTTTGAGAGTTTCATGTATTTAGGTACGACCTTACTCTTGAATTCATTCATAAAAACATGAACACTAAATTTTTTAGTTATTAGATCACACCATTTTCCAACCTTTATATCCTTCAATGGATACTCAATAGTATTAAACTTTCATCTAATAATGTAAGATTGCCACATACATCACATACACCAAAAAAACATGGGGTATATGCACAAAGATAGGAGACCAAAAAGATGCCACATTCTATTTTGGCCCCCCAATGACCATAGTGTGTACACACTATAGCATGCACATGCTATGCCTTGGGTTGCCCAAGCCTTAGGCTTGGGAAATTAAAACCATAGTGCACTAGCGCTATGGTTTGAATTTAAAACATGGCGTGTGCCCACTATTGCATGCATGTGCTATGTAAACCCTATCAAAGTTGTAAAGGGAGAGAGGGGGTGACAAGGGGAGAGGGATGGTGATAGGGAGGAAGGAAGGGAGAGAGGTGATAAGGGAGATGACAGAGAGTGGGGAGAATATAGAGGGTAGGAAGGTGGGAGATAGAGTGTGTGTGTGTGTGTATGAGAGAGAGAGAGAGAGGGAGAGAGGTGAAAAGGGGAGAGGGAGAGAGAAACATAGAGAGATAGGTGAGAAGAGAGAGAGGGAGAGAGAGAGAGAGAGGTGAAAAGGGAGATGGAGAGAGAAACACATACTCATAGAGAGGTTGTGAAAATGGTAGAGAGAGAGAGAGGTGAAAAGGGGAGAGGGAGAGAGAAATACATATACATAAAGAGGATGTCAAAATGGTATATGTATATATGTATATACAAAGATGGAGAGAGAGAGAGAGAGAGAGAGAGGTGCATGAGCAACCAATGATGAAAATAATGAAGGAAGAAGGTCTCCATGAAGGTATTGGGTTGGTTTGATAGACCAAGTGCCTAGAACGATCAAAGAATAGTTAACATGTAATAAATAGTCCTATTTGTAAAGCCTAGTACCATAGAGTGCACTATAAGCTTTTGGTTAACTATGGTCAAGAGGAATTAGGATGGGTAGAGATAGGTTTGTCAATATTGATTTGGTGCATTTGAGTCAAATGCACCTTTGTTAGGTCCCTAAAGGTTTAGGGAGTCATTATGTTCATTGAGACAAGAAATTGTTCAAATAATGTTGTCAATCCTTAATGTTGATGAGGACAATTTTTGAAAATTAGGTGTCCAACATTCACAACCTCCCAAAATTGGTTGGAATAGTTTTGTTTAGATATAAAATAGATCGAAAAACCTTCATTGAGGTGTTTTTGAAGAAATTTGAGAAAAAAAGGTCAAAATTCAATAAAAAGACTACATTTTCTATAAAAAATGTCTAGTGTTTTTCTTGGCTCGATCCCGTGCTGATTGTGATTAAAAATCTAACTCTATAGAAAGTTTATAAATATTCCTATCTTTCACTTGCAACTATTTTGAGATTCTAAGGTTGAGTGTAGAGGGAGAGATCTGTTATCTCTATTGAGCATTCAAGGTTGTCATTAGTATCAAAGGTTATCTAAGATATCAGTTGGTCACTTACATTGAGCAAGTCGATAACCAAAAGCAAGACAAACTAGTCTTTAAAACATACACACCAAGCACTAAAAAGTTTACCGAGCAACAACATCACTAAAATTGACACCAACCGACATCGAGAGATAGTAAACACTAAGCGTCAATATACATCAAGTAGTTTATATAGTGTTTATCGATGATCACAGAAAATGGCATAGTCATCTAAAATTGCACATTCTTCTATGCAAATGGTTACAACGGATCATAAAATGGTTTACCAAGATCAAGGAACATTTATTGTCAAGATACTCATTAAATGCAATGTATATCTTATGTAATAGTTGATCTAGGTCATTTTTGTACACCGTAGATCTTAGGTTTTTGTATAAGATTTGTAACCTAATTTAGTTAAAGTGGCAAAAACAAAACACTATATATTTGTGTGTTTGCATCATTTTTGGTCTGAACTGATATATGACTTACAGAGCACTTGAAGCACTTGCCTAACTTCAAGACTATTAGTTGACAGAACAGAACAAAGTACAGAGGAAATTAGATTGATTAGAATCAGAAAAGGCTAATCGAGTTTTCCAGAGAAAAGATACATCACAGTTGAGGTGATATTTTATCAGTACTTATTGATATGTATTAGATAATTAAGTTGTCAATTAGAAGATAAATTTCCTATTGCTTTCTAACTATTGTAATAGAGTTTTGGATAAATCTCTTAACAGAGTAGACTTGAAAATGTTATGTAAATCTCTTAACCGAGTGCACACTTCATTAGTGTTGTTAAATCCTATAGCTAGGTAGATCTAGCTGATCTAATATGTTACTCCTAACAAGGTAAGATCACAAGAAGTGACCAAAACTTGTACCCCTAACAGGAAAACCTTTTCTATCTGTAGTAGTGAAGAATTTGTGAGTGTCATCCCCACTATAGTTTTTACCTTCTAACAAGGGTTTCTGCCTTACCAAAATACTTGTGTTATGTGATGGTCATATTGATTTCATGTTGTTTACTTTCATAAGTCAAATGGATGATTGATACATGCAATTAGATACAACTTATTTTGCAAGGTATTATTGTTTGTTGTTATAGATTTAAAAGGTTTACAAGTAAAAAATTTGAGGGCACCGATTCACCCCTCCCCTCTCAGTACCCTATCTCTCCTAATTCCAACAATTGGTATCAAAGCACAGTTCTCTTATTGGATAGTTTAACCACTAAAGGGTAAAGATATAAGTCATGGAGAGATATAAGCTAGATAAGACTATTGAGAATCATAAGATTCAAATGTAGATGTTTGTGGAATAGTATAAGCAAGCTAAAGAAGAACTAAAGAAAATGTTGGTTGAAAGGAAGAACCTAGCTATTTTGCAAAATGAAATTGGTTATCATGAAGAACCTATTGATGATATATTTGATCATATTGGATCAAGTTCTAGAAGCATTTTTGATGGATCTAAAAGCATAATATCTGATTTGTCTGAAAAGAATCAACATCTATCTAAACAAGTGAAAGCACTTCAAATTGGTCAATAATCTCAGATGGTGAGAATGGCAGAGATAATGAACAATACTAGACAAGCTGAACAAGATAGGAATCTAGCTATTGAAGACTAAAGATAAATGACTAAACAACTTCAAGCCAAAGAAAGTGAAATACAAAGACTTATCGATCGTCACTTCCAAATATCTAATCAGATGATGATTGTAAATCAAGAGGTTAACCGAGTGAATGGAGAATTGTCAACAAGACTTAAAGACATTGCAATACTCAGAGAAGATAATGAAAAACTAAGAAATTAATCAAATGTAGAAGTTATTTTAGGATAGTTCCAAGAAGATTGATGACTTTCTAACTAATCAAAGAAGATTTGGGAGTAAAGTCGGTATAGGCTATACTGGTGAAGGAGAATCATCACAACAATTTGAAAAGGTCAATAACAATCAAAATCAAAGACCTAAGGTGTTGACATGTTATCACTATGGCAAACAAGGTCACACCTCCAATGTTTGTAGAAGCAGAGCACAAATTAAACCTCCTATTATTCCTAAATTTGATGGATATTGTTACTATTGTGGAAAATATAAACATCAAGCCTATGAATGTAGAGATAAATAAAATGCTAATAATACTACTATGGATAAATTATGCTATACCTGTAATAAGCATGGACACACTACACGAGATTGCAAGGCAAAGATGAAACAAGTATGGATACCTAAGTAGAAAACACAGCGCAAGCCTTATCAACTGAATAGACAAGGTAATTATTATGTTTGGGATTATAACACATGGACTAACTATGTTGCATGTGGTAGGTATGGGCACATTATAGTGAATTGTAATAGGAAAAGATGGGCTGGACAATAAAGAAGCTAGACAAACACTGGAATGGCATGTGTGCATTGTCATAGAGCTGGTCATTTAGGCAAGGATAGCAGAGACCAAGCACCAGAAGAAAATCATGTATTTGATAGTGGACACACTATTGTAGATATCATGAATATAAGGAATACTATGTGGAGAAAGGCATCTAATTAGAATGCTAAGTCAAGTAATGATGTCGGTGAAACCTTGTCCACTGGACTGGGTGACATTGGTTCCTCCACCTAATGTGAAAACAACATGTATGGGACTGACATTTCAAAATGATCACATTTTACATATAGTTCCTTATATATGATGAGCACACACCAAATCTGCATAAAAAGATGCATTATGGTTTATATGTTAAGAGCTAGCAAAGATATATATTCGGTGAAAGCAAGACTGAGAGTTTGTTACCCGTCGGTAATCACTATTCAAGGTTAACTAAGCACATGTATCAATCGATGAAGAAATTATGTGTTAACGAAGCTATTGAATTCCTATAGTCTTTACTGAGCTGACAACTATTATGAATAAAAAGTAGGTCAAGCATTTAATGCATGAAAGTTTGAGTGGGAATATCAAAAATTCTATAAATACATAGGAAATAGAGTTCATTGCTACATTGCCATTTTGAGAGAGAAGATTTCAAAGAAAAGAGTTCAAGCTAAAACATTTTAGAAGGATTCAAGGCTATTGTAGATTGAACCGACATCACTCTTAGATGATTCCAAGTAAGTACATTTGCTACCAAACACTTTATTAACTTGCTACTTGTCGAAACCCTAGAATCAATTTATGGCATCTACATCATCCATAAGAAAATCACAAAGTGTCAAGGAATAAGTAAATTTGATCGTTAGAGAAAATTTTCATGAACCCAAGTACAAACCACACCCTAAGATTGCATCATAAACAGATATAATGGGTTCTTTTTCAAGCATACTAGATAGGGTTTTGTTAACAAAAGATGTGTGTTCATTTATTCACTGCAAGATTAGGGAAGTTGGAGACTTTGAAACTATTGTGGCATTTCAACAATTGTGTGTCACCGATGCAAAACTAAAACCCGAATTTGACAAGATTGAGAAATCAAGGTTATCATGCACCATAAATTTTTTGTAATCATTCAAAACTGACTAGATAAGGATTGTATTGAGCAGATATCATGATGGGAAATTTTGGTTGGATAAACCAGTAGAGGTCATAAAGAAAATGATAAGTAGGGTTACTGGGTATCATACAACTGACAAGATGAAAGCTTTCTGAAGCTCATCCTGAGATGAGGTTGAGAATAACACTAGAGCTGCATGGGATGGTCGAGCACTGAAAATTTCAACAATCAAAGACCCAACAATAAAATTTGTAGCACATGTAATCAGGTACAAAATATTTTAATCAAGCAGACTAAATAGCGTACCCTATAGCGCAGTCAACATGGCTCATAAAATTGTGAAGAAAGATCACCAGATTGATCTTGCCAAACTAATGTTAAACCAACTTTAGGAAAATATGAAGACCATAAGGACAAAGAAGTCTAACACATGTAATTTTTGTTCACTCCTTGTTTGTTTATTCTTCTATCTACAAAAGTATATCCCTGGCATCGGTCAAGTAAATTGGAAAATAGACAAACCAATAACTATACAGATTACCAAGATGATGAACAAGTTAGGAGATAACTTGAATATGGAATTTGATAAGAACTTCAATGAATTTAAGACTAGGATGAATCAAAGAAGCAAAATTCCATGGGAATTAGTTAAAAATTTTGAGAATGATATATGTTTTCTATTGGACACAAATCATACAATGATAAGAGTAGTTGAACATAGGATAAAGTGGCTAGCACCTATGGGTTATGAAATGAACCATGATTTTAGTTTGAAATCTATCAATGCACTGCTAGCACTACCAAAAGACCCCAAGCTCACTAGGTTCAGAACCTATGAAGAGGCTAAGATTAGAATTACAATAGATCAGGCTATTAATAAAATAACTAGGAAGGAAAAGAAGATGAAGAAAGATCTTGCTACTAGATTTGGAGTTTCTTTGACTCACTTGAGGAGTCACTAGTTAAAGAAACAACTGAAGGTTAGTTACTATTGGCTGACAAACCATATGATAGTGAGGAGACAAAGTCTGAAGAAAAGAAAGATCCCACACCGGTTCCTCCCACCAAATTTCAAAAGGAAAAGTAGTTGCCAGTACAAGTAGGCACAAGGACAAGATCATCAATTGCAGACTCGCCCCCACCAAAGAAAGGATTAGTGAAAATAACAAAACCAAGGGCAGCTACACTGACAAGGACATATGCCAAGAGAAATACCAAGGTTGTAGCTGAGGCACTGAAGAAAAGGAGAAAACTGATAAGAGGTAAAGAGGACCTTGAGGAGACTAAAAATGAAGATGACATCAATCAGTTCAAGGTGGTCAGCAAAAAGGTAAGGTCAATAGATAACATTATTAAAGACATTATTGAGAATGGCACTAGTACATTTGAGGTCAAATTCTAACAGCCATTTGTCAAATTTGCAACACACATTTATCAAAATTTTGACACATACATCCGTCATCATTTTTGCATTGGAAATTGTGACAGAAGACATACCTATCAATTTACTGACACCATTTCATGTCAGAAACTTTCACATGAGAATAGCTTCGTTATGGCATTTCCTACAGTTCATCCATCAAAATTTCGATAACAAGACCTATCGAAAATATAGAGTCTCTATCAGAAGCACTGTCAAAAAATATTCTTTCCAAAATTAGTACTGTTGGAATAGTGATAGTTTGCACCAAATTTTGACAAATCTACATGTCAGTGATATAACCTTACTGTCAAAGGTTCTATCAAAAAGTTTCTATGTATGACACTTAAACTGTCGGAAGAGCAATAGTTGTGCAACATTCTCCGATAGGTTTCCCTGTCGAATGTATAGCATTACTATCAAAAGAATTGTCATAAATTATGATTCTCCAACATTTTGTCTATCAAAGGCATAGTGCTGCTATCAGAATTAATTATAAATTGTCAAAAAACTGATGAATAGGCACATTAAAGTTAACACAGCTCAAGAGACTATCATAGTTTGTCTCTTTCTTCAGTCTATATTATTGACAAAATGTTTTACCTTTCATTAGCTCATCAAATCTGGGGATTTGAAAGAATTTAATAGAATATTTTCATGACAACGTATATTATTTAAGTTGATGTTGTATGAATTTATCTACTTTGCGCACTTGTAGACTATGAGGATGGCAATAAAGAAGCATGGCCATATTCATAGTATACAAGTGTGCGAAGTAGATAAATTTGTGCAATGTCAACTTAAATAATATAAGTTGTCATGAAAATATTCTATTAAATTCTTTCAAATCTCTAGATTTGATGAGCTAACCTATGATGGTCTCTTGAGCTATGTTATCTTTAGTCCTAGCTACTATCCTAGCTACCTATCGATCGTCGAGAATAATCACCACCTTGCATTTATGTACACTGCACAAATTGATCACAATCTCACAAAAACATTTTACACTTATACATCTCATCAATACTAGAGGCCTAAAGTAATTTTATATGATCACTAGCACATTTCATGTATGGATGAGAAACACTATCCAAAGTTTCTGGATAACCGTTTTTGAGAAGAGGAATGAGTGGAGGCCAAAGAAGGGATAATTGTGAAGGTTTTATAGAAGTAGGTTACTGAATCATCATCTCTACACTAGTACTCAATATGGCCTCCACTCCATATACATCTTCTCATAATCTAAAAACTCTCCATCATTGATTCTCATCATTTTTTCAGCATCTTCGTGGACTGAGACCTTAAATTATTGAGCTTCTCTTTGTTTCGAGAATAGTTTAACATTCTCTACTTAACAGGGCCAACCATGTGAAGGTGGAAGCTCACCTAGCCCCTCCTAGGAGCCTCTTATGACCCTTTACAACATTTTAAGACCTCTAAGATGTATTCTTAGGGATCGTAAAGGGTCATAAGGGGTCCTAGGACACAACAATTGAGAAACATAAATGTAGGCATCATGGTCACAATTTTTTGGAGACACAACATAATTGAGTGGTTTTCTGAGATGATGCAAAGTAGTGGTTTCTTTGCATCATCTGGGAATAGCACTAAATTATGTTGTGTCTCCAAAAAATTGTGACCATGATGCCTACATTTATGTTTCTCAGCTATTGTGATATGTACATCGTAGTCTGTCATTGTTGCAGCAGCAGAGCCTATATTCCACAATAGAAAGGAAGACATCTTTCTAGCCTGGGTCTAGATCCTACCCCAATTGTCGAAGGATCTAGGGCTAGGCTCGAAAGATGTCTTCCCATTCTATCTGCAACATTGTGTCGATCCATGATCTCAGGAACATCATCATCTTTCCACTCTTCATTTGCCAAAATATATCGCTTCTTCAAGCTTGCAGAGTAATCTTATTAATAAAAGAACTCTTGCCAACATTAGGGTACCCATAGATCAAAATAGCTGATGTTATTGGTGCTTGTGCTCAAGGATATTGATTCACTATTTTGAAATGGCCAAATCATTTTTATTTTGATTGTAGAGAAAAGGAGTGGGAGAAAATGAGCAGGTGAAAGCTGATCAAGCGTGAGAGAAGGCATTGCATTTTATTTGATCATGAATGCTCTCTGAAATAACCAATCATGTTTTCTATTCAATTCTTTTTGGTGTTTTTTTTCCCCATATTCAGTAGATAAAAATCATGGTGGCAGCCACTTACCCATCTTTTTGATGTTCCAAGTATTTTACAAAGATACTGGTATGTGGATTTATCGTTCAATTGCTTGCAGTTATTGGTCAAATGCAAATATTTTGTCACGTTGCAAGGGCAAGATATCAGTTTGGTGTTTTCAATTTATGTTAAAAGTTGATTTGGTAAAATCCTCAAAAAACACACTACATGTTCTAAAATGTAAAGAAGTTGAATTTTAAATGTAAGATATATATATCATTCATAGTAATCAAAAGAAAGGACATGAAACTTATAAGGAGATTTACCAAACCAAAAATATAAGTGAATAGGAAACATGGATTGGTACCTTATGAATTGGTTTTTGAGGTGCACAATCTTCATCAATCTCCTCAGAACAAGACCCCTCCTCACGAAAAATGCATTCAACATAAAAAACAAATCTACAAAACTGAACCAAGGGCATGATTAGAACAAAGAAATAGATTGATAATAATATGCTGAAAATTCTATTATGTTTAATACACGCAAAAGGACCAGTCCCAACAATTCTTAAACATACTTTATCAAATGTGATAATAACATGCTAATTAAACTGATAAAGGTGTTGTCTACATTTAATCTGCCAATTACTAATTCCATAGAAAACAAATTTACAAAACTGAACCAATGACATGTTCTTCGTATGTGATTTCTTCATCTTTCGAGCCTCTGGCATCATATTCAACTACAAATTTCAAATGCATTGCATTTTATTTGATCATGAATGCTCTCTGAAATGACCACATTCTACTGGTGTCATGCCCTAGCCTATGCTTTATCTCTATTATTTGATGTTATTGGTGCTTGTGCTCAAGGATATTGATTCATTGTTTTCAAATGTTTGGATCATTTTGGTCATGACTGTTCCTCTACTACACAATCAGAAAATGTAATTGTCTAATGATTATATGTAATGTTGAATGGATTAAATGCTTTATTCTTGGTAGAAGTGAATGGAAGGAATAGTGTTGATGTTAGGTTTCATTTATTATTGAATTAAATGGTTTCCAAGATGTGTTGAGGAGTTTGCTCCTTGTTTAATGTTAACTGTTCCTCCACAATCCACTCATACAATAGTGAAATGCTATGTGATTGAAAATTTCATACAACTGGTCCTTTAGCATGTATTAAATGCAATCCAGTCACTTATTGAATGCTTTGGAGACTACTGGTTTGACTGTCCATGCATTACAAGTGACTGAGATTCATTAAAGGATACAAAACCATTCATTTTGGGGTTATTGTGTGTGGATTCAAATGTAGGTTGGATTTGGTTAATGTTTAGAAGAGATCAATAAAGTATTTAAAGACAATACATGTTTGGAGAGGTTTGAGAGGCACTTATAATGAATGTACCCTCACAAACAGTGGCATAGACTGGTTTTACTAAGTTTCCTTTCTCTGTCGCAAGGGTACAGTCAGAGGGTTCATTGACAAAATGATCCTTTGAATGGTTACTATGAATATGAATGATTTGATATAGCATATTGCTCATTTTACTTGAAGTTTGGAATAGCTTGTGCAAGGGTGAAAGTAGTTTTGATCATTTTGGTTGTGGATGTTCGTCTACACAATCAGAAAATGTAACTTTCTAATGATTATATGTAATGTTGAATGGATTAAATTCTTTATTCTTGGTAGAAGTGAATGGAGTTTCCAAGATGTTTTGAGGATTTTTCTCCTTGTTTAATGTTAATTGTTCATGCACAATCCACTCATATAATAGTGAAGTTACAAAACTAAACCAATGACATGTTTACAACAAAGAAATAGAATGATAATAATATGCTGAAAATTATATATATTTTGTTTAATACATGCCAAAGGACCAGTCCCAAAAACTCTTAAACATACTAGTTATCTGATATGATCAATTGTTAATAAATGTCTAATTTTGTAGACTGCTAGCACGAAGGAAGATTTGACCTAGCCAAATTTTCCTTGTACCACAAAAAAAAATTGTGTGATAACTATGTCTACTCCAACCTTAATTGTTTAAGAATTCATCATATCAGATAAAGTATGTTTAAGAATTGTTGGGAGTTCTATTAGACCTTTGTTGTAAACATGTCATTGCTTTTCAAATGTTTGGATTCATGTTTGTTGATATTATTGGTATATATGTTTAATGATGCCATTGTATATTTTTTTCACTGAAATTACCACATTCTATTGGTGTCATGCCCTAGCCTGTGCTTTAACTCCATTATTTGATGTTATTGGTGCTTGTGCTCAAGGATATCCATTTTTTTGAAATGTTGACTATGGTTATCAAATGGACAACCCGTGAGCTTCTAGCTAGGCATCATTTGTATTGATAGCTTAGGGCATCAAGTGTATTGTATCATTGATAGTTGAGACTTTGTTAAAAGGAAATAGGACAAAGAATGATTCTGATTTAGTTTTTCTATTTTGATCTCTAAGTGGCTTGCAACCCTAGAGAAGTATATGCAGATTTATAAATGTAGTTGCAGGATACATAGCAGCCAATAATTCACAAGAAATCCATGCATCCAATTTGAATAGCAATTAATACAAAGAAATAGGGTCTTCTAATGGCCCAATCATCTAGACCTTGCTATCCGCTCAACTAGTGACCCTTCAAAACTGGGTTATCATGCAATCAGTGAGTGATCCTTCATTCTCCTAGTTTTCCATGCATCCAAACATATTCGAAATACACAATACAATGATAACAAGTCTTTCACAATCCCCCTTCCCTCAAGGGACACTATCAACCATCCCTTCCACATAGCATTTCACTATTGTATGAGTGGATTGTGCAGTAACAGTTAACATTAAACAAGGAGCAAACTCCTCAACACATCTTTGTTGTAAACATGCCATTGGTTTAGTTTTGTAAATTTGTTTTTTATGTTAAATGCATTTAAATGGAACATTAAGCATAGTGATAATATGCTTAATATATTAGTAATTGTAGATTAAATGCCCATAACACCTTTATCAGTTTAGCATGCTATTATAAGATACTAAAGAAGACCTACTATTTGTCAGAGAAATCTTCACTATCCCCCACAATGAAGAGAATGAAGATTGACCTCCTGCCCCATAACAAAGAACATTGTAATAAGAATAAGATGTAATATAGTGTTAGAATAAACTTTGAACAAAGACATATAATGCTTAAGTTAATGATCTAAAAAGATGCAAATATAGGAATTGAAAAAAAAGATAGTGCCAAGAAACGTTTTCACCAATATGAAATGTGAGGAAAAGTAATAACATTAACAATGCCAAGATTCACAGCATTAAATTTCACCTGTGGATGAGTTTCTGTAGTGGGTTGCCCAGATCAAAAATATGTTGAGTTACATTTGAGCTGTAACTAAGAGTATCATGTGGAACAAACCCTAAACTTTGAAAGTGTTCTCCAACCTGGCAATTCAGAATTCAATCTAGGCAAGCATCAATAAGTGAAATAAATTATAGACGTCAACATCAACATCATCATAATCATAACATAGACATATTTTATGGCTTAATGATAACATAGATTAGTGTTTTGTTTTCTAATGGAATGTTGTTGATCATTCTTGGTCTTGAAGAAACTTTTGATTCTTTTGATTCTCAAGTCTTGACATTGTTTCTCAATGTGATATAGACTAACCATAAGATGGTTCAGTTGGTCCTCTCTTTCTATTTAATCATTTGTCTTGTTCATGGTGTAAGTGTCAATATGTTATAATCCAACCAGCGTGTCATACCCCCACTTCTGACAAACCACATAGCATGCAAATCATAGCCAAAGACTTGGGTGATCAGCATACACAAACAATGATTACCCTTAGAAAATAATGGTCATTAATATTCATTAATGGTGGGTGGTGATTCCTTGGTAATAAAGGCATTGACATCATTCATAATTGTATAGCTCTTTACCTAATCTAGTCACATCATCAACATCAAGTTCAGTTTGTTACATTAATCCAAACACCAATTGCAATTAAATTTACATTACTACACCAATCAATTTAACATGTTTACTTGTATTACTATGATGCACATCCTCATTGTCATCAACATGCACAGGTTGTGTATGGCAAGAATCGGCACACTGCATTTCAATTTCATACGCATTCATGTTATCATTATTTTCTTACTTAAAACAAATTTACTCACTTTATGTTGGAACTTAACATCAAATGCTTCTTTATCGCCATCCTAATAGTCTACAAGTGCGTGAAGTAGATAAATTTGTGCAACATCAACTTAAATAATATACGTTGTCATGAAAATATTCTATTAAATTATTTCAAATCCCCAGATTTGATGAGCTAAGGTAAAACATTATGTCAATAATATAGACCTTAAATTATTGAGCTTCTCTTTGTTTCAAGAAGAGTATAACATTTTCTACTTTTCATTCTCTAGGTGTCTAATAATCGACATTTCATTAGAGGCAACCTTGGACGAGGAGGTCAGGAGGTTGATGCAGGACCTTGAGCTATAGAGGGAGCCACATCATCATGTAGATCTACTTTATGCATTCTTCTTTGTGAGGGAGAGGTTTGAGGTGCAAGCCCTTGTTAATGCATTTTTATCTTTGAAGAGAAACTTGAGGTGTAAGTCCTTATCACCACCTTCTGATATGGTGCATGGTGGAGGTCATGTGTGTGACTCCAATTTAATTTTTTTTAAAAATATATATATATCTATAATCAAATTAAGCATAGCAATATTATGTCACTGTTGTTTACTGTTTACAAACAGTCACATTTTTTCTATCTTATTTCACACAAACAAGCTGGTTTTAGACTGAAACACTCCACCATCGATCACAGAGTGACTCTTAGATACTTAGTTGACAAAATATGGGACACTCTAAGTGATGAGGCTTTTTGCTGCTTTATTGAATTCAAAAAAGCCTTTGATTTAATTTGTCCATGGACTATCAGACCTTAAATTATTGAGCTTATCTTTGTTTCAAGAAGAGTATAACATTCTCTACTTAACAGGGCCAACCGCGTGAAGGTGGAAGCTCATCTGGCCCCTCCTAGGAGCCTCCTATGACCCTTTATGACATTTTAAGACCTCTAAGATGTATTCTTACGGATTGTAAATAGTCGTAAAGGGTCATAAGGGGTCCTCAGACACAACAGCTAAGAAACATAATTGTAGGCATCATGGTCACAATTTTTTGGAGACAACGTAATTGAGTTGTATACCCAGATGATGGAGAGAAACTCCTGCACCCCCGATTCCAAGTTGACTATATATGTTTTCTCATGAACACAACATCCTCCAATAGATATATTCAATTTGGAATTGGGGGTGCGGAAGTTTCTCTACACTGCTTGGGTACACAACTCAATTACGTTGTCTCCAAAAGATTGTGACTATGATGCCTACAATTATGTTTCTCAACTATTGTGAAATCTACATTTATGTTTCTCAGTTGTTGTGTTTATGTGCATGTTTTTTATGTATTTTGGATAGTAAGTCTAATTTAATTTATTAGTGGACTAAGACCTTAAATGATGTAATGAGGACACTTAGAACACTACTATATGCAAATTTTATTATTTAATAATAAAAATCTATTAAAATGTTTATACCTTCTCCCATTTACTAGTGTAATTCCTCTTTGAGTATCCCCTTTCTCCTTTGCATCCAAAATGAACTCATCAACTTGCACCAATAACAATCACTAAATATTGCTCCTTGATGAATTCACTATTATCTCCATGAATTCGTAGCTGACTCCATATTTGTTGCATCCTCTATGAATTTTCCACTACCTCCATACATTTCTCTTAAATTCGCTGCTTCCTCTAAGTTTGCTTAAGGCATAGAATCAAGGTTTTGGGGGAGGGAAGCACATTATGTTTTTGGTGCTTCTCTCCCTAGAATCCAACACCATATATATATGAATTGAATTATCTTCAAGAGGGCCAACTTGGTCTTATTAAATATATTTAATGTTAAAGCCAAGAGGTTGACCTTGTGCCCTTAACTAATTCAACCAACACATATATATATAGATAAAATAATAATCTCCTTATCATTATAAATCACACAAGGGTATTTATTTGATCAAATTGATCTTGGCTGAAAGGCTATAATTATTAACACTCTGCACTAGTACTCAATCTGGCCTCCACTCCATATATGTATTCTCAGAATCTAAAAACTCTCCATCATTGATTCTTGTCATTTTTTCAGCATCTCGATGGACTAAGACCTTAAATTATTGAGCTTCTCTTTGTTTTGAGAATATTTAAACATTCTCTACTTAACAGGGCCAACCACATGAAGGTGGAAGCTCATCTGGCCCCTCCTAGGAGCCTCTTATGACCCTTTACGACATTTTAAGACCTCTAAGATGTATTCTTAGGGATCGTAAATGGTTGTAAATGGTCATAAGGGGTCCTACGACACAACAGATGAGAAACATAAATGTAGGCATCATGGTCATAATTGTTTGGAGACACAACATCATTGAATGCTATACCCAAACAATGCAACACAACCACTACTCCTGTAGTTCTAAGTTGACACTACGGGTTCTAGAAACCAAAGATAAGGAATCTATATATGGTTTTTGGATCCCATAGTGTCAACTTAGAACTACAGGAGTAGTTGTTGTGTTGCATTTTTTGGGTATAGAATTCAATTATGTTGTGTCTCCAAACAATTGTGACCATGATACCTACATTTATGTTTCTCAGCTGTTGTGAATCTCTAAATCTCTATCGGCAAGTTTCTTCATGGATGGCCTCCACTTTCTTCCCCACTACGACTATAACCACTATTCATTCTCCACGCTCAAACTTCAGCAAGACTTCATACCATGCACATTCATAGGTTATGTTCAATGCATTATTTATGTTTGTAAATCAGCATCCCGTACAAATCTACAGATGATGCTTCGTATGAAGCCACGCTCAAGCTTGAAAATGATAGTCAAGGTCAAAGAACAAATGGAACAACCAAGAAAACACTAAACATTAAATCATGTGATTGATAGTAGATTGGGGCCCACCTGAGCCGTAAACATGAAGAATTATTCTAAAAAAAGATGTAAACCATATACATGCACACTTGAAACAAAGAGAAGTTACGTCATATCCATATTAAAATATTAGTTACAATATGAAAATACTAAACTAACTAATTCCTGAGTTCATCTCTACATATGGTTGCAACAAAGATATGTGATTACAATATAGAGAAGGCATCGTAAAAATATAATTTCAGAATTTTCCCTAGCCTGACACATTTTGCACTCAAATCCTTCATTGCAGATAAGTGGAGATGGGTGAATAGATGTAGATGAGTTGTCACTGACCCAACTAAAGTATCTGCAGCCATTATTTCCCTGTGATGCCCAGTCTACATTAGTTCTTATATTATAATGAGTAGTATTTACATTAGAAACATTAAATATATACACATCAGTAACCTTTTTTCTATTTGGGCAGCACCAAAATTGTCATCTAGGGTTGTTCAGTGTTTGTGAAGTCTTCAACACACACTGCTCACCACCACATCGATAGTTTGGCACATTAACAAGAGTCATCGAGTCTATATATCAATAATGCACCTCACCATCGTTACTACATTTATTATTTTTATATGATTATTTTTATATGAAATACAACAAGGAGTACCATCAGAAATATTAACCATTTACAATAATGAAAAGTAAACCTAAATCAAATAGCTCATTTTTTTATTAGCATGTGTAGTCTCTGTGTATATGAAAAATGAAAGAAATATGAAGCTGAAATAAAATAGTGAACAAAATAGTATTCCACATAGACTAAATGAAATATACCATCAAAAGAAGGTGACAAAATCCTATCACGGAGCACAGACATAGGAAATCAAAAAGGGACAAAAGACAAGAAATAAGAAAAATTATTATGACTATAGAAAAATCATTTATACTATAAGCAATAAAAGAAACACTCTTTGTCAATAATTTTCAAAATCATTAGGACTATAGAAAAATAATTAAGACTATACAAAATCAAATTTTAGAAATGGACAGTTTTGATTCTTTGCCATTACAAAAATTGACCATTCATCATTTGGTATTGTGTATTCCATTTAAGTATGTCAACAATGTTCAAAATCTTGTCACCAAGCATACACAAGAAATAAGAAAAATCATTAGGACTATAGAAAAATCAAGTTCTATAAATGGACGGTTCTAATATTGCTTTGCCATTACAACAATTGAGCATTCATCATTTGGTACTTCTTGATGTATTCCATTTAATTTTTTCAGTTGTCATGTTTATGTGCATGTTCTTTAGGTGTTTGGCTTCTCTCCCTCGCAAGGGATGCGTCGATAGGTAATTGATTTGAAAGCATAATGATTTGACAGTCTTTTTTTAGGATAGGCGTAATCATCCTGCCAACCTTAATTAGCAACATTTGTGATATATGTCAAGTACTTATAATTAGTATGCCCAAAAAAAAAAGACTTAGTAGTAAAAACTTGTCCTTTGGTTTACTAGTTTACTTATAATCAGTATGTCCTTTGGTTTACTAGTTTAATGTTGGTGGAAGAAGGATGATTTGTTTGCAACCATTTTTTCAACTCTAATTTTCTCAACACAAAGGGACATTTATCATAGCCATAGAAACATGATTATTTTAAAATGAAATACACCAAGGAGTACCATCAGAAATATTGACTATTTACAATAATGAATAGTTAACCTTAATCAAATAGCTCATTTTTTTATTAGCATGTGTAGTCTCTGTGTATATGAAAAATGAATGAAATATCAAGCTGAAATAAAATAGTGAACAAAAATTCAAATTCAAGGCCTAATTTATCAAGAGAAACAAACATTAGGATGAAAGAAAAATCATTAAGAGTATAGAAAAATCATTAGGACTATAGAAAAATCATTAAGACTAGAAAATCAAGTTCTAGAAAAATCATTAAGAGTACTATAGAAAAATCATTAGGACTATAGAAAAATCATTAAGACTACAAAATCAAGTTCTAGAAAAATCATTACGACTATAGAAAAATCATTTAGACTATAAAATCAAGTTCTAGAAATGGATGGTTCTGATGCTTTGCCATTACAACAATTGAGCATTCATCATTTGGTACTTCTTGGTGTATTCCATTTAAGTTTTTCAGCTGTCATGTTTATGTGCATGATCTTTATGTGTTTGGCTTCTCTCCCTCGCAAGGGATATGTCGATATGTAATTGATTTGAAAGCATAATGATTTGACTATTCCAAGTAATGTTTTTAATCCTTTGAAGTTTCTCATGATCCCGATGTAATTTGATTGGATTAAGCAATTTGGGGATCCAATAGGTCTTTAGGGGAGTTCAATAAATGTTTTGGAAGACTTAGAGGAACTATTAGCATGATTGTTCCTTCATCTATAGCGAGTTAGACTGAATTTGCTAAGTTTTTCCTTTGTTTTGAAGTGTATTTTGTAATCTATTTCCTTTCCATGGACCCAAAGACCTATGACCCATGGAAAAAGGATACTAACAATGTATTATACAACTCTAAAGTTCTTGACTTGTAGAGATTTGAGAAAGTAAAGAGAACACTAGCTATGTTTAATGTTAACTGTTCCTGCACAATCCACTCATACAACAGTGAAATGCTATGTGATTGACAATTTCATACAACTGGCCCTTTGGCGTGTATTAAATAGAATAGAATTTTCAGCATATTATTATCATTCTATTTCTTTGTTGTAAACATGTCATTGGTTCAATTTTAATCTACTAGTGTCGTGGCCTAGCCCATGCTTTATCTACATTATTTGATGTTATTCACTATTTTGAAATGTTAACTGTGGTTATCAAATAGAAAAAATAGAAAAAAAAAATTGTACCATTCATATTTATAGTAACCATTCAAAGGATCATTTTGTCAATGAACCCTCTGACTGTACCCCTATGGTAGAGAAAGGAAACCTCAAAATAGAGAAAGGAAACTTAGTAAAACCAATCTATGCCATTGTTTGTGAGGGTACAGTCATGATAAGTACCTCTCAAACCTCTCCAAACATGTAAGATTGTCTTTAAATACTTTATTGATCTCTTCTAAACATTAACCAAATCAAACCTACATTTGAATCCACACACAATAACCCCAAAATGAAGGGTTTTGTATCCTTTAATGAATCTCAGACACTAGTAACGCATGGACAGTCAAACTAGTAGTCTCCAAAGCATTCAATAAGTGATTGGAATGTATTTAATACATGCCAAAGGACCAGTTGTATGAAATTGTCAATCACATAGCATTTCACTGTTGTATGAGTGGATTGTGCAAGAACAGTTAACATTAAACAAGGAGCAAACTCCTCAACACATCTTGGAAAACATTGAATTCAACAATAAATGAAACCTAACACCAACACTATTCCTTCCATTCACTTCTACCAAGAATAAAGCATTTAATCCATTCAACATTACATATAATCATTAGATAGTTACATTTTCTGACTGTGTAGAGGAACACTCATGACCAAAATGATCAAAACTACTTTCACCCTTGCACAAGATATTCCAAACTTCAAGTTGTTAGGAATGAATGCTTGATGTTTGGTATTCATTCTGTAGTAGTGGTTGTTGCATTCATGAATATGATTTTCATTGATGTCAACACAGTGATATTTTGGAGATTAGCAGAGTAGCAGGCACATTTTTGTTTTGCGCACATGGGATATTTCATTTGGGATTATGCATAGTTGATGGTATATTCTTTGATGTGTTATTAAACTATGGTTAAGAGCACAAAAATAAATTCATTCATTCATGAAAGTTATAAGCATTTTGGTGGAAGCAGTATTCTGGCAGTGTTCCTGAGTAGCAGTTTTTGGTAATCGGAGGATATCTCCTAATCAGGATGGAATCTGATTTTGCACAATTAAAGGGAATTTTGAGACACATTGATAGTGATGTGGTTCACTAAGCAAACTTTGAGGTGACATGAGTGAAGAGTTATTACATTTGGAAGCCGACAGTTTTATGTAATTCTTGGTGTAGCATGTTGAAATTATTATTTTGTATTTACATGCCAACTCATTTGTAATTATTTGAGTGTGGTATAAAGGAAGGAATGTTTTATTTATTATGATATGGGATTATGAGTTGTGATATGAAATTGTGAAAGTTGTGATGGAAATTTATGCATGAGGTGAAGAAAAGAGCTAATTCAGTGATGAAGGAAGACTTACAAAGTATAGAGATCTGGACTTGTGATCTTATGTAGCAGAGAGTGCGGTTTTAGCATAGTGTGAATGAGGTAACATATTTCATATTATTCTATTGAATAATCCTAAGATCTGTTCGATAGTGAGTTCAAAGATCTTTCCTTAAAGCTGTTTGGGCAGTGGGTCCTTCAGTCTTCCATAACTCTTAACCGGGTTAGAATCTTTTAACAAGGATTCAAAATCTCCTAACAGGGATTCATATGTACTGAATGTATTTCATAAGACTCCTAACAAGGTCCATCCTTTCACAAGGAATTTTCATATCAATGCATCATTTTGTGGGCATCATTCCCATCGGGGGTTTACTTTTTCATCAAGAGGTTCCCTAGTCAACATATCTTGTGTTATTGTGTCATTGTGTATGATTATCTTTCTATGGTTGGTTACTACATTGATTATATGGTTTAATGCTATTGAAGTTGATATTGAAGTTGATAAATGGTTTAATTATCAGATAACTAATTCACCCACCCCCTCTCAGTTATCTTGGGGATCTTTACTTCTAACAATTGGTATCAGAGCGGCAGGTCCTTGAAAGAGAAGTTTAACAACTTAAGGTGATCTATGGAAAATTTTGGGAAAGAAAGCCCTAAGTTTGATGGAGTAAATTTTGATAGCTGGAAAGAAAAGATGAAGACACATCTATTGTGTTTAGGACCAGGTTATTGGTTGATTACAAAGAATGCCAAAACTATCATTGAGGAAGATAGACTTTGATGAAGGGTGCTCCCCTTAATACCACAAACACATAACAGAAACAAAGAAACAACAACAATATGCAAGAACAGAAAATTGGCTTCTTATTATCTCCACAAATGTGGAATTCCAAATTTCAAAATTACAATATGCAAAGCCACATGGGCATTCCCTTACAATATTTTGTAGGACAAAGCCTCGAATTATTACCCAGATCTACTACCCAGAACTCCTAAGACAACACTACGGGCCTTCTTTATATAGGCAATTTCCACAGCCCGAGAAGGTTCCAAAAATTTAGCCCAAAGGGCCGACCAAACTGAGAATAATTTTATTTTACAATTTATTACATCAAAGTCAGCTCAAAATAATTTTTGAAACCCGAACAGAAATTTTGAAGGAAAATTATTTTCTGCCATTTCAGGTGACTCAACTTCTGAAGACCATAAGTCATCGCCAGTAGATCTAATTGACTATTATAACCCAAATTTGAAAAGGCCACAAAGTGCTCTACAGGCTTGACTCATGCAAGCACTCATCACTCAAATTCTCAACCTCATCCGGGACCTCTATAGCCTTAAAAACTAAGTTCAAAGTTTCTATACCCTGCTGCTAATACCGAAAATCTTCAATATCTACAAAGCTAGACTTGATCTGTCAATGAAACTTTACCGGTAGGCTGATACGACTAAGATGAACCTCCACATGTGAAATCAGAACATTCCAAGATCTTATGACCAACTTACTAAAAATAACAAGTTTCCATAAATAGTAGCTCTACACAAGATAGCCCTTATTGAATACAAAAACATAAATATTTTTTTGGGTGATGCAAGATTGCTCTTACACCCAGGATGCTCTTGCATCAAACTTGAGACTTGTTCTAATGATGAAAGAGACACCTTTATGTGTAACATACTTGCAAGAAAAGCACTTTTATCAGCACTTTTGGAGAATGAATACAGTCAAGTAAAAAGTTTAATTAGAGCTTATGATATTTGGAAAGCATTATATTCTACTTTTGAAGGTGATGAACATGCAAAGAAAGCTAGGTTACATAATTGGATTTGTGCATTTGAAGACATAAGAATGATGGAAGATGAATCTGTTAGAAGCTATATTGGTAGGATGTCAAAAATTGTTACAGGAATAAAGTCTTGTGGAGGTGAAAAATTAGAGAATGAAGTGATATGGAAAATTCTGAGAACATTGATGCTGGTATTCAGATAGACTACACAAATGATTGAATAAGTGATACCTTTTACAGAGAACTTTTCAAGAGAGACTCTTCTTGGAAGATTGGAAGCAACAAAAATGAATTTGAGATTATCAGGAGAACTACCAAGAATGGAGACAGCATTCAGTGCTCTTAGCATCAGACCTACTTTGTCAAGAATTACAAGTGTGAGTGGAGATTATGCCAGTAGCAGCAGATCCAAATTTGAAGAAGATAAGAAGATTGAAGAAGGTATTTCCTTTCTTGTGAAAAGAGAACCAGATGGTAAGAAAATCTTTAAATATTGGACTTGTCAAGAATGTGGTCATTATGCATCTAAGTGTCCTAATAGAGTTAAGAAGTATAGAAACAATTTTAAGTATAGAAGACCTAAAGAATGTCATTATGCAAATGATGAAGAAATTGAAGCAGGAATTGAAAGACATTTGAGTGATAGTGATAATGATAACCTTGATGACATAGGATTTGTAGCCATTAAAGAAGAAAATTCTAAATCTGATATTAAAGAAGAAAAAGCCTTAGTTTCCCAAGTTGAAAAGAAAGCTGATTGGATTATAGATAGTGGTTGTTCACATCATATGACTGGTGATAATGGAAAGTTCATAAAGTTTAGCAATCATGATGGAGTTGTTAGAGTTGGTAACAATGCACCTTGTTTGATTAGAGGTATAGGATCTATTACTCTTGATGGAAAGACTAATACTGATGATGTTTACTTTGTGGATGGATTGAAACATAATCTATTGAGTGTTGGATAGTTAGTTGATAAGGGATATCAAGTTTTGTTTTCCGAGAAAACTTGTGTGATTAAGGATAAAGATGAAAATTTGATTGGAACAGGATCTAGAACTAGAGGTAATGTATTTCAGTTGAACCCTACCGAGATGACATGCTTGATGACTAAAATTGATGATAGTTGGTTATGGCATAGAATTTTTTGTCATATAAACTTTGATAATATTGTGAAAGTGAGTTCTACACTTGCAGTAAGAGATTTACCTAAGATTGTGAAGCCTACTAACATGATTTGCAAGGAATGTGTGATGGCTAAGTAGAAAAGGAGTTCATTTCCTAGCAAGAAGTTCACATCTATAGAAAAGTTGGAGATTGTTCATATAGACTTGAGCGGTCCTACTAGGACTAGAGGATTCTATGGAGAAAGGTATTTTATGATTCTTGTTGATGATTTTACAAGAATGATGTGGATTGCATTTTTGAGAGAAAAATCTAAAGCATTTGATAAGTTTAAGGTAATTAAGAATAAAGTTGAGAATGAATTAGGAATGAGGATGAAATGTTTGAGATCTGATAGAGGAGGAGAATTTACTTCTAAAGAGTTAAAAACATTTTGTGAAGTGAATGGCATTAAGAGATAGTTTTCAGCCCCTAGAACACCTGAACAAAATGGTATTGCAGAATGAAGAAATAGATTAGTGACTGAAGTAGCAAGAGCTATGTTGTTTGAAAGTGATTTGGCAAAGACATTTTGGAGAGAAGCAGTGAATACAGCAGTATATACAATAAACAGAGTACAAATCAGATTAGACACATACAAGACACCTTATGAATTATGGTTTGCACATGCACCCTCAGTTAAGTATTTTAGAATTTTTGGAAGCAAATGTTATAGTAAGAGAGATGATGATATAGGAAAGTTTGATTCTAGAAGTGATGAAGGAATTTTTCTTGGATATTCTTTAAAAAGTAAAGCTTATAGATGTTACAATAAGAGAACTAAGACTATTGTTGAAAGTGCAAATGTGAAAGTTGATGAGAAGTTCAAAATTTAGGAAAGAATGCTTGATTATGAATCTGATGAAGAAACTAACCCTCAGCCTAACATTGGAACTACTGAACAATTTTTTGAGACTGACAGTGAATTGTTGAATGAAAGTCATACTGAAGAAAACAAAGAAGAATCTAGAGAAGAATCTATAGTTGAGACAAGATCTAAGACTATGACACCTAACAAGTATATTTCAAGACATCATCCTATTGAGCAAGTTATTGGAAGTTTGGACAGAGGAGTTATGACTAGAAACAAGGTACATTTATGTTTGATTTCTCAAATTGAACCTAAGTCTACTAATGAAGCTTGTGAAGATGAACATTGGATTAATGCTATGAAAGAAGAATTGGATCAAATTGAGAAGAACAAGACATGGGAATTGGTCCCTAGACCTAAAGACAAGAATGTGATTGGAACTAAATGGGTATTCAGAAACAAGATGAATGAACAAGGAGAAGTAGTAAGAAACAAAGCAAGATTGGTATGTAAGGGATACTCACAGCAAGAAGGAATTGATTATGAAGAGACCTTTGCCCCTGTGGCAAGACTTGAAGTAGTAAGAATGTTTTTGGCCTATACAGCATTTAAGAAATTCAAAGTGTATCAAATGGATGTGAAGTCAACATTTCTGAATGGTGAATTGGAATAAGAAGTATACATTGAGCAGCTTGAAGGTTTTCCTTTGACTCAAGAAGGAGACATGGTACGTAAATTAAAGAAAGCATTGTATGGACTAAAGCAAGCACCTAGAACATGGTATGCTAGATTAGATAAGTATTTGTTGAAATTGGGATTTACAAAAGGAATAGCTGATAGTAACTTGTACACAAAAGAAATTGAGAATGGATTGTTAGTTATAGTTATCTTTGTTGATGACATTATTTTTGGAGGAGAAGATGAAGCTAGTGAAAAATTTGTTGATGAAATGAAGATAGAATTTGAAATGAGTATGATTGGAGAAATGAAATACTTTTTGAGATTACAGATAACACAAAACAAAGATGGTATCTTTGTAAGTCAGACAAAATACTTGAATGATTTGTTGAAAAGATTTGGTATGGAGAATTGTAAACCAGTTGGAACACCTATGGTTACAGGACATAAACTATCTAGTAAAGATGAGACACCAGTAGTTGAGCAGAAGAAATATAGATCTATGATTGGTGGATTGCAGTACTTGACACACACTAGACCTAATATAGCACATTCAATTGGAATAGTAGCAAGATTTCAAGCTGAACCTAGAGAGTCACATTATGCAGCACTGAAGAGGATATTGAGATATCTTATAGGAACAATGGACTATGGATTGTGGTATGAAAATTCTAATGATTTTACCTTATGTGTATTTATTGATGGTGATTGGGGAGGTAGCGTCGATGACAAGAAAAGAACCAGTGGTGGAGCCTTTTTTCTTGGAGGAAGATTAGTTTCTTGGTTGAGCAAGAAGAAGAATTGTATTTCACAGAGTATAGTAGAAGTAGAGTATGTAGTAGAAGTAGAGTATGTAGTAGTAGAAAACAATTGTAACTAGATAATTTGGATGAAGAAAATGCTGAAGGATATTGGAATTAAGTTTAATGAGCCTATTGTCATACATTGTGACAATACCAGTACAATTAGTATGTCTAAGAATCCTATATTACATTCTAAGACTAAGCATATAGAGATCAAGTATCATGTTGTAAGAGAGAAAGTTGCAGATAAAGAAGTCAGATTTGAGTACATTAGCACAAAGGAGCAGATAGTAGACATATTTACTAAGCCCTTGCCGAAGGATACATTTGAGTATCTAAGAGGTATGCTTGGGGTTATGCCCCAACCTACTCTTAAGTAAAGATGTAGATGGTTGCATTCATCCAGTGGTTTATGTACTTATCTCTCTTCTAGACTGGATGTTGGTACTTCCTCTATGGGGGAGTATGTGTATCTGAGCTAAGTCATGAGGACTCTTGTGAATGTATTTTATAAACAGTGTCTTTTTGACATTGAGCTATTGTTTGACATAGTGATGGAATTTTTTTCATTGATGTCAATGGGGGAGAGAATCATGAAAAAAATTGAAAAACATTGAGGAACTACATTTTTTGGAGTGATTGAATAGGAAAATGAAGCAAGATTTGATTGAGGAAGAGCAGCAAAGTAGTTGAGTAGCAGTGATTGGATTTTTGGAACATTGGATGTTTTTCATCTATGTTTCCATCATTTCCAATGGGGGAGATTTTTAGGAATGAATTCTTGATGTTTGGTAGTCATTCTATAGTAGTGGTTGTTGCATTCATGACTATGATTGTCATTGATGTCAACACAGTGATATTCTGGAGATTAGCAAAGTAGCAGGCACAGTTTTGTTTTGTGCACATGGGATATTGAATTTGGGATGATGCACAATTGATGGTCTATTCTTTGGTGTGTTATTAACCTATGGTTAAGAGCACAAAAATAAATTCATTCATTCATGAAAGTTATAAGCATTTTGGTGGAAGCAATATTCTGGCAGTGTTCCTGAGTAGCAGTTTTTGGTAATCGGAGGATATCTCCTAATCGGGATGGAATCTAATTTCGCACAGTTAAAGGGAATTTTGAGACACATTGGTAGTGATGTGGTTTACTATGCAAACTTTGAGGTGACATGAGTGAAGAGTTATTACATTTGGAAGCTGACAGTTTTATGCAATTCTTGGTGTAGCGTGTTGAAATTATTATTTTGTATTTGCATGCCGACTTATTTGTAATTATTTGAGTGTGGTATGAAGGAAAGAATTTTTTCTTTGTTATGATATGGGATTATGAGTTGTGATATGAAATTGTGAAATTTGTGATGGAAATTTATGCATGAGGTGAAGAAAAGAGCTAATTCAGTGATGAAGGAAGACTTGAGAAGTACAGAGATCTGGATTTGTGATCTTGTGTAGAAGAGAGTGTAGTTTTAGCACAATGTGAAGGAGGTAACATATTTCATATTATTATATTGAATAATCCTAAGATATGTTGGACAGTGAGTTCAGAGATCTTGCCTTGAAGCTGTTTGGGCAGTGGGTCCTTCAGTCTTCCATAACTCTTAACTGGGTTAGAATCTTTTAAACAGGGATTCAAAATCTCCTAAAAGGGATTCATATGTACTGAATTTATTTCATAAGACTCCTAACAGGGTCCATCCTTTCACAAGGAATTTTCATATTAGTGCATCATTTTGTGGGCATCATTCCCATCGGGGTTTACTCTTTAATCAAGAGGTTCCTAGTCAACATATCTTGTGTTATTGTGTCATTGTGTATGATTATCTTTCTATGGTTGGTTACTACATTGATTATATGGTTTAATGCTACTAAAGTTGATATTGAAGTTGATAAATGGTTTAATTATCAGATAACTGATTCAAACCCCCCCCCCCCTCTCAGTTATCTTGGGGATCTTTACTTTCTAACACAAGTAAAATGAGCAATATGCTATATCAAATCATTTATATTCATAGTAACCATTCAAAGGATCATTTTTTCAATGAACCCTCTGACTATACCCATGTGGCAAAGAAAGGAAACCTCAAAATAGAGAAAGGATACTTAGTAAAACTAGTCTATGCCATTGTTTGTGAGGGTACAGTCATGATAAGTGCTTGTTAAACCTCTCCAAACATGTAAGAATGTCTTTAAATATTTCTTCTAAACATTAACACATGGACAATCAAACCAGTAGTCTCCAAAGCATTCAATAAGTGAATATGAATGTTTGAAAACTTTCCTCTCAACTTCCCCAACCACTCCTAATCGATTAGAGGGATTAGTTGAGTGTTTAGGCACTCAAACTTCTTAAACATACTTTATCTGATATGATGAATTGTAATATCAACAAACATGAATCCAAACATTTGAAAATAGTGAATCGATATCCTTGAGCACAAGCACCAATAACATCAAATAATAGTGATAAAGCACGGGCTAGGGCACGACACCAGTAGAATGTGGTCATTTCAGTGAGCATTCATGATCAAATAAAATGCAATGCATTTGAAATTTGTGGTCGAATATGATGCCAGAGGCTCGAAAGATGTTACCTGTCAAAGATACCAATCAAAGATGAAGAAATCATATACCTTCTCTCGCCCTCAGCTTGCACAAAGGAAGATTTGATAGCCAAATCTTCCTTGTACCACACAAAGAACATGCCATTGGTTCAGTTTAGCATGTTATTATCATATCAGATAAAGTATGTTTAAGAATTGTTGGTAAGGATAGGAATAGTGGAGATTCTAGAAATATCCCTCTAACTGATTAGGAGTGGTTGGGGAAGTTGAGAGGAAAGTTTTCAAACATTCATATTCAATTATTGAATGCTTTGGAGACTACTAGTTTGACTGTCCATGCATTACCAGTGACTGAGATTCATTGAATGATACAAAACCCTTCATTTTGGGTTATTGTGTGTGGATTCATCCGCTTTAGCTAGGAAGATCAAGAAGATGGGGTAGGAGGACATTGTGGTAGAAGAAGTATTTAAAGAAGCAACAAGAAGCAGTAGAAAAGTTTTAAGGAGTTTGGAACAACATTTCAGAATCCATGAATGGTATGGGTAAGGTGACCTTCATTCTTGGCCATGACTTCAATGAAACATTGGATATGGCTGATAAGAAGAAGGGTCACTTGTTGATAGTGTTCCTTGAGGGAAGGGGGATTGTGAAAGACTTGTTATCATTGTATTGTATATTTCCAATATGTTTGGATGTAGGGCAGACCAGGAGAATGAAGGATCACTCACTAATTGCATGATAACCCAATTTTGAAGGGTCACTGGTTGAGGGGACAGTCAAGGTCCGGATGTTGATAGTAATTCATTGAGGGAAGGGAGATTGTAAAAGACTTCTTATCATTGTATTGTGTATTTCCAATATGTTTGGATGCTCAGCAAACTAGGAGAATGAAGGATCACTAACTGATTGCATGATAACCCAATTTTGAAGGGTCACTGGTTGAGGGGACATTCAAGGTCTAGATGTTGATAGTGTTCCTTGAGGGAAGGGGGATTGTGAAAGGCTTGTTATCATTTTATTGTGTATTTCCAATATGTTTGGATGCAGGACAGACTAGGAGAATGAAGGATCACTCATTGATTGCATGATAACCTAGTTTTGAAGGGTCACTGGAAGAGGGGGGAATGAAGGATCACTCACTGATTGCATGATAACCCCACCAAGAATTCTTCCCTTTAAGTTTCCACAATATCTCAAAATATGATCATTATTCTTTACTTTCTTCTATATGCTATTTTTTCTATGGTTTTGTTATCTCAGAAATATATCAAAAACATTGCAGATGTGCATATAAAAGTAAAATATTGTCCTTCAATTGTTCCACATTGAAGCATTTCACTGGTTGAGGGGACAGTCAAGGTCTGGAAGATTGGGCCATTGGAGAACCCTAGTTCTTTGTATTAATTGCTATTCAAATTGGATGCATGGATTTCTTGTGAATTATCAGCCGCTATGTATCCTGCAACTAGATCTATAAATCTGCATATACTTCTCTAGAGTTGTAAGCCACTTAGGGATCAAAATAGAGAAACTAAATAAAAATCATTCTTTGTCCTATTTCCTTTTAACAAAGTCTCAACTATCATTGATACAATACATTTGATGCCCTAAGATATCAAGACAAATTGTGCCTAGCTAGAAGCTCACAGGCTATCCATTTGATAACCATAGTCAAAATTTCAAAAAAATTGATATCCTTGAGCACAAGCACCTATAACATCAAATAATGGAGTTAGAGCATGGGCTAGGGCAAGACACCAGTAGAATGCAGTCATTTAAATGACAAAAATATACAATGGCATCATTAAAAACATATGCCAATAATATCAACAAACATGAATCCAAACATTTGAATATAATGAATCGATATCCTTGAGCACAAGCACCAATAACATCAAATAATAGAGATAAAGCACTGGCTAGGGCATGACACCAGTAGAATGCAGTCATTTCAGAGAGAAACTCCCTCAACAATAAAATGAATTACATTTGAATATGATGCCAGAGGCTCGAAAGATGAAGAAATCACATACCTTCTCCCATGCTCAGCTGTCACTCCTTTTCTCCCGCTCTCCAATCAAAATAAAAATGAGGCTATTTCACTTTTTTTTTAATGTATACCCTGAATATGTCAAAATTCCAATGGTCAATTAAACACCCATCATAATATTGACATCATCGGGGCCTATTACAAAAAAAAACACCAAATTCATAAGAAAAAGTTACCCATCAGAAACTTCTGTCAAAATTTGGCCCCAAATGTAGTAGTGTGGTGACCTTGCTAATCCTGAAATGGACAAATTTGATAAGATGTCAACCGAGGATCAAACCAAGATAGAAGAGGCAGTTAACCAAATGATGATAAAATTCAAGAGAGTTCCTTTAGAGTTTTCATGTTCACTACCGAAGGAATTGGATGACAAGATAAACCAAAAGTGGGCTTATGCACTAGAAACTAAGAAAAGAAAGAGAGAAAGATCTCTAGTTCAAATAGCCCCACATCTTAGTCTATGAGAAATTAATGAATACATGGCTAACTACCAAGCAAGATTTATGGTAAAGAACTGAGCCATGACTATACTAGATGAGAACATGGTAGACGTAGATGAGACTGGCAATTTTCTATGGAAATCTATTCTTGAGGCCAAAGAAAAAGCTGAACAGGATGCATTTCTAAACTTGTCTAAGAAGAGACAAAATTCCAAAGGTAAAGGTATTTATATTGATGATGGCACAGCAAAGAAGTCAAAAGATACCAGTATATCTATTACTGAGGTAATTGATATCACCAAGAAAAAGGAAGAATTAAGTGTTTCACGGGATGCACCAGATCAAGTAGAGATCCAATTGAAGAAGAAAACTGATGAAGATGTACTCATTGAGGACATCACATATGGTGATCCTGATGAAAAGGATGATGAGGATGTGAATATTACACCTACAAATACTCAAGATGAAGAACTAGACACTGAATGTGATTCACATCATTACTGGGTGAACTTCTTGTACTTGCAAAAGTAGTATAAATCAATTCACAAGTACAAACCAATAGCGTAGACCCTAAGCAACACAAAGACACTATAGGGGTACAAGAAATTGAGAAACCTACAGAGGCAGATGAGCCTAACAAAATAGAGGCACGTTCCACTGAGACTAAGGTACAAGATGAGAAAAAGGGAACTGAGGTGATCCCACCTAACACCATGTCTGAGGTTCCCACTCCATCAACCCAAACAATGGCTACCGAGGAGCAAAAGAAAGAAGTGAGTGTGTCGACTGGGAAGGTTACTCTAAAGACTAGAGACAAGTATTTGTTGTTATTGAGAATAAATCACCACTAGCACTTGAGAAGAAGAAGAAAAAGAAAGGAAAAGGGCCAGTCACCCTAGATGAAGTGATAATTATCTTTGAGTGTGACCTGAGGACACTAAGCCCTGAGGAATTGAGTAAATATGGGGAACTATGTTCAAGAAAGGTAGCACAAGAGAAGTTGAAGAAAGAAAACAAACAGAACTCTTGCCATACCTGAAAATTTTTGAGGCACACATTGTCAAAGAGGAACAACTAGTTGCAACACCAAAAAATTTGGTGTTAGATAACATCTTTGACATGCATGCACAAGTTGGTCTTGAGCACATTTCTCTCACCAACTTGAAAGAGGGATGGGAAAACCCCTTGGAGTTTGTGAAGAAAACCCATCTGCATATTTATGACAAGATGTGAGTATACTATTTACTTTTTTTATTTAGCATTACTATCAAAAAGGGGCAAAGCAATGTATATTTCATTATGCCAAATATGTACATAGATGCTATGTATACTACATATTAATGGGAGCATGCATCAAGGGAGATTAAATAGCAATTGTGATAAGTATATGTATATGGTGGAGATATAAGGTATATATAGAAAAAAAATTGTCTATATACATTCAAGTTTTGATACTAATGCCAAAGCGGGAGATTTTTATCTCTATTGAGCATTCAAGGTTGTAATTAGTATCAACAGTTATCAAAGATATCGGTCGATCACTTACATTGAGAAAGTCAGTAACCAGAAGCAAGATAGACTAGTTGGTAAAACATACACACTAAGCACTATATAGTTTACCGAACAACAACATCATCGACAATGACACCAACCAACTCTGACAGATAGTAAACACCAAGCGTCAATATACACTGAGTAGTTTATATAGTGTTTACTGATGATCATAGAAAATGGCATAGTAATCTAAAATCGCACATTACTCTATGCAAACAGTCACAATGGATAAAAAAATGGTTTACCAAGATCAAGGAACATTTATTGTGAAGATACTCATTAAATGCAATGTATATCTTATGTAATAGTTGATCTAGGTCATTTTTGTACACTATAGATCTTAGGTTTTTGTCTAAGATTTTTAACCTAATTTTGTTAAAGTAGCACAACTAGAACACTATATATTTGTGTGTTTGCATCATTTTTTGGTGTGAACTGATATATGACTTATGGAGCACTTGAAGCACTTGCCTAACTTCAAGACTATCAGTTGACATAATAGAACAAAGTATAGAGGAAATCAGATTGAGCAAAATTAGAAAAGGCTAACCGAGTAGTTTAGAGAAGAGATACATCATAGTTGAGGTGATATTTTATCAGTACTTTTTGATCTATATCAAACAATTTAGTTGTCAATTAGCAGAGAAATTACCTGTTTCTTTCTAACAATTATAATAGAGTTTTGGATAAATCTCTTAACAAAGTAGACTTGACAGTCTTATGTAAATCTCTTCACCGAGTACACACTTCATTAGTGTTGTTAAAATTCTATAACTAGGTAGATCTAGATGATCTAATATGTTACTCCTAACAATGTTAGATCACTAGAAGTGGTCAAAACTTGTAGCCCTAACAGGAAAACCTTTTCTATCTGCAGTAGTGAAGAATTTTTGGGTGTCATCCCCACCACATTTTTTACCTTATAACAAGGGTTTTTGCATTACCAAAATACTTGTGTTATGATTTTCATATTGATTTCATGTTGTTTACTTTCATAAGTCAAATGGATGATTTATACATGCAATTAGATACTAGTTATTTTGCAAGGGATTATTGTTTGTTGTTATAGATCTAAAAGGTTTACAAATAAAAAATTTGAGGGCACTGATTCACCCCTCCCCTCTCAGTACCCTATCTCTCCTAATTCCAACAATTGGTATCAGAGCACAGTTCTCTTATTGGATAGTTTAACCACTAAAGGGTAAAGATCTAAGTCATGGAAAAATATAAGCTAGATAAGACTATTGAGAATTAGAAGATTCAGATGCAGATGTTTGTGGAACAGTATAAGCAAGCTAAAGAAGAACTGAAGAAAATGCTAGTCGAAAGGAAGAACCTAGCTATTCTACAAAATGAAATCAGTTTTCATGAAGAACCTATTGATGATATATTTGATCATATTGGATCAAGTTCTAGAAGCATTTATAATGGATCTAAAAGCATAATATCTAATTTTTCTAAAAAGAATCAACATCTATGTGAACAAGTGAAAGCACTTCAAATTAGTCAAGAATCTTAGATGGTGAGAATGGTAGAGATAATGAACAATGCTAGACAAGCTAAAAAAGATAGGAATATAGCTATTGAAGACCGAAGACAAATGACTGAACAACTTCAAGCCAAAGAAAGTGAAATACAAAGACTTACCGATCGTCACTTCCAAATATCTAATCAGATGCTGACTGTAAATCAAGAGGTTAACCGAGTGAATGGACAATTGTCAAGAAGACTTCAAGATGTTGCAATACTCAGAGAAGATAATGAAAAACCAATAAATGAGATAAAGATACCGAAGCAGCACAATGAATTGAAGAAGTTAGTTCAAGACAGTTCAAAGAAGATTGATGACTTTCTAACTAATCAAAGAAGATTTGGGAGTAAATTTAGTGTAGGCTATACTGGTGAAGGAGAATCATCACAACAATTTGAAAAGGTTAATAACAATCAAAATCAAAGAACTAAGGTGTTGATATGTTATCACTATGGCAAACGAGGTCACACCTCCAATGTTTGTAGAAGCAGAGCACAAGGTAAACCTCCTGTTATTCCTAAATTTGATGGATATTGTTACTATTGTGGAAAATATGGACATCAAGCATATGAATATAGAGATAAATATAATGCTAACAATACTACTATGGAGAAGTTATGCTATACTTGTAATAAGCATGGACACACTGTATGAGATTGCAAGGCAAAGATTAAACAAGTGTGGACACCTAACATGAAAACACGGTGCAAGACTTATCAACTGAAGAGACAAGGCAATTCTTATATTTGAGATTATAACACATGGACTACCTATGTTGCATGTGGTAGGTATGGCCACATTAGAATGAATTGTAACAAGAAACGATGGGCTGGACAATCAAGAAGCTAGACAAACACTGGAATGGCATGCATGCACTATCATAGAGTCTGTCATTTAAGAAAGGACTCCAGAGACTGAGCACCAAAAGAAAATCATGTATTTGAGAGTGGACACACTATTAAAAATATATCATGAACATAAGGAATACTATGAGGAGAAAGGCATCTAATGAGAATGCTAAGTCAAGTAATGATGTCAGTGAAACCTCATCCACTGGACTCGGTGACATTGGTTCCCCCACCTAAGGTGAAAAAGGTATGTATGGGACTGACATTTCAAACTGATCACATTTTACATATAGTTCCCTATATATGATGAGCACACACCAAAACTGCATAAAAAGATGCATTATGGTTTATATGTTAAGAGCTAGCAAAGATATATATTTAGTGAAAGCAAGACCGAAAGTTGGTTACCCATCGGTAATCAATTATCAAGGTTAACCGAGCACATGTATCAACTGATGAAGAAATTGTGTGTTAAATGAGCTATTAAATTCCTATAGTCTTTACCAAGCTTACAACTATTATGAATAAAAAAGTAGGTCAAGCATTTAATGCACAAAAGTTTGAGAAGGAATATCGAAAAGTTTATAAATACATAGGAAATAGAGTTCATTGTTACATTGCGATTTCGAAGAGCGGAGATTTCATAGAAAAGAGTTCAAGCTAAAAGATTTTAGAAGGATTCAAGGATATTGTAGATTGAATTGACATCACTCTTTGATGATTCTAATTAAGTACAGTTGCTACCAAAGACTTTATTAACCTGCTACTTGTCAAAACCCTAGAATCAATTTATGCCATCTACATCATTTGCAAGCAAATCACAAAGTGTCGAGGAAGAAGTAAATTTGATTTTTAGAGAAAATTTTGATGAACCAAAGTACAAACCACACCCTAAGATTGCATCACAAATGGATATAATGGGTTCTTTTTCAAGCATACTGAATAGGGTTTTGTTAACAGAAGATGTGTGGTCATTTATTCACTGCAAGATTAGGGAAGTTGGAGACTTTGAAACTATTGTGGCATTTCAACAATTGTGTGGCACTGATGGAAAACTAAAACCCAAATTTGACAAGATTCAGAAATCAAGGTTATCGTGTGCCATACACTTTCTACAATCATTCAAAACTGAATGGATAAGGATTGTATTGAGCAGATATCATGATGGAAAATTTTGGTTGGATAAACCAGTAGAGGTCATAAAGAAAATGATAAGTAGGGTTACGGGTAGCCTACAACTGACAAGACAAAAGCTTTTCGAAGCTCATCCCAAGATGAGGTTGAGAATAACACTGGAGCTACATGGGATGACCAAGCACTAAAAATTTTCAACAATCAAAGACCCAACAGTAAAATTTTTAGCACATGTGATTAGGTACAAAATATTTCAATCAAGCATACTAAATAGCGTACACTATAGCCCAGTCAACATGGCTCATAAAATTGTGAAGAAGGATCACCAAATTAATATTTCTAAGCTAATGTTGAACCAACTCTAGGAAAATATGAAGACCATAAGGACAAAGAATTCTAACACATCTAAGTTTGGTTCACTCCTTGTTTTTTTATTCTTCTATCTACAAAAGTATATCCCTGGCATCGGTCAAGTAAATTGGAAAACAAACAAACCGATGGCTATACAAGTTAGGAGATAACTTGAATATGGAATTTGATAAGTACTTCAATGAATTTAAGACCAGGATGAATCAAAGAAGCAGAATTCAAGTGGAATTAGTTGAAAATTTTGAGAATGATATATATTTTCTAGTGGACATAGATTATACAATGATAAGAGTAGTTGAACTAGGATAAAGTGGCTAGCACCTATGAGTTATCAAATGAACCATGATTTTGGTTTGAAATCTATCAATGCACTGCTAGCACTACCAAAACACCCCAAGCTCACTAGATTTGGAACCTATGAAGAGGCTAAGACTCAAATCACAACAGGTCAGGCTATTATTAAAATGACTAGGAAGGAAAAGAAGATGAAGAAAGATCTTGCTGCTAGATTTGGAGGATTCTCTTACTCACTTGAGCAGTCACTGGTTAAAGAAACAACTGAAGGTTAGTTACTATTGGCTAACAAACCATATGATAGTGAGGAGACCGAGTCTGAAGAAAAGAAAGATCCCACACCGGTTCCTCCCACCAAAGTTCAAAAGGAAAAGCAGTTGCAGCTACAAGTAGGAACAATGACAAGATCATCAACTGCAGTCTCACCCCCACCAAAGAAAGGATTAGTGAAAATTACAAAACCAAGGGCAGCTACACTGACAAGGACATATGCCAAGAGAAATACCAAGGTTGTAGCTGAGTCACCAAAGAAAAGAAGAAAACTAATAAGAGGTAAAGAAGACCTTGAGGAGACTCAAAATGAAGATGACATCAATCAATTCAAGGTGGTTAGAAACAAGGTAAGGTCGATAGATAACATTATTGAAGACATTATTGAGAATGGATTAGAAAATGGTTTACCAAGATCAAAGAACATTTATTGTCAAGATACTCATTAAATGCAATGTATATCTTAGGTAATAGTTGATCTAGGTCATTTTTGTACACCGTAGATCTTAGGTTTTTGTCTAAGATTTTTAACCTTATTTTGTTAAAGCAACACAAATAGAACACTATATATTTGTGTGTTTGCATCATTTTTGGTGTGAATTGATATGTGACTTATGGAGCACTTGAAGCGCTTGCCTAACTTAAAGACTATTAGTTGATAGAACAGAACAAAGTACAAAGGAAATCAGATTGAGCAAAATCAGAAAAGGCTAACCAAGCAGTTCAAAGTAGAGATACATCATAGTTGAGGTGATATTTTATTATTACTTATTGATCTGTATCAAAAAATTAAGTTGTCAATTAGCAGATAAATTACCTATTGCTTTCTAACAATTGTAATAGAGTTTTGGATAAATCTCTTAACAGAGTAGACTTGACAGTCTTATGTAAATATCTTAACCGAGTGCACACTTAATTAGTGTTGTTAAAATCCTATAACTAGTTAGATCTAGCTAATCTAATATGTTACTCCTAACAATGTAAGATCACTAGAAGTGATCACAACTTGTAGCCCTAACAGGAAAACCTTTTCTATCTGCGGTAGTGAAGAATTTGTGGGTGTCATCCCCACTGTAGTTTTTACCTTCTAACAAGGGTTTTTGCATTACCAAAATACTTGTGTTATGTGATTTTCATATTGATTTCATGTTGTTTACTTTCATAAGTCAAATGGATGATTGATACATGCAATTAGATACAAGTTATTTTGCAAGGGATTATTGTTTGTTGTTATAGATCTAAAAGGTTTACCAGTAAAAAATTTGAGGGCACTGATTCAGCCCTCCCCTCTCAGTACCCTATCTCTCCTAATTCCAACAATTCGTATCAGAGCATAGTTCTCTTATTGGATAGTTTAACCGCTGAAGGGTAAAGATCTAAGACATGGAGAGATATAAGCTAGGTAAGACTATTGAGAACCAAAAGATTTAGATGCAGATGTTTGTGGAATAGTATAAGCAAGCTAAAGAAGAACTGAAGAAAATGTTGGTTGAAAGGAAGAACCTAGCTATTCTACAAAATGAAATTGGTTATCATGAAGAACCTATTGATAATATATTGGATCATATTGGATCAAGTTCTAGAAGCATTTCTGATGGATCTAAAAGCATAATATCTAATTTATCTGAAAAGATTCAACATCTATCTGAACAAGTGAAAGCACTTCAAATCAATCAAGAATCGCAGATGGTGAGAATGGTAGAGATAATGAAAAATGCTAGACAAGCTAAACACAATAGGAATCTAGCTATTGAAGATCGAAGACAAATGACTGAAGAACTTCAAGCCAAAGAAAGTGAAATACAAAGACTTACCAATCGTCACTTCCAAATATCTAATAAGATGATGACTGTAAATCAAGAGGTTAACCGAGTGAATGGAGAATTGTTAAGAGGACTTGAAGATGTTGAGATACTCAAAGAAGATAATGAAAAACTAAGAAATGAGATAAAGATACAGAAGTAGCACAATGAAATGAAGAAGTTAGTTGGGGATAGTTCCAAGAAGATTGATGAATTTCTAACTAATCAAAGAAGATTTGGGAGTAAAGTCGGTATAGGATATATTGGTGAAGGAGAATCATCACAAAAAGTTGAAAAGGTCAATAACAATCAAAATCAAAGAACTAAGTTGTTGACATGTTATCACTGTGGCAAACAAGGTCACACCTCCAATGTTTGTAGAAGCAAAGCACAAGGTAAACCTCTTGTTATTCCTAAATTTGATGGATATTGTTACTATTGTGGAAAATATGGGCATCAAGCATATGATTGTAGAGATAAACAAAATGCTAACAATACTAATATGGAGAAGTTATGCTATACCTGTAATAAGCATGGACACACTATATGAGATTGCAAGGCAAAGATTAAACAAGTATGGACACCTAAGATGAAAACACAGTGCAAGACTTATCAACCAAAGAGACAAGGAAATTCTTATGTTTGGGATTATAACACATGGATAAATGTGTTGCATGTGGTAGGTATGGGCACATTACAATGAATTGTAATAGCAAAAGATGGGTTGGACAATCAAGAAGCTAAACAAACACTGGAATGGCATTTATGCACTGTCATAGAGTCGGCCATTTAAGCAAGGATTGTAGAGACTGAGCACCAGAAGAAAATCACGTATTTGAGAATGGACACACTATTGAAGATATCATGAATATAAGGAATACTATGTGGAGAAAGGCATCTAATGAGAATGTTGATTCAAGTAATGATGTCCATGAAACCTCATCCACTGGACTCGGTGACATTGGTTCCTCCACCTAAGGTGAAAAAGGTATGTATGGGACTGACATGTCAAAATGATCACATTTTACATATAGTTCCTTATATATGATGAGCACACACCAAATCTGCATAAAAAGATGCATTATGGTTTATAGGTTAAGAGCTAGCAAAGATATATATTCGATGAAAGCAAGACCAAAAGTTGGTTACCTATCGGTAATCGATATTCAAGGTTAAACAAGCACATTTATCAACTAATGAAGAAATTGTGTGTTAAACAAGCTGTTGAATTCCTACAGTCTTTACCAAGCTAAAAACTATTATGAATGAAAAAGTAGGTCAAGCATTTAATGCACAAAAGTTTGAGTAGGAATATCAAAATTTTTATAAATACATAGGAAATAGAGTTCATTGTTACATTGCAATTTCAAAGAGTGAAGATTTCACAGAAAAGAGTTCAACCTAAAAGATTTTAGAAGGAGTCAACGCTACTGTAGATCAAATCGACATCACTCTTCGATGATTCTGAGTAAGTATAGTTGCTACCAAAGACTTTATTAACCTTCTTCTTGTCAAAACCCTAGACTCAATTTATAGCATCTACATCATCTGCAAGTAAATCACAAAGTGTCAAGGAAGAAGTAAATTTTATTGTTAGAGAAAATTTTGATGAATCGAAGTACAAACCACACCCTAAGATTGCATCACAAATAGATATAATGGGTTCTTTTTAAGCATACTGAATAGGGTTTTGTTAACAAAAGATGTGTGGTCATTTATTCACTGCAAGATTAGGGAAGTTGGAGACTTTGAAACTATTGTGGCATTTCAACAATTGTGTGGCACCGATGGAAAACTGAAACCTGAATTTGACAAGATTTAGAAATTAGGGTTATCGTGCGCCATACACTTTCTGCAATCATTCAAGACTGACTGGATAAGGATTGTATTGAGTAGATATCATGATGGAAAATTTTGGTTGGATAAACCAGTAGTGGTCATAAATAAAATGATAAGTAGGGTTATGGGTAGCCTACAACTGACAAGATGAAATCTTTCTGAAGCTCATCCTGAGATGAGGTTGAGAATAACATTGGAGCTACATGGGATGACTGAGCACTGAAAATTTCAACAATCAAAGACCCATCAGTAAAATTTGTAGCACATGTGATCAGGTACAAAGTATTTCAATCAAGTAGACTAAACAGCGTACCCTATAGCGCAGTCAACATGGCTCATAAAATTTTGAATAAAGATCACTAGATTAATCTTGCTAAGCTACTATTGAACCAACTTTAGGAAAATACGAAGATCATGAGGACAAAGAAGTCTAACACATGTAAGTTTTGTTCACTCCTTGTTTGTTTATTCTTCTATCTACAAAAGTATATCCCTAGCATTGGTCAAGTAAATTGGAAAACAGACAATCTGATAACTGTACAGATTACTGAGATGATGAACAAGTTAGGAGATAACTTGAATATGGAATTTGATAAGTACTTCAATGAATTTAAGACCAGGATGAATCACAGAAGCAGAATTCCAGGGGAATTAGTTGAAAATTTTGAGGATGATATATATTTTCTAGTGGACACAGATCATACAATGATAAGAGTAGTTGAGCTAGGACAAAGTGGCTAGCACCTATGAGTTATGAAATTAACCATGATTTTAGTTTGAAATCTATCAATGCACTGCTAGCACTACCAAAAGACCCCAAGCTTACTAGGTTCGGAACCTATGAAGAGGCTAAGACTAGAATCACAACAGGTCAAGCTATTAATAAAATGACTAGGAAGGCAAAGAAGATGAAGAAAGATCTTGCTGCTAGATTTGGAGATGTCTCTGACTCACCTAATGAGTCACTAGTTAAAGAAACAACTGAAGGTCAGTTATTGTTAGCTAACAAACCATATGATAGTGAGGAGACCGAGTCTGAAGAAAAGAAACATCCCACACCGGTTCCTCCCACCAAAGTTCAAAAGGAAAAGCAGTTGCAAGTATAAGTAGGAACAAGGACAAGATCATCAGCTATAGCATCACCCCCACCAAAGAAAGGATTAGTGAAAATTACAAAACCAAGGGCAGCTACACCGAAAAGGACATATGCCAAGAGAAATACCAAGGTTGTAGCTGAGGCACTGAAGAAAAGGAGAAAACTGATAAGAGGTAAAGAAGACCTTGAGGAGACTGAAAATGAACATGACATCAATCAATTCAAGGTGGTCAGCAACAAGGTAAGGTTGATAGATAACATTATTGAAGACATTATTGACAATGGTGACCTTGTTGATCCTGAAATGGACAAATTTGATAAGATGTCAACCGAGGATCAAACCAAGATAGAAGAGGCAGTTATCCAAATGATGATAAAATTCAAGAGAGTTCCATTGGAGTTTGCATATTTAGTACTAAAGGAATTGGATGACAGGATAAACCAAAAGTGGGCTTATGCACTGGAAACTAAGAAAAGAAAGAGAGAAAGATCTCTAGTTCGAATAGCCCCACATCTCAGTCTACCAAAAATTAATGAATATATGGATAAATACCAAGCAAGATTTATGGTAAAGAACTAAGCCATAACTATACTAGATGAGAACATGGTAGACGTAGATGAGACTGGCGATTTTCTATGAAAATCTATTATTGAGGCCAAAGAAAAAGCTGAACAGGATGCATTCTTGAACTTGTCTAAGAAGAGACAAAATTCCAAAGGTAAAGGTATTTATATTAATGATGGCACAACAAAGAAGTCAAAAGATACCCGTATATCTGTTACCAAGGTAATTGATATCACCAAGAAAAAGGAAGAAATAAGTGTTTCATGAGATGCACTAAATCAAGTAGAGATCCAATTGAAGAATAAAACTGATGATGATGTACTCATTGAGGACATCACAAATGGTGATCCTGATGACAAGGATGATGAGGATGTGAATATTGCACCTGTAAATACTGAAGATGAAGCACTAGACACTGAATGTGCATTCACATCATTACCAAGTGAACTTCATGTACTTACAAAAGCATTAGAAATCAATTCACAAGTACAACCCAATGGCTCAGACCTCAAGCAATAGAAAGACACTATAGGGGTACAAGAAACTAAGAAACCTGTAGAGATAGATGAGCCTAACAAAATAGTGGCACCTTCCACTAAGACTAAGGTACAACATGAGAAAAAGGGAACCGAGGTGATCCCACCTAACACCACATCCAAGGCTCCCACTCCATCAACTAAAACAATGGCTACTGAGGAGAAAAAAAGGAAGCTAGTGTGTCGACTGGGAAGGTTACTTCGAAGACTAGAGACAAGGTTCTTGTTGTTATTGAGAATAAATCACCACTAGCACCCAAGAAGAAGTAAAAGAAAGGAAAAGGGTCAGTCACCCTAGATGAAGATATAATTATCTCTGAGTGTGACCTGAGGACCCTAAGCCCAGAGGAATTGAGTAAATATGGGGAACTATGTTCAAGAAAGGTAGCACAAGAGAAGTTGAAGCAAAAAAACAAATAGAACTCTTGCCATACCTGAAAATTTTTGAGGCACACATTGTCAAAGAGGAACAACTAGTTGCAACACCAGAAATTCTAGTGTTAGATAACATCTTTGACATGCATGCACAAGTCAGTCTTGAGCACATTGATCTTGCCAACTTGAAAGAGGAATGGGAAAACCTCTTGGAGTCTGTGAAGAAAACCCATCTGCATATTTTTGACAAGATGTGTGTATACTTTTTACTTTTTGTATTTGGCATTACTATCAAAAAGGGGGAAAGCAATGTATATGTCATTATGTCAAATATGTACATAGATGCTATGTATACTACATATTATTGGGAGCATGCACCGAGGGGGATTAAATAGTAATTTTGATAAGTATATGTATGTGGTAGAGATATAAGGTATATATAGAAATTTTTTGTCTATATACATTCAAGTTTCGATACTAATGCCAAAGGGGGAGATTGTTATCTCTATTGAGCATTCAAGGTTGTCATTAGTATCAAAGGTTATCCAAGAGATCAGTCGGTCACTTACATTGAGCAAGTTGGTAACTAGAAGCAAGATAGACACCGAGCAGTTTATACAATGTTTATTGATGATCACAAAAAATAGCATAGTAATCTAAAATGGCACATTCTTCTATTCAAATGTTTACAATAGATCAAAAAATGGTTTACCAAGATCAAGGAACATTTATTGTCAAGATACTCATTAAATGCAATGTATATCTTATGTAATAGTTGATCTAGGTCATTTTTGTACAACGTAGATCTTAGGTTTTTGTCTAAGATTTGTAACCTAATTTTGTTAAAGCAACAAAAAATAGAACATTATATATTTTTCTGTTTGCATCATTTTTGGTGTGAACTGATATATGACTTACGGAGCACTTGAAGCACTTTCCTAACTTCAAGACTATCAATTGATAGAGCATAACAAAGTACAAAGGAAATCAGATTGAGCAGAATCAGAAAAGGCTAACCGAGCAGTTCAAAGTAGAGATACATCACATTTGAGGTGATATTTTATCAGTACTTATTGATCTGTATCAAACAATTAAGTTGTCAATTAGCAGATAAATTACCTATTGCTTTCTAACAATTGTAATAGAGTTTTGGATAAATCTCTTAACAAAGTAGACTTGACAGTCTTATGTAAATCTCTTAATCGAGTGCACACTTCATTAGTGTTGTTAAAATCCTATAACTAGGTAGATCTAGCTAATCTAATATGTTACTCCTAACAGGGTAAGATCACCAAAAGTGATCAAAACTTGTATCCCTAACGAGAAAACCTTTTCTATCTTTAGTAGTGAAGAATTTGTGGGTGTCATCCCCACCGCAGTTTTTACCTTCTAACAAGGGTTTCTGCATTACCAAAATACTTGTGTTATGTGATTGTCATATTGATTTCATGTTGTTTAATTTCATAAGTCAAATGGATGATTGATACATGCAACTAGATACAAGTTATTTTGCAAGGTATTATTGTTTTTTGTTATAGATCTGAAAGGTTTACAAGTAAAAAATTTGAGGGTAATGATTGACCCCTCCCCTCTTAGTACCGTATCTCTCCTAATTCCAACAAGATCATGCCACAGACATTTGAAGGTCGGGTTTGTGCCCTAACCAAGGTTTTTTGCATGCTAACCTATATTTCTCCCCAGTGAGTCATTGAATAACCTTGCAAATAGGTGAGGAGGGAGTTTAGAGGATCTACTTTAAGATTCTTATGTTCTCACTATGGATGAGTGCAGTTGGGAGGATTTTGAGATGAGGAACGACTAGGCATCCGCAATGTGACTAGCACTATTTTATTGTAGACCCCATAACTCACAATTGGGATGGAAATAAATGATGAAACTTTGGATTTAGGCTATTTAAAGAAGCCTTAATAGTTTCCTATTGCTACCTTTGAGAAATATATAGTTTAGATAGGTGTACCTTCATTAACTATCATATTTAGGCCTATGATAATTTTGAAGTCAAGGGACTTAGAGGAAGATCCAGACCTTTCCATTTTGGGAGAGAGGTTGTCCCATGGATTATGTCTGAGAAATCCAAAAATATTTGGGTCTTCTTTGGGACAGGTTGGTACTATTTTCACAAAGATGGTTTAGAGGACTAGAAGGGTATTTGTGCAATAGTGAAACTTGTGTGTCAAGTGACTAAATTGAGGGGGATAGATAGGCTTTGGTGGTGTCATCAAAGGTTATATAATAGATTCACACTTTGTTTGAATCCATAAATCATATTTGTGGGTGTTGATACAATTTAGGGGAGTTTGGGAACACCTGAATCTAGAGGGTCACTTCAGACCTTATGGATGCATTTGATGGGTGCAATCATGGAGTGGAGTTATGGGGTTGGCTATGGTAAGGTATTAGTGTACTAAGGAAGCTCAACTAATGTGAGAGGCTTGATTGAGACACTCCATAATAGAAGGGAGTAGTTTCTTGGTAGAAGCAAGGTCACACTAGAGGGGATACAAGTGGTTGTTGATCAAACCTCTACATTAGAGAAAGAGAGAGAACTCTATCTTCCCCTCTCTCTCTCTCTCTCTCTCTCTCTCACACACACACACACACACACACACACATACACTCTCTCCCACATTCCTACCATCTATATTTTCCCTTATTACCCTCTCTCTCTCTCTCTCTCTCTCTCTCACACACACACACACATATGCTCTCTCCCACATTCCTACCATCTATATTTTCCCTTACTACCCTCTCTCTCTCTCTCTCTCTCTCTCTCTCTCTCTCTAACTCTCTCTCTCTCTCTACCATTTTCATAGCCTCTATGTGTATGTGTTTCTCTCTCTCTCTCACCTTCTCACCCTCTCTCTCTCCCCCTTCTCCTTCTACCTCTCTATGTCTCCCTATCTCTCTCTCTACCATTTTCATAGCCTCTATGTGTTTATGTGTTTCTCTCTCCATCTCCCCTTTTCACCTCTCTCTCTCTCTCTCAAGCCTTTTTGATGCAGGAGCATCCTGGGTGTAAGAGCAATCTTGCATCACCCAAAAATATTTCTGTTTTTATATTCAATAAGGGTTATTTTGTGCAGAGCTGCTATTTATGGAAAGTTACTATTTTTGCTAATTTTTGTATGTGCTCAGAATGATCTGATTTCTTTCTTAGAGGTTCATTTTGGTCATATAAGTCTGCCAGTAAAGTTTCATTGCTAGATCAAGTGTATATTGGAAGATATTGAAGATTTTCAGTATTGGCAGCAGGGTACAAAAACTTTGAACTCAGTTTTGAAGGCTTTAGAGGCCCCAGATGAGGTCAAAAATTTGGGTGATGGGCACTTGCGCAGGTCAAGCCTGTAGAGCGCTTCGTGGTATTTCTGAAATGGGGTTATAATAGCCGAGCGGGTCAACTGGTGATGACTTATGGTCTTCGGAAGTTGGGCCACCTGAAATGGCAAAAAATAATTTTCTTCAAAATTTCTGTTCGGGTTTCAAAGGTTATCTTGAGCTGACTATGATGTAATAAAATGTAAAATAAAATAATTCTAAGTTTGGTCGGCCTTATTGGCTAAAATTCTGGAACCTTCCCAGGCGGTGGATAATTGCCTATATAAGGAAGGCTGTATTATTGTCTTAGGCAGTTCACAATAGTTCTGGGTAGTAGATCTAGGTAATAGCTCGAGGCTTTATCCTACAAAATATTGTAAGGGAATGCCCATGTGGCTTTGCATATTGTAATTCTGAAAGTTTGTAATTCCACATTTGTGGAGATAATAAGAAGCCAATTTTCTGTTCTTACATATTGTTGTTGTTTCTCTATTTCTGTTATGTGTTTGTGGTATTAAGGGGAGCATCCTTCATCAAGTGGTATCAGAGTCGGAGCATCCTTCATCAAGTGGTATCAGAGCCGGAGCATCCTTCATCAAGTGGTATCAGAGCAGGATTTCTTGAGTGTGTAAACCGATCGCCGACTGTGAGGCAGTTTGCACCAGGACCATGGCTAGGGTTTCAGCGCGCATCGCGAAAATGCCTCCACGAAGGGAACGTGGTGGAAGAGCTAGTGTTGTAACACCTGAGGTTAGAGAGCTGCAGAGACAAGTGCGAGCATTGCAAGAAGAGATTCGTAGAGGAATGAATCTTAATGTCAGAGATGAAAGCGAGGATGAAGCCGAAGAAGAATATCAAGAAGGAGAAGTCGAAATTATGAACCAGGAGGAAGAAAGACTTTTTCGGGCCATTTCTAAAATTGGGAAAAGACCTAAGATTGAGGTTCCTACATTTTCTAGAAATCTTAACCCAGAGGAATTGATCGACTGGATCAATGAATGTGAGGAGTATTTTGAGTATGAAGATGTTGAGGATCCTGATAGGGTCAAATTTGCGAAGGCCAGACTGAAAGGTCATGCGAAGATCTGGTGGCAAGAAATTCAATTGGAGTGAAATAGAAGAGAGAAAGATAAAATCACAAGATGGGATCGGATGGTGGAAAAATTGAAGCGACAGTTCATTCCTGTTGATTATGAGCTTGACTTACTGAAGAAAATGCAAAGTATGAAGCAAGCAGGAAAATCTGTTCAGGAGTATACAGAAGAGTTCTATTGACTCCTCATCAGAACAGGCCATGCTGAAGCTGATAAGGAGAAAGTTGCCCGATACCTTAATGGGTTAAGGCCAAGCATTCAGGAGGAGTTGAATCTAGTTCAAATGAACAGTATTGAGGAGGCATACCAATTTGCCCAAAAAGTAGAGGAAAAGCTGAACAAGAAGTTTGAGAGCAGACAAAACGGAAGAGGTCGCGGTGGATGATCTGGTGGACGGTCATATGGTGGCCGAAATGAGGATTCAAAAAAGAAGGATGAGGCCAGTAGTAGTCATAATCAGTGAGGAAATAATTCCAATCGCTTCTAGGATCAGAATAATAGAGATCAGAGAGGAAGAGGAAGAGGACAAGGATCTGGAAGAGGTGGCTTCCGTGGAACATGTTTTCACTGTGGAGAAGGTCATAGGGCATTTGAATGTCCTCAGTGCCAAGGCAGAACGGACAAGAGAAATGAAGGCCAGGCCAGAGTTGCACATGTAGATGAAGATGCCAGATCATCAAATTCTGAAGATGCTGAAAGAGGAGAAACGTTGATTAACAGAAGAGTCCTGTTGAGTGGTGAGAATGAACCTGAGCAAACGAGGAGCCTGTTTCGCACCAGGTGCAAGTGTGAAGGTAAATGTTGTGATGTGATCATTGATAGTGGAAGCACTAACAATTTGGTGTCAGAAGAGATGGTGACAAAGTTGAAGCTCAAGAGATAGAAACACCTACATCCATATCGGATTGCCTAGGTACAGGATGACCACAAGGTCATGGTCAATGAACAATGCCTGGTGAAGTTCAAGATTGGCGGATACCAAGATGAGGTATTGTGTGATATCATATCTCTGGATGCATGTCATATGTTGTAGGGTAGACCATGGCAGTTTGACAGATGTGCTGTACACGATGGCCGTGCGAATACCTATTCCCTGACAAAGGATGGAGTGCGGCATAAGCTAAAGCCATTGAAGGAGACTGAAGAAAAGGTATGTGGTAATGCAAGGATAACTTTTGTTGATGGAAGAAATTTCCTAGATGGTATGAGGCATGAGCATGTATGTTTTGCTTTAATTCCAAAAGCTGGTAAAGAGGAAGTAGAAGATGTTCCTGTAGAAGTTACAGATTTGTTGAATGAGTTTCAGGATATTGTATCCGATAATGTGCCTGATGGATTACCACCAGTCAGGAAGATCAGTCATCAGATGGACTTGATCCCAGGAGCAAGTTTTCTGAATAAGGCAGCACACAGAATGACACCTGCAGAAAGTGAGGAGTTGAACAGACAAGTACATGAACTGTTACAGAAAAGATTGATCTGTGAGAGTCAGAGTCCCTGTGCTGTACCAGCAGTATTAGCACCAAAGAAGAATGGAGAATGGAGGATGTGTACAGATTCCAGAGCAATAAACAAGATCACAATCAAGTATAGGTTTTTATTGCCACGAATGGATGATATTATGGACTGTTTGAGTGGAGCTATGTATTTCTCAAAGATAGATCTGAAAAGTGGATATCATCAGATTTGGATCAGAGAAGGAGATGAATGGAAGACTGCCTTCAAGACAAAGGAAGGACTATATGAGTGGTTAGTCATGCCTTTTGGGCTAACCAATACACCGAGCACTTTCATGCGGCTCATGAACGAGGTTCTGAAAGAATTTTTGGGTAAGTTTGTCATTGTTTACCTAGATGATATTTTGATCTTTAGTAAGATATTGGATGAGCATATGATGCATATTCGTATGGTATTTGAGAAGTTGAGAGAAGAGAAATTGCTGATTAATTTTAAGAAGTGCAGTTCTGTGAAGAAAGAGTTAGTGTATTTGGGGTTTGTAGTTTCAGGAGAAGGTCTAAAAATGGACCCAGAGAAGGTACAGGCTATCCTTGAATGGCCTACTCCAAGGAGTGCTACTGAGGTAAGATCTTTTCATGGTTTGGCTAGCTTTTACAAAAAGTTTATCCGAAATTTTAGCAGTATTTGTGGACCCTTGACTGAAACAATGAGAGGGGATAGAAAAGAGTTTAAGTGGACTAATGGGGCAGAAAAGAGTTTTCAATTATTGAAACAAAAAGTTACAGAACAACCTGTTTTAGCACTTCCATATTTTAATAAGGTGTTTCAAGTAGATTGTGATGCTAGTGGTACTGCAATAGGAGCTGTTATGAGCCAAGAAGGTAAACCTGTTGCTTATTTCAGTGAGAAGTTAAATGATGCCAAGAGGAAATATTCTGTTTATGATCAGGAATTTTATGCTATAGTTTAGGCATTAAAGAAGTGGAGACATTATCTACTTCCTAAAGAGTTTGTTTTGTATACTGATCATCAAGCTTTGCAATATTTGAATAGTCAAGGAAAATTGAATCAAAGGCATTTGAAATGGGTTGAGTTTTTGCAGAGTTATACATTTGTTTTGAAACACAGGAGTGGAAAGTCTAATAGGGTTGCAGATGCTCTTAGCAGAAGGCAACTATTGCTGACAGAAATGCAGATTGAAGTGGTTGGGTTCAAGGAACTCAAGAATTTGTATCCAGAGGATCCTGATTTTGGTGAAGCTTGGAAAGCTTGTACAGAACCTGTTACTCTAGACAGGACGAAATGGTTGGATTTCATCATTCAGGATGATATGCTATTCAGAGGGAGTCAGTTGTGCATTCCACGAAGTTCTATGAGGGAGAATCTCATCAAGGAGAAGCATAGTGGAGGATTGGCTGGACATTTTGGTCGTGACAAAACCCTTTCTTTGGTTAGTGAAAATTATTATTGGCCACAATTGCAGCAAGATGTGAAGAAGTTTGTACAGAGTTGCAGAGTATGTCAGATGGTGAAAGGAGTGACACAGAATACAGGGTTGTATCAGCCATTACCTGTACCAGAGAAGCCTTGGGAGGATATCAGCATGGACTTTGTTCTTGGTTTACCGAGGACTCAGCGGGGACACGATTCAATTTTTGTGGTAGTTGACAGATTTTCAAAGATGGCACATTTTATTCCCTGCAAGAAGACTAATGATGTTGTTCATGTAGCAGAATTGTTTTTCAGAGAAGTGGTGAGACTTCATGGTTTGCCAAAGACCATAGTTTCAGATCGGGACACTAAGTTTGTTGGATATTTCTGGCGTACATTGTGGAAGAAGTTGAAGACAGATTTGAAGTTTAGTTCATCACATCATCCACAGACTGATGGACAGACAGAGGTGGTGAATAGGAGTTTGGGAAATTTGCTGAGATGTTTGGTTGGAGATAAGCCAACAGGATGGGATTTGATTTTACCATAGGTAGAATTTTCATACAATAATTTTGTCAATAGGAGCACTGGTAAATCACCATTCCAGATTGTATATGAAAGTAGTCCAAGAAATGCATCTGAATTGAGGAAGATAGATAAAGGAGAAATAAGTAGTGCTGAAGCTGAGGATTTTGCAGAACACTTGAAGAACATCCATGAGGAGGTGAGGAAGCATATTACCAAGATGAATGCACAATATAAGGCTAAGGCAGATGAGAAAAGGAGGTATAAGGAATTTCAGGTTGGTGATGAAGTCATGGTTCATTTGCGGAAGGAGCGGTTTCCAGTTGGTACATATAACAAGCTGAAAATGAAGAAGTTTGGACCATGTAGGATACTAAAGAAACATGATTCAGGAAACACATATGAGGTAGAATTACCTACTGAGTTAAATATTTCGCTAGTGTTTAACATTTCAGATCTGACAGAGTATCATGAAGGAGGTGTTGAAGATGAGATCACAGCAGCACAGTGGAGTATTCCAGCAACTAGTTCAGACACTAAGGAGATTGAAGATATACTGGATAGTCGTGTTGGCAGAAGCACAAGGAACATGACATATGAAGAATATCTGGTCAAATGGAAAGGATGACCTGTTGAAGATTCATCATGGCTAACAAAGGAGGAGGTTAACCATCTTGGTTTTCCTCTGCACACCTGAGTCGTGATAGGGTCACTTCTCAAATTACCCCAGGTGTCTGATGCAGGAGCATCCTGGGTGTAAGAGCAATCTTGCATCACCCAAAAATATTTCTGTTTTTATATTCAATGAGGGTTATTTTGTGCAGAGCTGCTATTTATGGAAAGTTACTATTTTTGGTAATTTTTGTATGTGCTCAGAATGATCTGATTTCTTTCTTAGAGGTTCATTTTGGTCATATAAGTCTGCCAGTAAAGTTTCATTGCCAGATCAAGTGTATATTGGAAGATATTCAAGATTTTCGGTATTGGCAGCAGGGTACAGAAACTTTGAACTCAGTTTTGAAGGCTTTAGAGGCCCCGGATGAGGTCAAAAATTTGGGTGACGGGCGCTTGTGCTGGTCAGGCCTGTAGAGCGCTTCGTGGTATTTCTGAAATGGGGTTATAATAGCCGAGCGGGTCAACTGGTGATGACCTATGGTCTTCGGAAGTTGGGCCACCTGAAATGGCGAGAAATAATTTTCTTCAAAATTCTGTTCGGGTTTCAAAGGTTATCTTGAGCCGACTATGATGTAATAAAATGTAAAATAAAATAATTCTAAGTTTGGTCGGCCTTATTGGCTAAAATTCTGGAACCTTCCCAGGCGGTGGATAATTGCCTATATAAGGAAGGCTGTATTATTGTCTTAGGCAGTTCAGAATAGTTCTGGGTAGTAGATCTGGGTAATAGCTCGAGGCTTTGTCCTACAGAATATTGTAAGGGAATGCCCATGTGGCTTTGCATATTGTAATTCTGAAAGTTTGTAATTCCACATTTGTGGAGATAATAAGAAGCCAATTTTCTGTTCTTGCATATTGTTGTTGTTTCTCTATTTCTGTTATGTGTTTGTGGTATTAAGGGGAGCATCCTTCATCACTTTTTCAGATGTTACATAGCGTGCCAGTGCTATTGTGTGTGTGCGCTATAGCGCACTAGCACTATTCAAGTCATGAATTTGAATAGTGTGTGTGAGCTATTCAAGTCATAAATTTGAATAGCACTAGCATGCTTTTTAATACATTGGAATCCACCAAGGCTAAGGCTTGGATTTTCTTTGGAGATCCAATCCAAAGGCTTGGAGGATTCAAATAAGCCTGAGACATTTTTTCCAATAGACATAAAACAAATTCACTTTTTTTTTGTGTGCTCCTCGTCAGGTTTACTTATGGTTGAATAACATTAAAATCAGATGATGTGATATTGTAGATCTCTCAGGGTGAACCCACAATAGTGGGTTACACTTTTTACGAGGAATGAATTCGGCCTAAAAAGAAAATTTGGCCCAAAATTCATTAATGACATTCAATACAAACTATGATGAACTTTCAATCATAAGTACAAAACTTACAATTGAAAGTCACTTTCAATCAAAAGTCTTTCGCAAATGACTTTCGATTGAAAGTCATGAATTAGGGTTAAAGTTTGGAGTAAATAAAATTGTCAAAAGTGACTTTCACTGTCACTTTCAGTGACAAAGAAACCCATAGACGACTTTCGAATTTGCAAACATCATTTTTAGGTTTATTCATATTTTGTTTTAATTATTTGCAATTTTTGATAGATGGATAAATAGTGTGTGTGTGTGTGTGTGTGTGTGTGTGTGTGTGTGTATACACACATTTATACATGTGTATATACATATATATATAGATAGATATATAGATATGTATATACATACATGTATACATGTGTATATATGCATATATATATATATATATATACACATGTGTATACACACACACACACACACACACATATATATATATATATACACACACATGTATACATATATGTATATATACACATGTATACATGTATATATTGTTGGATACAATTATCTGAAGGAAATTGTTGGATTAGCTATGTGTTGTCTTTGATGTCACACAAATGTCATATCAATTATCATTCTTAGTGTCTACCGAGCTCAGTCGGTCAGCTAGGTGGTTCTCACTGTCTACTGAGCTCAGTAGGTCATCTAGGTAGTTTTTAGTGTCTACCAAGATCTCTTGAGTGTTAAAAGGAAACATGACAGAAAATAGTGTTAACCGAGCCTCCTCGGTTATCGAAGGAAAATTAGTGGTTACCAAGCTCACTCGGTCTCTGAAGGATGTTGCAGAATTCACTGTGGTTACCGAGTTCACTCCATCACTGAAGGAAATCTTTTCAGGATTAATGTTTACCGAGCAAGGTCGGCCCTTCAAAGGATTTTTTTATTATAGTTTGTTTATCCCAACCGACTATTGTAATAATTATTAGTGCCGACTTGACAATCTAAATGTTAATTAGAATGGTATATATATATAGAAGGTCAAGTGGTGAATAAGATATACAGCATGCAGAAATCATTTTGAAGAAAGGTATGTGCAAATTTTGAAGGATGGTTAGATAAACTTGAGGAGCAGCAAAGATTTATTTGATCAGTAAGGATCTAGTGAAGCAGAACAGAGATCTATAATCAACAATTCAGTTGCAGGTCATTTCATTGTTACTCTCTTACAATTGTAGTAGTGATATCAAAATCTCTTAACTGAATTGGTTTAACAACCATTTTGTAAATCCTCTAACAAGGTGACAATTCTATTGAATTGTTTCAAGACCTCTTACAAGGCCACTCCTAGCAGGGTGATTAAATCCTCTAACAAGGTCACACCTAACAGTGTGTTTTGTAACCTTTTACCAGGTTGGCTTCTAACTAGGCATCACTTCAGAAGAGTGAAAAATAGTAACTAGTTACATTGGTGGTTTTTCCCATATTGGGTTTCCATGGTAAATCTGGTGTCTCTTGTGCTCATGTTATTTTCTTTATTCATGTATGTTAATCAGTGATGAATGCTTAAGAACAGTTTAATTATTACACACTTCAAAGATCGAGTTTCAGCATTTCTCTGTATGTTTACCGAGTGGCAACAGTAAATAATTTATTAAGATATCTAAGGGATCAGTGGTAATATTTTTGTGGTTAACTGATTCACCCCCCCCTCTCAGTTACTGCATCTATATTTCCAACAATTGGTATTAGAGATTTTGGTGCTTGCAGGAAGGGCTTCAAGGACCTAAGCTAAAGATCAAGATGTCTTACAAAAGAGAAATTCCAAGGCTTAACAGAAATAACTTTTCAGCATGGCAAGGTCTCATGAGACTTCATCTGGCTTCCATTGGTGATTCAGGATGCAAATATATTGATCAAGAATATACAGTTCCTACTGGCACATTAACTGTTGAAGACATTGTAGAGAAGAAGAACCATAACACTATGATGATAGACATTGCATCAGCTCTTAGCTATGAAGAATTTGATGAAATCAAAGACTGCACAACTACTTATGAAATGTGGAACAAGCTGAAGAAAATCTATGGCGGTGATGACAATGTGAAGAGAGCCAAAGCAAAAAGCCTAAGAGGACAGTTTGATCAGATGAAAATGAGAGAAGAAGAAGACATGCAAAATATGTTGAAAGGATCAAGACAAGTGTTAGTGCAATTAGAGCTTCTGGAAGAGAAATTGATGATGAAACTATTATAAGTAAGGTTCTTATAACATTACTTCCTATTTATGCAATAAGAGTTTCTGCTATTCAAGAAAGAAGATGTGAAGAAAATCACAATATAACTTTGGATGCCTTAGTTGGAAGATTGACAACCTTTGAACTGGATAACTATGACAACTATGTTCCAACTTCTAAAAATATTGAATCAGCTTTTGAGGCCAAACTTTCACTCAAGAAAGGGAAGAAAATCCAATCAGAAAGTGAAGAAGAATCAGAGGAAAGTTCTGATAGTGATCTTGAAGTTATTGAAGCATTACTTGCAAAGAAATATTCAAGAGGCAGAGTAAAATACAAAGGTAAAACTCCCTTAATCTATTTTTCATGTGAAGAAATTGGTCATATTGCAGCTAGGTGCCCAAACAAGCAAAGCAAAGATGAGAAGAAAGGTTACAAGTACAATGGCAAGAAGAATTTCAAATCATTCAAGGATGAAGGTAAGAAAACATGTTTTTTAGCTAAAGATTTGAATGATAGTGAAGAAGAAATTATTTTCATTGCTGTAAAAGATGAATCTGATAATGATGAAGATGAGATGGCACTTATCTCTCATATAAGCAAGAATGATACATGGATTATAGACAATGGATGTTCACATCATATGATTGGTGACAAGACTAAGTTTGAACACTTTGAAAACTTTGATGGTGGTAATGTAAGGTTTGGAAATAATGAACCTTGTTGTATAAAAGGAAAGGGATTAATTTCATTAACCAAAGAACTTATATGTGATAATGCATATTGGGTTGAAGGACTAAAGAATAATCTTCTAAGTGTAGCATAGCTAATTAACATTGGATTCAAAGTTGAATTCATGAATGGCAAAGCAAGACTGCTAGATGACAAAGGAAAACTGATAGGATCAGGCAAACAAACCAAAGGTAACCTATTTTATCTTGATCTTGGTTAATACTCATGTTTTATTGCTCAAATTAAAGAAATTTGGTTATGGCACAAAAGGTTATGTCATGTAAATTTTGATAACATGATGAAAATAAGCAAATTCAAGAAAGTAAGAGGTATTCCTACTTTGAAGAAACCTGATGTTGGTCTATGCAAGAATTGTCAAATTGGTAAAATGGGAAAGTCTAGTTTTAAAAGTAAAAACTATCAGTCTAAAGATATTTTGGAAATTGTGCATACTGATTTATGTGGACCTATTGGAATTGAGAGTTATATTGGAGAAAAATTCTTTATTCTCTTTGTTGATGATTACTCTAGAATGATGACTGTTATGTATTTAAGAGAAAAGTCAAAAGCATTTGAGAAGTTCAAATGGTATTTAGCAAGAGTAGAAAAGGAAATAGGAAAAAGAATAAAATGCTTGAGATCAAACAAAGGTGGTGAATTCATCTCCCATGAATTCAATAATTTCTACATTGAAAGAGGAATCAAAAGATAGGTGTCAGCCCCAAGAACTCCCGAGCATAATGGAATAGCTAAAAGAAGGAACAGATCTATCATGGACTGTGCCAGGACTCTAATGATTGAAAAGAACACTACTATGAAATACTAGAAGGAAGCAATCAACACTGCAGTTCATACCTTGAACTAAGTATAGCTGAGAAAAGACACATTCAAGACTCCTTATGAGCTATGGTATGGCTACAAACCAAATGTAAGTAACCTAAAAGTATTTGGTAGTAAATGTTACATCTTAAAGGAATCTAGAAAAGGAAAATTTGTTGTAAAAAGTGATGAAGGAATATTTTTGGGATATTCTTGCAAAAGTAAGGCATATAGATGTCTAAATTTGTCTACTCACAAAATCATAAAAAGTGCACATGTGAGAATTGATGAGTTTGTAGAAAAGACTGAAGAAGAAAGCAAAAAGGAACCAGAGGATTATAGAAGATTTGTTTACATCAAACCTGATACATTGCTAGACACATCTGTCAATAAGGAAACTACATCTACCGAGCCCAGTACAGTAACCGAGTCACAAAGTACCGAGTCTCAGTCTAAAGCTACCGAGAAAGTATCTACCAAGCCCGAGCAACCTGAACCTGAAGATGAAGAAGATGATAATGTAACTCATTCAGGAAGTAAGGAACCTGTATTGGCCAAGTACATTAGGAAGCATCATACACCAGATTAGATTACTGGAAACAAATCAGATGGTACTATGACAAGAAGTAAACTAAAAGGTACATGTTTATTTGCTAATTTTGAACCTAAAAATGTAAAAGATGCATTGGAAAATGAAAGTTGGATTGAGGCTATGAATGAAGAAATAGAGAAAATAGAGAAAAATAAGAAATGGACTCATGTACCTAGGCCTAAAGATAAAAATGTAATTGGGACAAAATGGGTATTTAGAAATAAGTTGAATGAAGATGGTCAAGTATCAAGAAACAAAGCAAGATTGGTATGTAAAGGATATTCTCAAGAAGAAGGAATAGATTATGGAGAGACTTTTGCTCCTGTTGCAAGATTAGAAGGTGTGAGGAATTTACTTGCATATGTAGCACATAAAGGATTTAAGGTATATCAGATGGATATAAAATATGCATTTCTCAATGGTATTCTTGAGGAAGAAGTCTACATTGAGCAACCTAATGGCTTTATTGATCCAGACAAAAGGAATATGGTCTGAAAATTACACAAAGCATTGTATGGTCTAAAACAAGCTCCTAGAGCATGGTATGAAAGATTACATAACTATCTTACTTAGATTGATTTCAAAAGAGCTAATGACAATAGTAATTTATACATCAAAGAAGGATCAGATAACAAAATTATTTTGGTAGAAATATGTGTGGATGATACTGTGTTTACAGGAAATGATGATCATTGCAAAGAATTTTCAGAGCATATGAACAAAGAATTTGAAATGTCTATGTTTGGTTAGATAAAAAAAAATTTTGGACTTTAGATTCAATAGAACAAAAATGGTATCTACATTACTCTATCTAAATATATCAGGGAAATACTTAAGAAATTTGGTATGGAAGATTCAAAACTAGTTGGTACACCCATGTGTACTGGACTGAAGCTTACCAAAGATGATGATTCAAAAGAAGTAGATCAGACCTTATATAGATCAATGATTGGAAAATTACAGTATTTAGTGCACACAAGGCCTGATATTGCCTTAGCAGTTGGTATAGTGGCAAGATTCTTAGCTAAACCTAGAGAAAATCACATTATGGCAATCAAAAGAATCTTGAGGTATTTAAGGGGAACTGAAGATTATGGCTTGTGGTATAAATTTGGAGGCAATCTAGATTTAAAAGTGTTTACTCATGTTGATTGGGCAGGAAACATTGATGACAGAAAGAGTACAAGTGGTGGAGCATTCTTTCTTGGCAAGAGGTTAGTATCTTGGACTAGTAAAAAGAAAAACTGCACATCCCAATCCATAGCAGAAGTAGAATATGTTGCTGCAGCAGTAAACTGCTCTAATATTGTATGGTTTAAATAGTTTTTGGAAGGCATGAAGGTTGAGATCAAAGAACCAGTTGTTATGTTTTGTGACAATACAAGTGTAATAAATATTTCAAAGAATCCAGTAATGCATTCCAAAACCAAGCACATTGCAATAAAATATCACTTTGTCAGAGAATTGGTGCAGGACAAGGAAATCAAATTGGAATATATTCATACAAAAGAACAAATTGCAGATATCTTCACCAAGCCACTACCTAAGGATGCATTCTTGTATCTAAGAGGCAAGTTAGGGGTCACTCCCCTATCCAAGGTTCACTAAATAAAGTTTTAGTGATGCATCAACTAGAACATGTTGAAGATCAATCAGTTGATGCAGCATAGTCAAGGAATCATTGCATATGAATCAATACATAAGGTACATTGATATTCACCGAAACTGTGTAAGTTGTCTTTGGCATGTGTTGTCAAAGAGGGAGAGTTTGCTATCATTTTAAGAAATTTCTAAGGAGAATAATTTGAGAAGTTAAGAGGGAGAGTTCTCAGTCAGAAAGAAGTTTGAAGATGATGGGAATCAAAATGAAGCTAAGGATATGTTTCTTACTCTAGGTTTCTCTGTGAAATTTCATTGTGCTATGACATGTTGTGTTGCCATCAATGCCAAAGAGGGAGATTGTTGGATACAATTATCTGAAAGAAATTGTTGGATAGCTATGTGTTGTCTTTGATGTCACACAAATGTCATATCAATTATCATTCTCAGTGTCTACTGAGCTCAGTCGGTCAGCTAGGCGGTTCTCAGTGTCTACTGAGCTTAGTCGGTCAGCTAGGTGGTTTTTAGTGTCTACCAAGATCTCTCAAGTGTCAAAAGGAAACATGATAGAAAATAGCATTAACTGAGCCTCCTCAGTTATCGAAGGAAAATTAGTGGTTACTGAGCTCACTCAGTCTCCGAAGGATGTTGCAGAATTCACTGTGGTTACCGAGTTCACTCGATCACCGAAGGAAATCTTTTCAGGATTAATGTTTACGGAGCAAGGTCAGCCCTTCAAAGGATTTTTTTATTACAGTTTGTTTATCCCAGCTGACTGTTGTAATAATTATTAGTGCCAACTTGACAATCTAAATGTAAATTAGAATGGTATATATATATAGAAGGTCAAGTGGTGAATAAGATATACAGCATGCAAAAATCATTTTAAAGAAAGGTATGTGTGAATTTTGAAGGATGGTTAGATATCCTTGAGGAGCAGCAAAGATTTATTTGATCAGTAAGGATCTAGTGAAGTAGAACAAAGATCTATAATCAGCAATTCAGTTGCAGGTCATTTCATTGTTACTCTCTTACAATTGTAGCAGTGATATCAAAATCTCTTAACCGAGTTGGTTTAACAACCATTTTGTAAATCCTCTAACAAGGTGACAGTTCTATTGAATTGTTTCAAGACCTCTTACAAGGCCACTCCTAGCAAGGTGATTAAATCCTCTAACAAGGTCACACCTAATAGTGTGTTTTGTAACCTTTTATCGGGTTGGCTTCTAATCGGGCATCACTTCAGAAGAGTGAAAAATAGTAACTAGTTACATTGGTGGTTTTTCCCATATTGGGTTTCCATGGTAAATCTAGTGTCTCTTGTGTTCATGTTATTTTCTTTATTCATGTATGTTAATCAGTGATGAATGCTTAAGAATAGTTTAATTATTACACACTTCAAAGATCAAGTTTCAGCATTTCTATGTATGTTTACTGAGTGGCAACAGTAAATAATTTATTAAGATATCTAAGGGATGAGTGGTAATATTTTTGTGGTTAACTGATTCACCCCCCCTCTCAGTTACTGCATCTATATTTCCAACATATATATATATATATATATATATATATATATATATATATATATATATATATATATATATATATATATATATATATATATATATATATATATATATATATATATATATATATATATATATATATATATATATATATATATACATCTATATATGCATGTATATATGTATGTATATATGCATGTATACATGTATATATGTATAGTATAAAATATGTATATACTATCCTTATGACTCCAAAAATCTTATCTCTTATATAGTACTCCCCCTAAGAGTATCAATCCTTATCAATTTCCTATCAATTTTCTACTATATATTTCTCCCCCTTTGACAACAATGACAAAAAAGGTAAGGAGGGTTACAAAACTATGTTCAAAATGCTTTATACCTTGATTCAATATTGCAAAGTCAGTAGACTTGCAACACAATCTACAAAATCAATTTTTATTGCCTCTAACTCTTTCTCCCATGATTTCTTAATTGAATCCTCCACACTGAGTAGTGTGCAGAATCCATAAGATGCTATCTCACATGCTTGGAGATTCTCAAAACTAAACTTTTGAAAAGATGTCTTAGCTGAAAGACATTCTTCCAATTTCCCTTCAATAATGCTTAACTTCATAGAAATGTTCTCTCTTAAAAGAGTGAATCTTTTCATTTCCATATCCTTGTCATCTTGCAAAACTCTCATCTCATCATATATCTTACAAATTCTCTTCTCAACATCAAATACCTTCACATTGGGGCTTAAAAGGTTTGTTTCATTCTGAATTTTTGCTTCCTTCAACTTCATCTTTTGATCTTCTTATGCTACCAAGGTCTCTGATTTTGTACACTGAATATACAAAGATTTACCTCTTTCCAAATTCTTCCTCAAGTCCTTTATATAGATATCAAGATTATTGATATCATTCTTGATATTTTGGCTAATCTTCAGAAGTGTTTTCACCTCATAGGCTGCTTGAGCTTTCACTTTTTCTTTATTAGATAAATTTGTGAATTCATTGTCAAAAGTGTTCATCACTTTCTTTACTTTCCCCAGAGGGTTAGCTTCTGCAATTTGTGTAGTTAAAATGCCTTGTAACTTCTCAGTAAGTTCCTTTAGGCATCCTTTAAGACTCTTTACTTTCTTGTTCTTTCCAATGATCTTGTTCAAGGATGTGATCAATTCCATCTAATCATCATCATCTACTTCATTTCCCAGATTCTCAATCATAGATCCAATCTGACTCTTCTTTCCCATCTCAGGTGTAAGACTAATTTCTTCTTGAGTGGGAACAAGTGTTTGTATCTCTATCACTTTTGGTTCTTTAACTTTGGTTTGATTCTTCTCTTCTTCTTTAGTACTATTTGGTTCTTAAAAACCCAAATTGTCAACAATGTTTTCCAGATTCTTAAATACATTATCATCACTATCCATGGTGATCTTAGTTCCTTCAATATTCATAGGTTCATCCTCAATGTTTATGGCTGGTGGAGAGGGAATATCCTCTTGTTCTACCTCACCTACTTGATCTGCTACAACTGATGGTTCTCCAACACTCTCTGTCATAACCTTGATGATTGCTTGCTCTGTTTCTACTTTGACTTCTTCATATTGTCCTCCCATAATCTGAATAGTTCTCCTTTTTTTTCTCAAATGGGTGTTTAGAGCCTTCATGATCTTCTTAAGGTGTTCATCATCTCTCACATCACAAATTTTCCTCACAAGATTTTCTCTAATAGTTGTATCTTCCTCTGATGCTCTCTTCTTCCTGTTCACAAGTTTCTTGTATAAGTCAACAAGTGTAATGCCCCGCCAGGGAACCCAAGAGAAAACACTAAAATTAAACTAAGTTATGCAACATTTTTTATTTTTTTTTGTTTACTAAAGTTTACAAACACATTGAACATAATAACACAATGATAAACAAACATGAGTTCAGAATAAAACATATCATTTCATTTTCATTCTCAAGGGTCCCTGACGTAGAATTACGTTATCAAACTAACACTACGCTAACATGATTAATGCTTAAGAACTCTTAAGTACAAAGATAAATTAAATACATCTCTTAATCAATATTTCATTACAACACATGATCACCTACATCCGCTACACATGTCGTAGGGTATGCGGTGGAATTTAATACATTCACAAATATCCAAAAACATCATGGATCCACGTAGGGATCATTACTAAACAAGTGAAACCTCCTATAAGTACAACATATAATCTTCTAACAACTGGGTACATAAATCTGTAACAAAAGAGATAGACTGATCCAAGTGCACAATCAAGTGACGAAGGGTAGTCCGCAACTGTCTCAATGGAGAAGTACACTACCTCCCGACCATGTGGAACCCAGAGGTCCACCCCACCGTGCGAGGGAGATAACACCAGGCCCACACACACACTAAGGACCAATCCCCAATCCACATCTAAGAGAATATATCTAATACAAGAGGGTATACGGGTTACTAGAGGCACTGACCTACGTAGGATATCTACGGTGTGAGTAGGAAGGTGTCATCACGTAGATCCACCCTTGAGTTTAGTCCTGAAGGTTCCTCACTGAACCGACGGCACTCAAGTGATCATACGTGGCATCGATATCTCTCATGAAGACAAGTATATCGATGATGCATCTAGCATCTTCCCGCATCCATCCTTAGTCTTAACTAGCACTCAAGGCATGGGCGAGGTATCTCAAATTATCTTTTTTTTTTAATGTTATCCTGACTAAATCAATTTTTATAATGTTACCACTGAAATTAAGAAACTTGACAATGGATGATCCGTCAGCCACTTGCGGGCCTCGGCGATCCATTGCAAGCCACCTCCTACACCACATCTAGATAACCTACCCTAGTTTCACAACAATACCCATCCTGGTTTATGGCCACTTATGACATAATAAGATCCAATAACCAGATAAACAATTAAAGCAAATCTCATTTCAAAACATAAATTCACTTGGCCACTAAATCAAGTTTTTTACCCACCAGGAGGAAATAATAACAGGGATCGGTTTAACCATCCCATTAAGGTCTCACATTGACCCTAATCCAAAACAAACAAATGAAGATAGAATCCACATTGCACCATAAATAAAATCAACAAACAGATAACTGATAACCACAACAATGCACCCGACCTCTGGATTTTATCCCCTATTCGGTTATCTAATCCCATATATAAAACAACTACATCAACAGTATACTTCCATGCACAAACAGTATACGCAAAGAGAACATCTTGCACAAGTAATTAACATGTCGTAAGATAAACCAAGACATAATGATCATAATAACAAGTAATTATTTGCTCACACTAGTTAATTACACTAATCAGTATATCCACGTCTATAGATTAATAACCATATTGTTATCATTCACTAATGCCTATAATGGTTTGATATAAAGTCATCGTTAATTTATAAAAGATGGCAATGTAACTATATCGATAATAAAAGTAATGACTAAAATTAAAGGACTCTAAGGTGATTATATTATACTCAGCAATTAATTCAAATATTAATTAAACAATAGCTCATGAAATATTAATTTTAGCCAAATTCTCTTAGTTAAATTAGATGGCAAATATGGTACATTTACTAATATTAATAAGGTGTCAAATATTACACAATCATAAACAAATCCAAAAAGTGCATTACTCCAATGGATAACAAATTCAAATAATAAATTAATTAAACATTTCATTTTGTATTAGCTTATTCAAAAAACATCAAAGCTATCCAAATCTAAAGTCACCTAGGTCCCTAATCTACTTTCCACCTCATCTCCATAGTGAATAAAGTAAACAATTTAAAATAAAGCAAATGGATGCAAAACCCAAGGTGGGCGTCCATTTCCAAAAGTGGTTTGAACAAGCAATAAATTAAAAGCATGGGCTAAGATAAAACCCACGCCACTTTTCAAAAAGGGGCTGCAAAAACATTAAATAAGGAGTGGGGGTACTTTGACCAAAGTCCCAAAGCATATGCAAGTGGAGATGACATGTGGCGTTGGGGAGTGGGCTTGGCCCTTAAAATAGATTTAAATATATGTATATTTTATATGATTTTCAAATAATGTTTGTCCTCCAAATTGGAGTGGGTCCCACACAAGATTTGGGTTAGAGTTTGCATTGAATTTGAATATGCAATTTATTTATTTTAGAGTTTGAGTATGCATTTATTCATTTTAGAGTTTGAATATGCATTTATTCATTTTATAAATTACAAGTTGGTAGAAATAATATTAAATATTGACTGTGTTTTTTTTTATGAAAGGAAATTTTTTTTTCCTCATACATTTTCCAGCAAGCTGGAAGTGTGTATTTGGTTTCAAAAATTTAGTTCATTTGTGCTTGCTCTTTTCTTAAGGACTTAGTTGATTTTGTCATCAATGTAATGAAATAGGGTTTCCCTATTTGTTTCCAAAACAATATATGTTGAATTCTAAATTTCAAAATGATAAATATATTGATCAATTAAAAGGATAAATGGCAAATAAACGGTTTTAAAAACAGTGATTTTCATGGAGATTATGAAGCATCAAACTCTCTTGTTTTTCAATATAGTTTCATCTATTGTTGAATTGAGAAGGTTTACAAATTGAAACAATGAAATCTCACAATATAAACTGTAATTCTGTTTATTTCTTTTCCTCACTCCACATTTAGAGAAGGTAGATATACTTTCTTATTAATGGAAATCTGAAACCAACATGACAACATACTATGGGGAAATTTGAAACCTACCTGATTCTCAAAGCAGGTGATGAAGCCAACCTCTCAACTGTGATTCCAATGTGCTCCACAAAATCAATCCTCCTCTTCTTTCTCTCTTCCTCTTTTCCAAGCTTTTCTAAACTTTCCTCTATTTTCTTCTCCAAAAATTGCATAAAAAAAAGTGGTGACAAGTCTCTCTCTTTTGCCTCTAAATTGGCTTGGAAAGTAGGGAAGAAATATTTTATTATTTTCCCCCTACTATTCAAGTCAACTACCTAAAATGAGACAATTTAAAATTGTAGAATTTCTTTTTCTTTTTATTTCTTCTTCTTGAATTTCATTTCTTTTTTTTTTATTTTCAATTTATCATTTGGTTTAAGTTATATCACTCAATATCTCACTATTATATAGTAAGCTGTGTTTATATATAATCATATATATACAATTAACGTATATACAATTAATAATAGTATAACCATAAGGGACATAGTGTAAGCATATGTATCTGATTAAGTCATAACATACTAATAACATAATATTTACCAATGTGTCAACATAATTTCAATGACTATCAGAGATCAGACATGAGATCCACAAGGTCAAAATGCGAACTGACATGGAACAACACCTAAGACAATATCATGCTCAACCGGGAAAACATATATCGGATTCGTTCTACCACAATGAATTTGATTCAGGTAAGTCAAGTAAGGTCCCATCCGTGGTTTTAGGATGGTTAGGTTAGGTTAGGGAATTGGCCTAGGTGCTAACTCCCCTTCTCCGCCATTGAGACATAATGAGGGCACGCTCATCCTGTCAAGCCAAGGAAGTCGATGCCTGGTACCTGCAACCTGCATAAGAACCATTGCATGTACATGTGCATATATAACATACTATCAGACAATGGTAGGGATCGCTAGGACGTGTGGACCTGACTAAATGCAGGTAACTATGCCTCCTCCTCTACCATACATGCATGTCAACAAAAAAGAAAACATATATGATAACAAACATGATACCATACACATGCGGGTATGGGGTAAGTACCAAATATAATCATCATCTAATTATTTCAATTTATACATGCATTTGAAACATCATATAAAATCCATCATTACTAGATCTAACCTTCACGTAAAGTTTTGTTTCAGGTTCAAACATGACAATTAACATCCAAACTATAATTGTTTAATCACACACCAAAATATAAATATAACATGTGATATATGTCTAATCTAATCAACCAGGATAAAACTGTGTCAAACTAAACATAGTATCAGCAAAAGTAAGATGCGAGGGGTACTACAACAAGTATCTTACCCTGAATTGTATCAAGATTCTTATCAAATAGAATAATATGCTTCACCACTGCATTTTCAAGATTTAATCTTTCTACATAATCATAGAGGTCATAATATTTATTCATCTTTGTGAAATCTCCATCTTGAATAATATGTTCATTAACTTTTTCAATTCTAGGTTTCCAGGTTTTCTTCTTAATAGAAGTGTCTTCGTCATCTTTGATTTCTACAATTTTCCTTAGAACTAGTGGCACCAATGTCTTCTACCTCTTACCCGGTCTAGTAGCAATCTCCTTTACTCTTTTGCTAGGTGTGGAGAAGGTTGACCTAGTGGGTTTTCTTGCTTCTTGTTCCTTCTCTATTTCTTCCACTTTCACCTTAACTAATGTTTCTCCTTGCTGAACTATAATTGATGATAAAGGTGGTATAGAAAAAACTTATTTCTATCCAATTTCTCTAATTGTTGTTGTTGTGTTCTTAGATACCAAGAATTCATAGTCAGTCATCCCTGTATCTTTTAGAATTTTCTTAATTGTGCTCTCAACTCTTTTCTTTGATCGTTTCTCTTCAAGTAAGGTCTTTGCGGAGTTGAAGTTCTCCTCAAAGGTTCCAAGCCTAATATTGTGAACATTAATCTTGCACTTAAGTAACCTACTCACATACGCTTCAGTCTCAATCTTAGATATTTCATAGCCAAGAGGGTCTATGAACTCTACTCTAGGTTCTATTACTTCAATGTAAGAAAAGTCAGTATCAACCATGAAACATATCTCATTTTTATACTTCTCCACAAGAGACTTTGGGATCCTTGATCTTCTTGTCACCAAATTCTAAAATGGCTTTATTACCACTACTACACGTTCATCCACTTTATCAATAACATGCCTCAAATATACTTTTTTAATCCTTTCCATTGTAGATTGGCCATCATTCCAGTCATTTTCAATGGTGTAAGGAAATCTTCTCAATAAATGAAAAAACATATAAGTGATTAACAATGAGAATCTAAACTATGCATACTTAGTCTTCTTTACCCTTTCCAAATTCTCAAACAATTGAATTCTTAGAATCTCACACATATCAACTTGTACTTTATCAACACACATTAGATAAGCTTCATGTATCATTCTAGCTGCCATGTCATCCTCTCTTGAGTTTGCACAAAACTTAGTTGTTAGGATCTTGCACAAGTATCTGATATCATCTTGTTGAATATTACTAATCACTATTCCTCTACCATTATAGGATGAATTTGTGTTGTCTATGAAGATTTTCCTCATGTTCTTCTCATTTAAAGGAATGGCTCTAGTTTTAGATAGTCCAGTAACTTCATGAATCAAATCAGCTATGATATCTATCACTCTATTTTCTAACCAAAACTTCCCATTATGAATTCTTCTTAGGATTATCTTAGTACATTCTTCATTATCAAATTCATGCTTTAATGCATACTTAATGATCTCACTATCTTTCAAAAGTTCAAATCCTACTCTCAATGACATGTCCTAATTGTAGATCTTTTGATATTCCTTAGATGTTAAACTCTATCTGGTATGGATGATAAAGCTAACCTACGATCATCTTCCAAGGGTTATATTGGTTCCCTTTTCATCTTAGGTCTATTCGTATCTTTGACATTGTGAATCAAAGAAATATCCATGACTTCCTTTATTTCTTAATTAATTTAAAGATCTGCCAAGTAAAATACCTCGATTTTGTGATTTTAGGGCTTGCATAGATTTAGAACAAAAATTCTTCACCAAATCCTTGCTAAATGCTTCCAATCACTGCTCTTTGATCTCCTTGACACTTGAATTCACTTTGATGATCAAATAATATCGATCATGACCTTTTAACATTTCAATCTCACTTAGATCTGACATCACATTCAATTCTTTTGCCCCTTCTTTTCAAAAAGCTGATACCAATTATCATTATGTAGCAGTTGTTGTTGCATTCATGACTATGATTGTCATTGATGTCAACACAATGATCTTCTGGAGACTTGCAGATAAGTAGACAGTGTTTGGATTAGTGCACATGGTATATTATAGTTGGAGCTATGTGATGTTGAGGATATACTCTTTGATATGTTATATGTTGATGGTTAAGAGCATAGATAGTAATTCATTTATTCATGGAAGTTATGAGCATTTTGGTGGAAGCAGTATTCAGGTAGTGTTCCTAAGTAGCAGTTTGTGGAAATCAGATGATATCTCCTAATCGGGATGGAATCTAGTTTTGTGCAGTTAAAGGGAAGTTAGAGACACATTGATAGTGATGTGGATCATAGCACAAACTTTGAGGTCACATGAGTGGAGAATTATTGTATTTTGAAGCTGACAATTTGTGTAATTTTGATGTAGCGTGTGGAAACTTTTATTTTTTAATTATGTGTTGACTCAATTATAATTACTAGAGTGTGGTATAAAGGAAGGAATGTGTTTCCTTGTTGCAATGATGATGAGATATGGTTTAATGTGAATGTGTGCATGAAGTGAAGAAAAGAGATAATGCAATTGTGAAAGCAAAATTGTGAAGGAAGACATGTGAAGTATAGAGATCTAAAATTAAGATCTAGTGTAGCAATGAGTGCGGTTTGGCATAGTGAGAAAGGAGGTAACATATTTGATATTATTTTATTGAATATTCTTTAGATCAGTTGGATAGTGTGTTCAGTTATCTTGCCATTGAAGTTGTTTGGGTAGTGGGTCCTTCTGTCTTCCATAACTCCTAACAGGGTTAGAATCTTTTAACAGGGATTCAAAATCTCCTAACAGGGATTCATATGTATTGAATGTATTTCATAAGACTCCTAACAAAGTCCATCCTTTCAAAAGGAATATTCATATTAGTGCATCTTTTTGGGCATCATTCCCACTGGGGTTTACTCTTTGATCAAGAGGTTCCCTAGTCAACATATCTTGTGTCATTGTGTTATTGTGTATGAATATATTTCTATGGTTGGTAATTATATTGCTTACATGGTTAAATGTTATTGAATTTGATAAAGTTATAATTATCTAATAACTAATTCACCCCCCCCCCCCTCTTAGTTATCTTGGTAGACTTTACTTTCTAACAATTGGTATTAGAGCAGCAAGTCCTTGAAAGAAAAGTTTAACAGCTTAAGGAGATCCATGGTGAATTTTAGGAAATAAAGCCCTAAGTTTGATGGAGTAAATTTTTTACAACTGGAAGGAAAAGATGAAGACACATCTACTGTGTTTAGGACTAGGTTATTGGTTGATTACAAAGAATGATAAGACTATCAATGAAGAGAATGATCTTGAAACATGTTCTAGTGATGAAAGAGATCTATTCATGTGTAACATACTTGCAAGAGAAGCACTTTTGATAGCACTTCTAGAGAATGAGTATAGTTAGGTAAAATGTTTGAAAAAATCTCATGAAATTTGGAAAGCTTTACACTCTACTTTTGAAGGTGATGAACATGCAAAGAAAGTTAGATTACATAATTGGATATGTGTATTTGAAGATATAAGAATGATGGAAGATGAATTTGTTAGAAGCTATATTGGTAGAATGTCAGAAATTGTTGTAGGGATAAAATCTTGTGGAGGAACAAAGACAGAGAATGAAGTGATATGGAAAATTTTTAGGATATTGAATCCTATATTTAAAAAGACAACACAGATGATTGAACAAGTTACACCTTATACTGAAAACTTTACAAGAGAGATTCTTCTTGAAGATTGGAAGTAGTAGAAATGAACCTGAGGTTATCAGGAGACTTACCTAGAATGGAGACAGCATTCAGTGCTCTTAGTGTTCAGCCTACTTTGTCAAGAAGCATTAGTGTGAGTGGAGATTATGCTGGCAGCAATAGATGTAGAAATTAAGAATATAGAAAGATTGAAGAAGGTATTGCCTTTCTTGTGAAGAGAGAACCAGATGGTAAGAAAAACTTTAAATGTTGGACTTGTCAAGAATATGGTTATTTTGCATCTAAATGTCCTAAGAGAGTTAAAAAGTACAAAAACAATTTCAAGCCTAAAAGATCTAAGGAATGTTATTATGCTAATGATGAATACCTTGAAACTAGTATAGAAAGAACTCTAAGTGAAAGTGATACTAAGAATAATGATGACATAGGATTTGTAGTAATTAAAGAAGAGAATCCTGAAACTAATGTTAAGGAAGAGAAAGCCTCAGTTTCCCAAGTTGAAAAGAAAGCTGATTGGATTATAGACAGTGGTTGTTCACATCATATGACTCGAGACATGAAAAAGTTCATAAAGTTTAACAATTATGATGGAGGAGTTGTTAGAGTTGGAAACAATGCACCTTGTTTGATTAAAGGTATAGGATCTATTACTCTTGATGGAAAGACTAATACTGATGATGTTTACTTTGTGGATGGATTGAAACATAATCTTTTGAGCATTGGATAGTTAGTTGATAAGGGATATCAAGTTTGGTTTACTGAGAAAACTTGTGTGATAAAGGATAAAGATAGAAATCTGATTGGAATTGGATCTAGAACCAGAGTTAATGTATTTTAGTTGAATCCCACTGAGATGACATGTTTTATTACTAAGATTGATGATAGTTGGTTATGGCATAGAAGGTTTTGTCATATAAACTTTGATAACATTGTGAAATTGAGTACTACACTTGTAGTAAGGGATTCGCCTAAAATTATGAAGCCTACTAACATGATTTTCAAAGAATGTATGATGGCTAAGTAGAAGAGAAGTTCATTTCCTAGTAAGAAGTTCACATCTGCAGAGAAATTGGAGATTGTTCATACAGACTTGAGTGGTCCTACCAGGACTAGAGGATTCTATGGAGAAAGGTATTTTATGATTCTTGTTGATGATTTTACAAGAATGATGTGGATTGCATTTCTTAAAGAAAAGTCTGAAGATTTTGATCAGTTTAAGATCATTAAGAAAAAAGTTGAGAATGAATATGGAATGAAGATTAAATGTTTGAGATTTGATAGAGGTGGAGAATTTACTTCTAGAGAGTTTAACAACTTTTGCGAAGTGAATGGTATTAAGAGACAGTTTTCAATCCCTAGAACACCTAAACAAAATTGTATTGCAGAAAGAAGAAATAGATCAGTGACTGAAGCAGCAAGAGCTATGTTGTTTGAGAATGATTTGGTGAAGATATTCTGGAGAGAAGTAGTGAACATAGTAGTGTATACAATGAATATAGTACAAATCAAAGTAGATATAGACAAGACACCCTATGAATTATGGTTTGGACATGCACCCTCAGTTAAGTATTTTAGAATTTTTAGAAGAAAATGTTATATAAAAAGAGATGATGATATTGGAAAGTTTGATCCTAGAAGTGATGAAGGTATTTTTCTTGGATATTCTTTGAAGAGCAAAGCATATAGATGTTACAATAAGAGAACTAAAACTATTGTTGAAAGCACAAATGTTAAAGTTGATAAAAAGTTTAAAATTTAAGAAAGAATGCTTGATTATGAATTAGATGGAGAAGCTCATGCTAAGCCTAACACTGAGACTGCTGAACTATTCTATGAGATTGATAGTGATTTGGTGAATGAAAGCCATAGTGAAGTCATTGAATAACCAACACCAAAAGTGAGATCTGAGACAGTGACACCTAACAAGAATTTATCAAGAAATCATCCTTTTGAGAAAATTATTGGAAGCATTAAGAGAGGAGTTCTGACTCAAAATAAGATAAAAGAACACTTATGTTTGATTTCTCAAATTGAACCTAAATCTTCTAGTGAAGCTTGTGAAGATGAACATTAGATTAATGTTATGAAAGAAGAACTAGATCAAATTAAAAAGAACAAGACATGGGAATTGGTCCCTAGACCTAAAGACAAGAATGTTATTGGAACTAAATGGGTATTTAGAAACAAGATGAATGAACAAGGAGAAGTAGTAAGAAATAAAGAAAGATTGGTATGTAAGGGATACTCATAGCAAGAAGGAATTGATTATGAAGAAAATTTTACACCAGTAGTAAGAATTGAAGTAGTAAGAATGTTTTTGACCTATGCAGCCTTTAAGAAATTCAAAGTATATCAGATCGATGTGAAGTTCCCCTTTTTGAATGGAGAATTGGAAGAAGATGTCTACATTGAGTAACCTAAAGGTTTTCCTTTGACTCAAGAAGGAGACATGCTATGTAAACTAAAGAAATCATTATATGGACTAAAGCAAGCACCTAGAACTTGGTATTCAAGACTGGATAAGTATTTGTTAAAATTGGGATTTACAAAAGGAACAGTTGGTAGTAATCTATACACAAAAGAAATTGAAAATGGTTTGTTGATTATAGTTATTTTTGTTGATGACATTATTTTTGGAGGAGAAGATGAGGCTAGTGACAAATTTGCTGATGAAATGAAGACTAAATTTGAAATGAGTATGATTGGTGAAATGAACTACTTTTTGAGATTATAGATAACACAGAATAATGATGGTATCTTTGTAAGTCAGACAAAGTACTTGAATGATTTGTTGGAAATATTTGGCATGGAGAACTGTAAACCAGTTGGAACACCTATGGTAACTAGACATAAACTATCTAGCACAGATGAAACACCGGTAGTTAAATAGAAGAAATACAGATCTATGATTAGAGTATTGTAGTACTTAATACATACAAGACCTAATATAGCACATTCAGTTGGAATTGTGACAAGATTTCAAGTTGAACCTAGAGAATCACATTATGTAGCAGTAAAAAGGATACTGAGATATTTAAGAGGCACAATGAATTATGGATTGTGGTATGAAAAATCTAATGATTTTACCCTATGTGCATATACAGATGCTGATTGGGGAGGTAGTATTGATGATAAGAAAAGCACCAGTGGTGGAGCCTTTTTTCTTGGAGGAAGATTGGTTTCTTGGCTAAGCAAGAAGAAAAATTGTATCTCATAGAGCATAGCAAAAGTAGAGTATGTAGTAGCAGCAAACAATTGTAATTTGGATAAAGCAAATGCTGAAAGCTATTAGAATAAAGTTTGTTGAGCCTGTTGTCATACATTGTGACAACACCAGCACAGTTAGTATGTCTAAGAATCCTATATTACATTCTACGACAAAGCATATAGAGATCAAGTATCATGTAGTAAGAGAGAAAGTTGTTGAGAAAAAAGTTAGACTGGAGTACATAGGCACAAAGAAGCAGATAGCAGACATATTTACAAAGCCTTTGCCTAGGGATAAATTTGAGTATTTGAGAGGTATGCTTGGGGTATGCCCTATCCTACTTTTAAGTAATGATGTAATTGGTTGCATCCATCCAGTGGAATATGAGCTTTATCTTTCTTTTGGAGTGGATGTTGGTACTTCCTCTATGGGGGAGTATGTGTATTTGAGTTGAGTCATGAGGACTCTAATGAATGTATTTTTCTGAATAGTGTCTTTTGACATTGGAGTTGTTGTTGACATAATGATGAAACTTCTATCATTGATGTCAATGGGGGAGAAGTGTACATGAAAAAATATTTGTACCATCTGTTGAAGAGAACTGAGTAGGAAAATGAAGCAAGATTTAATTGATAAAGAGGATTTGAAATGTTTGTCAGAGAAATAGTGTTGCAGTATTGCATTTTTGGAACATTGGATGTTTTTCATCTATGTTGCCATCAATGCCAATGGGGGAGATTGTTAGGAATGAATGTTGAATGTTTGGTAGTCATTCTATAGCAATTGTTGTTGCATTCATGACTATGATTGTCATTGATGTCAACATAGTGATCTTCTAGAGACTTGTAGAGAAGCAGATAGTGTTTGGATTAGTGCACGTGGTATATTGCATTTTGATGAAGGGTGCTCCCCTTAATACCACAAACACATAACAGAAACAGAGAAACCACAACAATATGCAAGAACAGAAAATTGGTTTCTTATTATCTCCACAAATGTGGAATTAAAAACTTTCAGAATTACAATATGCAAAGCCACATGGGCATTCCCTTACAATATTCTGTAGGAAAAAGCCTCGAACTATTACCTAGATCTACTACCTAGAACTATTCTGAACTGCCTAAGACAATAATACAGCCTTCCTTATATAGGCAATTTTCCACTGCTTGGGAAGGTTCCAGAATTTTAGCCAATAAGGCCGACCAAACTTAGAATTATTTTATTTTACATTTTATTACATCATAGTCGGCTCAAGATAACCTTTGAAACCCGAACAAAATTTTTGAAGAAAATTATTTTCCACCATTTCAGATGGCCCAACTTTCGAAGACCATAAGTCATCACCCGTTGACCCGCTCAGCTATTATAACCCCATTTCAGAAATGCCATAAAGTGCTCTACAGGCTTGATTGGCACAAGAACCTATCATCTAAATTTTTGACCTCATCCGGGGCTTCTAAAGCCTTCAAAACTGAGTTCAAAGTTTCTGTACCCTGCTGCCAATACCGAAAATCTTCAATATCTTCCAATATACTCTTGATCTGGCAATGAAACTTTACTGGGAGACTTATATGACAAAAATGAACCTCCAAGAAAGAAATCAAATCATTGTGAGCACATACAAAAATTACCAAAAATAGTAACTTTCCATAAATAGCAGCTCTACACAAAATAGCCCTTATTGAATATAAAAACAAAAATATTTTTGGGTGATGCAAGATTGCTCTTACACCTAGGGTGCTCCTGCATCAGACACCCGGGGTAATTTGAGAAGTGACCCTGTCACGACTCAGGTGTGCAGAGGAAAACCAAGACGGTTAACCTCCTCCTTTGTTAGCCATGATGAATCTTCTACAGGTCATCCTTTCCATTTGACCAAATACTCTTCATATGTCCTATTCCTTGTGCTTCTACCAACATGACTATCCAGTATGTCTTCAATCTCCTTTATATCTGAACTAGTTCCTGGAATACTCCACTGTGCTGCTGTGATCTCATCTTCAACACCTCCTTCATGATACTCTATCAGATCTGAAATGTTAAACAATGGTGAAATATTTAGCTTAGTAGACAATTCTACCTCATATGCGTTTCCTGAATCATGTTCTTCAGTATCTTACATGGTCCAAACTTCTTCATTTTCAGCTTGTTATATGTACCAACTGGAAACCACTCCTTCCGCAAATGAACCATGACTTCATCACCAACATAAAATTCTTTATACCTCCTTTTCTCATCTACCTTAGCCTTATACTATGCGTTCATCTTGGTAATATGCTTCCTCACCTCCCCATGGATGTTCTTCAAATGTTCTGCAAAATCTCAGCCTCAGCACTACTTATTTCTCCTTTATCTATCTTTCTCAACTCAGATGCATTTCTTGGACTACTTCCATATATAATCTGGAATGGTGAATTACCAGTGCTCCTACTGACAGAATTATTGTATGCAAATTCTATCTGTGGTAAAATCAAATCCCATCCTGTTGGCTTATCTCCAACCAAACATCTTAGCAGATTTCTCAAACTCCTATTCACCACCTCTGTCTGTCCATCAGTCTGTGGATGATGTGATGAACTAAACTTCAAATCTATCTTCAACTTCTTCCATAATGTTCGCCAGAAATATCCAACAAACTTAGTGTCCCGATCTGAAACTATGGTCTTTGGCAAACCATGAAGTCTCACTACTTCTCTGAAAAACAATTCTGCTACATGAACAACATCATTAGTCTTCTTGCAGGAAATGAAATGTGCCATCTTTGAAAATCTATCAACCACCACAAAAATTGAATCATGTCCCCACTGAGTCCTCGGTAAACCAAAAACAAAGTCCATGCTGATATCCTCCCAAGGCTTCTCTGGTATAGGCAATGGATGGTACAACCCTATATTCTGCTTCACTCCTTTCACCATTTGACATACTCTGCAACTCTGTACAAACTTCTTCACATCTTGCTGCAACTGTGGCCAATAATAATTCTCACTAACCAAACCAAAGGTTTTATCACGACCAAAATATCCAGCCAATCCTCCGCTATGCTTCTCCTTGATGAGATTCTCCCTCATAGAACTTCATGGAATGCACAACTGACTCCTTTGAATAGCATATCATCCTGGATGATGAAATCTAGCCATTTCATCCTGTCTAGAGTAACAGGGTCTGTACAAGCTTTCCAAGCTTCACCAAAATCAGGATCCTCTGGATACAAATTCTTGAGTTCCTTGAACCCAACCACTTCAATCTGCATTTCTGTCAGCAATAGTTGCCTTCTGCTAAGAGCATCTACAACCCTGTTAGACTTTCTACTTCTGTGTTTCAAAACAAATGTATAACTCTACAAAAACTCAACATATTTAAAATGCCTCTGATTCAACTTTCCTTGACTATTCAAATATTGCAAAGCTTGATGATCAGTATACAAAAAAAACTCCTTAGGAAGTAGATAATGTCTCCACTTCTTTAATGCCTAAACTATAGCATAAAATTTCTGATCATAAATAGAATATTTCCTCTTGGCATCATTTAACTTCTCACTGAAATAAGCAACAGGTTTACATTCTTGGCTCATAACAGCTCCTATTGCAGTACCACTAGCATCACAATCTACTTGAAACACCTTATTAAAATCTGGAAGTGCTAAAACAAGTTGTTCTATAACTTTTTGTTTCAACAATTGAAAACTCTTTTCTGCCCCATTAGTCCACTTAAACTCTTTTCTATCCCCTCTCATTGTTTCAGTCAAGGGTCCACAAATACTGCTAAAATTTTTGATAAAATTTTTGTAAAAGCTAGCTAGACCATGAAAAGATCTTACCTCAGTAGCACTCCTTGGAGTAGGCCATTCAAGGATAGCCTGTACCTTCTCTGGGTCCATTTTTAGACCTTCTCCTGAAACTACAAACCCCAAATACACCAACTCTTTCTTCACAAAACTGCACTTCTTTAAATTAATCAACAATTTTTCTTCTCTCAACTTCTCAAATACCATATGAATATGCATCATATGCTCATCCAATGTCTTACTAAAGATCAAAATATCATCTAGGTAAACAATGACAAACTTACCCAGAAATTCTTTCAGAACCTCGTTCATGAGCCCTACGAAAGTGCTCGGTGCATTGGTTAGCCCAAAAGGCATGACTAACCACTCATATACTCCTTCCTTTTTCTTGAAGGCAATCTTCCATTCATCTCCTTCTCTGATCTGAATCTGGTGATATCCACTCTTCAGATCTATCTTTGAGAAATACACAGCTCCACTCAAACAATCCATAATATCATCCATTCATGGCAATGGAAACCTGTACTTGATTGTAATCTTGTTTATTTCCCTAGAATCTGTACACATCCTCCATTCTCCATTTTTCTTTTGTGCTAATACCGCTGGTACAGCATAGGGACTCAAACTCTCACGGATCAATCCTTTCTGTAATAGTTCATGTACTTGTCTGTTCAACTCCTCACTTTCTGCAGGTGTCATTCTGTGTGCTACCTTATTTGGAAAACTCACTCCTGGGATCAAGTCCATCTGATGACTGATCTTCCTGACTGGTGGTAATCCATCAGGCATGTTATCGGATACAATATCCTAAAACTCATTCAAAAAATCTGTAACTTCTACAGGAACATCTTCTACTTCCTCTTTACCAGCTTTTGGAATTAAAGCAAAACATACATGCTCATGCCTCATACCATCTAGAAAAAAAATTTTATCAACAAAAGTTATCCTTGCATTACCACATACCTTTTCTTCAGTCTCCTTCAATGGTTTTAGCTTATGTCGCACTCCATCCTTTGTCAAGGAATATGTATTCGCACGACCATCATGTACAGCACATCTGTCAAACTACCATGGTCTACCCAATAACATGTGACATGCATCCATAGATATGATATCACACAATACCTCATCTTGGTATCCGCCAACCTTGAACTTCACTAGGCATTGTTCATTGACCATGACCTTGTGGTCATCCTGTACCCAGGCAATCTAATATGGATGTGGGTGTTTCTGTCTCTTGAGCTTCAACTTTGTCACCATCTCTTCTGATACCAAATTGTCAGTGCTTCCACTATCAATAATCACATCACAACATTTACCTTCACACTTGCACCTGGTGTGAAACAGGCTCCTCCTTTGCTCAGGTTCATTCTCACCACTCAACAGGACTCTTTTATTAATCAACGTTTCTCCTCTTTCAACATCTTCAAAATTTGATGATCTGGCATCTTCATCTACATGTGCAACTCTGGCCTGGCCTTCATTTCTCTTATTTGTTCTACCTTGGTGCTGAGGACATTCAAATGCCCTATGACCTTCTTCTCCATAGTGAAAACATGTTCCACGGAAGCCTCCTCTTCTTGAACCTTGTCCTCTTCCTCTTCCCTCTGATCTCTATTATTCTAATCTTGGAAATGATTAGAATTGTTTCCTCTCTGATTCTGGCTACTACTGGCCTCATCCTTCTTTTTCAAATCTTCATTTTGGCCACCATATGACCGTCCACCAGATCTTCCACCATGACCTCTTCCATTTTTTCTGCTCTCAAACTTCTTGTTCAACTTTTCCTCTACTTTTAGCGCAAACTGGTATGCCTCCTCAATACTATTCATTTGAACCAGATTCAACTCCTCCTAAATGCTTGGCCTTAACCCATTAAGGTATCGGGCAACTTTCTCCTTATCAGCTTCTGCATGGCCTGTTGTGATGAGAAGTTGATAGAACTCCTCTATATACTCCTGAATAGATCTTCCTGCTTGCTTCAAACTCTGCATTTTCTTCAGTAGGTCAAGCTCATAATCAACAGGAATGAACTATCGCTTCAATTTATCCACCATCCGATCCCATCTCATGATTTTCTCCTTTCCCCTTCTATTTTGCTCCAACTAAATCTCTTGCCACCATATCTTCGCATGACCTTTCAGTCTGGCCTTCGCAAATTTGACCCTATCAGGATCCTCAACATCTTCATACTCAAAATATTCCTCACATTCATTGATCCAGTCGATCAATTCTCCTGGGTTAAGATTTTCAGAAAATGTAGGAACCTCAATCTTAGGTCTTTTCCCAATCTTAGAAATGGCCCGAAAAAGTCTTTCTTCCTCATGGTTCAAAATTTCAACTTCTCCTTCTTGATATTCTTCTTCAGCTTCATCCTCACTTTCATCTTTGACATTAAGATTCATTCCTCTGCGAATCTCTTCTTGTAATGCTCGCACTTGTCTCTGCAGCTCTCTAACCTCAGGTGTCACAGCACCAGCTCTTCCACCACGTTCTCTTGTGGAGGCATTTTCGCGATGCACGTTGAAACCCTAACCATGGTCCTGGTGCAAACTACCTCACAGTCGGTGATCTATTTACACACTCAAGAAAACCTGGCTCTGATACCACTTGATGAAGGGTGCTCCCCTTAATACCACAAACACATAACAGAAACAAAGAAACCACAACAATATGCAAGAATAAAAAATTGGCTTCTTATTATCTCCACAAATGTGGAATTACAAACTTTCAGAATTACAATATGCAAAGCCACATGGGCATTCCCTTACAATATTCTGTAGGACAAAGCCTTGAACTATTACCCAGATCTACTACCCAGAACTATTCTGAACTGCCTAAGACAATAATACAGCCTTCCTTATATAGGCAATTTTCCACCACCTGGGAAGGTTCCAAAATTTTAGCCAATAAGGCCGACCAAACTTAGAATTATTTTATTTTACATTTTATTACATCATAGTCGGCTCAAGATAACCTTTGAAACCTGAACAGAAATTTGAAGAAAATTATTTTTTGCCATTTCAGATGGCCCAACTTCGAAGACCATAAGTCATCACCTGTTGACCCGCTCGGCTATTATAACCCCATTTTAGAAATGCACGAAGTGCTCTATAGGCTAGATTGGGGCAAGCACTCGTCACCCAAATTTTTGACCTCATTTGGGGCCTCTAAAGCCTTCAAAACTGAGTTCAAAGTTTCTGTACCCTGCTGCCAATACTGAAAATCTTCAATATCTTCCAATATACACTTGATCTGGCAATGAAACTTTACTGGGAGACTTATATGACCAAAATGAACCTCCAAAAAAGAAATCAGATCATTCTGAGCACATACAAAAATTACCAAAAATAGTAAATTTCCATAAATAGCAGCTCTGTACAAAATAGCCCTTATTGAATATAAAAACAAAAATATTTTTGGGTGATGCAAGATTGCTCTTACACCCAGGATGCTCATGCATAACATTTGGAGCTATTCAATGTTGAGGATATACTCTTTGATATGTTATATGTTGATTATTAGGAGTGCAGATAGTAATTCATTTAGTCATGGAAGTTATGAGCATTTTGGTGGAAGTAGTATTCAGGTAGTGTTCCTTAGTAGCGGTTTGTAGAAATCGGATGATATCTCCTAATCAGGATGGAATCTAGTTTTGCATAGTTAAAGGGAAGTTAGAGATACACTGATAGTGGCATGTATGATAGTGCAAAATTTGAGGTTGCACGAGTGGAGAATTATTGTATTTGGAAGCTAACAGTTTTGTGTAATTTTGATGTAGCATGTGGAAAGTTTTATTTTGTAATTGTGTGCCGACTCAATTGTAATTATTTGAGTGTGGTATAAAAGAAGGAATGTGTTTCCTTTTTTTAATGATGACGAGGATATGGTTGAATGTGAATGTATGCATGAAGTGAAGAAAAGAGCTAATGCAGTTGTGAAAGCAAAATTATGAAGGAAGACATGTGAAGTACAGAGATCTAAAATTGAGATCTGGTTTAGCAATGAGTGTGGTTTGGCATAGTGAGAAAGGAGGTAACATATTTGATATTATTCTATTGAATAATCTTGAGATTAGTTGGACAGTGTGTTCATTGATCTTACCGTTGAAGTTGTTTGGGCAGCGGGTCCTTCTGTCTTCCATAACTCCTAACAGGGTTAGAATCTTTTAATAGGGATTCAAAATCTGCTAACAAGGATTCATATGTATTGAATGTATTTCATAAGACTCCTAACAGAGTCCATCCTTTCAGAAGGAATATTCATATTAGTGCATCTTTTGTGGGCATCATTCCCACCAGGGTTTACTCATTGATCAAGAGGTTCCCTAGTCAACATATCTTGTGTCATTTTGTTATTGTGTATGAATATCTTTCTATGTTTGATAATTACATTGCTTACATGGTTAAATGTTGTTGAAGTTGATAAAAGTTATAATTATCTGATAACTGATTCACCCCCCCCCCCCCCTCTCATTTATCTTGGTGGACTTTACTTTCTAACAATATACATATATATGCATGCATATATATTCACATATATATACATGTATATATATTTTATATATATGCATGTATATATATATACATGTATATATATGTACATATATGTACATTTATATATATACATATATACATGTGTGTGTGTGTATGTATATATATATATATATATATATATATAAATGTACATATATGTACATTTACATATATATATATACATGTATATACACACACACACATGTATATATATGTATATATATAAATGTACATATATGTACATATATATACATGTGTCTATATATACATGCATATATATACAATCTATATACATGTATATATATATATGTGTATATATATGCATGTATATATATGTGTATATATATACACATGTATATATATATATGCATGAATATATATGTATATATATACATGTATATATATGTGTACATATATACATGTATATATATGTATATATATACATGTATATATATATGTGTGTGTATATATATATATATATGTATGTATATATATATATATATGTATATATATGTATATATATAGATACATGTATATATATATGTATATATATATATACATGTGCATGTATGCATGTATATATATGCATGTATACATACATATATATACATGTATATACACATGTACATATATATAGATTTTTATGTATACATGTGGATGTACATGTATATGTATGTATGTATACATGTGTATAGATAGATTTTTATGTATACATGTGTATGTACATATGTATAGGAAACAAGGTATGTCTCTCTCTGGATATTTTAAGTTGATGGCTAGGACTTGTCTTAATGAAACATGTAAGCATGATATTGCAAAACCTAATTAAACCTAATTTGATAAAGAAGACCCGATTAAACTTCCATAGACTAATTATACCTAATAAGACCTAGATAAGACTAATTAGACCTAATAAGACCTAGATAAGACTAATTAGACCTAATAAGACTAAGAAGACATAATTATATACCTAATGAGTATTGTGACCCATTAAGACCTAATTTTTAACTTATTAGGACCTAATATGAGTAATAAGACCCAAATTAGGACCTAATATCATTATAGGATGGGTCTTAGATGTAATTAGACCTAATAAGACCAATTAACACCTAATAAGACATGTAACTAGTCCGAAGTATACCTAATATGAGTAAGAGGACCCCTTAAGACCTAATTAGATATAATAGTTGACCTATTATAACCTAATTTGTTAAATTTAGTAATAAGACATAAGAGTACCACTTATGACCTAATTAGACCTTTAATAAGACTAATTAACACCTAATATCATGAGTAATAGGACCTGCTAGTACACCTAATATGAGCAATAGGATCCCTTAGGCATAATTAGATCTATTATGAGGTCTAATATGGATAATATAACCCCTGAGGCCTAATTAGACTAATTAACCCATAACAAGACCTAATTATATCTAATTATGCTATTTAATGTACCTAATACATGTGAGTAATATGACCTAATATAAGTAATAGGAACTAATATTGAATAGTAACAGTGCCTAATTAGGGACATATTTATGAACTTAATAGGACCCCTTAGACCAAATTAGTCATAATAAGCCCTAATTATCTATGTAATATGAGTAATAGGACCCCTTCTAGGTGTAATTAGATCAAATTAGACTAATTAACACCTAATATACTCATAATATGACCCTTTAAGACCTAATTAGACTCAATGTGCTTAATATGAGCTCTTAAGACCAAAGTAGACCTATTAGAACCTAATTAGACCTACTTAGATGCAATTAGACCTATTAGGACCTCATAATTCCTAGTTATCTAGGTCTATTTTAAGACCTATGATAGGTTATATGACCCCTTAAAACCTATTAGGACCTAATTAGACCCAATTAGATGCATTATGACCTAATTAGACCTATAAGACCTATTACAATGGAATTAGACCTAATTAGCACCTAAATAGACCCAATTAGACCTATTAGGACCTAATTTGACCAAATTAAACCTATTAGGACCTAATTATACCCAATTAAACCAATTATGTCCTAATTAGACCTATTAGGACCTATGATAGGTTATATGACCCCATTAGACCCACTATGAGTAACATGACCCCTTAAGACCTATTAGCGCCTAATTAGACCTATTAGTACCTAATTAGACCCAATTCATTGTTATGACCTAATTAGACCTATTAGGACCTATAATAGGTTATATGACCCCTTTAATATGAAATTAGACCCACTATGAGTAATATGACCCCTTAAGACTTATTAGCACCTAATTAGACCCAATTAGACCAATTATGACATAATTAGACCCAATTAGACCAATTAGGACCTAATTACACCCAATTAGACCTAATTATACCTAATTAAATCTATTATGACCTAATTTGACCCATTAGGACCTATGATAGGTTATATGACCCCTTAAGACCCCATTAGACCTATTAAAATGTAATTTTCATTTAAATGTAACTTATGTAATTGATTTTACTTTCAAATAATGTAGTGAAATGTGCATAGTATTTAATTTTATTTTTAATTAAATTAGGAAAACATACATATATGTAAACTTTATTTGACAGTAAATAAAATCTTTTAGGTACATACATATTCTAGATCTATCAGACATATTATTGCACATCACACATGTCAAATGCATTGATTCCCCCTGTAGAACTATTTGCACGCACTAATAGAGAGATTGAATGGTTGCAAGAATCCATAAATAATCTATCTAGCTCTAGTGTCTATAAGAGCACATGTCAATCCATCCTTAATAGCTTGATTAGCATTAGGGATGACATTCATGGTACCACTCCCTGTGCCCCAGATATTATAGAGGCCATACTTGAGAGGAAGAGATAAGAGGTTGGCTCTGGTCTTTCTCTTAAGGAGGTATAGGCTTTAGTGCCTAAAGTGACCCTAAAAGGGGAATTTTTCCCATCTTATGTAGATAAAAATTATGTGAAGGGGTATCAAGTTACCAAGTGTGAGGATCCTTCTATATCAGCATTGATATACCCATGATTTCTAGCTGCTCATGGTCATGATCTGAATAATGACAGGATTCCATTATACTTTGCATAGCTAATTTTTTTTTGAGGTTCATTTAGGGAGGGTTTTTAATTACACTGATTTTCCAGCACATCTAGGATAGGGGCATGGCAAGACTGCTAATAGAGATGTTTTTTGTCAAGCTGATCGATAGAGACTAGTAAATAGGGCCATTGTTGGTCAGAGGACACCTGCTATAGCTCCTTCATTAGGTCCTATTGTAGATGATGTTATTCATAGCACACAGCTTCAAGTTATGATTAATAGTGTGGGGGACATTGCAGCAGCTGCCACCTCCATATCTAATGATCATGTTGGTCAGTACCTGATCTCTCAATGACAGTCTAGATCATCAAGTGAAGCATCCTCTAGTAGGACTGCAGATGACATGTATAATGCAGCAAGCATCCCTTCACTTTCTATCTTGGAGGGACTTACAAGAGAGATGACATGTGTCACATTGACTAGCTTGGTTGAGGATCTATTGGATGCATATGCATTTATAGTAGTAGAGCATGATATCCCCATATCAAAGGTTAGATCCCATGTGGGTACTCTCAAATATGCTCAGCTACTTACTTCTCACCTAGACCATGGCCATAGTGGAAGTGCTTGTGAGGATCCACCTACTGACCACTCTATTGCTGCACAAGGAGAAGCATAGCATATAGACCCTTCAGTCAGTGCAGGGCATCAGTTCTCTGATGTTGGCCTTGACTATGTTGAGTTCAACATGACCACTACAGGTTATCTAAATTTTTTGACACATGATAATACAACTTCCATGCCATCTCATTTGGTTAGTCTATTGCATTCATCATTAGAGAGGTGTGTGCAGTCTACTCATGTTGCAGATGTAGAATTGAGCTTAGACCAGACATAGAAAAATCTTGATACCTTGGTTAATAGGATTGAGGCCAGGGAATCCGATTACTATCAGTTTCCACCACCTACACAAGTATAAATCAGATTATATACATGTATTTAATGTTACAATTAAACTTAAATTTATTTTCAAAATTTCAATCAATTGATTTATATATATATATATATATATATATATATATATATATATATATATATATATATATATATATATATATATATATATATATATATATATATATATATATATATATATATATATATATATATATATATATATATTGTCTACAAGGATATGCCTCTTGTTACTCCTTTGGGTACCGATCGTGTATGTCATCGGGACTCACTCAATGATGACATCAGTAGTGGATAGGTGAGTTTTTAATTTATTATTTGTGTGTGCACACTTTATAACATGTTTTCTTGTACAATATTTTAAATCAAACTTAAGAGCTTTGTACAATGTTTATATATTAATTTATATATCTCTTTCTTTGTAGGGATATGCACATCCTTCACAACATGATAGTCACTCTGGGTGTGACCACTTAGTGAGGATTCATCATGATGAGTCCTAGGAACTTTCATATTTGATCTAGACATATTTCATATTATGTGTATATATATTCACATGTGTTTGATGAACTATATTTCATTTTTATAGTCTACAGGACTGATTGATGTGTTTGATGTTATATTTTATTTCTAGACCCTTTTGATAGAATGTTTGACACATGATTGATTCATATGTTTCATATTTATAGTACTTGATCTACACATGATTGATGTTTCATGCATGTTATATATATATATATATATATATATATATATATATATATATATATATATATATATATATATATATATATATATATATATATATATATATATATATATATATATATATATATATATATATATATATATATATATACTTTCACTCTAGATAAGTGTGCATGTGTGTTGAACTTGTAAATTTTCCATACTTTCAATAGATTACATACATACATGTTTAATTTAAATTTGATGTTTGATTTCAATAGATTACATAGATGAATGATGTTTGATTGTACATGTTTATAATGAAAGTTATGAATTATGTAAATTTGACACATGTGAGCTATATAATTGAGGTCCCTCGATGTTTGATTGAATCTTACTTATATTTAAATGTACATTTGATAATAGTTGTGCACATACTTTTAATTTAATGTTGTTGTACTTCAAGTAGATTTTATATTTAAAACATGCACATCCTAATGTAACACATGAAAATTCAATACATACACACATTTATATTCCAAAGTTGGAGTAATTCATATTTAGGTAGATAATTAATATATCATATCCACTTGTAAGACATACATTTTAGATCTATATATTCTTAATTTTTAATTTGATTCAAGCTCCATTCACTATGGGCACCAGGAGGAAATAATGGAGCTAAGAAAACCTCTGGTCTCATGCATGAAAAATTTAGTTCAAATCATATTTCATGCATGATTTATTCCACATCAAGTGGTTCATCTCTCTCTTGAATAACATTTAATATTCTCTCATGGTCGTCAGTATCAAGTCTCCACTTAGGAATGCCATGTCCCATCACAGGAACAAGAGATAGGATGGTGGCAATTACAAGATGACTATACTGATAAACCTTATTGTTAGGTTGATAATCAATAAAATGAATCACATGTTTAAGTATTTTGGTTTGCTTCAAATATTTTCCTTGCACAACAATTGAACCTGCACAAACAAGTTCAACAATGTTAAATATATATATAGATGTGAAACTAACCATATAAACAAACGTGCATAAGAAAATTGGAAGTTGGAAGGTCTAACTCAAGTTTAATACAGGTTGTGAAACTTAAATATAGTACTAGAACCTATGGGAAACATAATTCCATTGCTTGTTTCATTCTGTGTTAGCTTCATCCTCTCCTTGCAGCAACGTAATAAATAGTAACTAACGCCTTCCACATTTCCAACCTCTACTACTATTGCAAAAATATGTCCTGCATTTAAAGTGAACTTTTAATTTTAGGAACTTGTAAATATAAATTAAACAAACTTTATTTATGAATTGAGTTTATGAATCCTTTTTAAAATCTACATAAACACACACGTACCAATTTTGATCAAACCTTAAATATGGTCATAATATGTAGAAATCAATTGAATATCATCAAAGCTTTCATCATGAACATCATGTGTGTTTGTAACATTTAGTGGAACCAAATTCCATTCACTAACATATCCACATTTTTGGTTGATACATTCATCATAGTTTTCAGAAATGCGGTCATAACAAAAGCATGAATAATCTCTAGTGTACAATGACCACACATTACTATCCATACTCATAACTGAATGTAGGGATCTTGTTGTGTCTACTATCTTGCATCCATGGATTGATCTTCTATCAACACCTAAACAATAGAGAGGTCACATGTAAATAATAAAGACATATATAAGTTAACTCAAACAATGATCAATAAATTTAAAATTAGTACCTGTTATCTCCTAGAATACTCAAAAGGGTATGACTCAATCTGATCGTGATGATGTGTTATCATGATTTGGCATCATAAAATGCATCTTGCACCACTCAACTACATCATGAGAATTATTTATACAATATCCCCAATAGTCTAGTTGATACTTTCTTAAAGCATGTTTGATACAAGCTCCTACACCATCATGCTCTCCCTTTCCATGTCCACTCTCAAAGAAACTCCAAATATGTGGTATCATTTGGTATCGATGATATCTACATAGTGTGTAAAATGGCCTTGTTGATTTAAATTGTGCTGTACATCCATCTAACCAAAAAAAATGCTTTTCAATTTTGATGCCTTTGTTTTCCAAATATCCAAAAAATGTCTTAAAGAAATGCTCGACAAAATGTATGTCATGCTCTTTATCATCACTAATGTAAAAGTGATTTTCTTTATGACTCGTGCTTCATATGTACTTTCAACACCATCTAAATCTAATTGTGCATGTCAATAAGACACATGTACCATGATAGTCACCTACTCTGTATAGTAATATTATGCTTGAAGTTGTTTTTGAGATACAAAGGAGTAGTTTTCTGCAAAATCAACAACTGATAAAATTATTCCAACTGGAAAAGATTCTTTTTGTATTTGGAATTATTCTGCCTGCCATTTAGATAAAAAAAAAGACATATATATGGTTGAATCAATTTATGAAAATTCTCCATAAATGTTGCAATAGGTATCTCATCTTCTACATATTCCAACCTTGTTGATTCTTTCCTGACTTTTGTTTCAGACTTTATGTACTTGTATCTCTTATATTTTATCATCCTCATCATGTCAGTATCTTCAAGTCTCAAAATAAATTTAGCCAAATCCCTGCATGTTTGACAAGTTCCTCTTATGCAATCTATTTCAGGTATTTCATGATCAATTGATTTGTTACAGAAGATTGATGTTATGAATTGGCTTGGACGTTTAGGAAAATAATTTTGAGAACCACCACTTTCTTCTATCATCTTTCTAAACCCTTGGTAGTAGAGATTGAATTCAATATGATATCAGATTGAATTCAATATGATATCAGATTGAATTCAATATGATATCGACAACAACAAGTTTCAAAAGATTTATTTATCTTTACAAAAAATGGCTTTAATCTTTCAAACATTCTTTGTCCAATCTTAATGTCAGGATTTGAGTTAGAAAATGAAGGATAAAATTTATGTTGTGTGGTGTTCAACCAATGTTTTGTGTGCTAGAAATATTCCTTAGGCCTAGTCCTCTTCTTGATAATGTCTCTTGTATTTGGTGAAGGACGAGTATGATTAGTCCAAAATGACGTAACAAAGTTCCTAACAGTTTCATCAATTCTATCAGACCGAGGATGATGCAGAGGGGTCACAACAAGAAGCTTAAAGTGAAAGCCCACTATTCTATAGAAAATGACAGTACTAATGAGTAAAAGTTCCTCAATTAGTTACCACACTTAAACTATTCTGCAACAAGGTTTTACACCTTCAAGGTTGTCTCTGCAATTCCAATCATACAACCAGTCAACACTCCATTCCTTCTTTAGGATTCAATTCCTAGAGTCCACTAAACATGGACTATTGGACCTTGCTTATTCCTAACTCCTCCCTAGAGGTCAGGTCACACCAAATGCATCCTAAGCATACTTCCCAATCATAAATCACCCCACACCAAACACCCACAAGAAAAATATGAAATTAGGTCTTCAAATTCCAACCAGGCCTATTACTATCTTCTCCCCCAAATAGGCACCAAATGATGGAACTAAGATAGTCAAAATTAAGTTCTTCTCTATTCTACTTCCTGATAGACTTCTAAGAACTTTTTCTAATTTAACAATCCTACACCCTCAACCCAACACCAAACTCTCTAGACTAAATGGCCAGTTTAGACTAGGGCTTAATGTTGAGATACGAGGATGGGATCATGCAACTAGAATAGGTTCTGTGGTGTTTTCTTCAAAGTCCAAAAGACTAGTATTCATCATACCTTTAATTCTACTAGCTTTTTTTAGGGCCTGACTATCTATTACTTAACATTGCTGGCTAAATACATACCAAGTAATTAGCCTAGGGCATCAATTCTTAATGTGCAGGTGTGCAGGTACAGTCACAGGGTTTTGGATCCTTAAAGTACATGGAAGGGGTTTATATTTCTTAAAGTGGCTTTCAAATCCATTGATGGGAATGTAAGATGCTTTGCATTTTATGAGACCAGTCTTTAAAGCTAGGATTTTAGTCTCGAGGCTTCTAAAGTCTAGGTTATTTGTGCAATAAACTCTCAAATAAGTGCAAACCACTAAAATGTTAATGTTGATTCAATCCACAACTACTTATTACAAATGGAAGATCTTGAAAATGGTATTAGTTTTTTCAATGATTAAAAGACAAAGAATACCATAAAACTCCCAGTTTATTGCTAAAATTTCCCACTCGATCCATGCTCTATCTTTAGATGGGTTTTCCCACTTCTAAAATAGAGAATTGAATTAGTTGTAACTACCAAATGGCTGGTTACAACTATTGAAACAAATTACTGTCCTCCCGAGAAACTTTCAAAATGTTGCTTATCATCTTTGACAACATTAAAAAGTTGCATTGATAACTTTCCTAGTTTTGAAATTAAGAGACCAAAAGATCCCCTCATGTTTAGAGAAACACACATGTCTAAGAAATAACTAGTCAATCTAAAATCCTAATCAAAACACTGAACAATATCTTAGGTCTTTTGGAAAACTAAGGATACTCTGGTTTATATTTATACCAAGAGGTCCTTGTCCCCACACTTTGACCATTACATTAGTAATGGATGGTCTGAACAAAACACATCCTTATTATAACACCAAAACAAAACAAAATCCTGAAGCACCAAATAACAAGTATCCTGTAGTGTGTAGGTTCCCTACATAATGCTACCTAGGAGAAAGAAAGAACTCAAGTCCTCTTGACTTGATCATTTGGAATATTGAATCCTGCCATATGCAACTTTGAGTGTGTCATCCAAGTGGCATCTTGGATAGGCTTTCCCTTCCACTGAACCAAGAACTCAAAGTAAGTACCTCTTCTGGTCTTCTTAGCTATCCTCTTCTCAAGAATGCATTCAATCTCTAATGGAAGTGTTGCTGGACTAGGTTCCACCTGGGGAGGGTTAGTAGTTCCTGAAACCAAAACATCATCTAAAGAACCTTTGAAAGGATATGAATCAGATACATTAAAGATAGGAGAGAGACCAATATGTGGTGGAAGATCCAACTTGTAAGCATTTAGACCACATTTCTTGAGTATCCTGCATGGGCCAACCTTTTTCATCAATAGTTTAGTGTATTTCTCCTTTGGCATCCTCTCCTTCCTTAAATGAGCCATTACAAAATCCCCAACTTGAAATTGTAGGTCCCTCCTTTTCTTATCAGTGCAGGATTTTTATTTTTCTATTGTAGATTTGATTATGGCCTTCACCTAGTCATGGATACTTTTCATGACTATTACAAAGTCATCTGCTAGGGCACTAAGCTTCTCTATATCCCAAATGTCTCTGAGCTCCAACAAAACTCTAGGATGGCTACTATAAATGATTTCAAAGGGTGTCTTCCCTGTACTCCTATTGACTGAATCATTGAAAGAAAATTCTTCTTGAGCCAAGATGGTATCCCAACTAGTGCCATGTTCTTGAGTTAAACATCTAAGAAGGTTTCCCAAGGACCTATTTTTCACTTCAGTTTGACCATCAGACTAAGGATGGTATGCAGAGGAAAGACACACATCTGAACCTAGTTTCTTCCACAAAGTTTGCCAAAAATGGCCAAGGAACTTAGGATCCCTATAAGAAATTATGGACCTTGGCAGACCATGCAACCTAAAAACCTCTTTGAACAATATGCCTGCTATATGGGATGCATTATGTGTGGTTTTACACAGTATGAAGTGTGCCATTTTTGAAAACTGGTCAAAAACCACAAAGATATTGTCAAAACCAGATTGTGTTCTAGGAAGGCCAAGGACAAAGTCCATACTAATGGAATCCCAAGGCTTAGATGGAATAGGTAGTGGGGTATAAAGGCCAGCATTTGAAGTAGGAACTTTAGCCATCTAACAAACTAGACATGACTCCACAAACCTTCTGACTTCCGTCTGCAACTTTGGCCAAAAATAAAACCTCCTTACTGATTCTAGCATCTTATCTATGCCAAAGTGTCCTGCCAAACTCCCACAATGTTTTTCCTTGATGATATTTTCCCTTACAGAGCTTTTAGGCACACAAAGTAAGCCACCTTTGAACAAATATCCATCTTGAATCAAATATTCAAAAAATTTAGTATGATACCTGTTAGACATTTCCATGCAAAACTGATAGATGTCTCTGAAGTCTTCATCAGATGCATATAATCCTTTGATGCTTGATATCCCTGCATTCTCCAAAGTGAGGGACTGAATAGTCAAATTCTTCCTACTCAGGGTGTCTACAACCTTGTTTGAAACTCCTTTCTTGTGTTTGATACTAAAAGTATAGGATTGCAAAAATTCCATCCACTTCACATGCCTATGGTGAATTTTTTCTTGCATGTTAAGGAAACTCAAACCATGATTATCCGTGAAAATAATAAACTCTTGTAGAAGTAGGTAATGTCTCCATTTTCTGAGGGATTGGACCATAGTATAGAGCTCCAAATCATAGGTAGAATATTTTTGTTTAGCTTCGTTCAATTTTTTACTAAAGAATGTTATAGGTCCCCCTTCTTGACTGAGGACTCCCCCAATGGCCTTGTTGCTAGCATCACATTCTACCACAAATAACTTGTGAAAATTAGGGAGGTTTAGGACTGGTTGTGTTGTTATTTTATTTTTCAAAAGTTCAAAAGAATCATTGGCTTCTTTGTTCTAGACAAAAACACACTTCCTACCCCCTTTGATGGTGTTTATCATAGGCATACAAATATCACTAAAGTGCCTTATGAACTTTCTATAAAAACTACACAGCCCATGGAAGCTTTTTACCTCTGTTGCAGAAGTGGGAGTGGGCCAATTGATGATAGCATCAACCTTATATGGATCCATTTTCAACCGGCCTTTAGAGATCAAAAACCTAAATAAAATAAGTTCATCCTAGAAGAAAGAACATTTGTTAATGTTTAACTTCAAACTCTCTTCATGAAGCCTTTTAAGAACCATATCAATATGATGAAGATTTTCTACCCTGTCATTGCTGAAAATCAATATATCATCCAAATAGACAACTACAAACTTGTGAAGGAAAGGTTTTAGGACTTCATTCATCGGTTTCATAAAGGTACTCGGGGCATTGGACAACCCAAAAGGCATGACAACCCACTCAAACAACCCTTCATTGGTTTTGAAGGTTGTTTTCCATTTGTCTCCCTCTCTGATCCTAATTTGATGATATCATCTTTTGAGGTCAACCTTGGAAAAGTACTGGTCTCCACCTAAATAGTCCATCAGATCCTCCATTCTAGGCATTGGGAATCTATATCTTATGTTTATTTTGTTGATTGCTCTTGATTTGGTGCACAACCTCCAAGTCCCTTCCTTCTTAGCTGCAAGGACTATCAAGACTACACAAGGGCTTATGCTCTTTCTTATAAAACCTTTGTCAAGTAACTCTTGTATTTGCCTAGCCATTTCTTTATTTTGTTCAGGATTAAGTTTATAAGCAGCTTTATTTGGCAAGACTGAACCAGGTACAAGGTCTATGCAATGGCTTATTTCTCTAATGGGTGGTATAGTATCCTTCTCACTATCTTCAATGATACCTTCATACTAGTTCAATAGATCTATTACTTCTCTTGGACCAACACTCTTCAAGGGTTCCTTAGATCTCACTTCCATTCTAGGTTTTGTTACTTTGGGTCTGACTACTAAGGAAAAATAGGGTATGTTGTCTTCCTTAAGACCTTTAAGGAACTCTTTCTCCCCAACCATCAAAATAGTGTTATTTATAGCTTTATCCTTGTTGTCTTCTAATAGTGGTGTCATAGTATAAGTGTCCCCACCCTTGGTTAAGGTATAGACATTTTCTTCCCCATCATGTTGGGCCTTGGTGTCAAATTGTCAAGGTCTCCCTAAAAGGAGATGACAGGTATCCATCGTTACAATATCATAGATAACTTTGTCTTTATATTCCCCAATCTAAAAATCTACCCAACATTGTTCATTGATTACAGTCTGTTGTTCTTTTCTTAACCAAGAGACTTTATAAGGTCTAGGGTGTGGTATTCATTTTAAGCCAATTTTATCCACAAATTTAATTCATGCTAAATTTTTAGTAGAACTAGAATCTACTATTACTTTACATATCTTCCCTCTTACCTTGCAGGTGGTTTTGAGGATGACTTTCCTTTAGGGGTGCTCTTGCTTAGGTGGCATTAGGAGTGATTGATTGAACATCAAGCACATGCCAACTTCTAGTCCAACTTTCTTGGAAGAAGATGTTGTAGTATGGTAGGAAGAGGAACTTTGACAGTCCTCATCTTGGGCTAATTGCACTCTTATGTCCCCTTGATGCTGGCTAGCTTTCTCAGTGCATTTGAAAGACTAATGTCCTACTTGACTACAAGAAAAAAACCTTCCTATGAAGACACTTGCTCCTCTACCACCAACTCTTCCTCCTTCATGTGGTCTCCTTCCTCTAGAAGAACCTCTGTGACCTACTTTAGATTTTTTCCTCAGATTTTTGTTTTCTCCTTGATGGTTAGGAGAAGGGCCTCTACTTATGAACCTACCCCTACCTCTTTGGTTATTTCCTCTTCCTCTACCATGTTTCTCACCTCTCCTCTTGTGTTTATCTTCATTTTTTAGGGCCAAGTTATAGAATTGATGTACTAATCCTAGGGTGATTAGGGTTAATTCATCATAAATGCTATATTTTAAATTGTTCACATATCTTGCTAACTCTTGCTTATTTGTTTCATACACTTTAGCCCTAAGAGTCAAGTTATGAAACTCTTGAGTATAAGTACTTACATCCATGTCCCGCTATTTAAGGTTCTATAATCTCTGATGGATCATCACCTCATAGTCTTCAAGTACAAATTGCTTCCTGATTTTCATCCTCATTCTCTTCCATGTAGAAGTCCACTCCTTGCCTTCATCCACCCTTTCTCCTTGCAAGAAGTTCCACCAACTCAAGGCAGGGCCTTTGAGTTTTTCTTTAGCAATCCTGATCCTTTGGTTAGCATGGATTGCTTCACATTCAAAATAACTATCCAACACCTCCAACTAGTCTATGCATTCATTAGGGTCCAATTTCCCTTGGAATATAGGTAGCTCTGCTTCACCTTTCTTCCCAACCCTTTCAACTACTACCAGGAGAGGTCTCTGATCTGCAGGGATGTTGTCTTCATCTGATGCTTCTTCTTCTTCCCCTTTGGACTCTTCATTATCTCCCCTCTTGGCCTTGGTTTTAAGTTTATCTATCTCCCTTTTCATGGCTCTATTTTCCCATCTAACTACTTGACTTTCAACCATCTGCTCCTTCACCAATTTTTCCAATTTGACATTGGTGATCCTTAAAGGGATCTCTCTCCTAGTCTTCTCCTCCATTAGACATGTTGTCTTTTCTTCCAAATCAAGGCCTTAGTGGCTCTAATACCACTTGATGTAGAGGGGTCACAACAAGAAGCTTAAATTGAAAGCCCACTATTCTACAACAAATGACAGTACTGATGAGTAAAATTTCCTCAATCAGTTACCACACTTAAACTATTCTGCAATGAGCTTCTACACCTTCAAGGTTGTCTCTACAATTCTGATCACACAACTAGTCAACACTCCATTCCTTCTTTAGGATTCAACTCCTAGAGTCTACTAAACATGGACTATTGGACCTTGCTTATTCCTAACTCCTCCCTAGAGGTCAGGTCACACCAAATGCATCCTAAGCATACTTCCCAATCATAAATCACCCCACACCAAACACCCACAAGAAAAATGTGAAATCCAGGTCTTCAAATTCCAACCAGACCTGTTACTATCTTTGCCTCCAAATAGGAACCAACTGATGGAGCTAGGACAATCAAAATTAAGTTCTTCTTCTCTATTCTGCTTCCTAATAGACTTCTAAGAACTTGTTCTAATTTAACAATCTTGCACCCTCAACCCAACACCAGACTCTCTAGACCAAATAGCCAGTTTAGACTAGGGCTTAATGTTGAGATACGAGGATGGGGTCATGCAACTAGAATAGGTTCTATGGTGTTTTCTTCAAAATCCAAAAGACTAGTATTCATCATACCTTTAATTTTTATGGCTTGTTTGAGGGCCCGACTATCTATTGCTTAACTTCATCGGCTAAATACATAGCAAGTAATTAGCCTAGGGCATCAATTCTTCATGCATGGGTGTACAAGTACAGTCATGGGATTTTGGATCCTTAAAGTACATGGAAGGGGTTTACATTTCCCAAAGTCGCTTTAAAATCCATTGGTGGGAATGTAAGATGCTTCATATTTTATGAGACCAGTCTTTAATGCCAAGATTTTAGTCCTGAGGCTTCTAAAGTCTAGGTTATTTGTGTAGTAAACTCTCAAATAAGTGCAAACCACTAAAATGTTATTGTTGATTGAATCCACAACTACTTATTACAAACATAAGATCTTGAAAATGGTATAAGTTTGTTTGATGATTAAAAGACACAGAGAATACCATAAAACTCCCAGTTTATTGCTAAAATTTCCCACTTGATCCAATCTCTGTCTTTAGATGGGTTTTCCTACTTCTAAAATAGAGAATTGAATCAGTTGTAACTACCAAATGACCAGTTACAACTATTGAAAGAAATTACTATCCTCCCGAGAAACTTTCAAAATGTTGCTTATCATCTTTGACAACATTAAAAAGTTGCATTGACAACTTTCCTAGTTTTGAGATTAAGAGACAAAAACATCCCCTCATGTTTAAAGAAACACACATGCCTAAGAAATAACTGGTCAATCTAAAATCCTAATCAAAACACCAAACAATATCTTAGGTCTTTTGGAAAACTAAGGATACTCCATTTTATATTTATACCAAGAGATCCTTGTCCCCACACTTTGACCATTACATTGGCAATGGATGGTTTGAACAGAACACATCCTTATTATAACACCAAAATAAAACAAAATCCTAAAGCACCAAATAGAAACTATCCCATAGTGTATAGGTTCCCTATACCAGAGGAGCTCTACACATTAGTGCCCAATTACCTTCCAATGTAGTATCATCCAAATTGATTCTTCTTTTCAAATAGTGTGTCATTGTCTTCCTACTGTACCTGATCTGAGATGAAAGTGAAGAAATTTGTCTTCTTTGGGACATGTTTTTATTTAAAATATATGTCAGTATCACTCTTCTTGAAATGGACCTATTTGTAGATGTAGTTGTTTTTCCAATGGAATGCAAACCTTCCTTAACACTGTCAACAATATTTTTTTTTATGTTACTTGATTTTAACTTTTTCAAACTTTCATCTATACCCAACAATTTTAATGGCTCTTTTAACTCATCTTTAAGAAGTGTAATTGATAACAGTTGAGTTTTTTCAATTGTGCCAAGATTCTCAAATTGTTTCATTATTTGCTTAGACTTGTTATTTAATGCCCTCTTCGTAATATTTATGGGTTGTTTAGCATAATCTCTCAATTTTTCCACATCCATTTCAATTAAATGATCTATGCTTTTACAAAAAATTTCTCTTCAAATGTTGGAGTATACTATCATTCACATATGTTTCTTGCACTTCCATTGCAAATAAAATAAAAAAATTATCTTAATATCGCATCTTAAGGGGACCTTAATGAAATAAGTATTTGCAAGCTCTTGAACATGTCAAACATATAATAATTTATACACTAATGAGAGAAACACATACTTGTTTGACCTTGGGTTCATTCAACTTGGGATGCCCTTGTCCAACATTTTCATCATCAAAGGCTGCATGTACACAACAAAAACAATAACTTCTTAAGGGGAAAGACCCAAAATGTATATTCACCAATAAGAGACTAAATCGAGATAGTGCGAGAGAGTCACTAAGAGAGAGAGAGAGAGAGAGAGAGAGATGTGTCCTTGTTTGATAGTCTAAGAGTTGTACTTGTTAAGCTTGCGATGACCCTTCTCCAACTTCTGAAGGTTGGGCTTGTTGAGCTTGTGATGACCCTTCTCCAACTTCTAAAGGTTGGGCTTGTTGAGTTTGTGATGACCCTTCTCCAAATTTTGAAGGTTGGGCTTGTTGAACTTGTGATGACCCTTCTCCAACTTCTAAAGGTTGGGCAACTTGTTGAGCTTGTGATTCTTGAGCATTTCCTACATGTATGAAGTATAAATTATTAAACAAAAACTTTTGAGTCTAATTGGGTCTAATTAAGTGGTAGTTTATTCATAATTGAGTCTAATTGAGTCTAATTAAGTGATAATTTATTCTAATTGAGTCTAATTGGGTTCTAATAGGTCATAATTGGTCCTAATTGGGTCTAACTTGATTCTAATAGGTCATATTAGATCCTAATTGGTTCTAATTAGTCCTAATAGGGTCTAATTGGTCATAATTAGTCATAATTAGTCCTAATTGGTCCTAATTGAGTCTAATTGGGTCTAATTAGGTCTAATTGAGTCTAATTGATCCTAATTGATCCACATTGGTCCTAATTTCAAGTCCTAATTACTCCTAATTGGGTCTAATTGAGTCTAATTGGGTCTAATTAGTCCTAATGAGTCATAATTGGTCCTAATTAGTCCTAATTGGGTCTAATTAAGTGCTATTTTTTTCTAATTGAGTCTAATTGGGTTCTAATAGGTCATATTAGGTCCTAATTGGTTCTAATTAGTCCTAATTGGGTCTAACTGGTCATAATTGGTCATAATTGGTCCTAATTGGGTCTAACTGGGTTCTAATAGGTCATATTAGTTCCTAATTGGTTCTAATTAGTCCTAATTGGGTCTAATTGGTCATAATTGGTCCTAATTGGATCTAACTAGGTTCTTATAGGTCATGCTAAGTCCTAATTGGTTCTAATTAGTCCTAATTGGTCATAATTGGTCATAATTGGTCATAATTGGTCATAATTGGTCCTAATTGGGTCTAACTGGGTTCTAATAGGTCATATTAGGTCCTAATTGGTTCTAATTAGTCCTAATTGGGTCTAATTGGTCATAATTGGTCATATTTGGTCCTAATTAGGTCTAACTGGGTTCTAATAGGTCATATTAGGTCCCAATTGGTTCTAATTAGTCCTAATTGGGTCTAATTGGTCATAATTGGTCATAATTGGGCCTAATTGGGTTCTAATAGGTCATATTAGATCCTAATTGGTCCTAATTCAGTCTAATTGGTCCTAATTGAGTCTAACTGGGTATAATTAAGTCTAATTGAGTCTAATTGATCCACATTGGTCCTAATTTGAAGTCCTAATTGGTCCTAATTGGGTCTAACTGGGTTCTAATAGGTCATATTAGGTCCTAATTGGTCCTAATTGAGTCTAATAGGTTCTAATAGGTCCTAATTGGTTCTAATAGGATCTAATTAAGTCTAATTGGTTCTAATAGATCGTATTAGGTCAATAATTTGTCCTAATTGAGTCTAATTGGTTCTAATAGGTCCTAATTGGTTCTAATAGGATCTAACTGAGTCTAATTGGATCTAATTGACTCTAATTGGATCTAATTGAGTCTATTTGGTCCTAATTGAGTCTAATTAGGTGATAATTTATTCTAATTGAGTCTAATTGGGTTTTAATAGGTCATATTAGGTTCTAATTGGATCTAATAGGTCCTAATTGGATCGAATAGGTCATATTAGGTCCTAATTGGATCTAATAGGTCCTAATTGGATCGAATAGGTCATATTAGGTCCTAATTGGATCTAATAGGTCCTAATTAGTTCTAATAAGATATAATTGAGTCTAATTGGATCTAATTAGATCTAATAGGATCTATTGGATCTAATAGGTCATATTAGGTCCTAATTGGATCTAATAGGTCATATTAGGTCCTAATTGGATCTAATAGGTCATGTTAGGTCCTAATTAGATCTAATAGGTCCTAATTAGTTCTAATAAGATCTGATTGAGGCTAATTGGATCTAATTGGTTCTAATTGCATCTAATTAGGCCCTAATTGGTTCTAATAGGTCATATTAGGTCCTAATTGGTTCTAACTGAGTCTAATTAGGTGCTATTTGGTTCTAATTGATTCTAATTGGGTCGACTAATAGGTCATATTAGTCCTAATAGGTCCTAATAGGTCCTAATAGGTTCTATTAAGTCCTAATTAGTCCTAATAGGTCCTATTAGGTCATAATTGGTTCTAATTGAGTCTAATTTGATCTAATTGAGTCTAATTGGATCTAATTGGATCTAATTGGATCTAATTGGTTCTAATTGAGTCTAATTAGGTCCTAATTGGTTCTAATAGGTCATATTAGGTCCTAATTGGTTCTAATTGAGTCTAATTAGGTGCTAATTTATTCTAATTGGTCCTAATTGGTTCTAATAGGTCATATTAGGTCCTAATTGGATCTAATTGGTTCTAATTGAGTGTAATTAGGTCCTAATTGGTTCTAATTGAGTCTAATTAGGTCCTAATTAAGTTTCTAATTGGTCCTAATTGGTTCTAATTAGTCCTAATTGGTTCTAATTAGTTCTAATTGAGTCTAATTGGTCCTAATAGGTCCTAATTAGTCCTAATTAGTCCTAATAGGTCCTATTAGGTCCTAATTAGTCCTATTAGGTCCTAATTAGTCCAAATAGGTCCTATTAGGTTCTAATTTGTTCTAATTAGTTCTAATTGGTCCTAATTGGGTCTAATTGGTCCTAATTGAGTCTAATTAGGTGCTAATTTATTATAATTGAGCCTAATTGGGTTTTAATAGGTCATATTAGGTCCTAATTTGTTCTAATTGAGTCTAATTAGATGCTAATTGATTCTAATTGATTCTAATTGGGTCCTAATAGGTCCCATTAGTCCTAATTAGTCCTAATAGGTCATAATTAGTCCTAATAGGTCCTATTAGTCCTAATTAGTCCTAATAGGTCATAATTAGTCCTAATAGGTCATAATAGATCCTAATTAGTCCAAATAGGTCCGCATTTAGGTCTAGTTAAGTCTAATAGGTACAATATCACATTTACATGAACATTAAGACAAGTCTTAACCATCAACTTAAAATATCTAGAGAGAAACATCTTAGACATACCTTGTTTTCGATGATGATATCTTTTTCATGATTCTTCACGTAGTCTTTGTTCAATCTCTTCTGAATAATGTTGTGTACTTTTATTTAGCCTTCTCTTTTTATTTCCCATCACAACTTAGAAAATTATTTTGTGCCAAAATATCTTCCTTCTCCTATTTATGCAAATTATTTTATAGGTTTCAGATTTATGAAATGAAAAAAACATACATTTATTTATACTTAATCCTTATTAACCAAAAATGACACTAAAAAGGCCGACATAGGTTTCTATCGAAAGTCAAAGTTAACTTTCGATAGAAACTAACTGACTTTCTATTGAAAGTATTTTAGTAATGACTAGGAATTGCTTTTTTTGGGAAAGTACTTTTGATAGAAATTACTTTCGATCAAAAGTCAAAAGTTTTGATCGAAAGTGCCTGGTTTAGGCCATGGTTGCAAGTTTTGAAGAAATTTTGAGAATTTCATGGCTTCGGGCCTCAAGCACACTGATCAAATGGAAGAATAAGAAGATGTCCTTTTGCATACAACATGTACATAGAACTATCTTTCTAATGATTATATATTTGACTATTTTTGAATTTATTATGTGTATAGTTTTTGACGTTAAACAAATGTAGGTTTTTTATCAAATATAAACCTCTGAGTTTGATGTTCAATGAAAAATAGTAAAAAAAGGAAATTTTTTTTGAAAAATAACTCTACCCTCCATATTCAAGTCTACTTTCTATTAAAAAAATAAATTTGAAATTTGATAAATACACAATACGTTATAAGCTATGTAGTCAAGGTATGTCAAAATTATGGTTTAGTCAACTTCAAACATTAATAAAATATGCAATAATAGTGATAATGTTGTCAAACCAATTGCATTCCCTTCGTATGGATACTAAAAAAACTAAATTCAAAAGAATCACATTCATATCTATTTTACAAAAAAAGTTATGCTCTATCAAAACAATGTTACTATTTGAAAATGACATTTTCAGCACCATACCAATTTTCATGGGAGAAAGAAAAAAGTATTCAAATAAATTTTAAAAAAAAATTTAAAAATATATTTATAATCTAGACATAAGAAAAAAGTATTCAAATAAATTTTAAAAAAAAATTTAAAAATATATTTAGAATCTAGACATAAAATCCTAAAAGACTCTAATTTACTTCATCCTCTGATTTTGAATGGCTCAATGACAATATGCATCTGAATCTGAAAGTTTTCTCAAAATGTAGAGTTCAGTGTCTGTTCAAGCAAAAAAGTGTAACCCACTATTGTGGGCTCACCCCTCAATTAGTTATATAACCATATAATTTATTTTGAATTTTGATTATGTTAAGCTTTTCATCTCTAATTTTTTTGTATGTATGTCTAATTTTTGTCAAAAACCAATGTGTAGTATTTTGGGCATAGATTTTGGCTCATTCATTGAATTTTACAACAAGTTACTTTTTAAAAAACTAGACTCCATTATACACACTTTTTAAAAAAATGATTTTCAATTAGTTTTCAATGATTTCTAGGGGGAGCACATAGAAATTTCATGTTTTTAGGATGTGTGCAATTCAAAAATTTATAAAAAATTATAGGTTCCTCAAAAAAGTAGCCAAAATATCTAGGATAAACTACGTGGTGTTAGCTAACTTCTCACTGGAGTGATTTAAGAAATTCAAAAAAAAAAAAAATATTTTAGGGGGAGCACACCATATGTAATGTTATGTTTTTTCACAAAAAATACGACCACTTTTTGTGCTCCCCCTTTTTGAGGGCCTTAAGCTACACCATTTTTAAAATAAATTAGTAGTTTAGAAACTAGATTCAAAGTATTACAACTCTTGTTCTTGTCGCATCTTAAAATTTTGAGTCTTACTATCTTCAATTTCTTGTTGAAGTTCAGAGTTTATTGATTTTAGAAAAAAAAAAAAAAAGGTGGCATCTTATACCCCTTTTTGGTCCCCCATCTTTGTGCACTTACCCCATGCATTCAAAAGATAAAATTGCTCTTTAGGTTGGTTACAAAACAAACTTGATATAAACTCCTTTATAGTTTGAGGTGGTATATTTATACCACATTCCTATAACATTTTATTTGTATGCATAGTAGAATGGATAGATCAAAAAATATCATAATGATAATGAAATTGAACATGATTTTTTCAACAAGGTGATTATTTCCTTGTTAATCCTTACATACCTCAGTTTACACTTTTCAAAAGATCTTTGACTAATACTAATAGTTAACACCTTATCATCCACAAATTGTTTATAAAATTCAGTTTGAGTCATATCCAAAAGGTGTTTTGGATGTGGATCATGAGATTTTGAATTGACTCTTAATTTAAGAACATCTCTGGCATTAGGGGATACTCTTGTATTATCATGCCAAAAAAATTTAATCAAAGTTTTGACTTCACCAGTAAGTTTCATGTCAGACCTTAGGAGTCTGCCACTAAAAGTCCATAAATGGTTTGCCGGATCACTTTCAAAGCTAACTCTTCTATTTATAGCTCTTGTTAAAGTCTTACAATAAATATTAGGATATCCACTTATGTTTAAAATCATTCTTTTATCAATAGTAGTTTTTTTTACTAAAGTTGTTGTTATTGCTCATCGTATCACACTACTATCTTTAAAATGACTTTTCTTTCCAATTGTGTCAAAGGAACTAGCAACAGTTGATACAACTTGTTTTAGAGACTCATCCTTCTTCTTGGATTTCACATAAATACCTAACCTCTTCATCACTTTTTTGCATTTTAGACAATTTAATTAATTGTAACATTAATTGACATTGAAACACAAATTTCTTATTATAAAAAAATTGTCTAAACAATCTTGTCGCATGTGTCCTAATCTATCTCTATGAAACCAAACCATGTAGATTATCTAGCATATCATTTTTTATTTGAAATTGTTCATTCATTTCATTATCATTCAAAGGATTTTCTTTCTCAATCAGTGTTTCTATGTCTACATCCACATTGTTGATTTCAATTTAAATTGGTATTTGATTTTTAGTTTCAATCAGGGTTTGACTTTTAGCTCCTTTATCATTATGATTAACATTACTAATTTGTGGAATTTGATGTGCAATTAAATTTATTACTCTATTTTTAGGAATAAAATTTAAATCATTTATATTGTAACCTTCTTCTAAAAAATGATGATGTCATGCCCCGCAAGGGAACTAGGGAAGAGAACAAAGATTCTCTTTGTAAGAGAAAACCTAAGTAATGACTTATGAAAAATTTTGAATTTAAAAAAGAATTAATTAAATAAACAAAACAGAGATTAACTTAGATTCCTCCAAGGTTCCCTTTCCATTTAAATGCATGATTCATTCAAGTCCATTAAATAAACTAACAACAAGATTTATTTCTCAAAGCAAACTACATCATATCTTTAAGAAATAAAAAGTATTTTCATTTCAACTTTCCATTTAAAACCATCTACATTCCTAAGTATTCCTTATGAACCATATAACTTTTAAATCAAATAGAATTCATCTAGCTCATTTGATATGTTGCAAATAATACATTTGTTCTTCAATAGCCTTTTCACTTAATCAACAATAATGAAAACATACTACATAACTTGAAATGTTACAAAATCCTTTTCTTTTCCAAAATACATCTTAAACATAAAGTTCACATTTCCCTTTCCCTTTTTCCTATATCTACCCATTCCAAATACATAATTTTGAAATATGTTAATGATTACATTACATTCATCTCCTCTTGGGAGGTAACAATAAATTTACATCATGAAAGATAAATACAAATCTTCTTCCTTGAAAACTAAAACATAAGCAAGCACGAATCCTTACGCACTACATCTACAAAAGATATCTTGATAAAAGATTTACCACCCAACCATGTGGATACCAAAAGGCCCACTCCCCCATGCTAGGAGATAAACACCAAGGTCCACAAAGAAGGAATAGCTAGGCCATACCTAGGGTTGGGTAACCTTTCCCAAATAACAATGAAAAGAAGATCGAAGTACAAATATTTTCCCCAAAGGTTCTAAGGCTTCGTAGAAACTCTAAGCAACAACCTAAGTGAGTGTCATTGCATAGCCCTCACCCCTTGGGTTGTCCTAGTACTAGCCACTCTGGGCCCCGGCCCCCAAGTAGACACATGCAGAACTGAATGCCTTTCATACAAAAGAGTGCCATTCGATTGTACCTATGCATAGGCACCTTCTCCCACTCCCATCCATAGCCTTTACTATCACTAATGGCATGTTTGAGGCACATTTAATATTTTTACATGTTTGAACCCATTCCCATAAGTTTTAAATTAAGTTATCACTTATTAAAATAACTCTTTACTCAGTTATCCTGGTACTAGCCACTCACTTAGTGTTCTTAGGTTTTCTACCCTTAACCCACACATCAAAAATACATCATACATGAAATAAAACACATCATAAACACTTTCAAGAATAGAAAAGAATAGGATAGTTTAGGGGTGTTTAGGAAAATCAGGAGTGGTTTAGGGAGACCTAGGATAGTCCTGATCCTCCGGACAATCCCAAACCCTAACCCTACTTCCTACACACATCCTAACCCTCTTAAGGCATCTAAATGCATCATATAACCTTCATCAAACAAGAAATGATCACAAATCAAGTTTACACAAAATTTCTATATGGTTTATACAAATTTCCATAAGCCTAAAATTTAACTAAGTCTGAATTTTTAAGAAATCTCAAAATTAGAAATTGTATCTTAACTCCCATGAATCTGAAACCTATCACAATCATCTCAGAAGGTACCTAAACCCTTTATACAAGTATAACTTGAAGAATAAGAAATTAAACTACGTAAGTTATAATTGTATAAAACCTATTTTCCCTCGGCCTATTTTCCCTCGACTAACACTAATCTGCTTGGCTAACACTAGTTGCTCAGGTACCACTAAATTGCTCAGTTAGTACTAACTTTCTCGATCATCACTAAACTTCTCAGTCATCACTAGATTACTCGGTTAATACTAAACTACTCGGTCATCACTAGACTGCTTGGTCAATACTAAACTACTCGGTCATCACTAAGCCGACTACTAGAAACTACAAAAATGACTGTCAACTCTGACTTGCGGGTAAAACTGGGCATTATGGGGACAATGGTTGCCTAATTTGGGCATGACCCATTTCAGATTTCCTAGTTTCCCTTCAAAAATGGCCCATCAATCCCTCCTATCTATCTTAACAAATCTATTCTAGATCTGGACAAGAAAAGTGGTACAAAAACATATATGAAACTGTAGGGTTGAATTACTAGTTCTAAATACTGGAAGCACTCATGGATATTTTGAAAAGTAAGGAGATAAGAAGGAGTATACTAAGGATTCTATAGATTCTTACAAATGCCTAAATATTCGTATACACTCAATACAGGAAATAAATCCATTCAACATGATCCTACTCTTCAAATCACTAATATAGGCACAATGATATATAACACAACATTCTATAATTTACATCAACAATGAATATACAGAGAAACATTCAACCAGACATTCATCATTTCATATCACAAAGGAGAGATAACTCTTAGGATGAATTCCAACCTGGAGTCCTGCGGAGATTCGGATGATGAAGACCAGTCCAATCCTCTCAACCCTTTCAACACTCCTTCAAATCCTCTTGGGTGCAATCTCCAGCCTCTTCCAGAAATAACCAAATGCCACTCTCAGAGAATAATGAATTTCTCTCCTCACAAATATAATATTCCTATAAGCATAATACTAATCTTGTTATCTTTTCTTTCTGAATCCACTCCTATCCAACCCCCTCTCAAACAGGAAATCTTTCATGTATATAGAATAGAGGAGGTGGTTGCATAGGTAATCCAACTGATGCAACCATCCCAACTATAGAGTTATTAATTAATTAACATAGATTGTAAAACCATTCCCGAGAAGGAATAAATAACTTTTATTTAATAGAACTATAAATCTATGCCTTCTAAATTTAAGGGTGGCAAAACTAGTCAATATTATTTCTAGGGATAATTTACTAATAACCATGGTAAAAGAATTTACCAACCATATTTTCCATTTAAATGAAAGTAACATAATTTAATTAATTTATTATATAATAATATATATTTATATATGTATTCATAGGCATATGTGTGCACCCATATGCTTATGGTACATATACCACAAGTAAGATACATTATTTAAATATTATAAATATCATTATTATAAAACATATCATTTATTCATACACTTATCCATATTCTTTTACAAAATACAATAGTGATATATAAGGTGAAATATGCCACTATTATTCAAACATTTATTATTATGGATATTATAAAACATATTAATACCATAAATTCTTCACTATTATTGATATTAAAACCACATCAATAATCTACTAATAAAATTGAACATACTATAAAGACAATTAGAGCCACCATACACAAAACCTCATTCTCAATGAATGCAAAAGACAAGGAACCAAAACCAACAAACTAAGAGAACACAGCAATACATCATACATGCAAGGAACTGACTCAGAAACTCCCCACCTAAGGATAAAAGGATCAGAGGTAGAGTCCCTTTCTATGGAACCTGGTGATATCTCCATAACAAAAACAATGATCAAGGATTTTGAGGGATCGCTCAGACCTGTGAAGCCAGGTGGAGATGATACCTGATACCTACAATCCTGCATCACCAAGATGAGATACATATATACATATGGATATACATACACATCAAATATACACAAACAGATGACCAGGATCGATACATCATGTGGACCTCAACTAAGTGAGTAACTATGACTTCGTCCTGAGTCATGAAGACACATCAAACACATATCCATAAAACATAAAACATCATGATAATGGCTAGATTAAAATCCTTGGGTTAGCTCCATAAAACATATAAAGATAGATGGTTTTCTAATTTCATAAACATATAAATGATAACCATGAATGAGCATATTAATCATCTAATAAACATATCATCATCCATAAAACATAAATGTAAATGTATAGTTCTAACCATCATAATAGAATGTCCAAATCAAAAAGTCCAAGTATCACCATAGGAGAGAGTATTACAGATGAACTTCTTTATCAAAATAATTTATATTTGGCTATGAAGACATACCTGTGTCCAATACTGGATTAGAAGATGCACCTAAATTTTTTTCTTCAACCTCTGCATCCATCATGGTGTCTTCATTGTCTTCCTCTTCTAAAATAATTGTTAAACTCAATGCTCCCACATTATGTTAGGAATAATAGTCCATAATACAACTGAGAAGGGGGGGTGAATCATTTATATAATAGTAAAAACTTTAAACTTTAAGCACCAGCAATATCAAATCCAATGAACACAATGAATGCCAAAAAAATAACATAATATTTTGGTCTCGGGGAAACCCTGTTAAAGGTAAAAACCCTAGTGGGAATTAGCACCCACAAATAATGTACTAAGAGTATAGTTATCCTTGTTAGAAGATATAGCCCTGTTAGGAGCTTATTGAAACATTACAGTATATAGTCCTTGTTAGAGGACAAACCCTTTTAGGAGTCAAGAACAAAAGGGAGGGCTCACCACTGAAGGCTCACTGTCCAAAGAAGGTTAAGTCCACCTTCAGAACTCATTGTTCACAACACAAGTGTATATGAAGAAAAAAAACAATCTTTTGAATTGTTCGGCAACAACTGTCTTTGCTTGATCAGTTCCAATGAAATCCACCAAAAAACCTTTTCTCTACATATAGTAGACACAAGCTCACAGCTTTCATAACCTCTCTATATCATCTTCTACTCATTCATATCTATTCTAAAGAAAAGACATTTCATTTATACCTTATTACAATTCTCATAAGCAAGTCATCCCATAAGGCTTTCCTAATTACAAATAATTATATAAACACTTGCTAAGATACACACGGTATCTAAAAAAAGTCTACAATGATTACATTACAACAATTAAGGACCAACATCCTTAATTTAAGTTCACCATCTATCACACATGCTACATCTCTCTAGTTGGCTTCTAAATAGATCACCTTCCAGAGTACAGGCCATATTTGACGCCATCCTTCATTCTATACCTTGTGTAGTTCATAGAACATTCTTCAATACTCTATCTTTCATCTCTAAAGTTCACATGCACTGATTCCACATCACTTGAAAGCTATACACAAAGCTCATAGACTAACTCTGTCAATTCTCACTATCACAGTCAGTGACCAATCTTAACCAAAACATTTGTAACTCATCCAATATGAAGCATTACATGATACAATCTTGGATACAAGATCACAACACATTCCTGAACTCTTATCTATCTTCATAGAATCTGAAACATCTTTACAATGTATGTACACTGTGATAACCAGTTTAATCTCCTCACATAAACATATGTTGACATCAGTGACAAAACACAAATGAAGACAGCATGAGTGCCTATTTAGTAACATAGTGATTAAACATATTAAATGTCTCAATCACGTATCCATGCATTAGCAATATCCAACACTTTAGTTTTCGAAGTGTTTCTCTTCTTTCCCGTTGTCATTTTCCCTCCTCAATTCTCAAAACCTTCCTTAGCCTCTTTCTACATTTCTTTGATCTCATTTTTGCACCAAGATTCGAGTTCAAATTATTCTTTTCATGTCAGATCCAAAAAGGAAAAAGAAAAGAGAATGTTGATCAAAGTATTCTATTTGTAGTATGGGTAATTAAAAAAAATGATTGAATACTCATCAGTAATTGAGATCAGGCCCACAGTCCTTTTTTTGGCTACAACGACTCTTTATAAAATGGGAACCCCTTATTTAAATGAAACAAGCACCTATTTTTTAACTTCACAAAATGGGTGTCTATTTTTTAAAAAACATAGGTGCCCGTTTTGTAAAACTATGAGCAGGAACTGTACTCATTGGCTTGATTTTTGGTTCAAGATAGCCTTGGTGGGACCAAGCCTATGCTTGGCCCTGCAAAAATATGGCTAAGCCATTACAGTATAAAATTTCTTCCTTGCCATAATTTTTTGGACACCTTCCCAAATGAATTTGTTGATAAAATGAAATCCCATTTTAGTTCTTATTATGCAGATTATAGAAATACAAATTTTATTGTGATATGAGAAATATGTTAATATGATTTAGAACAATAGAGAGGGGGGGTGAATCATTTGTTCTCAAGTCTAGATGTATAAAAAAACATTCAAAACTTTTCAACAAATCAGATCTAACAACCAACACCTACTTGGTCATCACTGATTGCATAATAGAAACATATAACATTGTAGTCCACTACCTAGTTGTATCTAACTTGTAAAACACAAAAATGATTAAACCAAAACATTCACACAAGCATTGACACTAGGATTTATAGTGGAAACCCAATTTTGGAAAAACCACTTTGTAACATGCTACTATTATTTTCACTCTTCTAAAGTGAGCTCGGTTAAAAGCCAACCCTATCAAAGGTTACAATACACGCTGTCAGGTGTGACCCAGTTAAAGGATTTCAATCACTCTGTTAGAAGTGAGCCTTGTTATAGGACTTACATACACTCCATTAGAATGCAACCTTGTTCAAAGGATTTAAACATATGACTGTTAGGTCAACCTCTGTTAAAAGGATTTTGACTATTACAATGGTTAGAAAGTAGCAGCAGTATTGATCTGAAAAACATACAACTCACTTTGCAAATATCAGATCCAATTCCATACACATAGGCTATTTTATTGACTGTGAACCTTTTCCATCTCCATCATTGATCTACTCAAAACTTTCCTTCAAGCAATCACCACACTTCTCCTTCACCCTTTTCTACTTATACATTCAATAACATCTACTGATCTTCCAACATCCTCTTTTCACCTATGCACACACATACCTAATGCTTAGGTTCCCTTAAAACTTCCACAATTAGGTTAACTCATCTTTTTTCACTTAATCTCCTTCGTAGATCTTAGGGTTAGGTCAGATTCATTGAATCTACCCACTTTATGTTCTTTGACTTCTTTTCTAGAAACATCTCAAATCTCTTAAAGATTTACAATAAAATATTTTACAGTGCATTCAATGCTTTCATACAATCAATAAATAAAGTCAACATATTTTACATAATCTAAGAATTCAACAATATCGGCTGGAAATCTGAATTCTCTTCAAATATAAAAATACTGATGCTTGGTCAATACTGTGTTCAACTTCTCAGTCTTCACTTAGAAAGCTCAGTCAATACTAAAAATTGTTTCCTTAGATAACACTGTCTTCCTTGGCAATTAACCGATGTTCAGTCAACACTAACTTTAGTCGGCATACACTAACTCAGTCGACACTAACATCACTCAGCTTAAACTAGATTTCTTCATTTTTGCTCGGTTAAGCCTACCAGTTTAGTCTTCATTATTACTAAGATAAACAATACATTATATCATTATTATGCAACATAATCAAGTACTCTTTGAAGTATCAAAATAACTCAATGTTTCCTTAGGTGCTATTGTTACTGATGCAGGAGCATCCTGGGTGTAAGAGCAATCTTGCATCACCCAAAAATATTTCTGTTTTTAATTCAATAAGGGCTATCCTGTGCAGAGCTGCTATTTTTGGAAAGTTACTATTTTTGGTAATTTTTGTCTGTGCTTAGAATGATCTAATTTCTTTCTTGGAGGTTCATTTTGGTCGTATAAGTCTGCGAGTAAAGTTTCATGGCTAGATCAAGTGTATATTAGAAGATATTGAAGATTTTCAGTATTGGCAGCAGGGTACAGAAACTTTGAACTCAGTTTTGAAGGCTTTAGAGGCCCCGGATGAGGTTGAAAATTTGCGTGACGGGCGCTTGCGCAGTTCAAGCCTGTAGAGCACTTCGTGGCATTTCCGAAATGGGGTTATAATAGCCGAGCGGGTCAACTGGTGATGACTTATGGTCTTCGAAAGTTGGGCCACCTGAAATGGCAGAAAATAATTTTCTTCAAAATTTTTGTTCGGGTTTCAAAGGTTATCTTGAGCCGACTATGATGCAATAAAATGTAAAATAAAATAATTCTAAGTTTGGTCGGCCTTATTGGCTAAAAATTCTGGAACCTTCCCAGGCGGTGGATAATTGTCTATATAAGGAAGGCTGTATTATTCTCTTAGGCAGTTCAGAATAGTTCTGGGTAGTAGATCTGGGTATTGATTTGAGGCTTTGTCCTACAGAATATTGTAAGGAATGCCCATGTTGCTTTGCATATTGTAATTCTGAAAGTTTGTAATTCCACATTTGTGGAGATAATAAGAAGCCAATTTTCTGTTCTTGCATATTGTTGTTGTTTCTCTATTTCTGTTATGTGTTTGTGGTATTAAGGGGAGCACCCTTCATCAAGTGGTATCAGAGCCAGGTTGTTCTTGAGTGTGTAAACAGATCGTCGACTGTGAGGCAGTTTACACCAGGACTGTGGCTAGGGTTTCAGCGCGCATCACGAAAATGCCTCCACGAAGGGAACGTGGCGGAAGAGCTGGTGTTGTAACACCTAAGGTTAGAGAGCTGCAGAGACAAGTGTGAGCATTGCAAGAAGAGATTCACAGAGGAATGAATCTTAATGTCAGAGACGAAAGCGAGGATGAAGCCGAAGAAGAATATCAAGAAGGAGAAGCTAAAATTGTGAACCAGGAGGAAGAAAGACTTTTTCGGGCCATTTCCAAGATTGGGAAAAGACCTAAGATTGAGGTTCCTACATTTTTTGGAAATCTTAACCCAGAGGAATTGATTGACTGGATCAATGAATGTGAGGAATATTTTGAGTACGAAGATGTTGACGATCCTGATAGAGTCAAATTTGCGAAGGCCAGACTGAAAGGTCATGCGAAGATCTGGTGGCAAGAAATTCAATTGGAGTGAAATAGAAGAGGGAAAGATAAAATCACAAGATCGGATCGGATGGTGGATAAATTGAAGCGGCAGTTCATTCCTGTTGATTATGAGCTTGACCTACTGAAGAAAATGCAGAGTTTGAAGCAAGCAGGAAGATCTATTCAGGAGTATATAGAGGAGTTCTATCGACTTCTCATCAGAACAGGCCATGCAGAAGCTGATAAGGAGAAAGTTGCCCGATACCTTAATGGGTTAAGGCCAAGCATTCAGGAGGAGCTGAATCTGGTTCGAATGAACAGTATTGAGGAGGCATACCAATTTTCCCTAAAAGTAGAGGAAAAGCTGAACAAGAAGTTTGAGAGCAAACAAAATGGAAGAGGTCGCGGTGGACGATCTAGTGGACGGTCATATGGTGGCCGAAATGAAGATTCGAAAAAGAAGGATGAGGCCAGTAGCAGTCAAAATCAGTGAGGAAATAATTCCAATCGCTTCCAGGATCAGAATAATAGAGATCAGAGAGGAAGAGGAAGAGGACAAGGATCTGGAAGAGGTGGCTTCCGTGGAACATGTTTTCACTATGGAGAAGAAGGTCACAAGGCATTTGAATGTCCTCAGCGCCAAGGAAGAATAGACAGGAGAAATGAAGGCCAGGCCAGAGTTGCACATGTAGATGAAGATGCCAGATCATCAAATTTTGAAGATGCTGAAAGAGGAGAAACGTTGATTAACAGAAGAGTCCTGTTGAGTGGTGAGAATGAACCTGAGCAAAGGAGGAGCCTGTTTCGCACTAGATGCAAGTGTGAGGGTAAATGTCGTGATGTGATTATTGATAGTGGAAGCACTAAAAATTTGGTGTCAGAAGAGATGGTGACAAAGTTGAAGCTCAAGAGACAGAAACACCCACATCCATATCGGATTGCCTGGGTACAGGATGACCACAAGGTCATGGTCAATGAACAATGCCTAGTGAAGTTCAAGATTGGCGGATACCAAGATGAGGTATTGTGTGATATCATATCTATGGATGCATGTCATATGTTGTTGGGTAGACCATGGCAGTTTGACAGATGTGCTGTACATAATGGTCGTGCGAATACCTATTCCCTGACAAAGGATGGAGTGCGACATAAGCTAAAGCCATTGAAGGAGACCGAAGAAAAGGTATGTGGTAATGCAAGAATAACATTTGTTGATGGAAGAAATTTCCTAGATGGTATGAGGCATGAGCATGTATGTTTTGTTTTAATTCCAAAAGCTGGTAAAGAGGAAGTAGAAGATGTTCCTGTAGAAGTTACAGATTTGTTGAATGAGTTTCAGGATATTGTATCTGATAACGTGCCTGATGGATTACCACCAGTCAGGAAGATCAGTCATCAGATGGACTTGATCCCAGGAGCGAGTTTGCCGAATAAGGCAGCACACAGAATGACACCTGCAGAAAGTGAGGAGTTGAACAGACAAGTACATGAACTATTATAGAAAGGATTGATCCGTGAGAGTCTGAGTCCCTGTGTTGTACCAGCGGTATTAGCACCGAAGAAGAATGGAGAATGGAGGATGTGTACAGATTCTAGGGCAATAAACAAGATCACAATCAAGTACAGGTTTCCATTGCCACGAATGGATGATATTATGGATTGTTTGAGTGGAGCTGTGTATTTTTCAAAGATAGATCTAAAAAGTGGATATCATCAGATTCGGATCAGAGAAGGAGATGAATGGAAGACTGCCTTCAAGACAAAGGAAGGACTATATGAGTGGTTAGTCATGCCTTTTGGGCTAACCAATGCGCCGAGCACTTTCATGCGGCTCATGAACGAGGTTCTGAAAGAATTTTTGGGTAAGTTTGTCATTGTTTACCTAGATGATATTTTGATCTTTAGTAAGACATTGGATGAGCATATGATACATATTCGTATGGTATTTGAGAAGTTGAGAGATGAGAAATTGTTGATTAATTTGAAGAAGTGCAGTTTTGTGAAGAAAGAGTTAGTGTATTTGGGATTTGTAGTTTCAGCAGAAGGTCTAAAAATGGACCCAGAGAAGGTACAAGCTATCCTTGAATGGCCTACTCCAAGGAGTGCTACTGAGGTAAGATCTTTTCATGGTTTGGCTAGCTTTTACAAGAGTTTATCCAAAATTTTAGTAGTATTTGTGGACCCTTGACTGAAACAATGAGAGGGGATAGAAAAGAATTTAAGTGGACTAATGGGGCAGAAAGGAGTTTTCAATTATTGAAACAAAAAGTTACAGAACAACCTATTTTAGCACTTCCAGATTTCAATAAGGTGTTTCAAGTAGATTGTGATGCTAGTGGTACTGCAATAGGAGCTGTTATGAGCCAAGAAGGTAAACCTGTTGCTTATTTCAGTGAGAAGTTAAATGATGCCAAGAGGAAATATTCTATTTATGATCAAGAATTTTATGCTATAGTTCAGGCATTAAAGAAGTGGAGACATTATCTGCTTCCTAAGGAGTTTTTTTTGTATACTGATCATCAAGCTTTGCAATATTTGAATAGTCAAAGAAAATTGAATCAAAGGCATTTGAAATGGGTTGAGTTTTTGCAGAGTTATACATTTATTTTGAAACACAGGAGTGGAAAGTCTAATAGGGTTGCAGATGCTCTTAGCAGAAGGCAACTATTGCTGACAGAAATGCAGATTGAAGTGGTTGGGTTCAAGGAACTCAAGAATTTGTATCCAGAGGATCCTGATTTTGGTGAAGCTTGGAAAGCTTGTGCAGAACCTGTTACTCTAGACAGGACAAAATGGTTGGATTTCATCATCCAGGATGATATGCTATTCAGAGGGAGTCAATTGTGCATTCCATGAAGTTCTATGAGGGAGAATCTCATCAAGGAGAAGCATAGTGGAGGATTGGCTGGACATTTTGGTCGTGATAAAACCCTTGCTTTGGTTGGTGAGAATTATTATTGGTCACAATTGCAGCAAGATGTGAAGAAGTTTGTACAGAGTTGCAGAGTATGTCAGATGGCGAAAGGAGTGAAGTAGAATACAGGGTTGTATCAGCCATTACCTATACCAGAAAAGCCTTGGGAGGATATCAGTATGGACTTTGTTCTTGGTTTACTGAGGACACAGCAGGGACATGATTCAATTTTTGTAGTAGTTGACCGATTTTCAAAGATGGCACATTTCATTCACTACAAGAAGACTAATGATGCTGTTCATGTAGCAAAATTGTTTTTCAAAGAAGTAGTGAGACTTCATGGTTTGCCAAAGACCATAGGTTCAGATCGGGACACTAAGTTTGTTGGATATTTCTGGCGTACATTGTGGAAGAAGTTGAAGATATATTTGAAGTTCAGTTCATCACATCACCCACAGACTGATGGACAGACAGAGGTGGTGAATAGGAGTTTGGAAAATTTGCTGAGATGTTTGGTTGGAGATAAGCCAACGGGATGGGATTTGATTTTACCACAGGCAGAATTTGCATACAATAATTCTGTCAACAGGAGCACTGGCAAATCACCATTCCAGATTGTATATGGAAGTAGTCCAAGAAATGCATCTGAATTGAGAAAGGTAGATAAAGGAGAAATAAGTAGTGCTGAAGCTGAGGATTTTGCAGAACACTTGAAGAACATCCATGAGGAGGTGAGGAATCATATTACCAAGATGAATGCACAGTATAAGGCTAAGGCAGATGAGAAAAGGAGGTATAAAGAATTTTAGGTTGGTGTTGAAGTCATGGTTCATTTGTGGAAGGAGCGGTTTCCAATTGGTACATATACCAAGTTGAAAATGAAGAAGTTTGGACCATTCAGGATATTGAAGAAACATGATTCAGGAAATGCATATGAGGTAGAATTGCCTAGTGAGCTAAATATTTCACCAGTGTTTAACATTTCAGATCTGACAGAGTATCATAAAGGAGGTGTTGAAGATGAGATCACAACAGCACAGTGGAGTATTCCAGCAACTAGTTCAGACACTAAGGAGATCGAGGATATACTAGACAGTCGTGTTGGCAGAAGCACAAGGAACAGGACATATGAAGAATATCTGGTCAAGTGGAAAGGATGGCCTGTTGAAGATTCATCATGGCTGACAAAGGAGGAGGTTAGCCGTCTTGGTTTTCCTCTGCACACCTGAGTCGTGACAGGGTCACTTCTCAAATTACCTTGGGTGTCTGATGCAGGAGCATCCTGGGTGTAAGAGCAATCTTGCATCACCCAAAAATATTTCTATTTTTAATTCAATAAGGGCTATCCTGTGCAGAGCTGCTATTTTTGGAAAGTTACTATTTTTGGTAATTTTTGTCTGTGCTCAGAATGATCTAATTTCTTTCTTGGAGGTTCATTTTGGTCGTATAAGTTTGCCAGTAAAGTTTCATGGCTAGATCAAGTGTATATTAGAAGATATTGAAGATTTTCAGTATTGGCAGCAGGGTACAGAAACTTTGAACTCAATTTTGAAGGCTTTAGAGGCCCCGAATGAGGTCAAAAATTTGCATGACAGGCGCTTGCGTGGGTCAAGCCTATAGAGCACTTTGTGGCATTTCTGAAATGGGGTTATAATAGCTGAGCGGGTCAACTGGTGATGACTTATGGTCTTCGGAAGTTGGGCCACCTGAAATGGCAGAAAATAATTTTCTTCAAAATTTCTGTTCGGGTTTCAAAGGTTATCTTGAGCCGACTATGATGTAATAAAATGTAAAATAAAATAATTCTAAGTTTGGTCGGCCTTATTGGCTAAAAATTCTGCAACCTTCCCAGGCGGTGGATAATTGCCTATATAAGGAAGGCTGTATTATTGTCTTAGGCAGTTCAGAATAGTTCTGGGTAGTAGATCTGGGTATTGATTTGAGGCTTTGTCCTACAGAATATTGTAAGGAATTCCCATGTTGCTTTGCATATTGTAATTCTGAAAGTTTGTAATTCCACATTTGTGGAGATAATAAGAAGCCAATTTTCTGTTCTTGCATATTGTTGTTGTTTCTCTATTTCTGTTATGTGTTTGTGGTATTAAGGGGAGCACCCTTCATCAGTTACCATCCTTACTTTCCATTCTTCACAATAATACAATAGATATAGTACTTTCCTAAGTAGCAATGATCTTACCAATTAAGGTTTAACATCAATGGCAAAACAATAATTGCTTCAATTGCAGTTTCCAACAATCTCCCTCTTTGGCATTGTTGGCAACACCATATGATATCACATGAATAACACATGGATTACCAACCAATCCAAAAACTTATCTATCCATCAAAAATATTTGTAATATTCTTAGCTTCATTTTGATTTAGAATCTATTAGCCTCACTTTTGTGACTGTCCAGAAAATATCCAAATCTCCCTCTATCTTGATCCTTCATCTCTGTTCATCTTTTCATGTGTTATTATATCATCTTAGTTCATCTCCCTCTTTGACAAAAATGCCAAAGTAGCAACTAAAACATACATCCATCAGATGTAGATATCATCTATGTAGTTCAGTGTTTCTCCCTCTATCATCTTGCTTATGACTGATTCTTTTTTTCTCTTCTTTTTACAACTCTAGGCCAGTCTTAAAGTGTGAAAATCTTCTGCATCAATCTGTCAAATATTCTTCTATAGCTTATTTGATGCAGTGCTCCTAGCTTGACTAGGCAGCCTCAGTTAGGGGAAGGACCCCTAATTGACTTCTCAGATACTCATGTGCTTCTTTAGGTAAAGCTTTAGTGAATATGTCTGCTAATTGTTCTTTTATATTCACATATTCCATGTGGACTTCTTTATCTTGTACCAATTCTTTCAAGTAGTGATACTTAATTGTTATGTGTTTGGTCTTTGTATGCATTACCGAATTCTTAGAAATGTTGATAGCACTTGTGTTGTCACAAAAGATAAAAACTAGTTCAATGATTTCTTCTTTCATTCCTACCAACAATTTCTTTATCTATACCAAATTTGAACAGTTCACTGTAGTAGCAACATACTCGGCTTTAGCAGTAGATTGAAAAATGTAATTTTATTTCTTGCTTGTCCAGAAAACTAATCTCTATCCAAGAAAGAAAGCTCCACCACTAGCACTCTTTCTATCATCTACATTTCCTACCCAATCAACATCTATATATACTCTCAGTTCAAATCTTTCATCCTTCTTGTAATATAGCCCATAGTCAACAGTCCCTTTCAAGTATCTCATTATTCTCTTCACAACCATCATGTGTGTTTCATTAGGATTGGCAGAGAATCTTGCCACAATCCCAATAGCTAGTGCAATATCTAGTCTACTATGTACAACATACTATAATTTTCCAATCATAAATCTATACAAAGTCTATTTTACTTCTGTAGCATCATCATTCTTAGACAATTTTTGCCTAGTAGCCGTAGGAATACTCACTAGTCTAGAATCTTCCATCCCAAAAATTTTAAGTATCTCATTAACATACTTAGACTATGTAATGAAAATTGCTTTCTTCATCTGATATACTTGTAAACCAACAAAAAATTTGATCTCACCAAACATGCTCATTTCAAATTCAGTTTGCATTTCATTTGAAAATCTCTTACACAAGGCATCTTGTCCACCAAAAATAATATCATCAACAAAAAAAATTTCCAACAAGATTCTTTTATCTTCTTCATCTTTCATGTACAGATTTCTTGTTTCATTTATTCTTGAAAATCTAATCTGTATCAAGTAGTTATGCAATCTCTCATACCATGCTCTGGGAGCTTGCTTCAATCCATATAGTGCTTTGTTTAGTTTGTATACCATGTGTCTTCTATTTGGATCAATAAAACCTTATGGTTGTTCAATTTAAGCTTCTTCTTCTAGTATACCATTCAGAAATGTAGACTTAACATCTATTTGATATACCTTGAAATCTTTATAAGCAACATATGCAAGTAGAGTTCTTACTCCTTCCAATCTAGCTACAGGGGAAAATGTCTCCCCATAATCTATTCCTTCTTGTGTATAGCCTTTGCATACTAGCCTAGCTTTGTTTCTATTGATTTCACCATGTTCATTCAACTTATTTCGAAACACTCACTTTGTTCTAATGACATTTTTGTTTTTAGGTCTTGGCACCAGAGTCCAAGTATCATTCTTCTCTATCTAGTCTATCTCTTCATTCATTGCTTGTATCCAGTCTTCATTTTCTAATGCATCCTTTGTTGTCTTAAGCTCAAATTCACACAGTAAACATGTTGGATCCTTTGTCTTACTTCTAGTCAGAACTCCAGTATCTTTGTCTCCAATTATCTATTCAAGTTTGTGATGTCTCCTTACATATTTTGCCAAAATAGGTTCAACTCTCTTTTCCTCTAATTCATTAGGTTCCCCAACATGATTGTCAAATTAAACTTTGAAATGCTCGACAACCTCTTGCTGATACTCAGCAGCATCTTCTTGTCACTCAGCATGTTCTTTTTCTCTCTCAGCACTTTTTTCCTAATGCTCGACAGTATCTTCTTGTCACTCGACATTTCTTACCCGAGACTCAACATCAAGTGCAAGTCTATCACTTTCCTCTTTTTCTTCTATATACACAAAAGATCTATAATCTTCTAGTTCTCTTTTACTGTCAGCTTCATTTCTTTCTACATACTCATCAATTTTTACATTCACACTTTCCACAATTTTGTTAGTGTTAGAATTCAAACACTTATAAGCTTTACTTTTTATGGAATACCCTAGAAATATGCCTTCATCACTTTTAGCATCAAATTTTCCATTCCTATTATATTTTGGTATGTAGCACTTGCTTCCAAAGATTCTAAAATATTTAACACTTGATGCATATTCATGTCATAACTCATAAGGTGTCAGATTTATACCTTTCTTGATCTGTACCCAGTTAAGAGTGTAAACAACTATACTTATAACTTCTTCCTAGTATTTTTGTGCCATAATCTTTTCAATCAACAATGTCCTAGCACAATCCAAGATAGATTTGTTCCTTCTTTCTGCTATACCATTCTATGGAGGTGTTCTAGGTACAGACATCTGTCTTATGATCCCTCTATCATTGCAAAATAGATTGAATTCATTTGATGTAAATTATCCACCTCAGTCAGATCTTAGACATTTTAGGTTTCTACTTGTCTCTTTCTCAACCTTAGCCAAATACCACTTAAAGAATTGAAAAGTGTCAGATTTTTCTTTTAAAAATATTACATGCATCATCTTGGTATGATCATCAACAAACAAAATAAAATATCTAGCACCACAGTAGCTTTGTACACTCATAGGTCCACAAAGGTCAATATGAACCAAATCTAAAATGTTTTCAAAAGTAAAGGTTTTTCTCTTGAAACTTGACTTTGTCATTTTTCCTAACTAACATTCCTTGCACATCACATTTTCAGGTTTCTTCAATATAGGTAGACCTCTAACTTTCTTCTTCTTACTTATTTCTACCAGATTATCAAAATTAATATGACATAGCCTCTTATGCCTTAACCAAATATCATAAAGTTGTACAACCATACATTTTTCTTTAGATAGGTCAAGATAGAACAAATTACCTCTAGTCTATTCTCCACTTCCAATGAGCTCACTAGTGGTATCAAATATTTTAGCTTTCTTGTGAGAAATTCCACTCGGTAACCAATACTATTAAGTTGTGCAACACTTAGCAAATTATAGTTTAGACCCTCAACCCAATATGCATTTTCACAAGAGATCTTATCAATCATCTTAATCAATCATTTTCCTCTAATAGGACATGGTGCATCATTACTAAATTTTACACTTTTACCTTTATAATGATGTACAATATCAAACTTACTCTTGTCACCAGTCATGTGATGTGAACAACCACTATCAATAATTCATTTATCATTCTTGTTCACATAGAAAATCAATGCAATTTTCTCATCCTCATCAGACTCATCTTTCATTGCAACATAGACTACCTCAATTTCAAAATCATCACTATCAGTGTCAGTTTCTTCTTTAACAATATAACAAGATTTCTTACCTTTTCCTTTGTAGTCTTTGTACCTTTGGTAGCTTCTGTCATCTCTCTTGTCTTTGTGTTTGTTGTTTCTTTCTTCATCCTTATCATTCCTGTCAAGACATCTAGCAGCTATATGACCAACTTTATTACATGCAAAACATATAATAGGGAGTTTACCTTTATACTTTCCTTTTCCCCTTCTCAGTCTTCTAGCCATAAGAGCTTCTAGATCCTCAAGTTCTTCATCAAAAGTGTCACTGCCACTTTCACTTTCACTGATGCATCTTTCTTTTTCCTTCTTTGGCTTGTTTAGAACTAATTGTGACTTAAAAGAAGATTCAACATTACCAATACCACCAATAGTGAAGTTATCATAGTTAGAGAGTTCAAAAGTAGTAAGCTTGCCAACCAAACTTTCTAAGGTAAGTACATTTGCAAGGTTGCATCTAGATTCCTGAATAGCTAAGATCTTAATAGCATATAAAGGATGTGGAGTTCTTAGTACTTTTCCAATTATAGTTTTATTATCAATGGTTCCATTTGTTCCTCTAATAGCATTCACAACTTATTTTATCCTACCACAATATTGTGCAATATTCTCATCTTGCATTCTCATTTCATCAAACTTACCTCTGAGACTCTCGACTTTAGCTTTTAGTACATTTATATCACCGCCATAAATTTTTGTAAGAGTGTCCCACATCTCCTTAGCACTTGTGCAATCCTTAATGTCCTCAAATTCTGGATAGCTTAGGGCAGATGCAATTTCTAACATTGCCTAATTATGTTCTTGCTTAGCTCTCATTTCCTCAAAAGTCAAAGGTGTGATAGGTGAGACATAGTCATTCTCAATATAGTACTTTGCAAAATCACCAATACTAGCCAAATGAAGCTTCATCAAGCTTTGCCATGCAGGGAAGTTTTTCTTATTCAGCTTCAGTACCTCCTTCTTATACATCCTAATCATTTGCTTCAAGCACCTTTAAACTTGTTTTTTGTAAGTAACAACAGTAAGCAACACAGTTCCGATATCAATTGTTAATATGATTTAGAACAATAGAAAGGGGGGGTGAATCAATTTTTCTCAGGTCCAGATGTATAAAATAACCTTCAAAACTTTTCAACAAATCAGATCTAACAACCAACACCTACTCGATCATCACTGATTGCATAATAGAAACATATAACATTGCAATCCACTACCCAACTGTATCTAACTTGTAAAACATAGAAATATTTAAACCAAAATATTCACACAAGTATTGACACAAGGATATATAGTGAAAACCTGATTTGGAAAAAACCACTTTGTAACATGCTATTATTATTTTCACTCTTCTAAAGTGAGCTCAGTTAAAAGCCAACCCTATCAAAGGTTACAATACACACTATCAGGTGTGACCCAGTTAAAGGATTTCAATCACTCTGTTAGAAGTGAAACTTATTATAGGACTTACATACACTCTATTAGAATGCAATCTTATTCAAAGGAATTAAACATGTGACTATTAGGTCAACCTCTGTTAAAAGGATTTTGAATGTTACAATGGTTAGAAAGTAGCAGCAGTATTGATCTAAAAAACATACAACTCACTTTGCAAATATCAGATCCAATTCCATATACATGTGCTGGTTTATTGACTGTGAACCTTTTCCATCTCCATCACTAATCTACTTAGAACTTTCCTTCAAGCAATCACCACACTTCACCTTCAACCTTTTCTGCTTATACAGTCAATATCATCTAGTGATCTTCCAGCATCCTCTTTTCACCTATGCACACATATACCTAATGCTTAGGTTCCCCTAATGTTACAAGTAGTGGTTGCCATTGCACCAAAAGATCAACCTGTTAATGCCCGATACAACTACTAGACTTATAGAAGACACAGGAGGCGGTTAAGCCATGTCATGAATCTCAAGGGGAGCATTGACCATTTTTCCAACAATCTCCCCCTCAGCATTACCCAGAGGATTCGAACCTATGACCAAGCTCTGATACCACTTTTTACAAGTAGTGGTTGTCATTGTACCAAAAGATCCACTTGTTAATGTCTGATACAACCACTAGACTTATAGAAGACACAAGAGGTAGTTAAGCCATGTCACAAATCCTGAGGGGAGTGCTGACCATTTTTTCAACACTTAATACTTCCTCAATTAGGTTAAATCATCTTTTTCTGCTTAATCTCCTTCATAGATCTTAGGGTTAGGTCAGATTCATTAAATCTACCCGCTTTATGTTCTTTGATTTATTTTCTAGAAACATCTTGATGAAGGGTGCTCCCCTTAATACAACAAACACATAATAGAAATAGAGAAACAACACAATTTGCAAGAACAGAAAATGGGCTTCTTATTATCTCCACAAATGTGGAATTCCAAATTTTCAGAATTAATATATGCAAAGCCACATGAGCATTCCCTTACAATATTCTGTAGGACAAAGCCTTGAATCAATACCCAGATCTACTATCCCGAACTGCCTAAGACAACACTACGGGTCTTCTTTATATAGGCAATTTCCACCGCCCGAGAAGGTTCCAAAAATTTAGCCCTTAAGCCCGACTATACATAGAATTATTTTATTTTCACAATTTTTACAATAGGGTCGGCTCAAAAGAAATACAAAATATGATTTTAGGCAACCCAACTTTCGGAGGCCATAACTTTCTAACCGTAGCTCCATTTTTCTATTGTAACCACTTTTCAGAAATGCCATCACGAGATCTACAGTGTTTGATATGCACAAACACTAGTCAGCCGGGGGTTGATCGTGATTTGGAGCCTCTAAGACCTTCAAAATTGACTTGAAAGATTTCATACCCAAAAACTTCAATAACTTCACCAATACTAATGATGAAGCAATGAAACTCAACTGTCAGGCTAAAATGACTAGGATGAACCTCCAACTGTGAAATCAAAATATTCTAAGATCATATGACCAACTTACTAAAAATAATAAGTTTCCATAAATAACAGCTCTCCACAAGATAGCCCTTATTGAAAAGCAAATAGAAATATTTTTGGGTGATGCAAGATTGCTCTTACACCCAAGATGCTCCTGTATTAGACACTCGGGGTAATTTGAAAAGTGACCCTATCAAGACTCAAGTGTGCAGAGGAAAACCAAGATGGTTAACCTCCTTTCCATTTGACCAAATACTCTTCATATGTCCTATTCCTTGTGCTTCTACCAACACGACTATCTAGTATGTCTTCAATCTCCTTGATATCTAAATTGGTTGCTGGAATACTCCATTGTGCTGCTGTAACCTCATCTTCAACACCTCCTTCATGATACTCTGTCAGATCTGAAATATTAAATACTGGTGAAATATTCAGCTCAGTAGGCAACTCAACCTCATATGCATTTCCTGAATCATGCTTCTTCAGTATCTTACATGGCCCAAACTTCTTCATTTTTAACTTGTTATATGTACCAACTAGAAATCTTTCCTTTCGCAAATGAGCCATGACTTCATCTCCAACCTGAAATTCTTTATGCCTCATTTTCTCATCTGTCTTAGCCTTATACTGTGCATTCATCTTGGTAATGTGCTTCCTCACCTCCTCATGGATGTTCTTCAGATGTTCTGCAAAATCCTCAACTTCAACACTACTTATTTTTCCTTTCTTTATCTTTCTCAATTCAGATGCATTTCTTGGACTACTCCCATATACAATCTGGAATGGTGATTTACCAGTGCTCCTATTGATAAAATTATTATATGCAAATTCTGCCTGTGGTAAAATCAAATCTCATCCTGTTGGCTTGTCTCTAACCAAACATCTCAGCAAATTTTTCAAACTCCTATTCACCACCTTTGTCTATCCATTAGTCTATGGATGATGTGATGAACTGAACTTCAAATCTATCTTCAGCTTCTTCCACAATGTACGCCAGAAATATCCAACAAACTTAGTGTCCCGATCTGAAACTATGGTCTTTGGCAAACTATGTAGTCTCACTACCTCTCTGAAAAACAATTCTGCTACATGAACAACATCATTAGTCTTCTTGCAGGGAATGAAATGTGTCATCTTTGAAAATCTGTTAACCACCACAAAAAATGAATCATGTCCTCGTTAAGTTCTCGGTAAACCAAGAACAAAGTCCATGCTGATATCCTCCCAAGGCTTCTCTGGTACAGGTAATGGCCGATACAACCCTGTATTCTGCTTCACTCCTTTCCCCATCTGACATACTCTACAACTCTGTACAAACTTCTTCACATCTTGCTACAATTGTGGCCAATAATAATTCTCACTAACTAAAGCAAAGATTTTATCATGACCAAAATGTCCAGCCAATCCTCCGCTATGCTTCTCCTTGATGAGATTCTCCCTCATAGAACTTCTTGGAATGCACAACTGACTTTCTCTGAATAGCATATCATCCTAAATGATGAAATCCAGCCACTTTGTTATCTCTAGAGTAATAAGTTCTTTACAAGCTTTCCAAGCTTCACCAAAATCAGGATCCTCTAGATACAAATTATTGAGTTCCTTGAGCCCAACCATCTCAATCTACATTTCTGTCAGCAATAGTTTCCTTCTGCTAAGAGCATCTGCAACCCTGTTAGACTTTCCACTCTTGTATTTTAAAACAAATGTATAACTCTACAAAAACTCAACCCATTTCAAATGCCTTTGATTCAACTTTTCTTGACTATTCAAATATTGCAAAGCTTGATGATTAGTATACAAAACAAACTCCTTAGGAAGCAGATAGCTTCTCCACTTCTTCAATGCCTAAACTATAGCACAAAATTCTTGATCATAAAAAGAATATTTTCTCTTGGCATCATTCAACTTCTCACTGAAATAAACAATAGGTTTACCTTCCTGACTCATAACAGCTCCTATTGCAATACCACTAGCATCACAGTCTACTTGAAACACCTTATTAAAATTTGAAAGTGCTAAAATAGGTTGTTCTATAACTTTCTATTTCAACAGTTTAAAACTCTTATCTGCCCCGTTAGTCCACTTGAACTCTTTTTTATCCCTTCTCATTATTTCAGTCAAGGGTCCACAAATACTGCTAAAATTTTTAATAAACTTTCTGTAAAAGCTAGCTAGACCATGAAAAGATCTTACTTCAAAAGCACTCCTTAGAGTAGGCCATTCAAAGATAGCCTATACCTTCTCTAGGTCTATTTTTAGACCTTTTTCTGAAACTACAAAGTCCAAATACACTAACTCTTTCTTCAAAAAATTGCACTTCTTCAAATTAATCAACAATTTCTCTTCTCTCAGCTTCTCAAACACCATACAAATATGTATCATATGCTCCTCCAATGTCTTACTAAAGATTAAAATATCATCTAGGTAAACAATGACAACTTTACTCAAATTCTTTCAGAACCTTGTTCATGAGCCGCATGAAAGTGCTCGGTGTGTTGGTTAGCTCAAAAGGCATGACTAACCACTCATACAGTCCTTCCTTTGTCTTGAAGGTAGTCTTCCATTCATCTGCTTCTCTGATCTGAATTTGATGATATCCACTCTTCAGATCTATCTTTGAGAAATACACAGCTCCACTCAAACAGTCCATAATATCATCCATTCATGGCAATGGAAACCTGTACTTGATTGTGATCTTGTTTATTGCTCTAGAATCTGTACACATCCTCCACTTTCCATTCTTCTTTGGTGCTAATACTGCTGGTACAGCATAGGAACTCAGACTCTCATAGATCAATTCTTTCTGTAACAGCTCATGTACTTGTCTATTCAACTCCTCACTTTTTGCAGGTGTCATTCTATGTGTTGCCTTATTCAGAAAACTCGCTCTTGGCATCAAGTCCATTTGATGACTGATCTTCCTGACTGGTGGTAATCCATCAGACACATTATCAGATACAATATCCTAAAACTCATTCAACAAATCTGCAACTTCTACAGGAATATCTTCTACTTCCTCTTTACCAACTTTTGGAATTAAAGCAAAACATACATACTCATGCCTCATACCATCTAGGAAATTTCTTCCATCAACAAAAGTTATTCTTGCACTACCACATACCTTTTCTTCTGTATCATTCAATGGCTTTAGCTTATGTCGCACTCCATCCTTTGTTATGAAATAGGTATTCGCATGACCATCATGTACAGCACATCTGTCAAACTGCCATGGTCTACCTAACAACATATGACATACATCCATAGATATGATATCACACAGTACCTCATCATGATATCCACCAATCTTGAACTTCACTAGGCATTGTTCATTGACCATGACCTTGTGTTCATCATGTACCCAGGCAATCCGATATGGATGTGGGTGTTTCTATCTCTTGAGCTTCAACTTTGTCACCATCTCTTCTGACACCAAATTGTCAATGCTTCCACTATCAATAATCACATCACAACACTTACCCTCACATTTACACCTGGTGTGAAATAGGCTCCTCCTTTGTTCAAGTTCATTCTCACTACTCAGAAGGACTCTTCTATTAATCATCATTTCTCCTTTTTTAGCATCTTCAGAATTTGATGATCTAGTATCTTCATCTACATGTGCAACTCTGGCCTGACATTCATTTCTCCTATCTATTCTACCTTAGCGCTTAAGACATTCAAATGCCCTATGACCTTCTTCTCCACAGTGAAAACATGTTCCACGAAAGCCTCCTCTTCCGGATCCTTGTCTTCTTCCTCTTCCTATCCAATCTCTATTACTCTAATCCTGCAAGTGATTGGAATTATTTCCTTTCATATTCTGGCTACTACTAGCCTCATCCTTCTTTTTCGCATCTTCATTTTGGCCACCATATGACCGTCCACCATGACCTCTTCCATTTTGTCTACTCTCAAACTTCTTGTTCAGCTTTTCCTCTACTTTTAGGGAAAACTGGTATGTCTCCTCAACACTGTTCATTTGAACCAGATTCAACTCCTCTTGAATGCTTGGCCTTAACCCATTAAGGTATCGGGCAACTTTCTCCTTATCAACTTCTGCATGGCCTGTTCAGATGAGGAGTCGATAGAACTCCTCTGTATACTCCTGAAAAGATCTTCCTGCTTGCTTCAAACTTTGCATTTTCTTCAATAGGTCGAGCTCATAATCAACAAGAATAAACTGTCACTTCAATTTATCCACCATGTGATCCGATCTTGTGATTTTATCTTTCCCTCTTCTATTTCGCTCGAATTGAATCTCTTGCCACCAGATCTTCATATGACCTTTCAGTCTGGCCTTCACAAATTTGACCATATCGGGATCCTCAACATCTTCATACTCAAAATATTCCTCACATTCATTAATCCAATCAATCAATTCTTCTGGGTTCAAATTTTCAAAAAATGTAGGAACCTCAATCTTAGGTCTTTTCTCAATCTTGGAAATGGCCCAAAAAAGTCTTTCTTCCTCCTAGTTCACAATTTCGACTTCTCCTTCTTGATATTCTTCTTCGGCTTCATCCTTGCTTTTGTCTCTGATATTAAAATTCATTCCTCTGCAAATCTCTTCTTGCAATACTCGCACTTGTCTCTGCAACTCTCTAACCTCAGGTGTCACAGCACCGACTCTTTCGCCACGTTCCCTTCATGGAGGCATTTTCGTGATGCGCACTAAAACCCTAACCACGGTCCTGGTGCAAACTACCTCACAGTCGGTGATCTATTTACACACTCAGGAACTCCTACTCTGATACCACTTGATGAAGGGTGCTCCCCTTAATACAACAAACACATAACAGAAATAGAGAAACAACACAATTTCAAAGAACAAAAAATGGGCTTCTTATTATCTCCACAAATGTGGAATTCTAAATTTTTAGAATTACAATATGTAAAGCCACATGGGCATTCCCTTACAATATTCTGTAGGAAAAAGCCTCGAATCAATACCCAGATCTACTACCCCGAACTGCCTAAGACAACACTACGGCCCTTCTTTATATAGGCAATTTTTACCGCCTGAGAAGGTTCCATAAATTTAGCCATTAAGGCCAACTATACATAGAATTATTTTATTTTCATAATTTTTACAATAGGGTCAGCTCAAAAGAAATACAAAATATGATTTTAGACAACCCAACTTCTGGAGGCCATAACTTTCTAACCGTAGCTCCATTTTTCTATTGTAACCACTTTTCAGAAATGCCATGACGAGATCTACAATGCTTGACATGCGCAAGTGCCAATCAGTCGGGGGTCAATCGCGATTCGGAGCCTCTAAAGCCTTCAAAATTGACCTGAAAGATTTCGTACTCAAAAACCTCAATAACTTTACCAATACTAATGATGCGGTAATGAAACTCAACTGTCAGACTAAAATGACTAGGATGAACCTCCTACTGTGAAATCAAAACATTTTGAGATCATATGACCAACTTACTAAAAATAATAAGTTTCCATAAATAGCAGCTATGCACAAGATAGCCCTTATTGAAAAGCAAATAGAAATATTTTTGGGTGATGCAAGATTGCTCTTACACCCAGGATGCTCCTACATCACATCTCAAATCTCCTAAAGATTTACAATAAAATATTTTATAATGCATTCAATGCTTTCATACAATCAATGAATAAAGTCAACACATTTTACATAATCCAAGAATTCAATAATGTCGGCTGGAAATCTGAATTCTCTTCAAATATAAAAATATTGATGCTCGGTCAATACTGTGTTCAACTTCTCAATCTTTACTTAGAAAGCTCGGTCAATACTAAAAATTGTTTCCTCAGCTAACACTGTCTTCCTCGGTAATTAACTGATGTTCGATCAACACTAAATTTTCTCGGCATACATTAACTTGGTCGACACTAACATCAATCAGCTTAAACTAGATTTTTTCACTTTTACTCAATTAAGCCTACCAGTTTAGTCTTCATTCTTACTAAGATAAACAATACATTGTCTCATCATTGTGCAACATAATCAAGTACTCTTTGAAGTATCAAGATAACTCAACCTTTCCTTAGGTGCTATTGTTATCATACTTGCTTTCCCTTCTTCACAACAATACAATAGATATAGTACTTTCCTAAGTAGAAACATTCTTACCAATTAAAGTTTGACATCAATGACAAAATAACAATTGCTTCAATTGCAGTTTCCAACAAAATACTAATATTTTTACAATATTTATTAAGCCACCTAAACTTGAAATACTAAGGCTAACTAAAATTTTAATAATTTTTTTAATTTTACATTTTTTGAAAAATGAGTTATATCACATCAATCTACATAGAATTTTTTTCAAATTTAAAAAAAAAATTGAAAAAGTGAAGTTATCATCGAATAAAAGTGGTCGCACACCAGAGGTTCCCAAAAAGTACTTTATAGTAAGTTAAAAATTAATAAAAATATATATTCAATAAATAAAAGATAAAATATTCTAATCAATCTTCAGTGTTTTAGGTACCTTTCCCTAGAATGATTCACAACAATACATTTATTTACTTCAAAAAAGGGTAGTCGTACACGTGTGAGGTGTGGTCCTTAAATAAATATTTTGAAAAAGTGATTTTTAAACATGCCTACTAAAATTCAATTTATACCATGTGGGTATTGAAATAAATTACATATTTGAAAAGTAGACTCCGAACACTAAATTTTATAATGTTAAAGTTTTTCAAGATTCAATATCTAAGTGCCTCAAATTTTGACATCAATTGACAAATTTTTTTAAAAATAGAGAAAACACTTCCAGCTTTTCACCCAACAGTGGGACTCAACTTCTTGCAACCACCCATATAACTAGATCTAAAACTATTCAAAGCCTAGAGATTATTATTGCAAATCCTCCATTGTTTAATGATATATTTAAGATAAACTCAAGGTAAGATCTAATCCTGGCCATTGATATAGCCACAGAATTGGAAAATCTTAATTTTGACCATGGTGACGAGAATATACAATAAACATATCTAAGAAAGTATACAACTGATGCAGGAGCATCTTGCATCACAAAAATAAAAGGGGGCATGATAAAAAAAATTAAAATTAAAAATGGAGAGAGAAAGTGACAAAAATGAAAAAAAAAAATTATTTTGTTTACCAAGGTGCATAGGTGGGAAAGATAAATAAAATATAAATATAAATATAAATCATTTCATTTATCGAGGTGTGTAGGTGGCATTTTAAAAATTTGTAAAAAGTTCTTGCATTTAATATTTGTAGCTAGGTAGTTACACCTTTCTATTTTCCTATTGGCCCACAAAGGCAATGTAATTTTGTAATTGGCCCACATGGTGGTGCTTAATATTAATTGGGTGGGTATTTAATATTTATATCAAGGTAGTTATAAATATATTTTATCCCACATTGGTTGTGTTGTAATATCTTGGGTGGGAAATGCCTATATAAATAAGGCATAGGAGCATTCATAAGCAAGCTCTCAAGTGGTAGAATCTCCTATTGGAGAAGAAGCTCTCAAGTTGTAGGATCTTGTATTGGGGAATAAGCTCTCAAGTTGATGCTCTTGGATTGTAAGCTTTGAGGATGTAAGATCTCTCATGTTGTAAGATTTCTCAAGTTGTAATTATTTTCAAGTATTAATGTATACTTTGTAAAGCATTTTGTCTTCTCTTTGTCTCTATGTTGTTATGTCTTTAGTTATGAGTTGGTAAGGGTGGTGTTCCCCTTTATCAACAAAGCATATACAACAACTATTAAAGAAGGTTAAAAATGTGTGCCCTATATCATAATAAAAAGATAATGGTGAATATATACACAAAAATACCATAACCATGACTATATATATATATATATATATATATATATATATATATAACTGGATCTAAAACTATTCAAAGCCTAGAGATTATTGTTGCAAATCCTCCATTGTTTAATGATATATTCAAGATAAACTTGAGGTAAGATCTAATCCTGGCCATTGGTATAGCCATAGAATTGGAAAATCTTTATTTTGACCACAATGACGAGAATATACAATAAACATATCTAAGAAAGTATACGATGAATATGCAACAACTATTAAAGAAGGTTAAAAATGTGTGCCTAGTATCATATTAAAAAGATAATGGTGAATATATACACAAAAATAGCATAACCATGAAAAAAATTAAAATCTCAAGATATGTTTTCTATCGTAGAATTGTGAAATTGATCTTGCAATTTTACATTCAATCCTAGATAAAAATGTAAAAATAAGATGGAATGTGTATACAAACATTATTGTAAAAAATGATAAATGTTACTCTGGACATATCCACTATCAAGAAAACTATGATCAATGAAGACAACCATCCATAAGGTATAGAGAGTAGTTAAGAAAAAAAAAACAATTTTTACCTTCAAGTATCCAAAATCACAAATCTTAAGTCAAGTGCTAGTAACATATTCTCTAGCTTAAGATTATGGAGATAGACTACCTGCATCAAAATCAACAAAAACAATGATTCCAAGTATGAAGAAATAAAAAATAATTTAATTGCAGTGGGTGAAAAATCATCATAGTTATGCTCACCAGGTTGATAAAAAATTTTGGGCCATATTCATCTTTCTATATACAAACTACCCATTTTGATCTTTCTATATACAATCTCTCAAAACTTTTGTGCCTTCATAGTTCATTGTACCACTTATGTAGAACACAGAAGAGAAGGAACATAAGAGAATCAATATCTAAACCTATTCAATGGGGGACATTCAGAATGAAGAGCAATCCAATCCAAAAAAATTGTATCCCACCCATCATAACCCAAATGCTTGTACTAATGCGAAACACCTCCACAAAATATTAGCAATGAGTTGCCTTGTTCGACTCAAAAGATTTGGTTGCATTTCATATGCTCCACTTCAATATGTTTCACATTCCCCACATTCAAGCATTTAGTTTTCTATGTAACTGCCAATATTTCTTTTTATTTTTATTGATGTCGATTCTCTTCTACAAGTGTCAGTTGCCTGTTCAAATTTATTCAAAAAGGTCAATTGTTTACAAACTCAATTGTAATAGAAATGGGCCACGTTGTCTATTACACAAGTCATTCATATTCCAATCTACTAATTGGCCACTATGTCAACTTACCATTTTGCCAACTCACCATAAAACACTCAAATGAATGTCAAATTTGTTAAAAATGTCTAAATGTTTACATTAATGAATGTCCACTGTAGGAAGCCTCTCAGCTTAATAATATAAAAACATATATATTGAATAATAATATTTTAAATTGGTAAAACAAATTTCTATAATGCATATATTCAGGTTTTTAAAGATTCTAAATTATTATGAATATATAATAGACAAAATAGAAACATAGATTATAAAATAATTACACTAAAGGCATTTCTTATATGAAACACATCAGCCTGGGTTAATTCGATCAAAAGTCATCAAGCATGCCGTACACATGCAAGATGATTGAAATGATCTAGATCATCTGTGGATTTTGAAAAGTAACATTTCCACTGTGTGAAGCGACTACAAAGCTATGAATTAACTCGCTAGTAACTGGAGTTAGGTTCGCGGTTTAGAAGACACGCACTACTTATTTGTTTTTTGTTGTCTATTTTACTTTCTGTAGCACTGAAAAATTTGTCACAAGTGGTACTTCCTTTGATTTTACTTTTTGCAGCACTAATGAATTCCTCGGAAGTGACAAAAGTATGAGGTAGTGGCAGTTCGAGTGTGTTCTAACGAGTCACCCATTTACTAATTTGACATTAGATTATTATACTTTGCAAGAAGATGGTGAGATAACAAGGAGAGATTTGACAATGTTGCACTCGGTCAGTTGTGTGGTAGATGAACACAATGGTGAAGGACAAATTTAAAGATCTGGTGAAGACTTTAGTCAGCAAATCTTGAAATAGTCTGCCAGTTAGAGAACACATTTGGAGAACTGGATATGACCTTGGTCTCAAAATCTCACAATTAAATTGGTTAAGTGATGAAGGGTGCTCCCCTTAATGCCACAAACACATAACAAAAATAGAGAAACAACACTAATTTGCAAGAATCAAAAATGGGCTTCTTATTATCTCCACAAGTGTGGAATTCCAAATTTTAGAATTACAATATGCAGAGCCGCATGGGAATTCCCTTTACAATATTCTGTAGGACAAAGCCTCAAATCAATACCTAGATCTACTGCCCAGAACTACTCAAAACTGTCTAAGACAACACTACGGGCCTTCTTTATATAGGCAATTTCCACCGCCCAAGAAGGTTCCAGAAATTTAGCCCAAAGAGCCGACCAAACTTAGAATTATTTTATTTTACAATTTATTATATCAAAGTCAGCTCAAAATAACTTTTGAAACCCAAACATAAATTTTGAAGGAAAATCAGTTTCTGTCATTTCAGGTGACCCAACTTCCGAAGACCATAAGTCATCGCTAGTTGCTCCAATTGACTATTATAACCCCAATTTAGCAAGGCCACGAAGCATTCTATAGGCTTGACTTGTACAAGCACCCATCACCCAAATTTTTGACCTCATTTGGGGCCTCTAAAGCCTTAAAAACTCAGTTCAAAGTTTCTGTACCCTGCTACCAATACCAAAAATCTTCAATATCTATAAAGCTAGACTTGATTTGTCAATGAAATTTTACCAGTAGGTTGATACGATTAAGATGAACCTCCACATGTGAAATTAGAACATTCTAAGATCGTATGACCAACTTACTAAAAATAGCAAGTTTCCATAAATAATAGCTCTACACAAGATAGCCCTTATTGAATACAAAAATAGAAATATTTTTGGGTGATGCAAGATTGCTCTTACACCCAGGATGCTCCTGCATCAGACACCCAAGGTAATTTGAGAAGTGACCCTATCACGACTCAAGTGTGTAGAGGAAAACCAAGATGGTTAACCTCATCATAAATAGAATATTTCCTCTTGGCATCATTTAACTTCTCACTAAAATAAACAATAGGTTTACCTTCTTGGCTCATAACAGCTCCTATTGCAGTACCACTAGCATCACAATCTACTTGAAACACTTTATTAAAATTTTGAAGTGCTAAAATAGGTTGTTCTGTAACTTTTTGTTTCAATAATTGAAAACTTTTTTTTGCCCCATTAGTCCACTTAAACTCTTTTCTATCCCCTCTAATTGTTTCAGTCAAGGGTCCATAAATACTACTAAAATTTTTGATAAACTTTCTATAAAAGCTAGCTAGACCATGAAAAGATCTTACCTCAGTAGCACTCCTTGGAGTAGGCCATTCAAGGATAGCATGTACCTTCTCTAGGTCCATTTTTAGACCTTTTTCTGAAACTACAAAGTCCAAATACACTAACTCTTTTTTCACAAAACTGCACTTCTTCAAATTAATCAACAATTTCTCTTCTCTCAGCTTCTCAAATACCATATGAATATGCATCATAGGCTCTTCCAATGTCTTAATAAAGATCAAAATATCATCTAGGTAAACAATGACAAACTTACCCAGAAATTCTTTCAGAACCTCATTCATGAGCCGCATGAAAGTGCTCGGTGCATTGGTTAGCCCAAAAGGCATGACTAACCACTCATACAATCCTTCCTTTTTCTTGAAGGTAGTCTTCCATTCATCTCCTTCTCTTATCCAAATCTGATGATATCCACTCTTCAGATCTATCTTTGAGAAATACATAGCTCCACTCAAATAGTCCATAATATCATCCATTCGTGGCAATGGAAACCTATACTTGATTGTGATCTTGTTTATTTCTCTGGAATCTATATACATCCTCCACTCTCCATTATTCTTTGGTGATAGTACCGTTGGTATAGCACAGGGACTCAAACTCTCACAGATCAATCATTTCTGTAACAACTCATGTACTTGTATGTTCAACTCTTCACTTTCTACAGGTGTCATTCTGTGTGCTACCTTATTCAGCAAACTCACTCCTAGAATCAAGTCCATCTAATGACTGATCTTCTTGACTGATGGTAATCCATCAGGCACATTATTTGATACAATATCCTGAAACTCATTCAACAATTCTGCAACTTCTACAGGAACATCTTCTACTTCCTCTTTACCAACTTTTGGAATTAAAGAAAAACATACATGCTCATGCCTCATACCATCTAAAAATTTTCTTCCATCAACAAAAGTTATTCTTGCACTACAACATACCTTTTCTTCTGAGTCATTCAATGGCTTTAGCTTATATCACACTACATCCTTTGTCAAGGAATAGGTATTCGCATGACCATCATGTACAACACATCTATCAAACTATCATGGTCTACCCAACAACATATGACATACATCCATAGATATGATATCACACAGTACCTCATCTTGGTATCTGCCAATCTTGAACTTCACTAGGCATTGTTCATTGACCATGACCTTTTGGTCATCCTGTACCCAGGCGATCTGATATGGATGTGGGTGTTTCTATCTCTTGAGCTTCAACTTTGTCACCATCTCTTTTGACACCAAATTGTCGGTGCTTCCACTATCAATAATCACATCACAACACTTACCCTCACACTTACACCTAGTGCGAAATAGGCTCCTCATTTGTTCAGGTTCATTCTCACCACTCAGCAGGACTCTTCTGTTAATCAGTATTTCTCCTCTTTCAGCATCTTTAGAATGTGACGATCTGGAATCTTCATCTACATGTGGAACTCTGGCCTAGCCTTCATTTCTCCAATCTATTCTTCCTTGGTGCTGAGGACATTCAAATGCCCTATGACCTTCTTCTCCACAGTGAAAACATGTTCCACGGAAACCTCCTCTTCTAGACCCTTGTCCTCTTCCTCTTCCTCTCTGATCTCTATTATTCTAATCTTGGAAATGATTGGAATAGTTTCCTCACTAATTCTGACCACTACTCACCTCATCCTTCTTTTTCAAATCTTCATTTTGGCCACCATATGACCGTCCACTAGATCTTTCACCATGACCTCTTTTATTTTGTCTTCTCTCAAACTTCTTGTTCGGCTTTTCCTCTACTTTTAGGGTGCCTCCCCAATACTGTTCATTTGAACCAAATTCAACTCCTCCTAAATGCTTGGCCTTAACCCATTAAGGTATTAGGAAACTTTCTCCTTATTAGCTTGTGCATGGCCTGTTCTGATGAGGAGTTGATAGAACTCCTCTATATACTCTTGAACAGATCTTCCTGCTTGCTTCAAAATTTGCATCCTCTTCAGTAGGTCAAGATCATAATCAATAGGAATGAACTGTAGCTTCAATTTATCCACCATCTGATCTCATCTTTTGATTTTATCCTTTCCTCTTCTATTTCACTCCAACTGAATCTCTTGCCACCAGATCTTCGCATGACCTTTCAGTCTAGCCTTCACAAATTTGACCTGATCAGGATCCTCGATATCTTCATACTCAAAATATTCTTCACATTCATTGATCTAGTCGATCAATTCTTTTGGGTTAAGATTTCCTAAAAATGCAGGAACCTCAATCTTAGGTCTCTTCCTAATCTTTGAAATGGCTCAGAAAAGTCTTTCTTCTTCTGGATTCAAAACTTCAACTTCTCCTTGTTCAGAATTTCCTTCTTTGGCTTCATCTTCACTTTCACCTTTGACATTATGATTCATTCATCTACGAATTTCCTCTTGCAATGCTCACACTTGTCTCTATAGCTCTCTAACCTTAGGTGTCACAGCACCAGCTCTTCCACCATGATCCCTTCATGGAAGCATTTTCATGTGTATCACTGAAACCCTAACCATAGTTTTGATACAAACTACATCACAGTCGGTGATCTATTTGCACAGAAACCCTAACCCGCGGTCCTGGTGCAAAATGCCTCACAATCGGTGATCAATTTACATAGAAACCCTAACCCACGGTCCTAGTGCAAACTACCTCACAATCAGTGATCTTTTTACACACTCAAGAACTCCTACTCTAATACCACTTGATGAAGGGTGCTCCCCTTAATACCACAAACACATAACAGAAACAGAGAAATAAGACTAATTTGCAAGAATAGAAAATGGGCTTCTTATTATCTCCACAAGTGTGGAATTCTAAATTTTAGAATTACAATATGCAAAGCCACATGGGCATTCCCTTTATAATATTCTATAGGACAAATCCTCAAATCAATACCCAGATCTACTACCCAAAACTACTCAGAACTGCCTAAGACAACACTACGGGCCTTCTTTATATAGGCAATTTCCACCACCTTAGAAGGTTCCAAAAATTTAGCCCAAAGAGCCGACCAAACTTAGAATTATTTTATTTTACAATTTATTACATCAAAGTCAGCTCAAAATAACTTTTGAAACCCAAACAGAAATTTTGAAGGAAAATCATTTTCTGCCATTTCAGGTGACCCAGCTTCCGAAGACCATAAGTCATCGCCAGTTGCTCTGATTGACTATTATAACCCCAATTTAGAAAGGCCGCGAAGCGTTCTACAGGTTTGACTCATGCAAGAGCCCATCACCCAAATTTTCAACCTCATCCGTGGCCTCTAAAGCCTTCAAAACTTAGTTTAAAGTTTCTGTACCCTGCTGCCAATACCAAAAATCTTCAATATCTACAAGCTCGACTTGATATGTCAAAAAAACTTTACCAGTAGGCTAATACAACTGAGATGAACCTCCACATGTGAAATCAGAACATTCCAAGATCATATGACAAACTTACTAAAAATAGAAAGTTTTCATAAATAGCAGCTCTACACAAGATAACCCTTATTGAATACAAAAATAGAAATATTTTTGGGTGATGCAAGATTGCTCTTACACCCTGGATGCGCCTGCATCATTAAGTCACAAACATCTCATGAATGGGAGGAGAATGGGAGAATGACAAGTTAGCACATGTGTAATCAATGGTTGTCATGTGTTCTCAAGGAAACTCTTTAGATCTACTGATCATGCGACCACTGTCAATCTTACTTTATTACCAAGTGTTTGAAAATGGCGGGACTATTTCCAGCTATGCACCAGTGTTCATTCCTGATTACCTATGTTATTTGATAATGTGGCAACTGTCATAGGAACTGGTGCTTAATAGGAAGAAAAAAAGCATGCGCATTTGTCAGATGTTGTGACATGGATGCTTGTAATTGGTCGACCTAGGTGGGTCTGGTTACTTAAGGGATCAATAGTGAATGATAGATATAATGATTGTCATGTGTCTACTAGGCATCTTTTTAACCCTTGCGATCATGCGATAGTCATTGATCTGCTATCAAGGCCATGATGTCTTGCTTTATGATGACTCAAATAAATCCAAAAATTTTTAAACACATGTATTTTAGTTATGTCATCAGGCGGGGTCTTATTCTTAACATTTATTTCTACCTAGGCTCCTTTTAAATTTTGCAAAGTCTGAAACCCACTGATATTATTAAATATCCTTAGGTCTTTAATAATTCATTTACAAAATTTTTACCATCACATATAGGCTATGAATCTTATCTTGATCTAACGGTTGTCCTAAGAACACAAAGGATCTTTTACGTCTTTGCGATCATGCGACAGCCATTCATTTTGTTGACAAGTTAGCGCATGGGCCGAGTGTCTAAAGTTTTTGTAGGACTTACATGATGCAGATAATCAATGGTTGTCATGTGTTTGCAAGGTATATTTTTAACCCTTGTGTTCATGCGCCAGTCATTGATTTTAATTTTCTATTAGGCGTTTGAAAAAGATGTGTCCTCTATGAGGTGTATGAAAGTGTTCATTCCTAATTGGCTGCAATAGTTGATGATGTGGAAATTGTCATTGGGAGTCACACTCAATAAGATAGTCTAGAAGGTCCATTTGGTAGATATCGTGACATGCACATTTCTGATTGGTCAAAGCTAGATGGGACCAGTAACTTAAGAAATCATCAACGAGTGAATAATCTAACAATTGTTGTATATTCACAAAGATGCTTTTCAAACCTAGTGCTCATGTGATAGCCATTGATTTACTAGCAAGGCCATGATGTCTAATATTATGTCCAGTCAGAAAAAAAGAAATAATATTGATCATTAGATATAGGATCTAACGGTTGTGATAAATCAAAAGTGTCAAGTGGGTCTTGCCTGATACGATTAAAGGTTTACCATTGATGCATATTGATCAAATGATTGTCATATGTTCGTAAGAAATGTTTTCAACCCTTGCACTCATGTGAAAAGAATTAGATTATGTCATAAATAAGTTCGACAATCCATTTTCAAACTTGAGGCAAAACTTGTGCAAAATTGATCTTTCCCGTTGAGTGATGGCAGTTCGATTTGTCAGAGAAGTAATGGATAGATTGTGTGGAGTAAACTACTAAAAAGATTTTGTTTGATTGGTAACAAATTAAAAATTTACACATTCTTAGAAACATAAAGAGATAGAATTTGCAGAAGCATGGGTGAGGAAATTTACAGAGCTAGATGTCGTTTCCTGAGAAATTTCTAAAAAAGGTTGGTGAATTTCTACGTAATTATTATTCCTATTAATAGCATCATAATTCTAACATATTTATGTATAGCATAAATAATAAAGAATTTCAAACCCTAGAATGGCACCAAGAAAGGAATTAACTGATAAAGTTGAGTACATTGATAGGGGTTTACATGAAGATTTTTTAGAACTATTACCTGATTCGATGACTAACATAGTAAAAGCCAAAGCTCTAGTACCAAAGAGCTCTAGGGTAAATGTAGCAGATGACTTGTATGATATGGGTAACTATATAAGGGATGCCAAAATTGGCACCATTAATACTAGTGGCACCTCTGATATTACTAGCCTAGAGTTGTTCAAAGTAGGTTTCAATCAAAGAAATGTCCCTCCACCTAGTAGCAATGTATGGCACTTTGACCTGGGAAAACTTGTTGTGCCCAGTGTTTTCATAGATGCAGATTTGATGATTTGAATTGAAAAGAATTATGACCCCATTACTAGGGTAATTATAGATGCTAAAGAAAATGTGTTAATAAACATCTTTGCTGAAGAAATCAAAAAAAATTTTAAGCTAAGTGAACCATCCAATGACCTAGAAAAAATTGATTTTGAGGAATTGAGGGAAGTGTACAATGCACAGAGGGATTATCTCAGAACTAGTCCTATGAAGGAATTTTGTGACAAGATTGGTAGGATGATTACCATGGGACCAAGTACATAGGAACCCTTCAAAACAAAATATTTTAACTTAAGAGCAAGGAGTGCATATTGGTCACTATGTCAAATCTTTGGAGAAGATGTTTAAGAGAGAATGCCAGTACATTTGATGCTCATGATGGTCCAAATTTTACACCCATACATATTAGTTACATTTGACTTTGCTTCTTTTATTGTTGATTTAATTCATGATGGATTGTTAGGAATCCAAAAAAGCAAAGTTGACAGGTCATTCTACTGGTATTCTTTCTTGATGTATATGTTCTTGTTTAGAGGTGTTAGTTATTTTGAGAAGGAAATGGATTTGTTGAAACAAAAGGATGGTGAGGATATGCCAGTCTAATTATGGAATCTCAACATGACATGGGATAAAGAAGATAATAGTTTTATCAATTTTGATAGGTGTTTTGCAGCCTAGCTCAAGTTTTTTTTTTCCCTGAGAACCCAAGAATTGCAAGAGCCTTCGTTGAACTTGTTGTATCATCTTAAAATGGAAGTACTTCCATGTTAAGAGCATTTATTCCTCTGAGTGAGGATTTTGGGGTCATGTTAAGCGCCTTGATCGGGTCTTTGCATGAATCTAGCTTTTCCCCCTGTTATGTTGTTCTCTACTCTTGTTTTCACCTATTTTTCTACATTTCCTAGCATTTTGGATTGAGGTCCTAGGTTTTTGGACCTCAATGTCAAGGAAAACCTTGAGGATCAATGATGACCTAAACCCTGACCTAGGGCAGTGTCTACCTCATCTTTGACATAGGGTTTGAATTTCAATATTTTCTAATTTTTGGATGTTGGATTTCGAAAAGATTTATTTTCCCACCTCTAGATCAGCCATTTCAGGTTTTAGGATGGTAAATCATTAATTGCATTTAATCTAGGTAAATTTTCTAAAAGTATGGACCTAATTGAGATTTAATTCTCCAAGGTGGCCCCTCTAGAAGATTGTGCCCTAGTTCACTATAAAAGGAGGCCTTCCTCTCTCATTTTCTCCATCCATTATCAAGAGAAAGATCTCTAAATCAAGTTTTGTGAGGCATTCAAGAATTCAATCATTCAAGTGTTCAAGCATTCAAGCATTCATCAAGGAGATCCATTGTTAGCCATTGAAGGATTCAATCTCTTTGGAGCCCCCTTGAAGATCCATCCTTCCACATTCATCCAAGTCAATTCCTATGCAAAGATCCATTCAAGATTGGTTTTGAAGATCAAATACCATTGATTTGAGACATCCTACATTCATTCTACATCCATTGGAGCATTCCTACTTGTGGATTTGAGGATTCAAATCCTCTACAAGGACTTCAACATAAGCAAGGTGAATTGTTTCATTTACTTTGTTTATGCACAATAAAATTTCAATTCAATTTCAAGGTTAATTCCTAAATTAGGGTTTGACCAAGGCAAACCCCCCTTACAAACAACAAAAACCCTCTTTTTCTTGTAGGTATAGGTGTGGAACTATAGATCTAATCTTGAATTTGGATACCCTTTTCGGTGAACTTCTAAGATCTGTGAACAAAGTCAAGGTCAACCTTTAGAATATTAATGTAGCCTTTGACCTTTTATCAGGGTCAAAGACTACCTACTATCACAAAGATAAAGGTTTTCTAGGTTTTCCTCATCTCAACATTTCCAGTCCGAAACAGGTTGCAGAATTGCCCAAAACTACACACAGACATCAGAAATTGGCATTTTCCAAATCTTTCCTATTTTGAGGTTAGTATTTCCCTTTCAATTATTTTAGATTTCAAGCACAACTTCTTTATAGGGAAATATAAGGTTTTCTTCCTCTTTCATATTCTCCATAGATTGATTCAATTGTGCATTAACTTTTTGGTTGATCAATTTGGATATCTCCTTTGGGAATTTGGATTAAGAAGTAGATCTCATATTTTCCCAATACATTTTAGGGTGAACCTAATTTCATCCTATTCATTTTGGTGAACCTGACATACTTACTCTCCTTTCTTTTGTGAAATTGGATGCCCTATTTTATTTTATTTCCTTTTATCTTGTTGGTATTAGATTTCTCTTTTATGATAAATCTTGCATGCTAATTAGATTTCAAAAGTAAAAAAATATTCATGCTTTATATGTTGTTAGTTTAGTTCATTTGCATTGCATTGGTTTATGAACTTTAGTACTACTAGTCCTACTTATAACATTTCAGTTAGAAGAAGTCGTAGACTCGTGGATGCCTTTGATCCTAAATCTTCCTCTCATTTCCTTAGGATCTCAGATGATAATTTGAATCTTCATGATTCCAATCCTATTATGGAGCAAAACTCTTCTCACTTGTCTCATGATGAGGATGATGATTTAAGAGTTCCTCCTGAACAAGTCCAAAAACTTTCAATTGAACTTGATAAAATAGGTAATTGGCTTATTCAAGAGAACCATAATCAAGATTCTATTCAAGCTATAGAGGCTCTTAAGAGAGTTCTTCATGATAGTGATCAAGGTGTTAACCTCTTGCATTGTATTACTCACCTCGTGCATTCAAATGTTAAAACTTTAGCTCAAGAAGCTCAAGATTTAGGGTTGATTCCTCCTATCACTAGTGTAGAACCCTCTTCTAATCCTTTACCTAGTATTCCTACTTATACTCCTTCTTTGGTGATTGTGACGGTTCCCTCTTTTCCTCTGAGTGTTCCTCTTGTATCCCTTCCTACATCACAACCTTCATATCATAATGTTCCTTTTACTTGTCCAATCCGCTTCCAACTATAGTTCCTAGTGTTCCTCTAGTTGTATCTTCTATTCCTACAGCTTCTTACACTTTACCTATTGTTTCTCATGTTCCTATTCCTCCTATGTCATCTAATGATTCAACAATCATCAGTTTGGCTCAAACAGTGTCATCCTTACAACAACAAATTGCTTCCCTAACTCAAAACAAGTTTAGTGTTCCTACATGTGACATGGGAAGTCCTTTGTCCTGAGACATTATTCCTACTCATGTTCCTCAACAAGTTGATATGCCTCATCTTGAGAATTACAACAAAAAAGGAGATCTTGTTCATCTTGTTAAAACATTCCAAATCCTTTGTAGTGATTATGCTCATGATCATAGGATTTTAGCCAGACTCTTTGCTAGAACCTTCCATGACAAGGCCTTACAATGGTATTGTTCCTTGCCTCCTTATTCTATTGATTCTTTTCCACAACTTGCCAGTGCCTTTATTCAACAATTTCAAAACAATATTGGCCCACAAGTGTCTTTGACTGATTTGATGCATTGTAAACAAAGTGCTAAGGAAAAATTAACTGAATTTATTGGTAGATTTAAGCATTTGTATGCTCATATTTCCTATCCTATTCCTGATATTGATATTCAACATATGTTTGTTTCAAATTTGCAAAAGGATATTAGAGATGAGATTTTTCTTACTGAATTTACCTCTTTTCAACAACTTTGTGTAGTGCTTCATCATTATCAATTACAAGTGAGTCAATTTGAGAGTAACACTCCAATGGGTCATGTTCCATTTGATAAGAGTGATGCTGCTCCTAATCCAAACAAATTTTAAAAATTCAACAACTATGTCAAAATAAACAAACAAGCAAATGCAGTTGCTGATCAAGTTGTTGTTGCATCTCATAATGCCACTTCTGCATCCACTACTTTTTTATTAAATCTTACGTTTACTCCTCTCTCTAAATCTTTACATACTATTATGAATAGGTTGTTAACTACTAATATGATTACTCTACCTCCTATTCGACCTCTTTTACCTACTACAATTGCATCTAAATATTTTGATCCTAAAGATTTTTGTCAATATCACCATCAAAATGGTCATGATACTAAGAAGTGTTATTCTTTAAAACATAAGGTTCAAGACTTAATTGATTTTAATGCTTTATCGGTGGATAATCTTGATGGTAGTGGGAACAAATCTATCTCTCCTCCTAATCAAAACCTTCAAATCTATATGAATCCCTTACCTATGCATGATACTAATACCATTTCTCAGCCATCTACTATGGAAATTATGTATGATTCAAAGATGGATGATCTTAATCATGTTGTTAATCAAGTAGAGCATGTTGGTCAATCTGTACCTCAACCTCAACCAAAACCTAAGCCTAAATTGAAAAATCAACCAAACCTCAACAAAGATCTAAGAATAAAAGACCTCAGGAACTTTTGATTACCTTTGATGACTCTAAGACTATTAAAGCTCCTGATGGTCCCCTTTATATATATGCTAGAATTGCTCAAAAACCTACTCATGGTAGTCTTGTTGATCCTACATCATTAGTCAATGTTATTACTGAAGAAAATATTTTTATAAAAAGATTACAACAAGATTCTTATGATACATTAGATGTGTAGATTCAAACTTGCAATGATTTTCTTTATCCATCATTTGGTTCTATTACTTTACCGGTTGAACTTTGAGGAAAAATTGTGAACACTACCTTTGTTGTTGTTCCTACTTCTGATCAATTTCAAGTTAAGCTAGGTTTTCCATGGTTGAATGCCATGCATGTTGTTGCTTCACCTATCCATAAATATCTTAAATTTATTCATGATGAAGTGAAGATGGTTAATCATAGTTTATATCAACCTTCTAGGCCTAGAGATTGTGCTACTCTGTATTTCTTTTGGCCTTCATTACCTAATTCATGTCCTCCTTGACCTGATAATCTTTTCCATTCATATCAAGCTTATAAACATTGTAATATTCTCAAATTAATCATACCTCCTATGGATCTTAATCATGGTCTTTTGCCTACACATTCTATACCTCCTTTAACTATGGCTTCTAGTGTTGTTAATCAAGTCCCTCCTATTGCTAATAATCCTATCGATCTTCCTAAAGAATCTGTGAAGGATCTTGGGATGGTTCCTCCTAGTTCTCAACCTATTTCAAGTAAATCAACTTGTAATTGATTTTCTAATGAACGTCATAAGAAGTGCCATGCTCATGCTAAAATGCGTAATTTTGTTCTTCAAAAATCTTAAACTTCTTCGAATAATACTATGCATGATGTTGTCACTAATAATGATGTATCTAGAAATCGATATCAGCACTAATAATGATGTTAAGATGCATGATTATGATGATTCTATTCATATCTTAGATCCTATTTTGATTCATCTAGATGAAAAAAATACTCTTGATGATACTGATGATGTTAATGATGAATATGAGACTATTGACATTGACATTGATCTACCTAATATGCTTTCCTCACAATTAACTCTTACACCTAGTGTCGAACATTATGATTCTCAAGAGGATCCTTGTTTGGAACTAGCTATCATTCCTACTATGTTGGATATAGTCCCTATTGTGAGCTACCCACCTTCGCTAAATCATATACAATGAGATGGGGAGAGTAGGTGGCATGCTTGATTGGCTTGTCCTTCGTGGTAGCTTTGTTGTGTGTTTTCCTATTGTACTATGCTTCTCCCATGATGTGTTTGCTAAATGTTGTGAGACTCTTTTATACCATCCTTGTTATTTTGTTGGTGCAAGGTGATAAAGAAATCAAACCTCTTGTACAATTCCTCTATATGTATCTCTATTCTTCTATGTGTTTTTTCATGTTATGTCGTAATTCTGCTATTGTTTGTAGATGTTTCCTTGTGTAATCTACTTGGATTTGAGATGTGGTAGCACTGATTCTTTTTGGTTTCCATCTCATAGTCTGAAAAGATTCTTCTTTGTATATCTTATGTGAACTTTCCTCCTTTTTGATTGTAGTTCTACTTTCTTTGGAGAATGATGTCAATTCATTTCCAATAATATACATACATACATACATACATATATATATATATATATATATATATATATATATATATATATATATATATATATATATATATATATATATATAATCTTATGATCATACTGATCCCATGGTAGGTAGATCCCTTATGTGTTCTCTGTGTGTTTCTATGATATTTTCCTTGATTTATCTTCATCTGGGGGCATCTCGACATGGAAACATAATCAGTGGAGTTGTTTATGTTTTCATTAAATTCATTGCTCCTGTTAAAGTGTTAGCAATGACTTTAACGTGGGGGCATCGCTCTTCTCACCTATTGCACACACACACTTTTTGATACGCATATATTATTTTTCAAGATACTTTTTTTTTCCTTTTTGGATTAGTGACTAATCCTTATAGCATAGATTTATATTTTAGGATCTCTTGATCCCCCCAGTTTCAAATTTTTGATCCCTTAAGGTCAAAGGTGTCCTTAAGACTAGATCTCTTTTGTTTTTGGTTTTATTCTTATGGAATAGAATATTCCTACAAATGAATCCTTGATCGGTTGACTAGTGATTAGCCACATTCACTAGGCAGTTCAATTCCATCTTTCCAGTTGCACCATTTCCTTGTGTGGTTCACAATGGGACATAAGTTCTCATTGAGAGAGATAATCTCCCTCTCTCTCTCTCTTTCTAGAGATGTATCTCTTATTTTGATCTTGGAGTTTATGAAGACTTGAGTCCTTGGGGGCTTGAGAATTCTCTTTGTACCTTTGATTATGATAAGATTATTTTTTCATTATGATCTACTTTACCAAGAGTTTGCATCAAGTCCATACTCTTTCTAAAGTGAGGGCTTAATGTATCATCTTAAAATGGAAGCACTTACATGTTAAGAGTGTCTATACCTCTGAGTGAATGGTCTGGTGTCATGTTAAGCACCTTGATCAGGTCTTTGCATGAATCTAGTTTTTCCCCCTGTTCTGTTATTCTCTACTCCTGTTTTCACCTATTTTTCTGAATTTCCTATCATTCTAGATTGCAGACCTGGGTTTTTAGACCTCAAGGTCAAAGATGAACTTGAGGGTCAATGAAAACCTAGACCCTAACCTAGGTTAGGGATGACCTCGACCTTGACCTAGAGTAGGGTGTACCTCATCTTTGACCCAGGGTTCAAATTTCAAGATTTTCTAATTTTCAGATGTCAGGTTTTGGAAAGATTTATTTTTCCACCTCCAGGTCAATCATTTCGGGTTTCAGGATGGTAAATCCTTAATTGCATTTAATCTAGGTATATTTTCTAAAGGTATGGACCTAATTGAGATTTAATTCTCTAATGTGGCCCCTCTAGAAGATCATGCCCTAGTTCACTATAAAAGGAGGCCTTCCTCTCTCATTTTCTCCATCTATTATCAAGAGCAAGATCTCTAAATCAAGTTTTGTTAGATAATTCAAGCATTCAAGAATTCATCAATGAGATCTATTGTTAGCCATTGAAGGATTCAATCTCTTTGGATCCCCCTTGAAGATCCATCCTTCCACATTCATCCAAGTCAATTCCTATGCAAAGATCCATTCAAGATTGTTGTTGAAGATCAAATGCCATTGATTTGAGATGTCCTACATTTATTCTACATCCATTAGAGCATTCCTACTTGTGGATTTGAGGATTCAAATCCTCTACAAGGACTTCAACATAAGCAAGGTGAATTGTTTCATTTACTTTGTTTATGCACAATATAATTTCAATTCAATTTCAAGGTTAATTCCTAAATTAGGGTTTGACCAAGGCAAACCCCCCATACAAACACCAAAAACCCTCTTTTTCTTGTAGGTATAGGTGTGGAATTGTAGATCTAAGCTTGAATTTGGATACCCTTTTTGGTGAAATTTTGAGATCTGTGAACAAAGTCAAGGTTGACCTTCAGAATATTAATGTAGCCTTTGACCTTTTATCGGGGTCAAAGACTACTTGCTATCACAAATATAAAAGTTTTCTAAGTTTTCTTCGTCTTAGCATTTCTAGTCTAAAACAGGTTGCAGAATTACCTGAAACTATACACAGACATCAGAAATTGGCATTTTCTAGATCTTTCCTATTTTGAGGTTAGTATTTCTCATTCAATTATTTCAGATTTCAAGCACAACTTCTTTATAGGGAAATATAAGGTTTTCTTCCTCTTTCAATATATTCTCCATAGATTGATTCAATTGTGCATTAACCTTTTGGTTGATCAATTTGGATCTCTCCTTTGGGTATTTGGATTTAGAAGTAGATCTCATATTTCCCCCATACAATTTAGGGTGAACCTAATTTCATCCTATTCACTTGTCAGGCCAAAACAGTTTGCTAACAACCTTAAAATTGTGCATAATTGGGGGGATTTCATTTTTTATCCTATTTCTACTATTATCAAACTATATGGTTTTAGAGGGACTCCATTCATATTGCCATATCAAGTACCCCTTAAAATTAGTGTTTTAGAGTTCATTAGACAATTAGGGGACATTGAAAAGAATATCCTCATAGGTAAACACAGAGGTACTTTGTTCCCAAATGTTACAATTGCACACCAGTTTATAATTACAAAGGGTGGATGGCTTCATATGGATCAAGTCCTGAAACCATATCCTATGACTACTTCTATTGCTCAGACAGTAGATCTAGAGGGTTTTAATAATGAAATGTTCAAAAAGAAGGTCAAGTGTTCATTGATAGATCACATTTTAACTACCCTAAGGATATCGTCAGAAATGTCCAAGATATACAAGAACAAGAGAACAAAAAGGAGAAATGGTTGGTATAGAAGAAGACACTGGACTTTGTCCAATAGTTTGACAAGAAATATGATCCCCTAAAAATCATTAATCCTTTTGGGAAGAAGATAGACACTCTTATGGATCAGTTTCAAGGTATTTTTCAAATTCTGAATGAGAAGAAGGAGAAAGCCATGAAAGATAACCCAGAGAAGGCTCAGTCAATATTGAGAAAACCTGCATTTACCAAAGTATTTCCATGGGGTAGATACATGGTACACAAGAAAAGTGGTTATAATGTGGTAGTTCCAAGACATGAGAACCATGAACAAATAAAAAGAAAATAGGATGTCCCTTCCTCATCATAGCAGGTGGAGAAACGTGATGAGGTTGTACAAATTCTAGACTCACCTCATGCTCAAGCAACTCAAGATGTTTTCAATTGCCCACTTCCCTCAAAGAAACATAAATTAGAAGAGATTCCTATGCATATTGAGGAGGATTATTCTCTATCCTAATCACCTCTAAACATCATGGATCATCAAGAGGTTACAGAGAAAGTACAACAATTGGGAGCTCTAGGTCAAATCTTTATGACCTATGAGGAGATTAATGAGGGGATGCCAAAGCCACCCAAGGAACCTAAATTATATTTGACAATGGGAGAGATGGTAGGTATAGAGGTGGAACCAATATTAAAATAAGCATGTGATGAATTCTTAGCTAATGATGCCTTTGTAAAGGCTAGGGCCTTCATGCAATTTCTATGGAAGTTAAACATCAGTCAATTTCAAGAAATTTGTGAGAAGAGACAAGAGGAATATCTAGATAAGGATTTTAAAATCATAGAAAGTGAGGTGAGGAAGGAAATGACTAATAGATTTGAAAATATTACTCCAAAATAGGGGAGAGACTTGATCAGAAATTCTAGAGTGCTTATCCTCCCAGAGTGGGATATAGCTAATGTAGTAGTTTTAGATGCAGTCAGAAAAGAGACCACACCAATTCACAAGACCAAGGAGGAGGTAGAACAAGAAATTAAAGGAGTAACTTTTAGTAATGACCATCAAGCCCTAGTTATGTGGTCCTTAAAGAAAAATGAAAATAACAAAGTGAAATAGATTACCAAGAGTGATGTTGTTGGAGATTTGCCAGTAGGCCAATACTGACTATATGTTTGTCATTAATGACAACATATGGAAAGTTTGATGTGTGGAAGTCTTATGTAGTAAGCCTTATGTATATGTTTTATGGACATGATATCAGCATGATATCATGGGCACAGAGGTTGAATGTGAGTACAGACAGTTATATAGCAGCTTGTGTTAGCAGTGTTCCTAACAAAGTTACAGGCAGTGTTCTGTGTATGGTTGTCCGTAAAGTTGTCTTATGGGCATGTTCCCTAGGATATATGTTGTAGACATGTTAGTGATGTTGATTTTATGGACATGTGATCTAATGATGAATGCAAGTGAAGTTATGCAGTTGCTATTCGCAAGTAGCAATTTCTTGTGTTTGTTCAGCATAGCCGATAGAGATTTTATTGGTTCTTGAGTTGCACCTATCTTTATGGTATGCACCCTTGGATTTAATCTTAGAGATGAGTTTTTGATGTTTGGTTAAGATTGCATGACTTAATTTAGCTTGTAGAGAAATTTCTAGTTGTTTTGGTAGAGCCGATAGTGTGTAGCGTACGTCTACAATTATCTTATTTAGACAGGTCCCAAATTATGTTGTGTGCATAATAGAGCTAATGAATGTTTATTGGAGTTTATTATGGTTTCTATATTATGATTTCAAGTTGGTTCTAATAGGCTGACCTAATCATATCATTTAGAGGAAAGATATTTATAGGTAGTCATTTGTGATTGCTGAAGTGTGGTCCATGGTTGATTAAGTAGAGCAGAGTAGAGTGTGCGAAGTGTTGAGACATTAGAAGAAGGTCAATGTGACCAAGTAGAATATGTGTGCTATTCATTGGAACTAATCCAGATAGTAGGTCAAAGTGTAGTTGACCAAGATCTAGATATAGTGTGTATCTATTATTCAGAAGGTTGTAGCCTTTGCCCCTTTGAGTAGTGAGCTCTCGAACAGTGTGTCCTCTCCCCTAATAGGGATAACTGTAAAAGACTCCTAATAGGGTCTGACCTTTAACCAATTCTACTGTACTTCATATATTGTAAAGCTACTCCTAACAAGGTATAGGATCTTCTAACAAGGACCATTATACACTAGTATAGAATATTAGTGGGTATCAAGTCCTAACGGGGTTTTTACCTATTTGGGTTTCCCTATAACCAAAATATTGGTTTTGTGTTCATGTGTTCTTTCATTGTGTTTATGCTTTATGTTAAAGTATACTTAATTGGATAAAGAATTGAAACTTCTAGATAACTAATTCACCCCTGCCTCTCAGTTATCTCTTGGGGCTATTCCTAACAATTGGTATTAGAGCCAAGTGCCTCGGAGAGAAGTTTAATAGCTTGAGGTTGATCAGATGGCATACTTCAAGAAAGAGAGTCCTAAGTTTGGTGGAGAAAATTATCTTGATTGGAAAAACAAGATGATGACTCATTTGCAGTGTATTGCTTATGAAGTTTTCAATGTAACTATCAAAGCAGCCAAGATTCCTACTTTAGAAGACCTTGAATAGGATGATGTTACTGACACTCAAAAGGAATTTTTTCATCATAATGCTATAACTAAAGAAGTCCTTATCAGTGCACTATCTGATAGTGATTTTTTAGAGATAAAGAAGGTAGACACCGCCCACAAGATATGGTAGTACCTTGTAGACATATTTGAAGGAGACAAGAAGGAAAAGGATGCACATAGAAAGACATGGAAGAAAAGATTAAATGCATTAGAGATGCTACCTAAAGAAAACATCAGAGCTTATAATCAAAGGGTCAATGAAGCAGTTGCTGGAATCAGGAACAATGGTGGAGAGATCTCAGAAGAAGATATTATGGACAAGTTGATGACTACTCTCACTCCAGAATATGAAAGAAAGATCAATATCCTTGATGAGACCATGCAGCTTACATCTAATTTCAAGAGAGAGACCTTGATCAGCAAAATCTTAGCTTTTGAGATTTCAAGATTGAAGATAGAACCTAAAAGTGAGACAGCCTTCAAAGCAACAATTCATGGTAAGAAATCTGCAAACACTTATGGTAATTTTGATGATGATGAAGAAGAAAGAACTTTAGATGATTTTATTGCTATGGTTGCTAAAAAAGAAAAGAAAGGAAAAGGAAAATATGAAGGTCAATTTCCTTTCAAGTGCTTTTCATGTAATAAGATAGGTCACTTTGCATCTAAGTGTCCTACTAGGGTTAGAAAGTTCAAAAAGGATTACAAGCCTAAGCACTCTAAGGAATGTTATTTTGCTGGAGATGGAGTCTCAGATGATGAATTAGGTGAAGAATAAATTGGATTCATTTCTATTGTAGACAAAATGAATAGTAAGTCAGTTCCTAAAAATGAGAAAGTAAATCAAGAACTAGCATTGATTTCACAAACAGACATAAGGACAGACTGGATTATAGATAGTGGTTGTTCACATCACATGACAGGTGATAAAGGAAAATTTGTTCATCTGGAAAAATACAATGGTGGGATGGTTAGATTTGGAGATAACACTCCTAAACCAATAGTTGGTAGAGGAGCCATCACTCTGGATGGAAAAAATAGTACTGATGATGTTTTATATGTTGATGGTTTGAAACATAACCTTCTAAGTGTTGGATAGTTACTTGGAAAAGGATATCAGTTGGAGTTCAAAGATGACAAATGCATCATTAACAACAAGGATGGTGTTATGATTTCATCAAGCTCAAAGACAAGAGGTAATGTTTTTCAACTCAATTTAGAAGCAAGTTGTTTTGTTGCTAAAGTTGATGACAGTTGGTTGTGGCATAAAAGACTATGTCATATCAACTTTGATAACATAGTGAAGATAAGCAATGTTAAAGTAGTAAGATATCTACCCAGCATAGCAAAGTTAGTTGATACTATATGCAGGGAATGTGTGATGGGAAAGCATGTGAGGAATTCATTCAGAAGCATGCACAATTTAGTTGAAAACAAGTTGGATCTAATCCATACAGACCTATGTGGACCAACTCAAACAAGATCATACTATGGTGAAAGGTATTTCATTTTATTTTTTGATGATTATACTAGGATGATGTGGGTTGCATTCTTGAAAGATAAGTCAGAAGCATTTGATAAGTTCAAAATATTCAAAGCTAAGGTTGAGAATGAATCTAGATTAAAGATAAAAGGTTTGAGATTAGATAGAGGAGGAGAATTCACCTCTAACAGATTTTATGAGTTCTACAAAGAACATGGCATAAAGAGACAGTTAAGTGCACCTAGAATACCTCAATAGAATGGTATTGCAGAGAGAAGGAATATGATCATTCTTGATACAACGCACACCATTATGATAGAAGAAAAGGTTTCTCACACCTATTGGAGAGATGTGTTCAATACAGTAGTCTACACAATCAATAGAATTTAGCTAAGGCCAGGCACTGACAAAACACCTTATGACCTATGGTTTGGTAATGTTCCTAGAGTAAAATACTTTAGAATCTTTGGAAGCAAGTGCTACATCAAGAGGGATGAAGCAATAGGCAAGTTTGATGCAAGAAGTGATGAAAGTATTTTCCTTGGTTACTCTACTAAAAGTAAAGCTTATAGATGTTTCAATTTAAGATTGAAAAAGATCATTGAAAGTGCTCATGTGAATATTGATGAAAAATTTATGATTCAAGAAAGATATCATGATTACTCACCCATGATTGAGGAAGAACATAGACCCTCTTCTAGTGAGACAGTTATTGAACAAATTTTTGACAGCATTGATGTGTTGTTCAATGACCCTGAGACAAGGAAGAGACTCCTAAGGCTAATGAGTCAACAATAGCTAAGATTCCAAAGTTTACATCTAGAAATCATTCCAAGAAGGACATCATTGGAGATCAGAGTGCCAAAGTCTTGACAGATCACAAGAAAAGAACTCAGCTAGCAATGATGTGGTATGTTTATTATCTCATATTGAACCCTTAAGTGTTGAAGATGCATGTAAAGATTCAAATTGGCATGATGCTATGAAAGAAGAACTTGATCAAATCTTTAAGAATGACACTTGGGAACTAGTCCCAAGACCTAGTGATAAGAATGTGATTGGTACTAAGTGGATATTCAAAAATAAGATGAATGAAGATAGTACAGTAGTAAGGAATAAAGCAAGATTAGTATGTAAAGGTTATGCTCAAAGAGAAGGCATTGATTATTCAAACACATTTGCACATGTGAGTAGATTAGAAGATATTAAGTTATTTCTAGCTTATGCTACAGTCCAAAACTTCAAAGTGTATCAGATGGATGTCAAGTCAGCATTCTTGAATGGAGATCTGAAAGAAGAAGTATACATTGAGCAATCTGAAGGATTCACCTTATCAGATAGACCTGATATGGTATGCAAATTGAAGAAGTCCCTCTATGGACTTAAGCAAGCCCTTAGAGCATGGTATGAGAGTCTAGATGGATACTTAACAAAGATTGGATTCAAGAAAGGAGCAGTAGATTGTAATATATTCATTAGAGAGACATCTGAAGGTTTGTTACTTGTAGCTATATTTGTTGATGACATTATCTTTGGAGGTAATGACAAACTTAGTGTTGAATTTTCTAAGGAGATGCATAATGAATTTGAGATGAGTATGATTGGTCCTATCAAATACTTTTTAGGATTGAATGTGCAATAAATAGAGAAAAGTATATTCATTAATCAGTCTAAGTATGTGAAAGAAATATTAAAGAAATTCAAGATGGATGATTGCAAGCTAGTAGGAACCCCTATGATTACTGGATGCAAGCTTACAAAGGAAGATGACTCACCAGCAGTTGATATAACATTATACAAGTTAATGATTGGTAAATTGATTTATCTTACATAGACTAGACCTAATATTTCAAATGCAGTTGGCATAGTTCAAAGATTTGTAGCAGAGCCTAAACAAAGTCACCTCATGGCAGTAAAAAGGATATTCAGTTACTTACAAGGCACTATAGACTATGGTTTATGGTATCCCAATTCAAAAAATGTTGAGCTTCATGTATACACTAATGCAGATTGGGAAGGATGTTTAGATGACAGAAAGAGTACATCATGAGGAGCAGTGTTTCTTGGTGATAGACTTTTCACTTGGACAAACAAGAAAAAAAATTATATTTATCAATCAACAGCAGAAGCGGAGTATGTTGCAGTAGCATTGAATTGTTCTATAATTGTGTGGATCAAATAGATGATAAAAGATTTTGGAATTTAGATGATTATCTTATTGTTATTCACTATGATAACACTAGCACTATCAATATGTCAAAGAATCCTGTGATGCATGCAAAGACAAAGCACATTGAGATCAAGTGGCAGAGAAAGAAGTTAAGTTGGACTATGTGAATACTAATGAATAGTTGGCAGACATATTCACAAAGCCCTTGCCTAAGGATACTTTTGAGTATCTCAGGGGGAAGTTGGGAGTAATTCCCTTCCCTAATTTTTCTTAGAAGGAAGCAGGAATGGCATCAGTCCTCGCGGACTGATGGAAGGTTGACTACTCTACTTCTAGAGTATTACCAATGCTTAAAATGAATGGCACCCTTTTCAATTGATGTCAAAGGGGGAGTAGTATAAAAAGTCATGAAAAATAGGAGTAATGTACTTAGGGGGAGTAGTATTCAGTTGTGACAGCAGTTCAGTTGAGGAAATGAAGAATGGTGGAATATATTGCAGTAGATGGAGGTTTCATCTTTGGGGGATTTTTGAAGAGGAAATGGAGAATGTTATGAAAGAATTATTCATTTAGGTTGATAGTATTTTTTCATTCCACATGTTGCCATCAATGCCAAAGGGGGAAATTGTTAGAGATTTGTCAGTAGGCTAGTACTCACTGTATGTTTGTCATTGATGACAACATATGGAAAGTAGTATGCATGGAAGTCTTATGTAGTAAGCCTTTTGTATATGTTGCATGGACATGATATCAGAATGATATCATGGGCACAGAGGTTGAATGTGAGTACAAACAGTTATACAGCAACTTGTGTCAATAGTGTTCCTAACAAAGTTACAAGCATTGTTTTGTGTATGCTTGTTCATACATTTGTCTTATGGGCATGCACCCTAGCATATATGTTTCAGACATGTTATTGATGTTAATTTCATGGATACATGATCTGATGATGAATGCAAGTGAGGTTATGCAGTCACTATTTGCAAGTAGCAGTTTCCTGTGTTTGTTCAACAGAGTCGACAGAGATTTTATTGGTTCTTGAGTTGTGCCTATCTTTATGGTATGCACCCTTGGAGTTAAGCTTAGAGATGATTTTTTGATGTTTGATTAAGAGTGCATGAGTTAATTCAACTTGTAGAGAAAGTTCCAGTTGTTTTGGTGGAGCTGATAGTATGTAGCGTACGTTTACAATTATCTTATTTAGACAAGTCCCAGATTATGTTGTATGCATAATAGAGCTGATGAATTTTTGTTATATTTTATTATGGTTTCTCTATTATGATTTCAAGTTGGTTCTAATAGGCCGACCTAATCATATCATTTAGAGGAAATATATTTATAGGTAGTCATTTGTGATTGTTGAAGTGTGGTTCATGGTTGATTAAGCAGAGCAGAGTAGAGTGTATGAAGTGTTGAGCCATCAAAAGAAGGTCAATGTGACCAAGTAGAATATGTGTGCTATTTATTGGAACTGATCCAGATAGCAGGTTAAAGCACAGTTCACCAAGATCTAGATATAGTGTGTATCTGTTATTTAGAAGGTTGTAGCCTTCACCCCTTTGAGTAGTGAGCTCTTGAACAGTGCTTCATCTCCCATAATAGAGACAATTGTAAAAGACTCCTAATAGGATCCAACCCTTAACTAGGTCTATTATACTTCATATATTGTAAAGCTACTCCTAACAAGGGAAAGGGTCTTCTAACATGGATCATTATACACTAGTATAGAATATTAGTGGGTATCAAGTCCCACTGGGGTTTTTACCTATTTGGATTTCCCCGTAACTAAAATATTGATGTTTTTTTTATGTGTTCTTTCATTGTTTTTATGCTTTATGTTTAAGTATACTTAGTTGGATAAAGAATTGAAACTTGTAGATAACTGATTCCCCCCCCTCTCAGTAATCTCTTAGGACTATTCCTAATAGATCTTTCAGGTAGTCTAATAGTCAAGAGGGTCACTGATACCTCTTTTGTTGAGGCATTAGGCATGGTAGTAGCAATAGCCCAACTTACAGCAAGGGTGGTAGAAAAAGAAGCTAAGGAAAAAGAGGAGCTCACACTAAGGCTGGAAACAATGTTGAAGGCTTATGGAGGATTAAAGTAGGGGATATATAAAAGGGATATATTAATTGTAGACCTAAAGAAGAGACTGGGTGAATAAGGCCCTATTCAAGCATCAGGACAATTGTAGATTGCTTCTTCCCCTATTGTGCCTTCTTCTTCAAGCCCTATCATTGAGTACCCCCTTTCTCCTCTTCCCCCTTTCATAGGTGATGAAGACATAGAGAAAAGAGAGAAGCAGAGATATGAGAAAAGAATAAAGCATACAATTCTACATTTTGTTGCAAATGTAAAGCCCAAGGAAAATTACAGGATGGGTAAGCAATTATCAAACATTTTGATCAGTTTTAGGAAAGAAAGTGCCACTATCAACCCAATTTTTTAATAAGTAGGTTGTTAGAGAAAATAAATTAAAATCTTTCTTTTTTACAATTGAGAGTCAGCATATTGTGGATGCACAGCTGACAAATACTTATGATTTTATTAAAGACCTAATTGAATTTGAAATCAAGAGGGACAGTTTGAAAAGAAGGGGAGAGATGCTAAGGGCAAGGTATTTCCAAGATAATTTTCAAATGTTTCCTAGTTTATCAAGGCAGATGGAACTATAAAGGATAGGGATCAATGGTTAGAATGAATTGATGGTGAAGTGTCAACTAGAATAAATACCATTCTAAATACACAAGATAATGCCCCCTTTGTACAATTAATTAAAATATTGCAAGATGTCAGAATACATTTCACTAATGTAAGGAATGAGGTACAACAAGTAGTTATGGAATGGGACAAGTTACTACCTAAAAGGGATGAAGTTCTATCTTTTAATTGGCCAAGTGAAGATGTTTATGCATCTTGGGAAACAACATATTGTTTAGAGAATACCAAAGAAGAAGAAACATCCATTGAGGAAGAAAGAGAAGGCAGTGCCTCAACTTCTTAAAAGAAAACAAACCATGCAAAAACCTCAAATAGTTAAAGCAAGCATGAAGGTTGCACCTGGCAAAAGTTGAACTACCCTTGAGAATTGTTGCAAATTTTGGGGCTCATATCTACAAGCCATTTTGTAAAATTGTAAGAAGGTGTAATATTTACCTTCTTTGTCTTATGTGGTGGATACTTTTTGTCTTTTCTAAGAAAGATCTGAAACTTGTATGCGATTTATTTTTTTATAAATGGATTACCATGATAATTTTGTAAGGACCGAAAGTTGGAAATACAAGCTAACAAATTTTGAGTCTAGAATATTATATACTGTATTAGGAAAATTTTTGTAAAGAGCAATATTATTGGTTCAAGAAAAATATCCATTATGTTGCATTTTAAAGCATTTTGATACATGATATTCATATAACATTTGAATAAAATCCAAAATTTATATCTATCCTTTGTGTATTTCTCTTTGAATTATGAATTGTCAAAATTCATTGCATGGATATTGTCTGTTTATGTGTTGATGTTCTTCAGGTCTGATGTAGAATCAGATTAAATTAGCTTTACACATAGCATAAATTCTTTAAGTTTTACATAAAGATATAAATAAGTAGTATGAATATAGGATTCCTTTGATAAAATTGACCATAGGGTGATAGCATTTTCAAAGGACAAGGCCATCAAAGTTCATTGTATTTGTTTGTGTATGACAAGTTTGCAGTGAAGGTGTTACCTAATGGATAAGGCATTAGCCAGCAGTGGAATAACAAAATAAGATAAAAATTGTAATGTATTCAACATTCAACATTTCTCAATATGAAATCACAATTCAAAAATATATTTTTGAATTGTATCTATAGTTATAACTGACACTTTTGTCTAGAGATATTCTTGATAACTTCATAATTGTATTTAACTTTCAAAATTTCTCAATAAGAGATTACAATTCAAAAATATATAGTAAAAGCATCCTGGAATCCTTTTTAGAATAAGAATACAATAGCGTTGGGATATTTGTAGCTCTAAACCTATACTGTTATGTTACAATATTATAAATTATTTCAATAAAAAAAACTCTCTAAAAATAGCTCACAATATCTTTATTTCTATAAAAAGATTACCAGGATCAAGTTCAATATCCAGACAATTTGCATTTTAAAACATTTGGTATACATGATATTGATATAGTATTTGATTAATATCCAAAGTTTATATCTCTCCTTTGTATATTTCTCTATGACTTATGAATTGATAAAATTCATTGCATGGATAATATTGTGTATGTATTTATATTGTTTAGCTCTAATCTAGAATGAGATTATATTTTGGATTTACTTTCCATCAATAGCTAAATTTGATATGCCAACAAAAACTATTTAATGGATGACTGTACCCTTTCTCATGATCTCTGAATGTAACTTCTAAATGCTAAAAAATTAGGAGAATGCATGACTAAGGTATTCTCCCATTCTTCAGATGGTTGGGATTTAGCCGAATTAACTAGAGATTTCGAGACCAAGGTTATCTCAAGTTCTCCAAATGTGTTCTTTAACCGTCAAACTATTTTTAAATTCACTAACTAAACTCATCGCCAAATCTCTAAAGTTGTCCTTCACCATTGTGTTCATGTTCCACACACATGATCGGCTGGCATGTTGCCAACTTTGTTCCTACAAAATAGAATAATTTAATGTCACACCGGTAAATAGGTGACTTGTCAGCCCTGTAGAAAGTACAAATGTATTTTATTGAATAATCATTAACGTGTTGCATCATTGTTCATCTTTATATTATGGACAATTTTATATGATGTAGGAGCATCTTGCATCACAAAATAAAAGAGGGTATGATAAAATTAAAAAAAATGGAGGAGAGAGGAAGTGACAAAAAAAATAAAAATAAAAAGAAAATAAAAAAGAGAAAATAAAAAGAGAATAAAAAATTATAATAAAAAAAAGAAAAGAAAAAAGAAGAAAGGAAAAAAGAAAAAGAAAAAGTTATTTTATTTTTCAAGGTGCATAGGTGGAATAAAAGAAAAAAAAAAGTAAAATAAATAAATTATAAAAAGAAATCATTTCATTTATCGAGGTGTGTAGGTGGCATTTTAAAATTTGTAGAAAGTTCTTGCATTTAATATTTGTAGCTAGTTAGCTACACTTTTTTATTTTCTTATTGACCACAAAAGCAATGTAATTTTCTAATTGGCCCACATGGTGGTGCTAAATATTATTTGGGTGAGAATTTAATATTTGTATCAAGGTAGTTGCATTTACCTTTTATCCCACATTGGTTGTGTTGTAATATCTTGGGTGGTAAATGCCTATATAAAGAAGGCATAGAAGCATTCATAAGCAAGTGCTCAAGTTGTAAGTTCTCAAGTTGTAATGATTTTCAAGTATTAATGTATGTTTTGTAAAGTATTTTGTCTTCTCTTTGTCTCCATGTTGTTATGTCTTTGGTTATGATTTGGTAAGGGTGGCGCGGCCCTTCATCAATGGTATCAGAGTGGTTGTGCCCTTCATCAAGTGGTATTAGAGTGAGAGTTCTTGAGTGTGTAAATAGATCGTCGACTGTGAGGTAGTTTGCACCAGGTCCGTGGGTTAGGATTTCTATGTAAACAGATCACCGACTGTGAGGTAGTTTGCACTAGGACCACGGGTTAGAATTTTTGTGTAAATAGATCGCTAACTATGAGGTAGTTTAAACCAAGACTTTGGGTTGGGTGAAGTTTTTCTTAAGAGGACGCAAGTATGGAGAAGAGAAAGAAGATAATTTTTGTGATTGGATGGATTCTTAGAATTTCTAGACTTGAGAAAATTAGAGAGAGATATAAGGAAGAGACAAGAGTTACAATACTAGATTTGAAGAAGCAAGTGGCTGAATTAGAAGCAGAGCTGAAAAAGAGAAGAGCGATTCAAAGAGATGATAGAAATTCTTTAGATAGAGGAAAGAAAGAAGATAAAGTGGAGTATCACGCAAGTGGTACAAAAGAAGAGGGAGATCTTGAAGATGAGAAGATTCATGAATGTATAATTGAAGAAGATGATTTATTAATGAGGATTGTAGCAGTTGAGGAAGAGTGGAATTCTTTGGTTGAAATTCAAAGGAAAGAAATCATTACATGCCTTGTTGAAGACACGAAAGAAGAAAACAAAGATGATGTGAAAGAGGTAAATTTTTATAAATCATGTGATGCTAACTTTAAGATGGATTTGAAAGATAATGATGATGTTTTATATGAAGACTTTACAAGTGATATTTGGTATGCAAAAGAAGATTTGTATGGCATTACAGAGTTTATTGCAGATGCATTAGATCGTACAAGATTGGAGGAGAATGAGAGTTACACTTGGATGAAGTTGATTATAGAGAAGTATTGTCAGCAGCAGATACTTGTTCCAACTAGGTGTTGAAAAAGAAGGAAAAAATATATATATTGGCAGTGGATACTTGTTCCAACAAGGTGTTGGAAGAGATGTGCGTGTGTGTGTGTGTGTGTTAGCAACTACTACTTAATTTTGTGAATCTATATTTATAAAAAATTTCCTACCTTGGGTGTCTGATGCAAGAGCATCTTGCATCACAAAATAAAAGAGGGCATGATAAAAAAAAATTAAAATTTAAAAAAAATGGAGGAGAGAGGAAGTGACAAAAAGAAAAGAAAAAAAAAGAAGAGAAAATTTTTTTAAAAAAAAATTTAAAAAAAAGAAAAAATGAAAAAAGAAGAAAAAAAAATTATTTCATTTTCCAAGGTGCATAGGTGGAATAAAAGAAAATAAATAAATAAATAAATTATAAAAAAAAATCATTTCATTTATCGAGGTGTGTATGTGGCATTTTAGAAATTTGTAGAAAGTTCTTGCATTTATTTTTGTAGCTAGTTAGTTACACCTTTTTATTTTCTTATTGGCCACAAAGACAATGTATTTTTCTAATTGGCCCACATGGTGGTGCTAAATATTAATTGGGTGGAAATTTAATATTTGTATCAAGGTAATTGCATTTACCTTTTATCCCACATTGGTTGTGTTGTAATATCTTGAGTGGTAAATGCCTCTATAAAGAAGGCATAGAAGCATTCATAAGCAAGTGCTCAAGTTGTAAGTTATCAAGTTGTAATAATTTTCAAGTATTAATGTATGCTTTGTAAAGTATTTTGTCTTCTCTTTGTCTTCATATTGTTATGTCTTTGGTTATGATTTGGTAAAGGTGGTGTGGCCCTTCATCAGTGGTATCAGAGCGATTGTGCCCTTCATCAAGTGGTATCAGAGCGAGAGTTCCTAAGTGTGTAAACAGATCATTGACTATGAGGCAATTTGCACCAGGACCATGGGTTAGAATTTTTATGTAAATAGATCACCGACTGTGTAGCAGTTTGCACCAAGACCGTGGGTTAGAATTTTTGTGTAAACAGATCACTGACTGTGAGGCAGTTTGAACCAAGACTTTGGATTGGGTGAAGTTTTTCTTAAGAGGATGCAAGTATGGAGAAGAGAAAGAAGAAGATGATTTTTTTGATTGGATGGATTCTTAGAATTTCTAGACTTGAGAAAATTAGAGAGAGATATAGGGAAGAGACAAGAGTTGCAATACTAGATTTGAAGAAGCAAGTGGCCAAATTAGAAGCGGAGCTGAAAAAGAGAAGAGTGATTCAAAGAGATGATGGAAATACTTTAGATAGAGGAAAGAAAGAAGATAAAGTGGAGTATCACGCAAGTGGTACAAAAGAAGAGGGAGATCTTGAAGATGAGAAGATTCATGAACGTGTAATTGAAGAATATGATTTATTAATGAGGATTGTAGTAGTTGAGGAAGAGTGGAATTCTTTGGTTGAAGGTCAAAGGAAAGAAATCATTACATGTCTTGTTGAAGACACGAAAGAAGAAAATAAAGATGATGTGAAAGAGGTAAATTTTTATAAATCATGTGATGTTAACTTTGAGATGGATTTGAAAGATAATGATGATGTTTTATATGAAGACTTTGCAAGTGATGTTTGGTATGTAAAAGAAGATTTGTATGGCATTACAAAGTTTATTGCAGATGCATTAGATCTTACAAGATTGGAGGAGAATGAGAGTTACACTTGGATGAAGTTGATTATAGAGGAGTATTGTCAGCAGCAGATACTTGTTCCAACTAGGTGTTGGAAAATAAGGAAAAAGGAAATATATTGGCAACGGATACTTGTTCCAACAAGGTGTTAGAAGAGAAAGAAATATATATATATATATATATATATATATATATATATATATATATATATATATATATATAAGCAGCGGCTACTTAATTTTGTGAATCCATATTTACAAAAAAATTTCTACCTTGGGTGTCTGATGCAGGAGCATCTTGCATCACAAAATAAAAGAGGACATGATAAAAAAAATAAAAATTTAAAAAAATGGAGAGAGGAAGTGACAAAAAAAAAAGAGAAAATTTTTATTTTTATTTTTTTTAAAGAAAAGAAAAATAAGAAAGGAAAAAAAAAAAAAAAAAAAGTTATTTCATTTTCCAAGGTGCATAGGTGGAATAAAACTAAAAAAGAAAAATAAATAAATTATAAAAAAAAATCATTTTATTTATCGAGGTATGTAGGTGGCATTTTAAAAATTTGTAAAAAGTTCTTGCATTTAATATTTGTAGCTAGTTAATTACACTTTTTTATTTTCTTATTGGCCACAAAGGCAATGTAATTTTCTAATTGGCCCACATGGTGGTGCTAAATATTAATTGGGTGGAAATTTAATATTTGTATCAAGGTAGTTGCATTTACCTTTTATCCCGCATTGGTTGTGTTGTAATATCTTGGGTGGTAAATGCCTATATAAAGAAGACATAGAAGCATTCATAAGCAAGTGCTCAAGTTGTAATAATTTTTAAGTATTAATGTATGCTTTGTAAAGCATTTTGTCTTCTCTTTATCTCCATGTTGTTATGTCTTTGGTTATGATTTGGTAAGGGTGGCGTGGCCCTTCATCAGTGGTATCAGAGCAGTTGTGCCCTTCATCATTATAGTACAATTCTTTTATTTGACATATCAGATTTACAATTTAACCACCTCAAAATCCGTAATGAAATAGCATAAGATTTAGTATTTAGAACCTTCAAAACCTGCTTTTGTTTACTAGTGAACAAGGAAAACACCTTAAAATGAAAAGTTACAATTAGCAATGAAAAACATATAAATCTGATGAGTAACATATAAATATGCTTTGGTGATTAACAGACTCATTGCAATCGCTTAATCTCTCATTGAATAATACATCTTCCAGTGACAATGATATACACTATAGTCGATAAATCTCAACAGAGAGTACATACAAATGTTTACAAAATTAAAAGAATACTCTATAGTTGTTATATCTAAAAAATAGCCAAGATCGGGTAATGTCCATCTAATTTATAAAATTCAACAAAGTTTTGGCGATTAAGACAGTCATTCTAGTCTCTCAATCATTAGCAAAAATCATTAGAAGCTAAAATATTCAGCACCTATGTTTTCTTCCCATAGTCGCTGAGTCGCGAGATAAGTTTTAAAAGATTATATCATTTAGCGTCCTGCAAGCTTTCTTGGCTCGCTTAATCTCCAGAAATTATTAAAAGAGGACAAGTATTTTAGTGCCTACAATAAACTATCTAATCGCTAAGTCGCTAAAAATAAAAAATAGACTACCTATCACTTTGTTCTCTCTTGGGTACTGAAGTGAGTTTTGATGGTGCCAAGTAATAATGGAAGTGACATCAATTATAGAGATTCAGTAATAAACAGTGTGATGCATTCAAATCTTCAAGATAAATACACTTGACTATTAATAATTATAAATTTACCAAGCATTGAAAGACCCAAAGTGAGGAAATTGTAAAATTAGGTGTTACTCATTCTAAATTTATGTTGCATTTAGAAAAGCAGAGTGAGGAAATTGTTAGATTGTTTGAGTTTGCACCGTTGTCGAAGTTGACAAGTTCAGAATCCCTACAATTTTTTTTAATAGTTCATCAGTATCAGTCAGACAACAATGAGTGAAGCTTCTTCTAATAAGGGAGGCAAGGGTAAAGGGAAAGAGAGTTATTAAGATGAGTTCCTCAGTCTGCTCCCGGGGTCTACACAAAATAAAAAGGTCAGTGATGAAATTTTCACTGATGATCTAGCATTTTGTAGAGATGCAAAAACACATGATGTATCTGGAATGTGTTTATTTAGATATTTCTATAAAAAATTTGAAAGCCTGGTGCCCATATCAAACCCTTGGACCTCAGGATTGGCTAGGCTAATAGTACTAGATGCCTTTTTAGATATAGATTTGCTAATTGAATTTGAAAACAGATATGACCCTTTGCCAAAAACAATAAGGAAAGATGATCACTTAGCCCTAGTGACTTTGGATAGAAATTCGTTCATGCAAGCTTTTGGTATAAATATCCCAATAGCTACTGAGATCAATTTACAAGCTCAAGAAAATAGATACGTTAGGGAGTCAACCCTAGTTGCAAGATATATTCATCTTCATGTGCCTAGACCAAACAAAAATTACATTGCCACAACACCAGGGTCTGCGCCATACTTCTATAAGGACTTGAATTTTTATATCAAGTATATTGCATATGGATTGTGCAGAGTGTTGGGAGTGGATGGTGGTGACTACGTAGGATATGTAATAATTAGGATGCATGAAGATCTTGAGTCTATTTGAAAGAAGGAGCCATCTCCTAGGTTTATGCATTACTCTTTATTAATGCATCTTATTTTGTATCACAATTATAGTATCATGAATTTAGAATACCTTTAGCCTAAGATGATGTGGAATGGTCAACCTAATCCAATCCAATTTTGGATAAAGGCATGGAATTTTACTTCAAGTGGGTGTGATTTTTGTGCTTCTCACAATTGCATGGTGTAGCCAATCTTGTTGAGTCTGGGGTTAAATCTACCTAGACTATCGGTTAAGGTTTTTCAATTATTAAGGCCTTGTTAATTTGTTGAGAAGTGGACTAAAAATCACAATTGGGGAGATTTTTATTATGAAAAAAGATTTATAATTATCAGATTCTATGGTTTCCCCCAACCACCTCATCTTCTCCCATTTTATGTGCCACCAAGAATTGCACTACTAGAGTTCATTTGGCAACTCATGTTGACTGATAAGGAGCTCTTGGCTTTGGCTCCACATAGAAAGGGTACTTTTACCCCTAAATAGTTCAAAGTTTCCAACTTTACAATTAGAAAGAATGCATTGAACAAAGTAAATGAGTGGTCAGGCCACTTTAAGATGAATGTTGTATTCTATAGATATGTAGATACAGAATATTTTATTGTTAATGCAAGGAAATTTTATACTCCCACCATTACAATTAGCAATAGACATGAGCAATGTCCTTAAGAGGATATCATTAGGAATATCCTCGACGAAAATGACATACAAAGAAGGACACAACAATTATAGGAATTGTTGTCCTTAGAAAAACACCTAAAGAAAAAGGAAATTTTGTTTGGAGGATTTTTCCCCACATTGCCTTATTTGGAAAGGCTAAATCAGATGATGGAAAATTTCAATCCTTTGATCAACTCTATGGAGGGATTAATTGATGATAAGGAGAGGGAAAATTAGAAGCATTCTTCTTCAAAATATAAAGAAGATAGTGATGATGGTTACTGAGTGCATAACCTTCTTGCCATGGAACAGCCACTTCTTATTGAATAAGAAGCTGATGAAAATGTAGTTGTGAATTTGACAGAACTTACAAATTCTGAAGATACTGATTACCCTCCTTTTAAAAGGTCAAAAATCCAAACAGGAGACCCTTCTAAAGTATGCGCTACTAAGAATAGAAAAGATAGAGTTGGAACTCTAATTACTGGCACTAGGGCCTATGATCACCAATTAAGGAAGAAGATCAGAGAGGATAGCACTAATACATTTGGGGTGAAATTGCGACGGCAATTTGCGACGACAGGCAAATGTCATGCGGTTTTGGCTTTTTTTTTTAAATATAGCCCGACACCGTCGCAATTTGCGACGACAATACATTTGGCACTGTCGCAATTGCGACATTGTCAGGATATAAGCGCAAAATTAAAAAGAAACATTGTCATTTATGTTTTCAACAGCGCCGTAACCCTCCGCGAAATCACATCAGGATATAAGGGAAAAAAAAACAAGAACATTGTCATTTGTGTTTTCAACAGCGCCGTAACCCTCCGCGAAATCACATCGGGATATAAGGGCAAAAAAAACAAGAACATTGTCATTTGTGTTTTCAATAGTGCCGTAACCCTCCGCGAAATCACAGCTACAATTTCTGAGTACGTTGGGTTTATTTTTCTTTTGTCATTATTATGTAATCTGGTATTCAGCAGTTAGAGAGCTAAAATAACCAGAAATGAGGACATATCTATGTTGAATTTATTGTTAGCGGCTTTGGTTATTTAGAAGTTTAATTTTATTTGTTCATCTTTCAAGCACAAACATTTTGTGGACCGTAACGTCTTCATTGTTTCGGGTATGCAGTGAAACAGCCCTAACTTGCAATTGCGATGTTGTCGAGATATAAGGGCAAAAAAAAAAAGGAACGTTGTCATTTGTGTTTTCAACAGCACCATAACCCTCTGCGAAATCACATCGGGATATAAGGGAAAAAAAAACAAGAACGTTGTCATTTGTGTTTTCAACAGCGCCGAGAGAGATTCCCTCCGTGAAATCACAGCTACAATTTTTGAGTACGTTGGGTTTATTTTTCTTTTGTCATTATTATGTAATCTGGTATTCAGCTGTTAGAGAGCTAAAATACCCAGAAATGAGGACATATCTGTGTTGAATTTATTGTTAGCGGCTTTGGTTATTTAGAAGTTTAATTTTATTTGTTCATCTTTCAAGCACAAACATTTTGTGGACTGTAATGTCTTCATTGTTTTGGGTATGCAATGAAACAGCCCTAACTTGCGACTACCTTCACGGTACTTGTGTACATTATCATGTTGTCTTTACAGTGACTATCCTCATTCAAGTGGCAATTACACAAGGGACAGTCACTGTGAGATGTCCTCATTTGTGACAAGGACAGTCACACTTAGGACATCTCATAGTGATATTCCCTTGTGTAATTTCCACTTGAATGTATTGCTATTGAACCACATTAATGCTTTTCTTCTTCAACAAATGAGGATAGTCACTGTAAAGACAACATGATAATGTACACAATTATCAAAAAATGATCTTGTTAATTGATGTAACACTTTGTCTTGCTCACTCCCTATCCTTCACTAGGGTCTCTTTAGGCCAATGTTTTGACTTGATAGGGTACTTAACTATCCCTACACTCTTCAGGTATCTCTACCCAAGATCCCACTCCTTCAACTAGTGCACACCAACAAGAAATACAACGAACTCTGCTCAATACCAATCTAGCTACTAGGACACTCCTAGTCTTGTCTTCACAAATTGAAACACATTCAACTAGAACTTTACTCCATGGAGAGGCTCGCCACTAGGACCTCTATTGGTTTCAATATTACTCCTTCACCTATACTTTTCATCAGTACTTCAATCCGGTTCATCAAACCATGCCAATTGCACCCAAAAATAGGCTGCTAGCAATTAGGCCTTTGTCAAGCCTTTTTTTTATATTAAGCCACCTAAAGGGCTTAGGATTTAGATTCCCTTTATTGAGAACTCCAAGATATCTAAGGTCTTCTCCTCCTAGATTTTTTGTACACCAACTGCTACAGCCATGCCTGAAAACAAGTATTTTGACACAACTTGGACAGTCTGACTAAGAGTTTGTTTTCTTAGCAGCCAAAGAAACTCACCCAATATTCTAATTTGACTTGGGGCTTCTTTAGATGTGTGTCTACCTCTCCATGAGATTTTAGTTGAAGCAACCAATGCATTCAACTTGTTGTAATCTTCTTGTAATGATTTGTCATCCCTAACTGTGCTCAACTGACTCACCTAGGACATCATTGCAAACATAGAAAATGAGCTTCCCAGGGCCCCTCCTTCCAAACATATAGTACATGGAGTCTCCTCACCCATTCCAAGAGCCCGTACAAAATTGACAATGGAATGATGAGCTAAGACTCCATTTGTTCAACCTGCCTGGTTCAAACCAATGATAGGGTACTTAACAAAAGAATTAACAAACTAGTTGGAATGCTTCAAAACTCAAAAAAAAAACAACACAGAATAAAAAAACAACTTGTACTAACTTTTCCAATAGACACTACGAGCTATCTAATCCATTAATCAACTGAAAACAAAGAAACAAAAAAACTCAAGAATTCACTAAAACCGTGTTACTCTACAAATCTTCTTAATTCCAAATTTTTTTCCCCCCAACCTTTTGCACAGATCGATGGAGGCCTCTTATAGTTGATCTGATGCCTAATTCAATGGTTTCATATAGTTACATAACCATCTTACTCGAAAATGCTCCCTTGCACAAATGTTGTCAATGTTGTGAATGACAACATTGACAACTTGTTACAACCTTTGGGATTTTGGTTCAAAACTTATTGTTCAAACACCATAAGACCCTAACCATGACTTAGTTAGGCTATTTAGACCTCACATAGGCCACTTCTACACTTCTTTGCCCAATTTGACCCCTAAATGCTTCATTCCCACTTTTGCCACAATATTGGTAACTTGGGTACAAATTGGCACTTGCCTTCACAAAGGTCACACATGAGGACATCTCACAGTGATCGATTGTCCCTTGTGTAATTGCCACTTGAATGTATTGCTATTGAACCACATTAATGCTTTTCTTCTTCAACAAATGAGGACAGTCACTCTAAAGACAACATGATAATGTACACTCACTGTAAGGACAGTCACAAATGAGGACATCTCACAGTGACTGTCCCTTGTGTAATTGCCACTTGAATGTATTGCTATTGAACCACATTAATGCTTTTCTTCTTCAACAAATGAGGACAGTCACTCTAAAGACAACATGATAATGTACACTCACTGTAAGGATAGTCACAAATGAGGACATCTCACAGTGACTGTCCCTTGTGTAATTGCTGCTTGAATTACACAAGGGACAATCATTGTGAGATGTCCTCATTTGTGACAAGGACAGTCACACATGAGGACATCTCACAGTGATTGTCCCTTGTGTAATTGCCACTTGAATGTATTTCTATTGAACCACATTAATGCTTTTCTTCTTCAACAAATGAGGACAGTCACTCTAAAGACAACATGATAATGTACACTCACTGTAAGGACAGTCACAAATGAGGACATCTCACAGTGACTGTCCCTTGTGTAATTTCCGCTTGAATTACATAAGGGACAGTCATTGTGAGATGTCCTCATTTGTGACAAGGATAGTCACACATGAGGACATCTCACAGTGATTGTCCCTTGTGTAATTGTCACTTGAATGTATTGCTATTGAACCACATTAATGCTTTTCTTCTTCAACAAATGAGGACAGCCACTCTAAAGACAACATGATAATGTACACTCACTGTAAGGATAGTCACAAATGAGGACATCTCACAGTGACTGTCCCTTGTGTAATTACCGCTTGAATTACACAAGGGACAGTCATTGTGAGATGTCCTCATTTGTGACAAGGACAGTCACACATGAGGACATCTCACAGTGATTGTCTGTAATGTCCCCTTTTTGGCTAACTTGGAAAACAGGAACAATTACTCCACTTCTCAAACTTACTCTATCAGATACTTACAATTAAACTAAGTAATGGAGGTTACTTAAGATATCAACCGCTATTTTAAATTCAATCACAATATGTGTGCAAGATGGTATTGATACCAATATGTTTAATAGCACTGTCGGATATAATGATATGAAATATGCTATGAATATGATGTTTCCTATCACTTATAGTGATAGTATAATGATGCTATGTCTGATATAAACAATATCGATATACAATCAATAAGTATTGCTTACAGCAATGTATTTGTTGTGTCTGATATGATGATGTAATTATGAAAATGTGTAATATCGCTATGAGTGATATGTTGCTATTTCAGATTCTGAATTATATGCTTGCAACTTCAAATATTGATGCTGTTTCTGACTATCCTTTCTATCTGTGCAATCATGGTGTTGTCTCTGATCTACAATGATAAACTTGAAACCAAACTGCCAAAGGCAGATGCTCTATTGAGTATATCCAAATATGGATAAGTAAATAAAGTTCTAATGATGCCTTGAGTGACTGACGAGAATGCATTCTTATATTGTCTTTAACAAATGAAGAGATGCTATGAATGAGACGTGTCTTGTTTCTTCCTCCATGTCCCTTTGTTAATCACACCTTTCCATAATCCGACAGTTCACATAATATTATTTCATTATTTTATGATCATAGATAACTCCCAGATTGACTCAATATCAAATCTTTTTATGAAGGTAATCTTCCCTAATTGGTAGTGCAACCAGTAGTTAACATCCATTATGTTTGTATTAGTTTGGTCTAACTATCATTAGTATTTAGTCAATCGATATTAACTCTTGCCTTATCCCATATTGTTATGATTATATCCAATCTTTCTACTCTGATATAAGTCGATATCATTTTCTGATAATTGTCCATTTATTGGTTGATTGCTAGTAATGGAGTTTGATCTTCAAATTGACTTACATTCCTGTTAATACTTAAGGATACATTGTACTTATTATCCATGACTGATGCCTCATTCATCAATAGCTTGTGATATAATCACTGATGCTTTTATGTTTCTACAAGATGTGGTTTATCTCAGACAATCGATAATCTTTCAATCCTTTATTCGATATCCTCCTATGTGGTGTCTATTGATATAGATAGTAGAATTCAATCTAGTTTATGTTATTGTCATGATAACATAGGAAGTGATGGTGCATATTTGCTAGCGGGTCTTCATGTTTGATATTGCTTTATCGGATATGTCATTGTCTAAACTTGTGCAATTAATGATTATTTATAATATATGAATGGTTATCCTTCTTGCTTATCAATACATCTTCTGAAACACATAGCGACCTATCCCTTATTCATATCATGTTGATCTTGACTTCATAGTATTTGGTTCATTAATCATCCTCTCATGGTATCGATGTGTAATGACTAGTGATTGTTGTCTCACTTCTTCATTCCTCATCGTGATAGATAATGCAGATGTTTAATGTAGATGTATATCGATTACAGATATTCGATATTGCTTTAAACGTTATTATTATTATTATTATTATTAATGTTATTGTTATTATTAAATATTATAATTAATGATGTTAGTAATATTAATAATATTATAATAAATATTATTATAGTGATAACATATTGTTTTATATTGAGAGGTTTATTAATATTATTTATATATTAAAATTATTATATCAATAATTGATTTAATATTATTACTTAATATATTATTATAATATAATATATATAATTTATTAATAATTATTTATTATTAATTTATATTATAATTATAATCATAATTATATTATTTATTAATATTTTAATATTATTTAATTAACATATTACTTATTATGCTAACTATATATTATTATTATCTTTTGATAATAATTATATATTATTGTTATATACCGTTAATAATAGATTATTATATATCATCTAATCATTTTATTATTATACTAAGTTCAATATGTCACGGCTCATGACATTGTCCCTTGTGTAATTGCCACTTGAATGTATTGCTATTGAACCACATTAATGCTTTTCTTCTTCAACAAATGAGGACAGTCACTCTAAAGACAACATGATAATGTACACTCATTGTAAGGACAGTCACAAATGAGGACATCTCACAATGACTGTCCCTTGTGTAATTGCCACTTGAATTACACAAGGGACAGTCATTGTGAGATGTCCTCATTTGTGACAAGGACAGTCACACATGAGGACATCTCACAGTGATTGTCCCTTGTGTAATTGCCACTTGAATGTATTGCTATTGAACCACATTAATGCTTTTCTTCTTCAACAAATGAGGACAGTCACTCTAAAGACACCATGATAATGTACACTCACTATAAGGACAGTCACAAATGAGGACATCTCATAGTGACTGTCCCTTGTGTAATTGCCACTTGAATGTATTGCTATTCAGCCACATTAATGCTTTTCTTCTTCAACAAATGAGGATAGTCACTCTAAGGACAACATGATAATGTACACTCACTGTAAGTGTACATTATCATGTTGTATTACAAATGGATCTTATGTTGGTGGGGATATAAGTGCAAAAAAAAAAAGGAACGTTGTCATTTGTGTTTTCAACAGCGCCGAGAGAGATTCCCTCCGCAAAATCAAGTGGGTTATCATTTGTGTTTTGAACAAAGCAGGTTGTCATTTGTGTTTTGAATAGCATCGAGAGAGATTCCCTCCACGAAATAAAGCGGGTTGTCATTTGTGTTTTCAACAGTGCCGAGAGAGATTCCCTCCGCAAAATCACAGCTACAATTTCTGAGTACATTGGGTTTATTTTTCTTTTGTCATTATTATTTAATTTGGTATTCAGCTATTAGAGAGCTAAAATACCGAGAAATGAGGACATATCTGTGTTGAATTTATTTTTAGCGGCTTTGGTTATTTAGAATGCTTCCCCACAATACTTAATTACACAAGGGACAGTCACTGTGAGATGTCCTCATTTGTGACAAGGACAGTCACACATGAGGACATCTCACAGTGACTGTCCCTTGTGTAATTGCCACTTGAATGTATTGCTATTCAACCACATTTATGGGCCCATTTGGACCATGACACATAGTAGCATCTACAAAGAAGAATATCCCAGGTGTAACAAGTTGTAAGAATATACCAACAGTTCTAAGAAGTTCCCTAGCACGTAGTAGCATCTACAGAGAAGAATATACAACATGAGGGCAGCCACTGTAAAGACAACATGATAATGTACACTCATTGTATGTGTACATTATCATGTTGTCTTTACAGTGACTGACCTCATTCAAGTGGCAATTACACAAGGGACAGTCACTGTGAGATGTCCTCATTTGTGACAAGGACAGCCACACATGAGGATATCTCACAGTGACTGTCCCTTGTGTAATTGCCACTTGAATGTATTGCTATTCAACCACATTTATGGGCCCGTTTGGACCATGGCACACAGTAGCATCTACAGAGAAGAATATCCCAGGTGTAACAAGTTGTAAGAATATACCAACAGTTCTAAGAAGTTCCCTAGCACATAGTAGCATCTTCTAATTGTCTATACCACTTCACAAGGTATTGTTTGCACACATTGTTTTTGGTTCTTTTGATGACCCTTGTTTTGAAATTGCTATTAGGCCTTGTAGCTTATATGTTTTGATTGCTAGAGAGCTTCTAAAGCTAAGCAAGAAGACCATTGCACGAGTTATAGCCGCGCGCTCAGGTTTGAAAATTGTATATTTTTTAATCTAATGTATATTTTAACTAGACTTTTAGCTTATTTTTGCTATATATTTTAATCTAAAGGGAATCATGGATGTGAACTTGAAAGAATTTTTTACTTAGTTCTTATGGAGAGAATAGTAGTAGTTTACGGTCTAATATCAAATAGAGTTTTCCAATTATAGAAAGTTAATGAATTCTAATAGCTGATATGTTTTGATTGCTGGAGAGCTTCTAGAGCTAAGCAAGAAGACCATTGCACGAGTTATAGCCACACGCTCAGGTTTGAAAATTGTATATATTTTAATCTAATGTATATTTTAATCCTTTTGCCATGTCATGTAATATGTCTTGCCTTGTAGCTTATATGTTTTGAAATTGCTGTTAGGCCTTGTAGCTTATATGTTTTGATTGCTAGAGAGCTTCTAGAGCTAAGCAAGAAGACCATTGCACTAGTCGTAGCCACGCGCTCAGGCATGAAAATTGTATATTTTTTAATCTAATGTATATTTTAACTAGACTTTTAAAATATTAAAGGATTTAACTAGGTCTAAGAAGATTTGTGTACTTTTGACAATTTTGCTTAGTCACTGAAAGTTGTAGACCGAAGTTTTCATAGCCCAATTTTTGCTTCCTGCGAAGAACGATCATGTCAGATAATATAAGTGAAGAACAAAATAGGGAGACAATCGCTAGATTGTGGTCTAACTTGAAAAGAAAAGGTGATGGAAAATGTTATTGTCCCTGCAAAATTTGTAAGGGCTTAAACCGTAGAAGACTACTAATCAAAACAGTTAAGAGACATTGTAGGGAGAATGGTCACATTGAAGGGGGGCATGACTATCATCCACTAGTAAGTTGTTCATTATATCATTTTAACAATTTATATACATATGAAATCACTTGATGATGAGTTGAAGATCATGGTTTATTTATGTTAATCAATTTTATATAGGTTGATCTCCCCAGGGAAGTACATGATATGGAGGAACATGGGGGTATGAATATCCAAGGTGAAGATAATGATCCCATGAAAGATGACGATCATGCACCAGAAAACACAATTGAATATGATGGTATAAATACATTGATCCATGACACATTTAGTCCAAGCGGATATGATCATGATGATGATGATAGCCTCGATGTACCTCTACTTGAGAAGGCATACGAGCCCCTATACAAAGACTCCCAAACAACTCTTCTCTCTGCTATATTGTTGTTGTTGAACTTGAAGGTTATGAATGGTTTATCCAACATAACAATGTCACGTATGTTAAGGTATGTCATATATGTCTTTATAGTTAACAAAAGGTGAATAATGTACCACTAATATTGTTTATATTAACAACTTATATTTTTTGCTATAGATTGATAGGTGAGTTTTTGTTACCACCATCAAATATTCTACCTCGCTCATATCAAGAATTATCTGCTATTATGAAAGATATTGGAATGGAGTATCAAGCAATACATGCTTGTCCCAATGATCATATTATATATTATAAAGAACATGAATTTGCAACACAATGCCCTGTATGTCATACGAGTAGATATCGAACAGATCGAATAACAAAAAAGGTGCCTCACAAGGTTCTTCGTTACATCCCCATTATTCCACGGATGCGACAATTATTCAGGTGTACTAGCTTGGCACAATTTATGGATTACCATGCACGCAATAGAAGTCGAGATGACATTATTCGAATCCCTGCGGATGGTTCGACATTTATGCACATAGAGGAAAAGTGGCAACACTTCAAAGAAGAACCTCATAATCTCAGGCTTTCATTGGCAGCGGATGGTGTCAATCCATTTGGAGAGATGAGATCTGTTTGCTCGGTGTGGCCTATTTTTGTTATCAACAATAACATTCCTCCGTGGATGTCAATAAAGAGGGAGCACATTATGTTGGCAATGATTGTTCCAGGTATTTTATCATTTGATAGTTATTAATTTACATGTACTTACAAATCTTACAGTAAAATGGTCACAATAATTATGTAATGTTACTGTTCATTCAAGTAGGTAAATATCAAGTTAAAGATATGAATGTATATATTAAGCCTCTTATTGACGAGTTGGTGGAGTTATGGAACGGTGTCACTATGTATGACGTGTCTAGACCAATAGGACAAAGACAATTTCAATTTCATGCAATACTTGTATGGACAATACATGATGCCCCAGGGCTAACACATTTTTGTGGTATGTTATAGTGAATTCAAGTTGCGCATGATAATTCTAATTATAAAAATCAACATATTTAATAATCCAATTATATCATTATCTTGTAGGTCTTCAAACAAAGGGAAAATTTGCATGTCCAGTTTGTGGTCCAAAGATGAAATCTCGTCATTCAAAAAGTTTAGGAAAGCATGTGTTTGATGAGTACAGACACTTCCTCCACAGGAATCATAAGTATCGAAGTATGGAAAAACATCTTTTCAATGGGAAAGAAGAGACTACATCAAAGCCACGAAGAATGACACCTCGCCTATGGAAGTTGGAATATAATAGAATTAATCATCGAGGTAATGTCATTCCACTTAATGGTTTATGTTTGTAATTTATATATTTCTATTGTGATTTTTGTTTACTAATTATGTAATTGATCATCGTGAAGGTCGTCAAGGCACTACTGACAACCTTCCAAAGGGACTAAAAAGCTATCCCAGGCAATTTAGTAGGTTGCCCTACTACGAGGACCTACAAATTGTGCATTTGTTTGATCTTATGCATGTTGGAAAGAATATAACAGAGACATTGTGGAAAATACTGGATGGAAGGCGTGACAAAGAAAAAATTGTCAAAATTTGTAATGACATTCATGAATCCAATCATGCACTGAAGAATTTCATTCACTCAAATAGCAATAGAGATCAGATTAATATAAGTGCCCTTCCTTGGTTATTAACGGAGCAGCAAAGTGATGCCATAAAAGAAGTCATACGAAAAATTTGATTTCCCACAGGATTTGCTGGGCACATAAGCAATCTCATATCAAAGAAAAGTGAATTTGGGCCAGGGCTCAAAATGCATGATTGGCATACTTTCATCAAGGTAAGTTATGTTCTTATGTATTTACAATATATTCATAAACTACATGTACTATTCATTATGTTATGTTAGAAAATAATGAAATGATTGGTTTATAATTACTGCAGTATGTGCTACCTCTATCTCTCCCAGAGCACTTCAACAATAACATCAAACAAGTGATATATGATCTTGGAAAATACATGAGGTAAGCAGTAATATCTATTCAATTTGTTGTATATATTTATTATATTCGCGATTTGTTTTTCTTGCTATGTAATCTATTGTATATTATTTTGTAAAGTCTCGTATTTATATATTTTTTGTGACTTGAATCTCTTAATGTAGGTGGTTGTCATCTAAAGAAATCCATAAAGAAGATATAAACTATTGGAAGAGAAGAATTCCTCATTTACTATGTGAAATGCAAAAGTGTCTACCTCCAACTTTTTTCAATGCACAAGAACACTACCTCATACACCAAGTTGAGGAGATTGAATTGTGTGGACCTGCACACACTAGGTCAATGTGGATGGTTGAGAGGCACTTGAAATCTTTGAAGGCTTTGGTTCAACAAAGAGCACATCCTGAGGGTTCTATGGTAGAGGGATACATGGTATACCAGACTATGGTGTACATTACTAAATATCTTCCTAAGTTTGCTTCAAATATCCATGTAGATCGCATTTGGGATCTCGACCCTTTTAAAAAATTCAAAGGGGAGTACTTGATGGGGAAAGGTAGATTGAGGAAAGTGACAGGTAATAAATTATAAGATTTTATTGTAATAAATTATTTCTTAATCTTCAAAATAAATCGGTTGTAAGTCATCTATTTTTTTTTTGTACAGTTGCTCGAGAGTGGGATGCACTACATTTGTATATTGCAAACAATCTTGATTGGATGACGGTATGGATTGAACGATGTCAACATTCTGGTCACACATTAACATGGGAAGGTGTATCTTCATTGGTTAAAGAAGCTCATCGTAATGGAGATTCTAATGTTACGCAAAGGGAAATAGATTTAGCATATGGTTTAAGAGATTTCCATGTACGTACAAAATTATTAATCACCCGTATGTTTATCAACTCACGATATAATAATTTTGACATGTTTCACATATTATTGCAGGTTAAACACCACAAGGGTATGTTCTGTAATGGTCAAAAATTTTGCGTCAAAGTGTTGGATGACACGAAGAAAACTTGTGATTCTGGAATAACTGCAGTCTTTCAAGTGACTAATATTTCATCTAGAAATGACTTAGATCCTCAAGAGTCTAAAAATCAATACTATGGCATTTTGGATGATATACTTGAGTGCGACTTTAGTTCCTTCAAATTAGTACTCTTCATTGTCAAATGGTACAGGCTACGACTTAATCCAAATGATCCTAATAGAACTGTTATTGAACATGATAATGGATTTACAATGGTTAATACAAGGTCGTTTGAGCCAGTTGGGGATGAGCCCTATGTTCTTCCAAGCCAATGTGAGCAGGTATTTTACTCAGAGGTTTCACATAAACCGGGTTGGTCATTTATTGTTAGACATGAACCGAGAGGAAGGCTGATAAAGTATAATGTGATGGAAGAAGAAGATACCGAAGAAGTAGAAGATGATGTAGATGATGATCACGATCGACAATTATTGGATGATGTTCCTGAGAAAAATTTTCATGAAGAAGAAGAAGATGATGATGACGATGATGCTGCTACTGATGATGATGATGAAGATGATGTTGATGTTGATGATGATGATGTTGATGATGACGACAATGACAACGACGATGACGATGACGACAATGATGATGATGACGATGACGACGACGATGATGATGATGATGATGATGATGATGATGATGATGAGGATGATGATGATGAAATTTAAAGGTATGCCATCAATCCTTAATGTATTTAATATTCATTTCTTGATAGAAATATATTTGTCTTAAATGGTTACATAGTTTATTCATTATCTATTTAAAAGCTACAAGTTTCAACTACAAACGAGGCTACTATCATGGGGGTGGTACATACTATTAAACCAACTTCTAATCAATGACTCCAACATACCATTTAGTTATTAAATTTGTGGCTAACATTTTTATACTTGATCTTTGACATAGGGGCACAATATGGAGCAACCGCCCGAAGGTGATGGTGACGATATTCCTAGCTCATCTACACATGAGCAGGTAAAACTCATTGTAATTGTGCAAACTAGATAGAAGCAAAATGTTATTTTTTTTAATGTTATTTTCTTCATTATTTTGGAGTAATTTTGATAATACTAATACTATTGTTGTCATAGAGGGCCGGTGGTCGGAGAGAGGGAAAGCAACCTGTAGTCCCTCAGGAGTCCCCCCTTGTGGACCCTTTTTTTATTGATTTAGCAGAGACCGATGACCCGATCGGTTCCATTAAAAAGTTGCTAAAGAAAATTGGGAAAGAACTTCTACGTTTGGTATCCATACATCCTCAGACTCAGGAAATAAAAGACAGGGCAGCTGAGTTGTTGCGCACTTCTGAAAACTTTAAAGTAAGTATTAATGAAATTTTTAATTATTACAAGAGTTCAATAATGGTTTTTATGTTATGCTCTTTTATGACATTAATTAAAATATGGATGCATTGTCTTTACAGAGTTATTTGCATAATTTTGAACCCCATTCCCATGATGAGGCCGGTACTGCAAGTGGTTCAGGTAGATCACATGTTCCATTCCCCACTTGTGTTTTCCACTGAATATATATAGGAATGATCATAATCATTGACAATACATGCTCGAACAATCTTTTTTTTAATGCTCTAACAATCTTGTCCATGCTAGTCCACGCGTTCTATATTTATGCATGCTCTAACAATTTTATTCTTCAGCTCCTTTCCATGATGATATGACAACGCCGCCTCCATCTAGGATAGCCACAAATGTCTTGCCGACTGCCATGTCAACAACACACAGCCTAAATGCACCAACTGTTGCACCATCTACTGGTACACAAATCCCTCTTTTTCTCTCTTTTGTTATGTGTTTAAGTGTTATGTGTTTACGATGTAGATCCCTTGATTGTGTTTGTGCCATGGGTGCTCTGCACCAATTTATTTCCCTTGAAGTATTATTTCTTGGAGGCATTTGATAATGGTTTTCATTTTTTGCAATAGGAGATGCAACAACTCCCGATGCAACATCATTTCCTGGATGTTCCCGTGTTCCTAGTACGGGAACAGTGAAGGATTGCATATTGATCATCAGCGACGATGAAGGCATTCCCTTAAAAGTAGCCAAAGTTCCAGGGACTTTAAAGTTATTATTATTCTATAGTGATATAATAGTAATTTAGTTTTTGATCACTCTTCATCAACTAATGATCCCATGATTATTTTGTAGGGAATGATATTTTTTGGCGAAAACTTGGTGACGAGTGTTTACGGATATTCGGGCCCACCCTACATACATGGTGGAACATCATATCCTAACTAAAACCCCAAACCACTATTTTGATTTCATATCATTGCTAGAATAGTTTTCCTTTTCATCAATTTCTTGAACTATATTAAAGGTAGCTTCTCTTCATTTATGAGTCTAACATGATTTTTTTTACTTAAAAGGTGGAATAACCAAGATAAAAAGTTGAAGGATGATCTTGTACATAGTATGACCCAGCTTTTTGGACCTCGTGCATTCGAGAGAAACAAGCTCCTTGAAAAATCTGGTTTATGTTTGAAGTATATTAGGGACCAGTACAGGAAATATTTAGAGGTTAACCCAAGGCACGAGCGTCCGCCCTGTGTTCTTGAGGCTGAGTGGTAGGCTTTGATTTTGGATGGAAAGTATAAAGCTGACATGAAAAAAGGAATTACGCCAGTAGAGAGTAGAGGAAGGTATGTGATGCTTTTGAGAATGTAATTATGTACTAATTAACCTCTAAATTTTTCTTGTAATTATGTACTAATTAACCTCTAAATTTTTCCTGTACTGGTCTCTAACATATTTCAAACTTTTCATAGATTGCCTGACACATCAAAGGCAACAAAGGCAAGATTAGAAAAGCACGGGACACACAAGCTCGGCTCTGGTGGTTTTTCCAAACTTCAAGCACGAGTTGTAAGTATTAGTAAATGAAAACTTGTATCAATTTTTTTATATATTGCAAGGAAATTTTTTTTGATCAAACAATGCAAGTAAAATTCACCATACCAAGCAAAAATGTAGGGGTCAGAGTTCAATAGATGCCTCACAGAAGAGGACAAGAGAATTGGCTTCCAACAAGGCTATAGAGCCGTGGCTGAACGGCTATGAGCTGAAATCAGTGTGCAAGGTTCAAATAATGATGCATCTGAGCCACAGGTAAATAAGCTAAATGAAATTTATTTCAAATTGAATACTTTACCAATTAGTCTATTTGATGTTAAGTTCTAATATAAAGTGAGTATATTTGTTTTAAGAAAGCAATGATAACAATGTGTAGGATATTGGAATGCAGCCTGACAATCCTTCTACACAATCTATGCATAATGAAGGTTCGCATGATGTGCATCCTAGTGGTGGAGGTATACATTTGCTATTAAAATTTTTTATGTAATTACAATTGGTGTTTGGATTAATGTAACATTTTGTATAGCAACTGTAGAGGATCGAGGGGTCGGTGCTCATGAGCATGTTGAGGTTGAGTCTAGACAAAATGATGTGGCCAGATCAGGTAATTAAAGAGTGCCACAGTTATGTTCTTTAAAATAATTAAATACTTGTAACAATTATAATTAAATATTTTAAATTTAACTATTTTATTTGTTATTGTAGAGGACCCCCCTTTGCAGCAGCATAGGAATTTGAGATCATCAAGAACAAAGAACAAAACAACTGATGAAGGGGGTATTGATGATAACACTGATGCTCCTCTTAGAGCTTACATAGAAAAAAAATTAGAAAGAGAAAAAAGAAATGATTGTCATCTAAATACCTTAATTGATAATGACTGAATTTTATGTCTCAATGAATTTAATTATGTGCTAATGAATGTTCATGAATTATGTGTTTATTTTCATATTGATGAATGTTGCGTGTTAACGAATCTAATGTGTTAATGAATGTTATCATGTGATATTGATTGAATGTTACATTTTATTAATAATTGAAAGAATGAATGAATGTTAGATGTTAACGGGGAATGTAGAGTGATGTTAGGGGGAGGGGGGTGGGGCCAAATGAGCTTCCACCTTCACGTGGTTGGCCCTGTTTAGTAGAGAATATTAAACTATATTCTTGAAACAAAGTGAAGCTCAATAAGATACTAAATGAGTCAAAATGGTTATCAAGGTCCTCTATCCATAAGATACTTGTAGTCAAAATGGTTATTAATAAGATACTTGTAGTCAAAATGGTTATCTAGGTCCTCTATCCATTCCATAAGTTCTTCACCATTCAAACTTCCTCCATAACAAGGAATGTGCTCTAGGTTAGTCATGAAGCCTAGCATGGACTCTCTGTCAGATAGAGCCACTATTTTAGAGCCTTTTCTGTGCATTTCCTTCAAGCACTGTACAGTGTACGAATGTGAAAGGGAGGGCAGACCAGTGTGGAAGTTAGAGTATTTATATCTTATGCTTTGAGAGTTTATTTGGTAGATTCAAGACACCTTATATCAAAGTTATTCCTTTTTCTTATCTGTTGTTCTGTCAAACCCTCATTTTTTGGGTTATTGCATTCAAATGGCCTTAACTTGCAAATAAACCATAGGATATCCTCTGTTCTTTGTAAAATGCAAGTTAAGGGGGTTTATTTTCATATTTTAAAAGCTTTGGAACAGGATACTAAGCCAGAGAATTTCGAGAGCAAGCCCTAGGTCAAGAATCTCAATGTTCTTGACTAGGAGTTGATGGATTATGCAAGATCAAAGGGTAGCGGCAAGTAAAGGACCTCAAACCTTGTTGAATCTAGATCTTTAGAGCATGGTGGACATCTTCAAACTCTGATCTTGGTTTCATGCACCCATTTTCAATGCCTTGTTTTGGAACCCACACCCAAAGGCATGCATTAGGTCTGCGGAATCAATAAGGACATTGATATGCTAGAGTGGAGTCAGGGTCTGGGAGTTGGAGGATTGTTAGAACATCAAAAAGGGTACTCAAAAAACATATAAGTTCATAAGGTCCTTTGTCAAATTGAAGAGTTATTGCTGCAGAACAGGTTTTGGAGACCTACTAGAGTCACTAGGTCTATTTGGACCCGTTTGGACCACGACACACAGTAGCATCTACAGAGAAGAAGTTTGGTATGCAATGGTCTTGAAACCTCCTGAGAAATTCTTGGTATGCATTTGTGTGATGCAAAAGCTTCGTTGAAAGAGAAAAAGAAGAAAAGAATAGAAATGATTTTTTTTCTTTTTATGTCATATACTGTAACCAGCTACTTATAACTTGCAAAATTATTATAACCATTTGAAATTGAAACTTAGTTTAATGTGAAACCGAGAACTACTTTATTAGAGCTTTCTATGATTTAGATTCAGACATCAAGAACATTGTTTGCCTAATATTGTGATTAATGTTTATTTATTAATATCTCATACTGACAAACAATTGATAATTGTAGGGAAAACGTCATTGGGGGTCTTTGAGGATCCACCAGAAGCCAAGGAGAAAATGTATTCAAATGCTAAAGATGGTGTAACAGTCCTTACAGTTGTTGAACCTTGCTGTGTAGATCATCTCTGATTCTCCAAGTTCAACAGTACTGTGGTATTCCTTTGGATACTTCTAATGGTAAATTTCAGACATCAAGTTCTTTTCGTATGAAACTACTACATTTGTAATCTGTAGTTTTAAACTTTTAGTTTATAAATGTTCATCAGCTTTAGTTCGTATGCTGCCATTTCAAGTATGATTAATGAAGTTACCTTTATCACAGGATGAAAGTGAGCAGTCAGCATACTGGTACGGAGCTGGCAGCATTGATACGGTGACTAGGGCATCGTTTAATGGTGGTATTGTGTTTTCCCGTGTTTAGGGCATCGTCCTTTTGAAACATTGCCTTCATCTTTCTTAAGTCTGATTTTTAAGTTTGTTTATCTCTCTCGGCACTGTTGAAAATACAAATGACAATGTTCTTGTTTGTTTTGCCCTTATATCCCGATGTGATTTCGCGGAGGGTTACGGCACTGTTGAAAACACAAATGAAAACACAAATCCCTTGTGTAATTGCCACTTGAAGGAGGACAGTCACTGTAAAGACAACATGATAATGTACACTTACAGTGAGTGTAAATTATCATGTTGTCTTTAGAGTGACTATCCTCATTTGTTGAAGAAGAAAAGCATTAATGTGGCTGAATAGCAATACATTCAAGTGGCAATCACACAAGGGACAGTCACTGTGAGATGTCCTCATTTGTGACTGTCCTTACAGTGAGTGTACATTATCATGTTGTCTTTAGAGTGACTATCCTCATTTGTTGAAGAAAAAAAGCATTAATGTGGTTCAATAGAAATACATTCAAGTGGAAATTACACAATGGACAATCGATCACTGTGAGATGTCCTCATGTGTGACTGTCCTTGTCACAAATGAGGACATCTCACAATGACTGTCCCTTCTGTAATTGCCACTTGAATGAGGACAGTCACTGTAAAGACAACATGATAATGTACACATACAATGAGTGTACATTATCATGTTGTCTTTATAGTGGCTGCCCTCATGTTGTATATTCTTCTCTGTAGATGCTACTATGTGCTAGGGAACTTCTTAGAACTATTGGTATATTCTTACAACTTGTTACACCTGGGATATTCTTCTTTGTAGATGCTATTGTGTGTCGTGGTCCAAACGGGCCCATAAATGTGGTTGAATAGCAATACATTCAAGTGGCAATTACACAAGGGACAGTCACTGTGAGATGTCCTCATGTGTGACTGTCCTTGTCACAAATGAGGACATCTCACAGTGACTGTCCCTTGTGTAATTGCCACTTGAAGGAAAAAAGCATTAATGTGGTTCAATAGCAATGTATTCAAGTGGAAATTACACAAGGGATAATCACTCTGAGATTTCCTCATTTGTGACCATCCTTACAGTGAGTGTACATTATCATGTTTTCTTTACAGTGACTGTCCTCATTTGTTGAAGGAAAAAAGCATTAATGTGGTTCAATAGTGATGCAGAGTAGTCAGGGCTTTTAGAATATACAAATATACATCCTTAACTCTCATTCCACCAAGGAAGAAGGAATTCCAATGGTTGAAACGTGAGTTAAGGTCTTTACATCAGTCAAACCCTGAAAATGAGGGTTTGTAAACAATGCACAGAAAATTTGAAATAACTTAGATATAAAACAAAGAGAATCAATCAAACCAACTTCCAAAGCATCAGATGTCACTATTACAACTTCCAGGCAAATTTTATCATCCAACCACCATCCGTACAGCCGTACAGAGTTCGTTTTTCACCAGAAATGCACTAAAACAGGGTTATTTTTATTTTTTATGAAAGCAAAATGATTACAATACTGGTTCTCTATCTGTCTTTGACCATTTGAAGCCTAAAATAGGCTCTCCAAATGTTGGTTCAACCATCTAGGTGGTTAGAATAGTTTATCCAACAAATGTCAACTTTGTTAAGCAACTTTTAAAGTTGCATTACAACTTTGCAAACAACTTTGCTGAGAAGGTTAAAAATGTGTTGTGAAACTTTAGGAACCTTATTAAAGTTATTTTGGACCTTCAAACTTCTTAACAACATCTAAAAGACACCTAATAAACACTTACTATGCTCATTTCATCCAAGGACTCAAAAGATGCCCAAGGTTTATAAGTCACCAAGGGGTCTTGTGTCCAACAAGTGGATGTTTATAAGGAGATAAAATCAATCCTTAATATTTATTACAAACCAAGAAAACATCTAAAACTCCTATTCTAATTTATTGTCATTCAAAAAGACTCTGATTTGTCATTCAAAAAGACTCTGATTTGTCAATCAAAAGGACCTTTCACCAGTCAATCCTTCAAAGCTCCAAGGTGAAAATCTTATGTTCCAATTGATAGGATTTGACTCCTTGGCTTCATGGCAACTTCCTTCAATCATGGTGTCTTTGGCTTGCATTAGGGATGCCCCTGCATCAAACAGCAATGCATTCAAGTGGCAATTACACAAGGGACAGTACATGCCCATTAAAGTTGGTGTTTTGTTATCTAGCATGACAATGGAGACAACATACTCTGTGTCAATTTTACTGATCAAATTTCCCTCCGCCAGGCAAAGCAACAATCTGGGTATGATAAGGTGAAATTTTGTAGTCCTTTTGGGTATGATAACAGTTCCAGTTTCCAATAAGATGGTTCATTTTTATAATCTAGCTTCAATTTCTCTTGTGAAAATCTTTTTTTCATTTTATGGGTGGTAAAATATAATTATTATGCTAGAGGTGTGTACTTATGGATGATAATGAAACAAAATGATAAGATTTAAGACTCTTGTTTTTTTTTTAAATAGCAATTTAAGTTTCCTTCTATTATAAATTACTGTTTTTCTATTTTTTAATGTATCTTTCCAGATCTTTTATATCAATTTTATTTATGAAATATAAATATATTAATAATGTTTTAGTGTTTTTAGGATTAGTTTATATCAATTCTATGTATCATCATGCGTCATTCAATTGTCAGTATTATTAATTTAGACTGTGCAATTGTAGAACTACTCGAATATGGGTTGGATGGATACTCAAGCAGGGGAACCCTCCTCAAATATCTCAAGCAGTGAACTTGGAAAAATGTGTCCTGAAGGAACCCTTTCCATCAGAGAGATAAAAGTACAAACAAGTAAAAGAAGCAGGCTCTGCAAATATGTTTTTGAGAAGAAAAATGATAGATTATTCGAGTATGGTTCATGAGGTATATCTAAAAAGAGATTTTTTTTCTTATTATAATAAAAGAGGAAGTTGTGAATGTCAAAGTTGAGTGAAACAAAAATTATTTTCATCAAATTTTGTTAGGCTTGCTTTTGGGAATAGTTTCTTACAATATTGCTATTAAGATTTTTATTGTGTAGTTTTTAGATTAGGTTTATAAAATTATATTTCATGAGTAGTGATTCATATTAATCAATTAACGATACTTTTGGAAGGTATTTTCAATGTGTCAAATTTTGATATTTTTACAAGAATTAGATTGTGTAATTTTTTTAATTAAAGTCATTGACTCATATTTCATAAATAATAGTTCTCATGAATCCATCTCTTATAAGATTGAATAGTCTATTTAGGAAGTATTTCTGATAGTATGTCAAATTATGATATTACTATTACCATTAGATTGCATGGCTTTGAAGTCAACCTTGTTGACCCATATTCTTCTCTGTAGATGCTACTGTGTGCTAGGGAACTTCTTAGAACTGTTGGTATATTCTTACAACTTGTTACACCTGGGATATTCTTCTCTGTAGATGCTACTATGTGCCGCGGTCCAAACGGGCCCATAAATGTGGTTGAATAGCAATACATTCAAGTGGCAATTACACAAGGGACAGTCACTGTGAGATGTCCTCATGTGTGACTATCCTTGTCACAAATGAGGACATCTCACAGTGACTATCCCTTGTGTAATTTCCACTTGAATGAGGACAGTCACTGTAAAGACAACATGATAATGTACACATACAATGAGTGTACATTATCATGTTGTCTTTACAGTGGCTGCGCTCATGTTGTATATTCTTCTCTGTAGATGCTACTATGTGCTAGGGAACTTCTTAGAACTGTTGGTATATTCTTACAACTTGTTACACCTGGGATATTCTTCTCTGTAGATGCTACTGTGTGCTGTGGTCCAAACGGGCCCATAAATGTGGTTGAATAGCAATACATTCAAGTGGCAATTACACAAGGGACAGTCACTGTGAGATGTCCTCATGTGTGACTATCCTTGTCACAAATGAGGACATCTCACAGTGACTGTCCCTTGTGTAATTGCCACTTGAATGAGGACAGTCACTGTAAAGACAACATGATAATGTACACAAGTACCGTGAAGGTAGTTGCAAGTTAGGGCTGTTTCATTGCATACCCGAAACAATGAAGATGTTACGGTCCACAAAACATTTGTGCTTGAAAGATGAACAAATAAAATTAAACTTCTAAATAACCAAAGCCGCTAACAATAAATTCAACACAGATATGTCCTCATTTCTAGGTATTTTAGCTCTGTAACAGCTGAATACCAGATTACATAATAATGACAAAAGAAAAATAAACCCAACGTACTCAGAAATTGTAGCTGTGATTTCACGGAGGGAACCTCTCTCGGCACTGTTGAAAATACAAATGACAACGTTTCTCTACATTATCATGTTGCCTTTACAGTGACTGTCCCTTGTGTAATTGCCACTTGAAGGAGGATAGTCACTGTAAAGACAACATGATAATGTACACTTACAGCCCGTGTACATTATCATGTTGTCTTTAGAGTGACTATCCTCATTTGTTGAAGAAGAAAAGCATTAATGTGGCTGAATAGCAATACATTCAAGTGGCAATTACACAAGGGACAGTCACTGTGAGATGTCCTCATGTGTGACTGTCCTTGTCACAAATGAGGACATCTCACAGTGACTGTCCCTTGTGTAATTTCCACTTGAATGAGGACAGTCACTGTAAAGACAACATGATAATGTACACATACAATGAGTGTACATTATCATGTTGTCTTTACAGTGGCTGCCCTCATGTTGTATATTCTTCTCTGTAGATGCTACTATGTGCTATGGAACTTCTTAGAACTGTTGGTATATTCTTACAACTTGTTACACCTGGGATATTCTTCTCTGTAGATGCTACTGTGTGCTGTGGTCCAAACGGGCCCATAAATGTGGTAGAATAGCAATACATTCAAGTGGCAATTACACAAGGGACAGTCACTGTGAGATTTCCTCATGTGTGACTGTCCTTGTCACAAATGAGGACATCTCACAGTGACTGTCCCTTGTGTAATTACCACTTGAATGAGGATAGTCACTGTAAAGACAACATGATAATGTACACAAGTACCGTGAAGGTAGTTGCAAGTTAGGGCTGTTTCATTGCATACCCGAAACAATGAAGATGTTACGGTCCACAAAATGTTTGTGCTTGAAAGATGAACAAATAAAATTAAACTTCTAAATAACCAAAGCCGCTAACAATAAATTCAACACAGATATGTCCTCATTTCTAGGTATTTTAGCTCTGTAACAGCTGAATACCAGATTACATAATAATGACAAAAGAAAAATAAACCCAACGTACTCAGAAATTGTAGCTGTGATTTTGCGGAGGGAATCTCTCTCAGCACTGTTGAAAATACAAAAGACAACGTTTCTCTACATTATCATGTTGCCTTTACAGTGACTGTCCCTTGTGTAATTGCCACTTGAAGGAGGATAGTCACTGTAAAGACAACATGATAATGTACACTTACAGCCCGTGTACATTATCATGTTGTCTTTAGAGTGACTATCCTCATTTGTTGAAGAAGAAAAGCATTAATGTGGCTGAATAGCAATACATTCAAGTGGCAATTACACAAGGGACAGTCACTGTGAGATGTCCTCATGTGTGACTGTCCTTGTCACAAATGAGGACATCTCACAGTGACTGTCCCTTGTGTAATTTCCACTTGAATGAGGACAGTCACTGTAAAGACAACATGATAATGTACACATACAATGAGTGTACATTATCATGTTGTCTTTAGAGTGGCTGCCCTCATGTTGTATATTCCTCTCTGTAGATGCTACTATGTGCTAGGGAACTTCTTAGAACTGTTGGTATATTCTTACAACTTGTTACACCTGGGATATTCTTCTCTGTAGATGCTACTATGTACTGTGGTCCAAACGGGCCCATAAATGTGGTTGAATAGCAATACATTCAAGTGGCAATTACACAAGGGACAGTCACTGTGAGATTTCCTCATGTGTGACTGTCCTTGTCACAAATGAGGACATCTCACAGTGACTGTCCCTTGTGTAATTGCCACTTGAATGAGGACAGTCACTGTAAAGACAACATGATAATGTACACAAGTACCATGAATGTAGTTGCAAGTTAGGGCTGTTTCATTGCATACCCAAAACAATGAAGATGTTACGGTCCACAAAACATTTGTGCTTGAAAGATGAACAAATAAAATTAAACTTCTAAATAACCAAAGCCGCTAACAATAAATTCAACACAGATATGTCCTCATTTCTGGGTATTTTAGCTCTGTAATAGCTGAATACTAGATTACATAATAATGACAAAAGAAAAATAAACCCAACGTACTCAGAAATTGTAGCTGTGATTTCACGGAGGGAATCTCTCTTGGCACTGTTGAAAATACAAATGAAAATGTTTCTCTACATTATCATGTTGCCTTTACAGTGACTGTCCCTTGTGTAATTGCCACTTGAAGGAGGACAGTCACTGTAAAGACAACATGATAATGTACACTTACAGCCCGTGTACATTATCATGTTGTCTTTAGAGTGACTATCCTCATTTGTTGAAGAAGAAAAGCATTAATGTGGCTGAATAGCAATACATTCAAGTGGCAATTACACAAGGGACAGTCACTGTGAGATGTCCTCATTTGTGACTATCCTTACAGTGAGTGTACATTATCATGTTGTCTTTATAGTGACTATCCTCATTTGTTGAAGGAAAAAAGCATTAATGTGGTTCATTAGCAATGTATTCCCAGCATCTGTACCTACATCTCTCTTATATACTACAAGTTGCTTGCCATCAGAAATTGCAGTTCCCTCACGTGACATTGATGGTGAAGTGTTCTTTTCAAAACCATCATCTGTGGTTACCAATGCTCCTGTTTTAGGCAATAATTTTTTTGCATTCCATGAGCCATTGGTCAAGTTTCTTCTATGAGCTTCTGATGCCTAAAAATCTAAGCAGCGCCTACGCATGCCTCGTTGTGGTTGATTATCATTCTGTACATGAATTATAATGAGTAATCAGTTTTGGGCCTTGGAATCTTGTATGTAACATGCATAGGCATTTCATGGCTAAATGAATCTATTTTAAAAGCATCAACTTTTCTTACATGATGCTGGATACATAAGTAGAACAAGCGTATATCAAATTGGAAGCAATCAGAACTCCACAATGACATATTATTTAGAGTACTCTTCAGTTTAAGTAATAATGCATATATTGACACTGTAAAGACAACATGATAATGTACACTCACTGTAAAGACAACATGATAATGTACACTCACTATAAGGACAGTCACAAATGAGGACATCTCATAGTGACTGTCCCTAGTGTAATTGCCACTTGAATGTATTGCTATTCAGCCACATTAATGCTTTTCTTCTTCAACAAATGAGGATAGTCACTGTAAAGACAACATGATAATGTACACTCACTGTGAGTGTACATTATCATGTTGTCTTTAGAGTGACTATCCTCATTTGTTGAAGAATAAAAGCATTAATGTGGCTGAATAGCAATACATTCAAGTGGCAATTACACAAGGGACAGTCACTGTGAGATGTCCTCATTTGTGACTATCCTTACAGTGAGTGTACATTATCATGTTGTCTTTACAGTGGCTGTCCTCATTTGTTGAAAGAAAAAAGCATTAATGTGGTTCATTAGCAATGTATTAAATAAATTTATTTTTTTTATCCACCCACGGGTGTCGCAATTGCGATGGGAACCCGTCGTAATGCGATGCAGGCGCCCGTCGCAAATTGCTTGGGAGGCCCATCGCAATTGCTTGGGAGGCCCATCGCAATTGTGACGGCCCTCCGAAGCCATGCGACGAGGGGGCGATACCCATGCCGCTAACAAATCTTAGCCACATTGCGACAGGAGGGCGACGCAATTGCGACAGCTACCCATAGACATCGCAATTTGCGACTAAAAAATAGCGATGTCTATGGGTGTTGCTATTGCGACACATAGCCATCGCAATTGTGACACATAGCCGTCACAAAATGCCCCCAAATGTATTAGTGTAGGAAAAAACAAAAAAATATAGTAGAGGAAATTGAGTTGCCTCTAGCTCTGTGCCAAGATGAAAGATTGCTTCATCAAGAAGCTTTCTTAAAAGATGATGAATTCATAAAAACTAATGAATTCAAAAACTTCTTATTATGGAATAAACAACAATAGGTTGCTTCTACTATGCAGATAACCTAGGAAGGCGAAGTGCCAGAAGAAGCCATTAAAGCTTTGAAGGATTATGATCCTGAATCAGAAACAATCACTCCTAAAGAAGCCAAGAGATTAGTAAAAGAAAAATGTTACTTGTACCTAGTTGGGATCTTTCTTTTGCATTTATAATAGACCAAATAAGAAGGAAACCAAAAATTAATTTTTGTTTAGAAACCCAAGTAGGGGATATAATCAAAGGATTTGGGTATAGCCCAAAAAATCAAGCATTGGCTATGTGGACCCTGTATCCCAAGGAACAGAAACCCTCTCTCTTAAATGTGCAAGAGAAGATGGATGGAGACAAAATAATATGGTCAATAAATAACATTGGTGACCTTGAGATTTCTCAAGTGCTCACTCATTTTTCAAGATTAAATGAAGACAAATCAAAGTAGCTCTCAGATAGTTATGAGAAAAATTTTAAGGATTACAGTGCAATTGTTAGAGATAGAGAGTTGCACATCATAAAAGAAAGGGCATTAGAGAAAACAATAGAGGATTTGAATCAAAAAATAATATACATGCATATGTTTTCCCCTCCACCCCCTAAATAATCTATGGCATTAGAGACCCAAAGTGTAAAGGGAGAAGAAGAAACTGCAGTCATAGAGAAAAGCACTATCGAGAAGAATGAGTTAGTACTACAAGGGCTAAATAAAATTTTGGAACACATAGTACAAGTTTTGAAGGAAAAAGTAGATATTGTTTACACTTCCTATAATAAATTACCTGGATTGCAAGTAGAGGTTAACAATTTTGTTACTATTTTGAATACCTATTTTGGAACTTGGTTAGCAAGGATTTCATTGTTTGAAAGACTAGCAGCTATACAACACTTAAGGACAGATATTCCACAATTTTTGGAAGTAAAGGAAGAGATTGATTAGATAGGAATAACATTATCCTTGTTTAAGGGTAAATCAAATCCAATTGAGGCAAAGGAAATAATGTTTGGACCTAATTCAAATAGGTTTATCCCACATATCAAGGTAGAAGATGGAGCAGTAAAGGATTTAAATACATGGAGATCAGAATTTGATTCACTACTACCTAAAAAAGAGGTGTTTATTAATGATACCAACATATTAGATATGGACTGCTTCAATTCAACTCTTGATGAAGTTATTAAGGCTGAAATGGACTTCATTACGTTCATTTCAGATGAGAAACAAATTGCAAATGCAAGATGGCAGAGACAAAAGGCACAACTGCAAAGCATTCAAGAATTTCACTGGCCCACAAAGGAGAAAATAGTTGCATGGGATGCCCTTACAAAGCCCAAGAATAAAAGGCCCCTAGCAGTTGACCTCAACATTCTTGATGAAGAATGAACAACTCACCTGGAAATCTAACACCTGACCTATGAGTACAGGGATGGTAACTATTTAGGAAGAATGGTGTAGGTTAGCCTGTAATGGCAGTCACCATATCTCATAATGACTCAATGAAGTTATCAAAAAAATCTCTAGACAAAGGTGTCGGTTATCAATTAACTAAGATCAAATGAATCCACAAGTTTTTGGTCTTTCCATCGCTTGATAACCTCAATTGTTTTTTTTTTTCTTCTTTTTAGGTTTAGGGCTAAAAATATTCGAAGCTTGTTTTATTCTTATTCTAAAAAGGATTCCAAGATGTTTTAACTATATATTTTTGAATTGTAATCTCTTATTGAGAAAGGTTGAATGTTGAACATAATTTGTGCAGAACATATTTCTTATCTCTACCTAACAATCTGAACTTAAATTTTTGTATGTATAGAAATAGGCTTATTTTCAATAAAATAAATTATAGTTTCTGACTTATTTTTTTATTTTGTCTTTACTTTTATGTTATACTCTTCACTAGTTTTATGTTGTACTCTTATATGTTTGTATTCAAAGTGCAAGTTATCTACAAAGTATTTTACACTATATGTTTTGATTTCTTCTTGAGGATTTACATACAATAACCATATGTCCAACGGAATAGGCACTGATTGGATTTGTGTTATGAAGTCATTTTTCAATCATCAAACACAAAGGTGTTAGTTATCACTTAAGGAAGATCACATGACCCCAAAAGTTTTGGATGTTTCCATCGTCTGAAAGCATCAACTGTTTTGTTGTTTTTCTTGTTTTTAGATTGAAGATTAAAAGTATTTGAAGATTGTTGCATTCTTATTCTACAAAGGATTCAAAGATATTTTAACTATATATTTGAATTGTAATTTCTAATTGAGAAAGGTTGAATGTTGAATATAAACAGGCTTAATTTCAAAAAAATACATTACAGTTTCTATCTTATTTTGTTATTTTGTCTTTACTTTTATATTATACTCTTCTATGGTTTTATGTTATACTCTTGTAAGCTTCTATTCAAACTGCAAGTAATATACAAGGCATTTAACAGTATATGTTTTAATTTCTTCATGTGGATTTTCATACAATAAGCATGTGCCCAATTTAAGTTGAACAATAATGAAACATATTAATCATTATTCGTTCTAAGAAATTGTATATTAATATTTACATCTAAATAAAATTGAAAACTTTTAATTATTTTCAAAACTGATAATTAAGCTGATAAATTTTTTACTGTACGATATGTCACATAAATTAACAGTGTCAAATTTTGCATTAGAGGACATCGATATTATACATAAAATTAACTAACAACAGTCAGAACAATTAAAGCACATCTGTCACAAATCTAAGAAAGATTTTTTTCATTAATACTCTTCCAAATTGTAGACAAAGTCAAATATTTGCTTTGACTGTAATGTTTTTGATCATCGGATATATATGCCGGTCACTACTATATCTGACATTAACAAGTTATACAAAACAAAAATGGTAGCCCTATTGTTATAATAACAACAAAATACACCATAGGATCAACATGTAAATTATTCATTGTACTCGTTGGTTATTATAAAAAGTACAACAAGAAAGCAAAGACCATACGCCTTCCTTTTCAAATTTATCAGCATTTAATATCTATCAACAACCACCAATAAAATATTACGATTAATATAATTGTATACCTTAAAAAAATATACATCTGAATTGATCTGAAGACATGTTCCACTTTGAAGTATTTACAGACGTACTCTCTCATAATAGTTTATAGTGCAAAAAATTAAAACGATACTTTTTATATTTGTGAATAATTACTTTTTCCAATATGTATCAAGATATTTGTTATGTTTAAATATATAAGAGTTTTGGATATCGACATAAATAGGTGTTCAATTATTCAGAACGACTATTTATTGCTACTCAATTACTACTCGTGCTCGTTGTATTTGCATGTTTTCCTTGTATAGCTGAGAGTTGTTGAAAATGCATTAAATTGTATTCAATGTTAAATAGTTTGGTTGGTAATGGTTTATCCTTTTCCTCTTCAACATGACCACCTTAATTGACCATCATAATAGCCTATATAAGAATTGTTATGCTAATAATTTTTTGAACCACCAACATATTTTACAAAAGCGTTTATACAGATTTCAATATATACATTCTCGTGAGCATTGATACATTTCAAGTTCATCATTATGGGGGCATTATTAACATAGGTTCTTTTAAGTTATATTTTTAGAGTTGTGCATTTTCTTGAATTTTTAGATTCTATTGATTTACATTTTTAAAGTTTGCATATATTTCGCTCAAAATTTCACATTTTGTTACAGTTTAGATATTATTTTACAAAATTACAATTTTTAAAATTAACACTAAATAAGTAATTTATATGATTTCAACATTGGACAAATTATGGTATGACAACTATGGGCTAGATAATTGATGAGCTCATTGACACTGTTGCTAGGGTTGAGGATCTTGCTATCTTCAATGATAGAATTACTGCCATGGAGGAAAAAATTGAAAATAGTAATGGTATGACCAAGAAAATTGAGATTATGGAAAAGAGAATTGACAAGATGGAGAAGACCATGGGGAATATTGCAGAGTAGAGCTATGTTATCCTTAAGGCATCAAATGAGCATGTGAAGATCCTAGTGGACAAGCTTGACAATGGGAAAGGGAACCAAGAGGTCACAAATACTAAAGATGGTCAGGGCCCTAGTAGGCGTATGAGATCCAGGTTCAAGAAGATGGAGGATGGAAACAAGAATGACATGGATGATCTGAAGTTGTCTACTGCAAACATGCAGATTCTTGCTAATCAGGCAACAGAATTGATCAAATGTGTTTAGATAGCAGCTGTTGTCTTGCTATCATTTTGTTGTCCTTTGTCTTTTGTCTATTCTTTTTGTTTAAGGACTTGTTTGTGTGGTTTTTTTTGGTGCTGATGCACTTGTCCTTTTGGAGCTTAAATGTCTAATCTGTAATCCTTTTGTAAAAGGTTTTGGGTCCTTTCAAAACCTATTTTTACGTAATCAAAACATTGGACAAATTATTTGTGTCAGAAAATGATATGTACATATTTTTTTAAGAATGCATCATTGAGAAATATAGTGTATATGTTTACGATATAGTCTTGATTACTGACATCAGACTATCTGCCATTAAATAGGTAAAAAAAAAATGACCTTATTAACAAAGGGAGAAATTAGTCAAATAATGGATGGTATTTCCATCAAGGAACCATGTTTTCAAATTGTATCATTACATTCTATTGAACAACAGCATACTAAAAGTACAAAATATCATCTGGAACTTTCTGATGGTGTGCACACACACTTTGCCCTCTTGCCAGAACAATTTAACACACTTGTAGTGAAGGAGGCTTTAGTTAAAGGTTCCATTGTTTGCATCAAAGAATGCTCTTGCAAGAAACTCAACAATTACATGTATGCCAATTATTTTACTATATTTTATTGTAGTTATGAAAATTCTATTATAAAACTTTATTAAAAATCTATTTTATTTCTACTTGCAGGGCTATCCTAATTGATAATTTGTATAGTGTCAAATAATGAAGACATTATTGGATATCCAGTACCTACAGTACAAGGTACTAAATAGATAGCATCATCTAGCAGTCGTGGAGTTTTAGATGCTTCTTCATGTAACATAATTCCCATAAAACTCCTGACCCCATACCACAAGTTATGGACTATTAAGGGTCGTGCTTTACAAAAATCACCTATCCATTGTTTCAAAAAAGTGTCTAAAGGGGGTAAACTATTAGGATTTGACTTTATAGAAAAATAAGGAACTGGTATACATATAACTTGTTTCAATGAATTGGTTGATAATTTTTATGAAATTATTCAATCAAATAATCATTATTTGATTTCTAACAGATCTATAAAAGTTGCAAATACAAAATTCAATAGCTCAACCAATCCATATGAAATAGTTCTTCAAAGTTCTTCAACAATCATACCTTCCACATGTGTTCAATCTATAGTTCCCAAACATGATTACCACACTAGTAAATTTGACTTCAAATTTCGATGAAAATTGGTCAAAATTTTGATAGTAATTGGTTGAATTTACGACCAAAACTCCCGTCGTTCTTTTTTTGTCAAATTTTTGACGTATTTATTATTCGTCAAAATTTTGACCAAAACATAGGTCAAAATTTTGACTATATCCCAGGCTCAAGATCTCCGTCATTTTTTTGCAATGGTCAAAATTTTGACCAGTGGTTCTCTTAGATGATTGGTCAAAATTTTGACCAATGAATAGAAAAATTGACGAAAAATAATACCTTCCACCAATCCAATGGTCAAAATTTTGACCATTGCATTGGTGGAAGGTATTGGTTTTTTGTCAATTTTTCTGTTCATTGGTCAAAATTTCGACCAAGGATTGGTGGAAATTGTTTGTCGTATTGGTCAAAATTTTGACCAATGCTAATTTTTTTTTTTTAAAAAATGTTATAGACCGAAGATGCATTCAGAGTTCTTTTCATTGACCTATGATTCATGAGTAGTGGTTCACACAAAACCATCTCTCTTGAGAATGAATGAAACACTTAGCACTCATTGGCTCTAGGTGATGCTCACAAAGTTGAAGCACCAGGACTTCTCGAGAGGTCACCCATCCCAGTACTACTCCAACTCGAGTGCACTTAACTATGGAGTTTCCTCCATGGTTAAACCCACTCTGCTTGCATCCTCATTTGCAAAACCTTCACCAAGTGTTGTGCCTTATGAACCATCCATCCAGTTGATGAGCTTAAGGGGCTTTCTAATCAATGGTTCATAAGGCACAAAACTTGGTGAAGGTTTTGCAAATGAGGATGCTAGTAGAGTGGGTTTAACCATGGAGGAAACTCCATAGTTAAGTGCGCTTGAGTTGGAGTAGTACTGGGATGGGTGACCTCTCGAGAAGTCCCGGTGCTTCACCTCTGTGAGCATCACCTAGAGCCAATGAGTGCTAAGTGTTCCATTCATTCTCATGAGACATGGGTTCGTGTGAACCACTACTCATGAATCATGGGTCAATGAGTTTGAATCAAAAAACTACACAATTGAATCTTGATAGCAATATCACAATCTGACTTGTTGTGGAAAATATCTCCTACTTATGAATTGATGAGCTTAAGGGGCTTTCTAATGAATGGTTCATAAGGCACAACACTTGGTGAAGGTTTTGCAAATGAGGATGCAAGCAAAGTGGGTTTAACCATGGAGGAAACTCCGTAGTTAATCGCGCTTGAGCTGGAGTGGTACTGGGATGGATGACCTCCCAGGAAATCCTGGTGCTTCACCTCTGTAAGCATCACCTTGAGCCAATGAGTGCTAAGTGTTCTATTCATTCTCATGAGAGATGGGTTCATGTAAACCACTACTCATGAATCACAAGTCAATGAGTTTGACTCAAAAAACTACACAGTTGAATCTTGATAGCAATATCACAATTTGGCTTGCTTAGTTGAGCACATGACTGAGAAAAGGATATTTTCTCCTCATCAATTTTTAGTCAGATCTGTGGCTTCTCCCCAATCATTTTGTACATGTGTGAGACACTAAAGTCTCTAGTTGACCACATTGACTCCTTAGGCACTACTTGTTGAATAAGAACCACCATCAACACACCTCGCTCAATCTTGGTAGATGAGACTAGAGTTTACCTAGAGTCTTATTTAATTTTTATATCAATGAAAGTGATTTCTCCAATTTGAGTTCATCTTTTGATTATTGAGTGCACCTCCAGAAAAGAAAGCCTCTCTAAAAATAAAAAAATATTTTTACTTTAATCAAATTAAACACCAAAAATTCAAATATTAACTAATCTACAAATCATCCACAAAAGAACATGAGCTCATTTTTAAGCTCCAAACCAAATGATATTTGCTTTGTTCAATTTTAATGAACTAAACCCAAATGTATTTTTCCCCCCATTCAATTTTATTACCATGTCAATTTTAAGCACTAAGTCAAAATATGAGTATGTGATGTGTATACATTGTTCATTTTAGGTGCAGTGATAAGGAAAGTGGATTGCTTTTAGATTAAAAGTTAACGATGCATCCAAGACATGAGATACAAAATAAATATTAGTAGAAAAAACCTACTATCTAGAAATCAAATTTGGTAGTCCATAAGCACATTTGCATCAACATGAAGACTATCAGATTTTAAGCAATTCTACTTACCTTGTCCAAGTATGTGCTAAAGGGCCCTTTGTATCCAATTTATGATTCCAATTCTACAATTCGTAGTCTATGAGTTAGTCCTTTTTTTTCTTGATCTCTCTTTCTTTTTCCTTGTTCTAGTAGTTCTTGGATCTTGAATTTTTATGCTTTACTAGTCAATTGCATCATTTCATTTTGGCAAACTATATGTAAACCAAGCATTTGTAAACTTCAATGCAATGTAATAATCAATAGATACATTTATAATCCTCTACTTAAACCAATAAATAAGCATTTGTTACGCACCCTTCGAGGAATGTTAAGATAAGTCGAAAAACATTCATCAATTCTCTAATCTCCATACCTGTTACCAAGCACCTTATGAAGTTCGATGATGAGCTCTTCTTCCTCTGGTGAAATGTTGCCATGCTTGACATCAGGGCAAAGATAATTCATCCAACGTAACCTGCAACTCCTTCCACATCTCACTAGACCTGCTCAATCGGCAACATAAACATAGATGACAAACTTTTCCACATATGACAACTTTTTCATTGACGACAACTTTTCACACAGATGACACTTTTTCTATAGAGCAAATAAAACCTGATTAATGTCATTTCATATGGGCAATTTTATGTGTAACAAGAAAGAGCATTTGAGAATAGATAACACGATGATTGGTGAAACCCAAATGCAAGGGAAAAAATAGAAATACTTTCAATTTAAATCTACTTGCATGACTGGTGGATGACATCATTGCCATTATTAAATATGTAATATATTGGGTACTATAACACAGATTTATTGAAAGATATAATTGTTGGAAATTATGATTTTTTTGTTGTAGGTTGGCCTGCCATCTGATAAATAATCTTGGAATTCAGAAAGCCATCACATCATTTCTTTCCAAGTGTCCCTAGCTAATTAAAATATCCCTTACTCTTCTTATTGGTTTTCTCAGTATCAAACCCCATGTTTACAAGTTTCTCCTTGAATGTTCTGCTTGATTATTCTCGGAATATGATTTGATTGTGGCCTACAATGTACTACAAAATTTCACTATCAAATGTTGAATTGCATGAAGGTGTGAAATGGGGCAAACTCAAAGAAGTGAAGAGAACTAAAGAAAATTTTATGAGCTAAGATGAAGAAAAAAGAAATTAAAAATATATTTTCAGCAATAACCAACTCATACTATATTACATAGATCAAGGTATATGAGTAAATAAATAAGAATAGTGGCTATACCATATATAAAAAAATAGTCATTAGAAGAATTTGATAAGGGGATGACGTCTTAGTTCATGTCTTTGAGTTTGAGTTTTCGGATGACTATGGTTTAACACCTTGAACAGTTTGCCCATATAAACTTGCCATTTAGTCAACTATACATGACGAAATAGTGAAAAAATTCTTTGGCACATTTATTAGACAATGAATTGCAAAAGCTCATTCAACAAATAAGGAGCTGTGAAAGTTACAATAATGGAAAGACAAGAATAACTTCTTTATATTCTTGAAAATTATAGCAACTTGACTTGTAAGAGGAAATGCTTAAAATTCACAGCTTTTCAAGAATGAAAATTGAATTATGGGCATCTCTTCCTAATTTTATATAAACATTGAGACAGTAAAAATGTCAATTCTTTGCTGTTCAAACCTCAGTTAATTTTACTTTTAAAATATTATTTATATCAGTATTCAAAATAGAAACTGCAAAAAGAATGCATTTTTTTGCAATTAACTCAATACAAATAAAATGAAATGAAAGTAAACTATATAAAATAGAAATATGGTAGAATCAGAATAGTGAGCTCTGTTTTGAATCACATGTAAAACAAATATCCACAAGTTTGTGTAATACCCTGTCATTTAAGGTAATTGTTACTTTTCAAAATTTCTCAAGAAGCACCGATATATGAAAAAGATGATATGACATCTCAAAATCACCGGTTCTAAAGGCTTTTGCATGTTAAAGACTTATTTATATAAGGGAATTACCTTCTGAACTCTACAAGTTACAGCTATTTATTGCAAATAGTGAAGTCTGATGTCTCTCAGTTTAGCCTTCTTAAAGCAGAGTGGGCACTGTACATAAGCAATGATACATTGGCATTCCCGCTGTCAATCCAACCTGGAAAATGTTCTTGCAGTCTCTTTGCTAGAAGAAACTCACAGACAAACTAACAAATTGTAGGAAAGCAATTATTAAAAGGAAATGGAAAGCCAAAAAATTTTAAGTACTTTTACCTTTCGACAATTTGTCATACGATTCTGCTCTAGCCATCTTCTAATGCATGACCTGCCAAAATAATGTCCACAGGCCAAGGAGCTGTAGTTTCACATTATAGAATAAAGGTTATTATAGTTATACCATGATTTCAAAGTGCTAGCTAATCTTTCTCACCACCATACATAAAGCCTATCCTACTACATCTACATTTAATCTGGAAATCTAAATTAAATGCACAATCAATGTGAACTTCTCTTACATTAAATCAATAAAACTGATCGTGCTTGTTAGTGTTTCCTATTTAATGAAAAAATTAGGGTGCTAAGCTGCTAGAGGAGGACAAAACAGAAAACACAGTTTCATTATTGAGAATCTGAGCAAATTACTTGTGACAATTTCAAACCACTAGAATGTCTAAATGTTGGAAATACTTTGAACCATTTCTCAATGATACTATATTGAGGCTGACATATTGCTTTTGATGTACTCATGGTATTTAAGACCAGTATTTCTTAATTAACTCATGCTAATTAAGAAACACATGAGATCAGATATCACATATGAAACACTATGTTGATGATTTGAGTTATAGGTCCCAAATCCCTATGGTTGGATAGTTCCCTAGGTGCCAGATGTGTCAAAACCTGAGAATAATACCACGGAGCCTATATTTAGGTTGGGAACTGAGAACTAATTATTGAGACAGGTAGGACCTCCTCCACTTCTGGCTCTGTTAATCCAAGGGGGCTTTCCCTATGGTGCTGTAGTAGATACCACCACAAAAGTGAAAAAAATTACCATGACACAAACCATATGCGTTGTGCAATGCATCCCTATTTCAGTTTCAATTTCATGCCTATTAGCTGGTTTGAGGATGTCAAGGCTAAGCACCTAATTAAAATAGATGATCTACCATATGAGTGTCTGAGAATGTGTTTGATAATAAATTCTTATGTTTTTATATACATTCAGACATGGCATTCAAAACACATCAGAATAGATAAAACTAAAAAGATGTTCATATTATTTTGTTGTGAGTGTGTTGGGACACCGGGGAGATGGAGTTCATAGCAGATTGGTACCTTGATCCAGTTGGACAATATAGTCTTTGAGTTAATATAAAATATGTAATAATTGAAACCAAAGGTGATTCTTTAAGGGCCCATTTGGTACATGGAATATGGGCCCATATTCTGGAATACCATTGTCGGCATATTTTATTCCTTGTTTGTGGCAATCTTAAGAAACAAGAATTGGAATTACGAAATTCCAATTTTGCCCAAAAAATGGGCATTGCATCTTCCACTTGAAAAGGTGGAATTGGAATTTGACCATGGTATTCCAGTTTCAAATGCCAATTTTTAAAACTCCGTCGGGTCTGCTAGCATTTGATATTTATTTTTAAAGTCCGCTAGGGCATTTCACTGTTTGCATTTTCACTATTTCATTTTCACCATTGCGCTCTGCAATGCGGCTACATGCTGCATTTTCTACGTTTGCAGTTTCATTTTCAAAAAATCGGGTGCCAGAAACTTCACCATGTGGTGTTTTTAGTCATGCCGCCCCTGTTACAAACTTAGGTAGTTAGTCTCTGCATTGTTAGAAATGCTCAGATTCATTTTGGGGGTGCCTTATTCTTCATTGTTTAGGTTTAATTGAAAGTGTACTATTGGGAGTCCATTTGGATGAGTTTTCAGGACAAGGGTTGCAGCTGATTTCATGATATGCACTGCTGTAGCAGCCTGTTAATATTTTGGGATAGAGATCTTCTGGTATATATTGAAGCTTCACCTAAACATAGAAAATAATCTTCTCAGTCATCTTTCGGGTGAACCAAACAGATCAACACATATTCTGGAAATTATTTTAAGAATATGTATCTTCGAGAATTGCAGCATCTTCCAGAATTGATTGTATCTGGCATTTGGTATCCCAGCGCCCAAATGGGACCTAATTGAGATAACAGAAAAGACCACACCTTTCAAAATGCACAGGCAAGCTAGGCTCTAGAGAGACATTCAGAAAAAACAATAAATTTGCTAAGTGGATTTTTGGAGAAAAAAGTTGACAGTGAAGGGAAAGGATGCATGGATGACCAAACCTAGGGTCCTGAAATTCAAGGAAAAGAGGCTTAGAGGGGAAAATATGACTTGGAGGGAAAGGCATGCTAGGGATGACAAGCCCAATAGGTATGTTAGGATGAGAAAATCCAAAAGTCCAAAATTTGAGAAGCGGATTTTTTTGCAGTTGAGTATAGTATGCATGGAGGACAAACTTAGAGTCTTGAAATTCAAGGAAAAAAGGCTTAGAGGGGAAAAATGGACTTGGAGGGAAAGGCATGCTAGGGATGACAAGTCCAATAGGTAATATGCTAGGATGAGAAAATCTGAAAGTCCAAAATTTGAAAAGTGAATTTTTTTGGCAGTTGAGGAAAGTATGCATGGAGGACCAAACCTGGGATCCCAAATTTCAGGAAAAATGGGCTTAGCGAAGAAAAGGGGAGTTGGGGGTAAAGGCATGCTAGGATAATTAAGTCCAAAAATTTAAAATTCCCTAAAAATCCTTGAAGAAAGGCCAAATTACAAGGCATTGACCAAAAAAGTACTCTTTAACAAATTTACTAAGGTTATTTGATGAACACACTTTGAATGAATACCTTTAGACAATATCTCAATATAGGGGATCTCACTAGAGATTTGTCAAGTTGGTTCTTAACAAGGGTGGATAGGATTAAATACACAACTTTTGGACTGGAACAAAACAAAGATGAGACATAAAATATGAAGTGCCTATTGATGTGATTTTTGTGACCACACCCAACATGCGATAGAATACTTGGTATTTTATTCTGCATGTTGGAGTGGTCAAAAAACTTACATCAACAAAATTGGCACTAGAAGGAGGGGCCGTTCAAATTCATTTGTGGAACCATCAACAAGTTAAGATGAGATAAGATGGTGTTACCTCATCACAATATCTTTCTAGTAGTACATCCAAATTTACAGTTTGAAGGAAGAGGAGAAGATATCATTTTGGAATTTAGTAATCTAACTTGGAGAGAAAGAAGGAATACTGAAGGGCACACATTAGATCAAGCTATATTTTGGACAAAGAAGACGAGAGGGCCTTAAGATTTGAAAGGAAAATCCAAAGAAAACTTCAACATGAAAGAACAATTTTAGGAGACTTCAATGTGAAAGGGAAATCCAAAGAAGAATTCAATGTGAAAGAGAAGCTGAAAGGCTAGCTCAAAGATCCTGAGCTAAAGAATATTAGAGGAGAGAAAACCAAAAATAGTTTTATATCAAGTCTATCTTTCCTGCAAGCCACAAGCTAGATAGAATCAATTCATTTTTGCCAACAAAGCAAGAGAAGTTAGAGAGAGTCTTGAGATTTAGAATTTTTCTTTAAGGCAAATTGATCAAAATTAGGGGCTTAGGTTCTACCTGACAAATTTTAGGTGATTACAGAAGATGGAACCCATCAAGCGTCCACGTGGAATAATGGAAATATGTCAAAGAATCTTGCGAGGCACCTTTTTTGTTATTCGATCTGATTGATATCTACTACTATTACAAATAGGGCATTCTATTGCAAATTCATGCTGTTTATAATATATAATATGATCGTTCGAACATGCATGTATTGTTTGATATTCCATTCCAATATCTTTCATAATGGCATATAATTCTCGGTACGAGCGAGGTAGAATGTTTGATGGTGGTAACAAACACTCACCTACCAACCTATGACCAAAAATATAATTTGTTAATTTAAAAAATATTAATTGCTACATGATTCACCCAATATTAATTGTAAGGGAATTACGACTAAAATAATGAAAAAAGATGGCATGCCTTAACATACGTGTCATTGCTACGTTGGATAAACCATTCATAACCTTCAAGTTCACCAACAACAATACAGCAGCAAGAAGAGTTATTTCGGAGCCTTCATATAGGGGCTTGTGTGCCTTCTCAAGTATAGGTACATCAAGCTCTGCAAGGACAATAACATTTTCCATCACCCTTTCTTTTTAAGTTAGACCACAGTCTAGCAATTGTCTCACTATTTTTTTGTGCGTTGATATCGTCAGACATGGTCTTTCTTGAATGGAATGACTCGTTGGTGGAAGAAGGATGATTTGTTTGCAACCTGCTGATAAAAATCATTACTGAACAACCATTTTCTCAACCATTTTAATATCAAAAACATCATATGAAATATCTTTATCATTTAGATTTTAATGCTATATTTTAACTTTTAATCAAAATTTTGTGTAATATAAGGACCCCTATATCACCATTTTACTGAGAGTCAAGCATCAAGTCATCGGTAAGTTAACACAACTTGATATGAAGATCTGAAGATATTTGATACATCCATCATCACCCATGACATAACTCTCAAGCCTAACATAAAGTCATTTATACAAAAGTAGCAACCTATTAATTTGTTGATAGAACCCTTAATCTTCAAGGAAGTTCAAAAGTTACTGGCTGCAAATATAATTTTTCCTATCCGCCACCACTTGGGTGGAAAATTTGGTGCATGTATGGAAGAAGCAAGAGGAGATCTATGTTAATTTTTGTAAGCTTAAAAAGGTGTTAGATTGGACACCCTAAGCCTCTACATCAATTTTATTAGTTCACCTTTCAATAATGTTGAAGTGAGGTATTCGGCCCTCGAGAAATAAGCTTTCAGCTTGGTTAGAGAATTCAAGAAGTTTAGACAATATATCTTGAGAAGAAATATATATGCCATTATGCCTGACCAAGTGGTCAAGAGATTGGTTATGTAGTCAGATTTGGGAGAGCGTCACGTGAAATAGATGGCTATTTTGCAAGAGTTTGATTTAGAGATGCATCCTATGAGATTGGTAAGGGGTTAAGGTTTGTCTCAGTCAATGACAATAAACACTCCTCATATTCAGTGCTAGCAGTACACATTACAATCATTTACTTAGGAGCCTTGGTACATAGACTTGGTCTTCATTTTGTTGAACAACAGGTGTCTAGAGGGACTAACAACTACACAGAGGAGAGCCTTGAGGCTAAAAAATGCCAATTATACGATCACAGATTTGACACTATATCAAAAAAAATATGAAGGCATCTATGTAAGATGTCTTGATCATCAGGAAGCCCACAAAATGATAGAGGAATTTCATGGAAAGTATGGTACTATTCATGGATCAGTAGATGCTACCGTGCATCAAATTTTGAAAGCATAATACTATTGGCCCAACATCTTCAAAGACACTCATGATCATGTGAGACATTGCCATACTTGCTAGACTACAACTTATAAGGAGAGGAATCCTACCATGCCTCTCCAACCTATGTTTGAGGTTAGACCATTTTCCCAATGGGCATTGGATTTCATCAGAGTCATTAATCAAAATTCTATTGTAGGACACAAGTATATCCTAACTACAATGGATTCTTTTAAAATTTTCTTCCAATTACTATTTGCAAGGGTATGGGGTAGCTAAATCCACAATTAAGAATAGTATAGATATCAATAAGAAGCTATTTGAGAAGAATCCTAGGGATTGTCCCCAACAATGAGTATCCACATTAGGAAGTGTGAACACAATTAATATGCAAACTAATTATGCAAGTAGCTTGATATCTATGAATCATAATGCTCTCTAATTTTTGTATGACTCTCGAATGCTAAAGAGCCCAATCCAAAAGGTATGATGAGTTATGATGTGCTCAATTCCCAATCGATAAACTCTTCTATGCTTAATGCTAACTGTTAATGGTATCATAGATACTACAATTGATTGAGTTTGATCTTCACTATCAACCTATTGATGCAAAGATATTTTTGTTGTGTGTATGAAAAGGGTATCACCAATAGTATGAAGGTTAATGTAGATGGATATTGGTGTGTAAGCAAGTCTCAACAGAAAGAGGGAGATTGAGCCATCCTGTTGCCAACATAGATTTCCAATGCTTTCAAATCTGGCCCTTTGTCTTCATGTTGTTGTTTCCTCTTCCAATGTATGCACTTGTACTCCCCTCCTTAAATTTGATTGGCATTTTTTAATCAAAATTCACTGTAGATGGCAGATTTAAAGAGTAGATTACAAATTATTTAACTTTCGTATTCTGTTCTGGGGTGTGTGCTATTCTTAATCTCATAAACTATCGACCTTAAGAAGTTATTAAAATCTTTCAATCATTCAATACTACACAAAACCCAAAGCCAAAAGACATTTTGTCCCTTTCCCCAACGTGTTACGTGGCTGCTCTATTATTCCTTTTTCACAATCAAAACCCATAGCCAAAAGACATTTTGTCCCTTTCCTTGGTGAAGTGATTGTCAAATCAAAAATTTGCTATGTTATTCCTTTTTCACAATCATTTCAAAACTCTATGTTACTTCTCAGCCCTACAAATGTCATTTCATTGTATCTTTGTAGGGTTTTAGAGCTACTCTATCATCTTTATTCCTCTCTCTATTTTACACATGCTTGATTTTCTTTACTATTCCTATGACATGAACTAACCTTTAATAGCTTTTGGTTAGAACTTTGGTAGGGATTAAGACTCCTTGTGTCATGTGCAATGGTGAATGGTATTCCTTCCCTCATTGTTCTCAAGGGATATTCACTACTGATTCTAATCTAAAACTTGGCTATGACAATCAAATATGTTGTAATCAAAGATTCTTGCCTCTGTTATTTGATAGGTATATCTACCTTTCTCATCATGCCCAGTGAAATGAGGACAGTCAGTCTAAAGACAACATGATAATGTACACTCACTGTAAGGATAGTCACAAATGAGGACAGTCACTCTAAAGACAACATGATAATGTACACTCACTGCAAGGACAATCACAAATGAGGACATCTTATAGTGAGTGTACATTATCATGTTGTCTTTATAGTGACTGTCCTCATGTGTCATAATATTAGAAGTTCACAAAATTATTTTTGTGAACTGTAATGAACCAAAAAAAAAAAAAAGGTTGTCATTTGTATTTTCAATAGCACCGAGAGGGAGCAAGGGTAATTTGCAGTCGTTCTCTGGTTTCTCTGGTAATTTTAAAACTACTCATTTCTAAAATCCTTTTTGTGCATATCCTGCAACCGTAACATTTTATTTGATTACTATTTTTTAGGCATTTTGTCAAGTTGTTCACGGGCTTTGTGTATGCTTCCACATTTTGAATACATGTCAACTAGGGCACTTGCAACTGGTATATTTGATGAAGAATCAATTTTAATTATGCTTAGTGAGTGTACATTATCATGTTGTCGTTACAGTGACTATCCCTTGTGTAATTGCCACTTGAATGAGGACAGTCACTGTAAAGGCAACATGATAATGTACACTTACAGTGAGTGTACATTATCATGTTGTCTTTAGAGTGACTATCCTCATTTGTTGAAGAAGAAAAGCATTAATGTGGCTGAATAGCAATACATTCAAGTGGCAATTACACAAGGGATAGTCACTGTGAAATGTCCTCATTTGTGACTGTCCTTACAGTGAGTGTACATTATCATGTTGTCTTTAAAGTGACTGTCCTCATTTGTTGAAGGAAAAAAGCATTAATGTGGTTCAATAGCAATGCATTCAAGCGGCAATTACACAAGGGACAGTCACTGTGAGATTTCCTCATTTGTGACTATCCTTACAGTGAGTGTACATTATCATGTTGTCTTTACAGTAACTGTCCTCATGATTTGTTGAAGGAAAAAAGCATTAATGTGGTTCAATAGCAATGCATTCAAGTGGCAATTACACAAGGGACAGTCACTATGAGATGTCCTCATTTGTGACTGTCCTTACAGTGAGCATACATTATCATGTTTTCTTTAGAGTGATTGTCCTCATTTGTTGAAGAAGAAAAGCATTAATGCGGTTCAATAGCAATACATTCAAGTGGCAATTACACAAGGGACAATCACTGTGAGATGTCCTCATGTGTGACTGTCCTTGTCACAAATGAGGACATCTCATAGTGACTGTCCCTTGTGTAATTGCTACTTGAATGAGGACAGTAACTGTAAAGACAACATGATAATGTACACTTACAGTGAGTGTACATTATCATGACAACATGATAATGTACACTTACAGTGAGTGTACATTATCATGTTGTCTTTAGAGTGACTGTAATGAACAATGATCTTCTCTTTTGCTTCTTTTTTCACTATTCTGGGCCTATTTCATTAAGAAGATTCTGATCTTTGATGCCCTCATTACAACTCTACAAGGCTTCCAAATCTAGGTCTACCTCTTGTCAATAATGAAATATACGGTGAAAGATTTCATTCATTGTTCATGATTTGCACTTAATGCTTCATAAAAGGAACTTAGGCTTCTTAAAGTATGTGATCATGATATTTATTTCTATGAGAACATGATATCAGATATGATTGAGTGATTGTGATGTTGTTTAATGGGTATGCATTGTTTTGGGGTATGATTATTTCTTCTACAAAAGTCATTGTCCTCTGCACTAATGTCATTGTGACCTTATTCAAATGTTGAATTTACTCTTAGATTGCCCTTGTATCATTTCTTCTCATTCCACATTCTTGGTTTTGTCAGTTTCATGTTTTGCATTCTCCGAAGAAAGTGAGAAAGTTGACACTGGCAGTTTTGTTATATCTTCTAGCAAATGAAATAAAAAGTGAAGGGCTTGGGAATTAAGGATAACGAATGTCTCTAGAGTCATTGTGATGTACCTTTTGTGAATGCTAACTAGGAATAATTCTTCTAAGGTCTATTAACACATTTTTGTTTAATGTCACAGGGGATAATTCAGTTTCATTAAGATGAAAGAGTTCTTGTCCGAATAAACTAAGGAACCAACTATGTCTATTTCTTTGTGATATTCCCATTTTGAAATAAGTTTTAATAATAAATAATAATATTATGGGACATTGTGTGAAGTCTGCTCAGAGTACAAAATATGTAGTTAACTCCTTATATGAATATATAAGTCAATAACATTAATAAATATTATGAATAAATAATGTTACCAAAAAATAATGTTATTGATAGTGTTTCAATTAAATATGTCAATAAATATATAAAATGTTCATAATATTTGATATTACAAATAAAGTAAATATATATAACAAATGATCATTATAAATATATAATTATCACATTATTAATAAATATAAATAAAAACAAAAAAAGATATCCTTTGGTGGTGGACTCTTGGTATTCTCCCTTCTTGTGTAATAGGATATGATCTCATTTCCCCCCTATATACTTAGTTGAAAAGGCCCTAGACTCACTCCTATGGTCAATATCTTTCGCTAATATTGGAAATCTAGGAATGAAAATTAGCAAGAGGTTTCATCTAAAGATTTAGGAGGAGATGGAGAGCCTGGGCGATACAGGAGGTGTTTCTATGATAAGAGAGATAGGATAACCAATATCCAAGAGGATGGCCAATCTTGATCTTACTCATTAATAGACTTTGTATTTTATAATTATATCTTCATATATTTACTTATATATATATATATATATATATATATATATATATATATATATATATATATATATATATATATATATATATATATATATATATATATATATATATATATATATATATATATATATATATATATATATATATATATACATTAATATTAACTCATATTAAGATTGATATATATATGGGTGGATTGCCTATGATATTTAAGACAAATGATATCATGCCATTTATTACCAAGCTATCAATTCTCATTATTAATCCTAAGCTCATTACACTTTGCATGAGATGGAATGATCTTCTCGCATCAAGTGACCGGAAACTTTAGCACATTTTTGGGGAAACTTTGAACATAGAAGGAAAGGTGAAATTGTCTGGCTCTCTAGATAGTCGAACATGGCATATTTGCTTACGAATTTAGTTTCCAAAAAGACATTGCAATGGAATCCTATAACGAGAGCGAGGGCATGAAGTTGCTTCACTGTGTTTATGTTGGTACTCGAATTCAATATGGACAAATATTGCATAGAATCTACCGCAACCGTGGGATTGCATTGATGTTTTTCGCCGCCATTTAAACTTTTTTTTGTGTGTATATGATGCATATAGCAAGAGTGATGTTTTTCACCGCCATTTAAACTTTTTTTTGTGTGTATATGATGCATATAGCAAGAGAAACCCTCTTTGACTCTTAATCTGAGTAGACATTGTTGCAGAAGTCTGCACTCTAAAAAAATTACAGACATACATTTTGGGAGGAAAGAAGCGTCATACATTTATAGGACCAGATTCAAATTTGCATCCAGCATGCTTATCTGACTAACTAGTATCATTTACAGGACTCAAATTCCAATTCCAGTTTCAGAGAGTACATACCCTAACTCGCCCGCCTGCTCACCCGCTCCCGCCCGCTCTCACCCGCACCGAAAAAGAAAGCGGAAATGTTTAAATGAAATGCATCTTTGTTTTTGTTTTTTACCTTTTATGCCCCATGTTGGTCGAAATTTTGACCAACTATTGTTGGTCAAAATTTCGACCAAAACAATCTTTTTACCATTGGCATGTTGGTCAAAATTTTGACCAACACGGGCATAGAATTTAAAAAAAAGAAAATTTTAAAACCATTTTGCACTTTAGTCGAAAACTTTGGTTGAAATTTTGGTTCAAATCTACTAGTGCCATATTAAAAGCATTGAATCTCTTGAAACTTTTCCTGTTAATTCACTAGTAGATGTGATTGGAATTTTTGTTTCTATCAATATGTCAAGTACCATTAGAAAAAAAATGGTACAAAAATAAAAAAATGTAATACACGTATCAAAGATATCTCTGGCTACTCTATTGAAGTGACTCTATGGGGACATCATAGTGAGAATGAAGGACAACAAATTCTCAATTTGTTTAGGGAAAGTAAAACAATTGTTCTTTTAATTAAATATGCCCGTTTGCTTTCATGGTCTAGTAAGTCATTGGATACTATTTTTTCAACCAATGTTCTTATCAATCCAAATTTGACTAAGGCTACTACTCTTTTGACATGGTGTACAGGAATAGGAGAAGATCAATCTTCTATTTCTCTGACTAAAGAGAAAACAATACTTGATAGATTTACAAATTCACAAACAATGTCTACCATTTGTAAAAAAGACTTCCATTCCATGATTCTTGTTTGCGTAACAGCACAAATTTGTAGACTTGATTTGGATAAATTTTATTATCTCTCATGTCCACAAATTGTGGATGGAAAAAAAATGTAAAAAAAAAGTTATTTAGAATCATACTGGGACATATGAATGTCCTAAATGTTTTCATATTCCAATATGTGATTTCATCTACATGCTTAATATGGATTTACAAAATCCATTAGGTGAACTTCACAATGTTACTGCCTTTGAAGGCCCTACAAATGCTTTATTGGGTGTGGATGCAAAAGATTTTCAGCTACTGCTTGCTGAACCCAGTGAAGATAAACAACTTTTGGATAATCTATATGATTCTGAATTTTTATTTGATCTAACTATCAAAACATCTTCTTTCGTCGGGCAAGAAACTCAAATCATAATTGTTCTAGCTTTGAAGCTTGCTTAAGACATTATTTTACTTGTAATATTGAACGTATCTAATCATATGTTTATGTATATATGTATATTTGACAATAAACTATGTCATGTTAATGTTATGTTGTTTCAGTTTTTGTGAAATATATAAATGTTTTTAGATCTTTTAAAACTATGTATACTAATATACTGAATTTCTTTAAATCTTTATATAATTTACTTTAGTATTAGTATATGTTTACATTTTACATCATTATTCTATTTTGTATAATAACTTTGCATTTACTTTTTGCGAATACAATATGCATAGATCTTATAAAGAATCAATATTTTGAAATTTAACATGTTTCTTTTTAGATTACATTTCCATATCTCAATATTGTTTTCAAATTTATGATTTTCAATTATTACAGATATAAATGACAATTATATATGCACTGCATAGAACTTATAAAGAACCAATATTTCCAAATTTACCATGATTCTTTTTTTATTATATTTCCATATCTCAATATTGTTTTTAACTTTACAATTTTCAATTATTACAGATATAAGAGACAATTATATATACAGTCATTGATAATGCAAATAATGAAAGAGAAGCTAAGCGCAATCACATAAATCAGATGCAAAGAGCTAGATATGATGCCAAAAAAATTGTTATTAACAAAAGAAGACGAGAAACCTTTCAAAATATTGAACTTGCAATTTCTGCATTAGATTTACATTGTTCGAACACCTCACCTCATTTAGAACCAATTGAACTTCCAAATTCATTTCCTCTACCAAATTTTATTATTCAAAATCCATCCTTGCCAGAACTTCAAATACCAAATTGTATTGAGGATCATACAACATCCATGAATACAACTAACGATATTCTTAGTTCACCTTTCTCTGAAAATTATTACAATTCCATAAAAGAATTTCGTAGAAATATAGATGGTATTTCAAACTATAGAAAGTATTCTATTTGTATGGAAAGATATCTTGGAATTAAAATGCGCATGTCAGACGAAACTTTAATATGTTACAAATGCAATTCAAAAAAAGATGGCCATTGGTTCTCAAAGTGGAACAATATGGATCCAGGTGAACAACCATTGTGTTTGAAAATCTTAACACAAATTGAACAAATTTTGATAGCAAAAATAAGTCCTATTTTGCAAGTTACATATGCAAAAGGTGGTCAACACAAATATAGTCTTCATACTATTTGTTTTCCTCAAAATATTTCCAGTATCACAGCATTGTTTCCAAAATGAATAGATGCATTGGATATAATCATTTATAACAAAGAGAGTATAGGAAATAAAAAATATAGTTTTCATGTTAGCAAATCCCATGTTTATGAAGCATGGAAATATAAAACATTGAATGACTCATACTATAGGGATGTACAAATAGATAAAAATGCATTAGCATCATTTCCTTTACAATCTAATGATATTTCAGACCTAATTTTTAATGTAGTGGAAAATAGTCATCCTATTGAAGATAACTCATCCATGTTAGATGAGATAGAACAAAATGAGTTTGATGAGAGTCTAGAATTTAACAGCTCATTTGTTTGTAATCTACCTACTCCACGTAGAGAAACAAAATAAATATGTTCTTTGTTGCATTTAGGTGAAGGTCAAACAACAAAGTTTATTGCATGGCCTCCTATCACGTCTTTTCCTATAAATGAATACACAAATGAAGGTTTATTCATAATGGCATTTCCAAATTTGTTTCCCAACAAAATGGCTGTATTCAAACAACCACATATCAAAGAAGCCAAACTCCATGATTATGCTCTTTACCTTCTATGGTACTATGATAACAAATTTGGGCAACATTCAAGATTCTAGTACTTAATATTGAATATTATCATGCGTCATCAAATCTAGGCCACAACATTTGTGTTTGTTCACAAACAATTGGATGGATCTTTACCTGTAACAATTACAGATCTTCATCAAAAGCTATGGGATGTACCTAATGATAAATTGGTAGATCAGATGATGAGAATTGTCTCTTCTGTATGTGGAACTACATCTTTTTGGAATCAATGAAGAGAAAAACTGATAGACATGGTTATTCAAATTGGTTGTTGTACACTTTTCTTTACCCTGAGTGCTGCAGATACCAAATGGCCTGATTTACACAATATCATGCCATCCAACACACTATCAAATCCATCTATGGATACATGATAGTGAATACAAAATATTATTAAAAATCCTCATTTGACATCTGTATATATGCATCATAGATTCACAGCATTTTGAGAGGAAGTCTTGGAGAAACTGCTTGGTGCAACTGACTATTGGTACAGTAAAAAATATATTTAAAATATTATTAATTCCTATGCAATTTCATGTTTATTTATTGACTTCAATTTATATTAGTTCTGAATGGAAAAATAAAGGTTCACATATTCATGGATTTATCAGGTTGCCAAATGCACTAGATATTAAAAATTTAGAATGGAATAATGATCTATCAATGCAGAAAGCTTTAGATTACATAGACCAGTATGTATCTGCATAGAATCCAAAAAGCTTACAACAAAGAAATCAAGGGATCTTTTCCAAATCTCTACATGATCCTTGTCTGATGACTACACAAATGATATATACAATAGATGTGGCTTTTGATTACAACGATTTGGTTAATCATGTTCAACGTCACATAAAATGTTCTCTACAGACATATTTAAGAAGAAAAGATGATACTATTTCATGTCATTATAAAGCTCCATGGGCCACAAAAGAAAAATATGAATTAACACTTACAGATAAAGTCGAACCTAAACATATAGTAGCACACAATGATGATTGACTAAACCTACATAACATACAAATGCTTTCCATTTGGAGAGGTAATATAGAAAGCTTTCCATTTAGAATGGAATAACGATCTATCAATGCAGAAAGCTTTAGATTACATAGACCAGTATGTATCTGCATAGAATCCAGAAAGCTTACAACAAAGAAATCAAGGGATCTTTTCCAAATCTCTACATGATCCTTGTCTGATGACTACACAGATGATATATACAATAGATGTGGCTTTTGATTACAGTGATTTGGTGAATCATGTTCAACATCACATAAAATGTTCTCTGCAAACATGTTTAAGAAGAAAAGGCAATACTATTTCATGTCGTTATAAAGCTCCATGGGCCACAGAAGAAAAATCTGAATTAACACTTACAGATAAAGCCGAACCTAAACATACAGTAGCACACAATGATGATTGACTAAACTTACATAACATACAAATGCTTTCCATTTGGAGAGGTAATATAGATTGTCAACCTATTCTTTCAATTGATGCAGTTATCAAGTATATAGAAAAATATGCAACAAAAGAAGAACAAAAATTAGAAACATATCCTGCAATGTTAAGTACAATATCTTCAACTTTGAATGGTACAATGCCTGCACCAACTATACTTCAGAGAATGCTTCTTGAAAATATTATTGACTATGATATAGGTGCCTAAGAAACCTGTCATCTTCTACAAAAGCTTCCCTTATCCCTATGTAGTAGACAATTTGTATCTTTGAATGTCAACCAAAAAAATCTTCAATGTCTACCTATATTAGACATGCCAACAAGCCTATGCTATAACCAAATTGATAATTATATGGCACGTCCACCAAGTTTAGAAATGTTGTCTCTTATTAACATAACCCAAAGATGGACATTTAGAGCTACCTGAATGCAAGATAGATGGAAAGAAAGAAGATCAGCTTTTATAGTTAGAGTCTCCCCTAGATTTATCAGTATTCCTTCGAAAGAGAACATTTCTTATCCAAATTTTTGCTAGAGTGAACTTTTATTATACAAACCATTTTGCAATATTGAAATAGAATTTGCAGCATCAGATGAAGGAATAATAGAACAATGGGAATCTTTTTCAAGATCATATGAAGCATGGCATGTACGTAGAACACATTTAGATGCAGAAGAAGTAGATGATCCTACAAGCCCTACAGCAAATCCAGATGCAATGCAAGATAGTATACCAGATGAATGGCAAGTTTTATGTCATTTATATCCAGGCATTCCTATACATTTAAATGATTTAGATATGCTTGGATATCGAGGTTTTGATTCAAGAAATAATTGGTTGCAAAATAATATTACTCCTTTACAAAAAGCTACAGCTACAAATTTCATTCAATCAAATCAAGAAATATTTCAACAGAATCCAATTATGCATCAGCAAACTTATTATAAATTGTTTGTCCAATAACAAAAAGCATATGATATGATTATATCACATAGCCAAAGAAGTATTATACAAAAACCATTATAGCTAATTGTACAAGGCACTATTGGCACTAAAAAATCTCATCTAATAGCTCAAATCAAAGCTAGTCTCACTCAATCAACACCCAATGGATAGTCACATGTTCTACTTCTTGCACCAACAAGAGTTGCAACATTTTACATCAAGGCATCTACAATTCATTTAGTTCTACGCATTCCTATCAAAGAGATGCTACAATTACAAGGTCAACAATTGGCAAAGTTACAGGAAAATCTATATTATGTTCAATACATTATTATAGATGAAATGAGTTTTATTGGTCCTAAATTATTTGAAAGAATTGATATGATATTGAGAGAAGAATTTCCTAATAGCAACCATATTCCTTTTGGAGGTCATTCAATGATTCTCTTTGGTGATTTGGGTCAGCTTTCTCCAGTTAAAGATATTCCAATGTATGCTTCAAATTCATATGGTGGACAATAATGGCAATCATTTAGAAAAGTAATCACTTTAGAGGCTAACTTTCACCAAATTTGTAACACAGATGTTCAGGTACAATTTCATTCTCTTCTTACAAATCTAAGAAATGCGGAACCAACAATAGAAGATTGGACTCTACTCATGTCACGGACAAGTATTGCTCTCAATAAAGAGGAACAAGAATATTTTCATTCTAAAGTACACCTTTTTGCAACTAATGAAATGGTAGCTCTTCATAATAAGTGTATGTTATTATCTCTACATCAACTTGTGGCTCTTTCAATAGTAGAACAACAAAAAGATTTTGAGAGCTCGAATGTAGATGAAGAGCAACTTCAATCTCACATTCTTTTATGTATAGGGCAATAAGTTATGCTATGTACTAATTTATGTGTCCAGATAGGGCTAGTTAATGGTGCTATAGGAGAAATCAAAGTTATTGTATATAACGATGGTGAACAACCTCCTCAACTATCATTGATAGTTATGGTTTAATTTTTTAACTACATCGGTCCAGCTTGGGATGATACTAATCCAAAGAATATTCCTATCACACCAATTAACAGGGGTTATCACCATCAAATACCTCTGCAAATGTCATGGACTTTAACAATACAGAAATCATAGGGTTTGTTGCTTGTAAAAGAAACAATTGACATTGGAAGCACAGAATGGCAAGGTGTAACCTTTACAACTCTTTCAAGAGTTCATGAACTTTCAGGACTTCATATTCATCCAGCTTTCAATTTTGATAGATATTCACACATGCAACAAAATGCAAATATTACAAGGTGAAAAGAAGAAGAAAGACGCTTAAATGCATTAACAGAATATTAACACATTTTTGTATCATTATTATATATTCTTCATTGAAATCACAAATATGTATACATGATTCTCAGATTATGAACTCTGAAGTTGTAGATCATACAGTCCTTTTAAAATAGGTATAAACTTAGTAACAATAACCATTTTATGGGAAACTGTATTGTCTGTTGAGACTCAGCAACTATAGTCTATTTTTTTGTTGCTAAAACAATTATCATATACTACTTTCATTCAAATGGAAATACAATAGATATTTCTGTTATCAAAATCATAATAATTATGTTTAGTTTATGAAATAGCTATAGTATACTTTATTGACATGTCAAGTAGTTATGTTTCTCTTGTTAATTCACTCAAATGAAGTCTGTCAAATGAAGATAGAACTAGCTAGAAGGCACCATGAACTCAAGTAGTTTAGGTCATGTATTGCATATACTAAAGCCTAATTTCAATTTTTGGGGAAACTTTTATTAAATTTATAATTCAATTTATGCTTATCAATCCTAGTCGATCTAATATTAGTCGATCTAATATTATATGTTTCTAAAATTTATAAACAAATTTATGGGTCCACACATGAGAAATGAATTATGCAATACCAGAAATACAATAGACAAAACTTTCAATAAAGATACATCAACTCAAAGAAAACAACTTATTCAACCAAATATAACATCCTATCAAAATATAGTACCCAAATTTAGTAGTTCAATTCAACAAATACAAAGCCCTACAATAGTAAGAATTTTTTTTTATATTGAAAGTTTAAAATTTATATCATCATAAACATTACATGAATAGGAAAGTTTCTAACATCATCTTCAGTCAAATTATATGATAACAATTTAAAGAAACCCAATGCCCTAAATCTAAAAAATATCCAACCAAAACCAGTTTTCATATAATTCCATCAATCATAAACAAAGTAACAAGTTTGCCAAATAAATCTCACAGAGAAGCAGACCTAAAATGCTAGATTTTGGCTTCATAAGTCATGATCAATTCATCAAATTCAATATTTTGTAAACCAATAGAGGATTCATTTAATGAAATCACTTCTCTGATCTCATCATTTATAATACTTATAAGATCTTTTCATATATATCATTGACACCTCTTCATACCGCATTATAGTTCCTACCCACTTCTATAACGATATAATCATACATAAAAACACATGGTCAATAACCATGACCTAAACAATGGTACAAATACTAGATATACAACCTTCAATTTCTTTAGCGGACAAAAAAATTCACTATCCAACCAGTCAGGACAAAAAAAAATAACTGGAATTTGGGCATGGTTGAAAAAAAGTTCTCAATTTTTATGGCTTGCAGTTTGCTCAATTTGTTATAATCTAAAATCTAAAATCACTGCAAGATGACAATATAATCATACGTAAAAACACCTGGTCATTAACTATGACCTAAAGAATGGTACAAAAAATTTGTCATAACAATTCCTTAATCAGGTTTTCACAAAAATAGTTCTAAGAAACCCTCGTAACCATAACTATAGTTAGTTAAGCAATACCTCCTTCAGGTTTAGGGTTCATTATTTCTATCATTGAAAAATGTTAATTTAAAACTTGTTTGTATTTTCTCTATAAGAACTTTCTCTTCAACATATTACAACATTTTTTTACCCTGTGAGTTTACTATCTGATTTTTTCAAATTACCTCTAACAATTATAAATTTAGTCTATGAGATAAAAGCAACATAACCATAAAATAATTATTGGAAATGTACAAGTTTTTACTAACATAAGATGATAATTTATAACATGAAAAGTAAATAAGGTTCAAATACTAGATATACGGCCTTCCATTTCTTGAACACACGTAAATTGTCACTGTCCAACCAATCATAACAAAGATAAACAACTACAATTTAAACATGGTTGGAAAAAAATTTCCAATTTTTATGGCTTGCAGTTCGGTCAATTTTTTGTGATCAAATACATAGCTAAGTCTTATTTCAACATTCACATATTTGGAAAAATTGGTGTGTGAAAAATACCAGTGTAGAAAATAAACATTGGTCAGATGAGAGACACCCTTGTACCAAAATGTGCAGTTTGAACCAACCAGTAAGAAATAACTTCATAACTGGATAACAAAACCTGGTTTCTTTGATAAACAAAGCATTTGTCCAACAAAATAAACTATATTTGATTTGACGCTTACACAGATTCAAAATATTGCTCATTGCTTGATACAAACTGCACATTTTCGTACAAGAATGTCTCTCATTTAACCAAACTTTGTTTTCTGCACTGATATCTTTCAAATAACAAATTTTTCTAATAAATGAAGCTTGAAATAAAACTTATCTATGTATTTGATCATCACAAAATCACTTACTTGGAAGCCATAGAAATTAATATATATTACTCAACCATGCCCAAATTCCAGTTTTTCATCAACACCCAATAATTCCACTTCCCATTATTGCCCATTTCAGCCTTGCAACACCATATGTTCATGTTGCTCTATTATAAATATTGAAACAAATGAGATATGCCCTGCATTCATGGTTGTCACAAGATCCCAATGAATACATGTTTTCTTTGCAGATTAACAACCGTCCGATAAAAAGCAAACTATTAGCCTTTTTCCAAAAAATTAACTGACAATAGTCAGCACAATGAAAGTATATTTGTGACAAATCTAAGAAAGATTTTGTTAATTAATACTCTTCCAAATTATATACAAAATCAAATATTTGTATTCAATATAAGCCCTAATTAAATAACCAGGCATGAAAAAACCCTAAGTGCCTTTCCTTTTCAAATAAAACCCTAGTTCTCTCTTTTAAAATCTATTTGAGCGTTACTTTTAAAAAATCACTTAACTTCCTAGAAAGACACATGTTTTAATTTATCATCACACCGATTCATATTCCTAATATTTCTTTACCTAGGTCTGGCCTCTTTTTTATTTTCCTAACTCTAAAAGGCCTAGAGATTTTATTATTTCCTAAGGACCTTAATACATTACTCCCTAATGTTTCGGCATTATATCTCAGTTTTGAATCTAACATAAGATCGAAGGGTTGTCGCAAGACCACAACGAATCTTTTACGCCTTTTGCGATCATGCAGGAGGTGTTCATTTTTTATACAACTCAATACGCCTGTCAGGTAGGTCCTTGTTATTCTTTTAAAATCATGAGCTTTCATTAAACAAAATCTGACGGTGTGTAAGTACATGGGCCCAATTTCTAAAGGAACTACAGAACTAACACTTTGTAGTCTAGGATCAAATGGTTCTTGCATGTTTGCAATGAAGCTTTTACATTTTTGCATTCATGTGATAACCTGCCGACTTTTGACGGTTAGAAGTTTCATTTGGAGATCACCAGAAAAGAGTACAGACGCCCATTAAATGGTTTTTTGGGGTATATTGAATTTAGTTGTTCATGCCTACTAAATCTAAAACTAATAATTTTCACTTTTTGTTAGCATTTTTGTTTTTCAAAATCTGTTAATTATACTATATAAATAACTTACCAAAATGCCTCTAGTCGAAAAATATGCAAATAGGTTTTAATAATTTATAAGATCTAGTGACTATAATGATTATTTCTCTAAATATAACTATAGTCACCTAATCTCTTGATTGATTATACCCTCTCTTCGACAATCTCTCTAGACATAATGGATATATAAGAAAACATTAAGTGAGTATGATATAACTACAGTCATTAAGTCTTCAAATGTAAGAAAATATCAACATTTTCCAATAGTCGTAAAATCTCCTAGATACATCAAATTCAAGATTTAATTCAGAGATTAAGAGATTTCATATGAACCATCAACTCAAATTTATAAAGCTACTCGGTACAATGTGGGATTTTGTAGTTGCTAAGATATAAATCCAAAAGCCAGATTCGAAGGTACTAATTACTAAATTCGATAGTATTTAATAACAGATTTTAAGGTCATTAACAACTAGACTCGATATGTCAACTAAAAGTATATTACTATCATATTTGCAATAATATAAAATTAAACAATAATGTAACATTTTAATGATTATTCGATAAAATACATTCTATATATATTTAAATTAAAACAAAATTAAAAAGTTCTAATTAATTTAAAATCTTATAATTAAGTTACTAAATTCATAAGGGTATGATATGCAAGTAACTAATGTTAGCTTATGGTGACTGATCAGGAAAGTACTATCCAGGAAAGCACTATACACTTTTGGGCCGACATATTGTAACTCATTCTAACCCTAAAGTGGAAAAATATTGTATAATATGGCTTAGGGTTAGGGATTTCATGATGTATGATTTTAGTACTTGTGGCAGACTTGAGATGTAAGGGATTACATATTGTAATCAGGTTGTAATCACTAGATAATAAAATATTGGACTCGTTGTTGGTGGACATAGCCCAAGGATTGGGTGAACCACGTTAAATCTTTGTGTCTTGTGTTATCTTCTGTGTGGTTTATTATTTTCTGATATTGGTTATATTTGCACATAATTGTTATTTCTACCTTGTTAATCCTAACAAGTGGTATCAGAGCAAGGTTGTTTTTAGTTATCCTCTGTAGGAAGATCTCACAGTTTATTGGGAGTCTCATGGGTTAGTGGGAGCAATGGCAGATGAGGGTAGGCTGAAGGTTGACAAGTTTAATGGGAAGAACTTTTAGTTATGGAAAATGCAAATGGAGGACTATCTCTATCAGAAGGATCTATGGTAGTTGTTGGAAGGAAAAGCCAAGAAATCAGAAACCACTTCTGATGAGGACTAGGATATTCTTGATATAAAGGCTCTTAGTAGTATTCAATTATGCCTGGCACAATCAGTGGCATTCAATATTACCTCAGCAAAGACGACTGAAGATTTGATGAAAACCCTAGAGAAGTTGTATGAAAAGACCTCCGCTTCAAATAAAGTATTTCTCATGAAGCGTTTGTTTAATATGAAAATGGCAGAAGGTGGGTCAGTTGCTGATCATTTAAATGAGTTTAATATAGTTACCAGTTAGTTAACTTCAATCAATGTTATTTTTGATGAAGAAGTCAGGGCTCTCTTGATTTTGTGTTCTTTGCCTGAAAGCTGGAATGGCTTGGTAATGGCTGTTTGTAATTCTATTTCTAGTTCTAATACCCTAAAATATGATGGTGTTATTGGTGTTATTCTAAGTGAGGAAATTTGTAGGAAAATCTTAGGTGGATCCACATCAGGAAGTGTCTTAAATGCACAAAGAAGAGGTAGAATGAATGAGAGAGGAAATAACTCTAGAAATCATGGGAAATCAAGAGGAAAATCAAAGGGAAAGAGGTCTAAATCCAGAGGGCCAAATGATTGCTAGTACTATGGAAAACCAAGTCATAAGAAGAAAGATTGCTAGTCTCAGAAGAATAAAGGAGACAAACAAGAAGGTAATAAGGAAGTAAATGTGGTAAGTAATAAATCTAAAAAGGATGCTTTGATTCTTTCTTTAGAAAGTATTGATGATTCATGGGTTTTAGATTCTAGGGCTTCATTTCATGCTACACCCCATAGAGGTTACTTTCTTGATTATGTCCAAGGGGATTTTGGGGTAGTTTATTTAGGAGATAATGAACCCTATCAGATAGTTGGAAAGGGAAAAATTAAGATTAAGTTATAGAATGGGAATCATTGGCTACTACAAGAGGTAAGACATGTTCCAAGGCTGAGTAGGAATTTGATTCCAGGAGGGCAACTAGGTGATGAGGGTTGCATAGTTACTTTTAATGATAGAAATTGGAAGGTTTCAAAGGGTTCCTTAGTAGTAGAAAAAGGTGTGAAAGTAACCACCTTATATCTTTGTATAGGTCATACTGTTCCTTCTACTTTAATTGTTTCAAAAGATAATGAATGTTCAGGAATAGTGGCTGCAGTTGAGCAGGAAGAACATCAAATGGTTGTTGTAGATTCTGACACAGCACTATGGCACAATAGACTTGGGCACATGAGTGAAAAAGGTATGAAATTACTTCATTCAAAGAAAGTTTTACCTGGTCTAAAATGTGTTAATATGGATTTCTGTGAAATTTGTGTTTATGGAAAACAAAAGAGAGTTAGTTTTGTAAAGAGTGGGAAGGAAAAGAAAAATGAGAGACTAGAGCTTGTGCATACAGATGTATGGGGACTAGCTCAAGTATCTTCCCTTGGTGGCTCTCTGTATTATGTTACATTTATAGATGATGCAACAAGAAAAGTATGGATTTATTTCCTTAGACATAAATCTGATGTATTTCAAACTTTTAAGAAATGGAAATGCTTGGTTGAGAATGAGACTAGTAAAAAGCTAAAATGTCTCAAATCTAATAATGGTGGTGAGTATTGTAGCATAGAATTTGAAGATTATTGTTCCTCTAATGGTATTCATAGGCAGAAAACTATACCAAGGACTCCACAAGAAAATGGAGTGGCTGAACGAATGAACAGGACAATAATGGAGCATGTAAAGAGTATGCAGTTGCATGCAAGGCTGCCCTTAAACATGTGGGCAGAGGTTGTAAACACTATTGTTTATTTAATTAATAAAGGCCCCTTTAATCCTTTGGATTGTGGTATTCCAGAGGAAGCATGGAGTGGTAAGAAGGTGAGTTATTCTTTTCTCAAAACCTTCAGTTGTTCCTTATGCTCTGCAACAATAGCAACAACAAATTCCACACACCCCAGTGAATGTTAGATGGTCAACAAGGCTAAGTAGACCTCTAGAAAGATTTTCTCCACCTTTGTATTCTATTTTGTTAATAGATGTTTGTGAATCTGAATGTTATAATGAAGCTATGTAGGTGGATACAAATATTTAGTGGGAGTCTGCAATGACAGAGGAAATGGACTCCTTGTTGAAAAATCAAACTTGGGAGTTATGCAAGTTACCTGCCGATAAAAAGGCTTTACAAAATAAATGGGATTACAAGCTGAAAGAAGAGGATGGAGGTAAGAAAATATTTAAAGCTAGGTTAGTTGTAAAGGGATTTGCACAGAAAAAGGGCATTCATTTTGATGAGATATTTTCTCCAGTTGTTAAAATGACTTCTATTCGTACTATTTTAAGTATTGTGGTTGTTGAAGACTTGCATTTAGAGCAGCTTGATGTTAAAACAACTTTTCTTCATGGTGATCTAGATGAAGAAATATATATGGTACAACCACAAGGATTTGAGGTCAAGGGTAAGGAGAATTTGGTGTGCAGATTGTAGAAAACTTTATATGGCTTGAAGCAAGCACCTTGGAAATGGTACATTAAATTTGACACTTTTATGAATGAGCATGGATACACTCGGTGTCATTCTGAACATTGTGTTTATTTTAAAAGGTTGGATGATGAAAACTACATTATTTTATGTATATATGTTGATGATATTCTTGTAGCTGGGTCTAACATGGATCACAATAGTTAGCACACTCATTTGCTATGAAGGATTTGGGGGCAGCAAAACAAATCCTTAGTATGAAAATTTGTAGAGATAGGAAACATAAGAAGCTGACTTTATCTCAGGCTGATTATATTGAGAAGGTGTTGCAATGTTTAAATATGGAGAATGCCAAAGTTGTCAGCACACCTTTGCCTGGTCATTTTAAATTGATTAAAGAGATGTGTCCTAAGACATTAGAAGAAGAGGCTAAAATGTCCAAGGTACCTTATGCTTCAGCTATAGGGAGCTTAATGTATGCTATGGTATGTATTAGGCTAGATATTGCACACATAGTGGGAGTCATTAGTTGATATATGAGTCACCCTAGTATTGAGCATTGGAATGCAATCAAATGGATTCTTAGATATTTGAGAGGTACATCCAATAAGTGTTTACACTTTGGGGGATCTACTACTACTGTACAAGGCTATATTGACTCAGATTTGGTAGGAGATATAGATAGCAGGTGAAGAACTACAGGCTATGTATTTATTGTTGGTGGGATAGCAGTGAGTTGGATTTATCGACTACAAAAGGTGGTTGCTTTATCCACTATAGAGGCAAAGTATGTTGCTGCTACAAAGGCGGCCAAGGAGATCATATGGCTTCAATTCTTCATGAAAGAATTGGGACATCCACAGATGGATAATTTTTTGCATACAAATAGAAAAAGTGCCATTCATCTTGTGAAGAATTTTGTTTTGCACTCAAAGACAAAACACATACAGTTGTGGTACCATTTCATTCAATCAGTTTTAGATGATGGGAAGTTAAAGCTAGAAAAGATTCATACAGATGATAATCTAGCAAATATGTTTACAAAGGTAGTAACAAGGGAGAAGTTGAACTCATGTTCAGCTTTAGTTGGTCTTCTAGACTGAACAAAATAAAGGGACAACTGAGTCCAGGGTGGTTCAATCCAGTGGGAGCCTCATATGGTAGCGGTATTGCTACAGGATCAGTCTCCAAGTTGGAGGTCTTTTAGTGTGGATACTGATCAGTCACCAAGTGGGAGATTGTTAGGTTGTGGCGACTAATTAGGAAAGTACTATCCATGAAAGTACTATACACTTTTGGGCTGACATATTGTAACTCATTCTAACCCTAAAGTAGAAAAATATTGTATAATATGGCTTAGGGTTAGGGATTTCATGATGTATGATTTTAGTACTTGTGAAAGAATTGAGCTGTAAGGGATTACAAATTGTAATTAAGTTGTAATCACTTGATAATAAAATATTGGACTCACTGATGGTGGATGTAGCCTAGGGATTGGGTGAACCACATTAAATATGTGTATCTTGTGTTCTCTTCTGTGTGATTTAGTGTTTTCTGTTATTGATTATATTTGCACATAATTGTTATTTATGCCTTGTTAATCCTAACAACTACTAAATAAGATAGCTAGTCCCAGTATCTTATTTTGGCATATCGGATTTAGCTATTCATGACTACTAAATTTGAAATTAATTACTTTCAGTTCTCGGTAGGGTTTTTTTTTTTAAATATATGTTAACTATGCATAATAAAGGACTTATCAGAATGCTTCTAGTCAGAAAGTGTAGAAAGAATCGAATGAAAGTCGCATGTTTGTAAGAAATCTTGTCTAGATTTGCAAACATGTGAGAACCGTTGATTTTACTTTATTGGCAGGCATTTTAAAACCATCAGTCTGCTTGTCAGATATTGTGACGTGGATGGTTCTTATTGATCAAGATAGGTGTGGTCAGTTACTTAAGGAATCAATAGTGGATGAGTGATGTAAAGGTCATCGTATGTTCGCATGGAAGCTTTCCAAACCTTGTGAACATGTGATAAAAGTTGATCTAGTATGAAGGTGACAATGACTTACTTTATGTCTAATTATAAAGGAAAATTAATACTAACTTCTCAATCATGTGATTAAGGGTTTACCATTGATGCATCATAATCAAACGGTAGTCGTATGTTTGCATGGAAAATTTCAAAACATTGCGAGCATGTGACAACCGTCAGATTATGTTCTAAGAAGAATCAACAATCCAGATTCAAACTTCAAATAGTACTGTTGCGAAATTGAATTTTCCCATCCATTGATGACAGTTTGATTTCTCGGAGAAGTAATGACCAAATCGTGTCGATTAAACTACTAAAAAGACTATCTTTGATTGCTAATATATTGAAGGTTCATGCATTCTCAGAAGCATAAATAGATTAAATTTGCGGACGCGTGGACAAGAAAATTTGCAGAGTTGATTATCATTTCCTAAAGTATTCTCTAAAAAGGTTAGTCAATATCTGCGCATTTCTTGTTCAAAGCTTTATAGATGCTTGTGACAATCCTCTTGCATAAACCATAAAAAAATACATACCTTAAAATGCTGCCAAGAAAGGACTTATCTGGTAAAATTGAGTACAGTGGGAGGGGTTTGCATGAAGATCTATTAGAATTACTAGATCACTCAACCAGGAATTTAGTGAAGGCCAAGCAATTGACACCAAAAGAACCTAGGCTACAAATTGCATACAGTTTGTATGATAAGCATAACTACATAAGCAATGCCAATATTGGCACGATTAATGTAAGCGGCTCTTCTGATATCACTAGTCTAGGGTTGTTCAAAGTAGGGTTTAGCCAAAGAAATGCCCTACCTCCTACCAACAATGTATGGCAATATGACCTAGGAACGCTTGTGGTACCCAGTGTTTTCATGGATGCAGATTTGATGATTCAAATTGCTAAGAATTATTACCTGATTACTAGGGTAATTACAAATGTAAGTGGAAATCTATTGATAAGCATCTCAGTTGAAGAAATTAGGAGGGTTTTTAGATTAAATGAACCCTCAAATGACCTTGAAAAAATTAATTTTGAGAAATAAAACCAAGTGTACAATGCTAAGAGAGATTACCTCAGGACTGGCCCCTTGAAGGAGTTCTACAATAAAATTGGAGGAATGATTATGATACAACCAAGTACATAGGAACCTTTCAAAATACAATATTTTAACTTGAGAGCAAGGAGTGCATATTGGTCACTATATCAGATCTTTGGAGAAGATGTTCAAGAGAGAATGCTAGTACATTCAATGTACATGATGATCCAGATCTTACATCCTATCCTAGCTATTACTTTTGACTTTGCCTCCTTCATTGTTGATTTAATTCATGATCGATTGGTAGGAATCTAGAAGAGAAAAGTAGACAAGCCTTTCTACTGGTACTCTTTTATGATGTATATGTTTTTGTTTAAAGGTGCAATTTATTTTGAGAAGGGGATGGTTTTGATGAAACAGAAGGATGGTGAGGATATGCCAATCCAATTGTGGAACCTTAGTATGACATGGAACAGACATGATAATAGTTTTATATATTTTGATAGATGTTTTGCAGTAGGCTTAGGCTATTACTTGTTCATGAAAACCAAAGAATCCCAACAACCTTGGCTAAACTTGTCTGACCAAAACAATTTTCCAAGACCCTTAAAATTGTGCATAATTGGGGGGATTTCATTTTTTATCCTGTTTCTACTGTTATCAAAATATATGGTTTTAGAGGGGCTCCACTCATGTTGCCATATCAAGTACCCCTCAAGATTGGTGTTGCAGAGTTCATCAGACAATTAGGGGACATTGAAAAGAACACTCTCATAGGTAAAGCCAAAGGAACTTTATCCTAAATGTTACCATTGCCCACCACTTTATAATTACAAATGGAGGATGGCTCCATATAGATAAATTCCTAGCACCATATCACATGGCTCCATCAGTTGCTAGGATAGCAGACCCAGAGGGTTTTTATAATGAAATGTTCAAAAAGAGGGTCAAGTGCTCTTTGATAGAGCATATTTTTAATTTCCCTGAGGATATCATCATAAATATCCCTAATATATAGGAACAAGAAATAAGAAAGGAAAAGTGGTTAGTATACAAGAAGACATTAGACTTTGTCCAGCAGTTTGAGAAGGGATATGATCCCTTAAAGAGCATCAATCCGATTGGAAAGAAAATAGACATTCTTATGGATAATTTTCAGGATATTTTTCAAATCCTAAATGACAAAAAGTAGAAAGCCATGAAAGTTGAGCCAGAGAAGGCTCAATCAATATTGATCAAGCCCACATTTACAAAAGTACTACCCCCAGGAAAATACATGATACAAAAGAAAACTGGTTATAATGTAGTGGTACCAGGACCTGACAAGTAGGAACAACCAAAAAGAAAAGAGGTTGTCCCTTCCACATCACAGTAGGTGGAAAAACACAAGGAGATTGTAGACATTCCAGACTCACCTCAGGATCAACCACCTGAAGATATTCCTGATTCTCCACCTCTGTCAAAGAAACAAAAATTAGAAGAGAGGCCTGTACATATTGAAGATGATTACTCTCCATCCCAATCACTTATGAACATAATGGATGATGAAGAGATCACAGAGCAAATGCAACAATTGGGATCCCTAGGTCAAATTTTTATGACATATGAAGAGATAAATGAGGGGGTTCCTGAGCCACCAAAAGAGTCTGAATTAGATTTGACAATGGGAGAGATGGTAGGTATAGAGCTAGACCCAATAATAAAACAAGTATGTAATGAGTTCTTAGTTGATGATGCCTTTGTAAAGGCTAGGACCTTCATGCAATTTTTATGGAAATTAAATATAAGTCAATTTCAAGAAACTTATGAAAAGAGGCATGAGGAGAATCCAAATAAAGATCTAAAGATAATACAAAGTGAGGTGAGGAAGGAGATGACTGAGAGGTTTGAGAGGATCACTCCAGAACAGGGGAGAGACTTGATAAGAAATTCAGGAGTGCTTATCCTCCCAGAGTGGGATATAGCTGATGCAGTGGTCTTCAATGCAGTTAGAAAACAAACCATAACAATTCACAAGACTAGGGAGGAGGTAGAATATGAAATTAAGGGAGTCACTTTTAGTGATGATCATCAAGCCTTGGTCATGTGGTCTTTAAAGAAAAATGACAATAACAAAGGAAAGAAAATTACTAAGGGTGATATCACAAGTAGCCTCATTGTCAAAAGGGTCACTAATACTTCTATACTTTAGGCATCAGACATGGTAGTAGCAACAGCACAACTTACAGCAAGGGTCACAGAAAATGAGGCTAAGGAAAAAGAGGACCTCACAATAAGGCTAGAAACAATGTTGAAGCCTTATGCAGAGTTGAAACAAGGATTATATGAAAATGATATATTAATTGTAAACTTGAACAAAAAGTTAGGTGAACATGGCCCAATTCAAGCATCAGGGAAATTGCAAATATCTTCTTCACCTATTAGACCTTCTTCTTCAAGCCCTATTATTGAGTACCCACTCTCCCCTCTCCCACCTTCCATGGCTGATGAAGACAAAGAGCAAATAGAGAAGCTAAGGTATGAAAAAAGAATAAAAGATACCATTTTACAATTTGTTTTAAATGTAAAACCAAGAGAGGTTTATAGAACTGCTACGTAGTTGTCTGACATTTTGATCTCTTTTAAGAAAGAGGTAGACACTATAGTCCCAATTTTAAAATATTGGATTTCTAGAAAGAATAGGTTGAAATCAATATTTTATTTAATTAATGATCAATGTATTGTGAATATACAACTAACAAATACATATAAATTTGTTAAAGACCTTTTTGAATTTGAGGTCAATAGGGAAAGTTTAAATAGGATGGCAGAGATCTTAAGGGTAAGATACTTTCAAGACAATTTTCAAATGTTTCCTAGTCTTATCAAAGTAGATGGAACTATAAAGGATAGGGATCACTAGTTACAAAAAATTGAAGGTGAAGTGTCAACTAGAATAGATACCATTCTAAATACAGAAGACAATACCCCCTTTGTACAATTAATTGAAATTTTGCAAGATGTCAGAATACATTTCAGTAATATAAGAAATGAGGTACACCAAGTAGTTGTGGACTGGGACAAATTACTACCTAAAAGGGATGAAGTTCTGGCCTTTCATTGAACAAGTGAAGATACTTATGCATCATGGGAAGTAGCATATCCTTCTGAGAGTGCCAAAGAAGAAGAGACATCCATAGAAGAAGCAACAAGTGGCAATGCCCCAATGCCTTGAAAGAAAAACAAAGTGCAAGGAACCTCAAACAGTTAGAGAAAGAACGGATGCTACACTTGGCATGTTTTGAACTTAGCTTGGGAGTTGTTGAAATTTTGGCCACTCATATGAGTGATCAGTTTTATAAAATTGCAACAGAAAGCTGTTATATTTACCATTTTTGTCTTATTTACTGAAAACCTTTTCTTTAAAGTTTTACATAAAAATATAAGTAGTGTAAATATCAAATTATTTTGATAAAATTCACCATAGGGTTATAGCATTTTTAGATGATAAGGCCATCAAAGTTCAATATATTGGTTTATTTATCACAATTTTGTACTGAAAGTGTTGCCCTATGGATAAAGCATTGACCAGCAATGAGGCTTTTTTATAAAGATCACTATTTGAAAAGGTTATTTTTGTTTGAAGTTGAATTATAAATTTAGATATTTTATATATTAAATTATGATCATAATTACAAATAAATATTATTATGGCTATATTTAATTAGTAATAATTAAATATATATCACCTTTAGTAAAAAAAAAAATTTAAGCCAAAGTGGGGTTACCACCATATTTTTATTTATAAACAGGTTCAATGACTCCCCCGTGGAAGAACCAGAATGAAACCCCAAGATCGTAGTCGTATACATATATGGACATATATCAGTTTTTACATGTAGGTTTTCCTGTGAAAACCATTAATCCTTATAGGATGATAACTTAAACACAAAATTCCCCAAAGGGTACATTTTAGCTAATGATAATTACAAAATTTCAAAAATAGGCCTAGCTACATGCCTTTGCAAACCAACTGTTTACTGATTTGATCATTCTACCATGGGTGAAGATGAATGCCAAGCTTTTTCCCACCCCACAGGCAGAGCTGTGACATTATCTATTTCCCATCCATCAAGCGAGCTCTGTGCTACTAGTCTAGTGTTAGAGGAGTGGTCAGGTGAAAGAGGGACATTCGGGTCAGGGACCTATTTTGCTATACCAAGGGGTAGCAAGTTGCATGGTTGAGGTTGAACCAAAGGAAGTGGTGAAAGTATCAGATCCAGAATCACGTGAGCCATTCTTTGAATTTTATCTACCAAGACTATCCCAATAGTCAAACCCATGATCTGCAAGTTGTTACTTACTATCTAAAAAGTCTTCTTTTCCATAGCCCACTTGAAGCTATCATACGCCATGAAATTATCATGACTTGCCATAATGTCCTGATGTAGGAACAAACCCCAATCATTGTGGAGCTTGCCCAGAGGTCATATCACTGAAGAGCCTTGATGAGTTGAGCACCATGAATGTACTAAGGCTGAACAACCTTATTGGCAATGAAGATTACTAAGTCCATCAACTGAACCAGATCCACTACATTGGAAAGAAAAATTGATACCAGCAACGAGGGGAAAACCACTATTTTTGTCCTTAGTGACAATACACTTTCACCAATAATTCTTCGCATAGCCCTGTAATGTAACATTGAATTATAGATAAAACTCGCTCAATCTTTGGGCCTTTGATTCTATTTGGAAACGGAAGCTTGGAAGCATGTGGTGGGGTGTGAACCCTATAATTCCTTGATAGGAGCTCCTCATGGAGGCACCCATAAGTATGGTAGGAGGGAAATTCCAATCATAGCATTCTTTCCTTATAGAGTATCTTCACTATATAAACTTCACACCACAATGTGAATGTCCATCTAATGGGTTTAGTATTTGTCGACTGCCAATGCATTTTCATGTTTCGTGCCAATTAATGGAAAATCTCCTATAATATTTTTATTGGAGTATAAATGGTACAAAGCACATTATAAAACAAGGTGCATCTTGCAAAATCATAGACTTCATTTAATTATCAACTTGCAGGCCAACTAAAAACTATGTAATTTGAATTGACAGTGATGGCATGTTAATACGGTATTCAGATAGTGAAGAGATACACTCACATTGGTATACTAAGCATCCACACAATCACACATATTCATAATTATAGCCTTGGTGCACTGTCAATACTATCCGCCAAGTAATAAACTTCAAATGCAAATCTGTATAATGATAGGCATCACATCCGCACACTTGAGGAGTCTCCATCAATTCCTGCCCTATCCATGTTGAAAATATGATGTAATTTGGCATCTTGTTTTAGGATTACATCAGGATTAAAGGACACATCATCATGCCCATCATAGCCTTTATTTGCCAAATGATCTGCTAATTTTTTACCCTCCCGTAGAGTATGTGAAATTTGGACTTCATGAAATGTGTCTAGCAATTGCCATATTTGTTGAAGAATGTATGTGAGTCTCTAGTTATGAGAGACTCAGTGAATGCATGCTGAAATTATGACCATCAAATCCCCTTCTATATGTATTTGATGGAATCCACCCTTTTTGGCCAATATTAATCCCTCAAACAATGCCTAGGCCTCTGCCATATTGTTTGTTCCAAATGGAAGTGGGCAGCATTTTATTGCTATTAATAACCCTTGGTGATCCTGAATACATACTCCTACCCCTGAATTTCTTGGGTTACCTCTTGAGGAGCTGTCAAAATTTATTTTGCTAATCCCCTCAGATGGTGGTATCCATTTGACTAGTGCTCTATTGTACATTTTATTAGGTGCTGATTAAGGACACCATCCAAACAGTACATGGATTTGTTTCCATTCTTGAACTATAAATGAATCCCATGCAGTCATAACCAGATTATGTTTTAATTTACTATGACTAGCATTAACTACTTCAGATATTGATGTCTCTAGCTGAGATGTGATTGCTTAATTGATGAGGAGGTTCTGCGAAAGATCCTTTTGTTTCTCTCCCACCATATTGCCCACACAACTAGTGCTGGTATGCATTTCCAAATAGCATAGAAGAGGGATGAAGAGTATAATTGTGGCCATGATTTGAATAGATCCCAAAGCTTGCATGGAAGTGGTGTGGAATAGTGTAGCTTCCAAAGGATAAAAAGCTAGCAATCCTGTGCAAATTGGCATTTTAGGAATAGATGATCCGTATCTTCCTGATGGCTATCACAAAGGGGGCATTTGAAGGGTTGAGCTATATTGAGTCTATATAACCTTTCGCTAGTTAATGCCCTATTATTCAAAGCTAGCCAAGCAAAGCAGCCTGCCTTTGGTAGTGTGAGATTATTCCAGCAGAAAGTGTAGGCACAGGATGGTTTCATGGTTGCATCTCTCTGTTGGATAAGCTTATATCCATCCTTGATGGTGAAATTTCCATCTGACCTCAGAGCCTAGATCAATTTTTCCTCCAATTTTGATAAGTAGACTACATTTTGAGTGAAAATATTTTCTAAGCATTGAATTTCTTGAGGGGTCAGAGATAATTCATGAGGATCCTTCCATGTCACCTTATTTGAATATAAACATACTGCTGAGACATAACCACTTAAATAGGGATCCCAAGCATTTTTTGAAGTAGTAACTATGGCCTCTATATCTTCCATTCAAATTAAAGGTGGTGCACCATTCCATGAATCACACCAAAATTTGACTGATAGACCATTTTTCACTTCCCACGTAATGAAATTACATATTATTTCCCTGGAAGAAATCATGAAATCCCAAATGACTGAGCCTTTCAGTGGATCTGATATAGTGAGAATTTTGGATGGGTTTACATCATCTAAATACTTCTTTTGCATGATTTGACACTAGACGTTGTGTGGTTTGGTATACATTTTCCAAACTAGCTTACCCCCAAATGCTTGATTTCATCTTTTTAGATCATGAATCCCTGCTCCTCCTAGTTTCTTTACTTGTGCCATCTTTTCAAGAGAGACTAAGGGAAGTTTCTTCTCACCATTCATGTTTCCTATCCATAAAAAATCTCTTAGCATTTTCTGAATTGTCTGAATAACTGATGGGGGTGCTTTGAGGACTGATAAATAGTAATTTGGGATAGCTGATAGGACTGATTTAATAAGTAGAATTATGCCTGATAATGAAAACCACCATGCTTTCCATGCTACTACTGTAGATTTGATCCTATCACTGATAGGTGTCCAATAGCTGATTTTGTTTACCCCCATGAAGAATGGGATTCCCAAGTATACAGATGGTAGGAAATCTACTGAGAATCCTAGGAGATTGACAATTTTATTGGATATAATCTGATTAGTGTTGAACAAGTAGATTTTAGATTTGAGAGCATTGACCTTTTGATTTGAGGTTGTTGTATAAAGGTCCAGCACATCTTTAATCTATCTAGCCTTTGAGATGTTAGCTATTTCAAACAGTAATGTGTCATCCACAAAGAGGGAGTGTGTCATTGAGATATCTGATTGGCCAATCTGAACACCTATCCATTTGCCTGAGACTTTCTTACTCTGAATAAGTCTGCTGAATGATTCTTCCATGAGAATGAATAATACTGGTGACAGTGGGTCCCCCTGTCTGACTCCTTGTGTGGATGTAAAGAAACCAGACAGAACACCATTTATCAAAACTAAAAAGCTAGCTCCAGAAATACATGCCTTAATCCATTTACACCACCCTTTCGCAAAGCCAAACTTCTGCAAAACCTTGAATAGGAATGTCCACTTTACTCTATCATATGCTTTCATCATGTCCAACTTTATGACAAAATGAGATGTTTTACTACTGTTGATGGAATGAAGGGCTTCATGTGCCACTAAAGCACCTTCCATTATTTCTCTACCTAGAACAAAACCCCCTTGTGGTTGTGAAACAAGGTTAGGAATGAGATGCTTCATCCTTAGATAGATGGCCTTTGTGATGATTTTATAGATAGTATTGCATAGAGATATCGGTCAAAAATCTGCAAAAGTTTTTGGTGTTTTAACTTTTAGGATAATGGCTATATTTGTGGTGTTGAAATTCTTTAGCATGGATTTTCTAATTCTAGATTCTTCAACTACACCTAGTAGCTCCCATCCAATCCAATGCCAGCATGATTGAAAAATAGTGCAGTAAATCCATCTGGACCAAGAGCTTTATCTGGTGGCAGGGAGAAGACCACTTTTTTGAGTTCCTGAATGGTAAATGGAGCCAAAAGCTTCAATTTATCAGCATCTATGATGAGAGTGGGGATTTCCTCAAGTAATTCCTCCATTGGTGGGGGTACTAAACATGGAATAGGAGGTGGGGCTAGCAAAGACTGAAAAAATCTAACTCCTTCTTGGATACTTTAGGGGTCTATTAATAAGTTGTCCGTTTCAGCATTAGTAATGGCAAAAATATGGTTGCTTGCTGCTTTTTGTTTGGCTGAAGCATGGAAAAATTTAGTATTTCTATCCCCCTCTTTTAACCATAATTCTCTTGATTTTTGCATCCAATATTCCTCTTCTCTGCTACATATTTCTACCCATTCTTGCATAAGGATTTTCTGTGAGGTGTATGAATCATTGTCCATTCCTTGTTTGATAATAGTATTGTACATGTTCTCTAATTTTTCCTTTACTACTTCTTTTTCCTTGAATATATTCTTAAAGACCTTCTCATTCCATTTTTTGATCCACTTTTTGATATGTTTCATCTTGTGTGCAAACTGAAACATTTCGGTTCCTTCTAGTTGTAGGGCAGAAATCCAGCACTATCTAAGTAGAGATAAAAAATTTGGATGATGCAGCCACATTCTTTCAAATTTGAAAGATGGTCTATGTTGAAAAACTTATCCTGGTAATGTCAAAGACACATGCAGACAAATAGGGAAGTGATCTAATCCTAGGCAAGGTAGAATATCTAATTGATATTTAACTTCTAATAATTTCCAACTCTATGATATGAGGAATCTGTCCAGCTTGACAGCTATCTATGAGAATTTTTCCCTTTTGTTAGTCCATGTGAATGTCCCATTTGATGGTTCAACATCCATTAGGCTATTGTCTTCAACAAAGTTTGAAAAATCCTAGATTGTTCTCAATGGTGGACAGATTCCACCCATTTTCTCTGACAATTTAAGGATAGCATTGAAATCACCACCTAGTATGATGTGTGTATCTAGATGGCTTTGTATAAACTGAGTGAGATCCATCCACAACTTTTGTTTGTCCAGAGTTGAAGTAGGCCCATAAATATTGAAAAGAAGAAATTTAATACCCAGGCTATCCAACCTGATGGCTTTCCAATTATCTTTCCTATGAAGTACCTGTCCTTGAATAAGTTTAGAATCCCAAAGAATAGCTAGCACACCTAAAGCACCAACCACTGGACTATGTGCAAAATTCCACTTAGACCATTTCCCAATTGTTTTATCAAAGTACTCTGCTAACATCTTTATTTCTTGAAGAAGAATGACATTCACTTTTAATGAATCAAGCCCTTGCTTCATTCTAATTCTTTTGTTAGAGGCATTTAAGCCTCTGACATTCCATGAAGCTATCTTCATTGTTGACAAGGAGAACCCTTGGTTCTCCTCATCACTCTTTTAGAGGGTGTAAATTTCCCTTCCAGTGTTGTTTGGATACCTGCTGTAATTTCTCCTTTGACTAGATTACTTTTTGGTTTTCTGCCTCTCTTTTTTGGCGTAGCTTTAGTCTAAAAATTTTGAAGTGGTGTTTTCTCCAGTAAGAGAGTGATACTAGCATCAAAAGCCAATTTATGGGGTTTTGATTCAAATATTTCAAGTTCAATGTCCCCGTCTTTTTCCTGACTAATTACTACTTGAGATTCATTTGAATCAAGAAATGTGTTATTTTGAATCTAATCTGTAATGTGAGAGTATACACTCTTATCAACATTAGTTGTGGTCACCATTGTGCTATTGTGTTGATTGCATTCATGCTTACTAATGAAGTCTAAATCATCACTCTGTTTGTTTAGGCTCCCATCAATGCTACACTCCAGATCATCTAGAATGAATCCTTGGAAGACTCCAGCATTGGTAAGATCCTCCTTTAAATTGATTACAAAATCCTTAGTGAAGGAGCACTGTGCATTTTGAAGATTAGTGTTATTTTGTTGAGACTAAATTAGAATCTAGTCTACTACATGAGGCATCACTCTAACATCTTATGTTATATTTCTATTTTGTTGGTAGTCCATTAAAATGTAATCACTTTCATACATTAGTACTCCTTCTTCTACTATTTCATATATAATTTTGGTAGCTAGCTCTGACAATAATTATTCTGATACATTTCTAGCATGAAGATTGACTAAGGTCTCTTTATCTAGCACCTCATGAGTGATTGGTTTTTTAATTGGTGAATCACAAAACATGAGTTTGTGCACTAAAATATCCATGTCAGGATTTTGTGCTTCTTCCAGCCTCCATTCCAATAACAGGGTCTGGCTGGAGCTGTTGAGGATCAACAAGATATATCTGATAGAAAAATAGAATAAAATAGATGCCTCAAATGATTGAAAGATAGAAGGCAAAGCTTCATCAGGGTCTGTCGAAGGGGTTTTCTTATCCATGTGCTCAAAGCAAGGGGGGGCCAAATGTATTGTGCATTGGATAGAATCTGTGCAATGATTTTCACACACCACCAGCTGAGTGGATGATTGAACTTTACACTGAGCTGTAAAATGCCCTAATTGATGCTGATAAAGCATGATAGTATCTTTATTTTGAAGAACAACTTTCTACTCCCAGTTTCCCCATTTTGATTTTAGGAGAATGGAGTTTGGCAATTCCTTAGCAGGATCATGTAGAATGCACACTCTAGTTTCACGATGCGGAAGCTCAAACGAAATTAGGTCGTGCCTAAAAAATATTCTAAGTCTATTGGCTATGATTTCTATGATATCTAGATCTCTGTATTCTAAGGGTAAATGCGGTAAGGCAATCCAAATGGGGAAGAATAATGGGGATCTATCTTCCAGCATAACATTGGGGGTCCAGACCTTAGTAAAGAGACCTAGCCCTTTGTAGAACCAACTTTTCTTTTTGTGTACATCATTTCTCATTGTAGTAGATACAAATTTAGCAAGAAAATAACCCAGCTCAATATTTAACCAAAAAACATCTAATAAGCCTGGCCAGCTATCCATGGCCCACTACTTGATATCAACAATAGAGAGGCCTAGTTTCAAGAACTTACCTATTAAGGCTTTATCCTATAGAAGGTGAATCTAATCTTGAAGAAAATGATCTAGAAAAGTAATGACTGAAGCTGATTGAAAGTCAGGACCCTACTGGGGATGAGGTTGCCTCTGTTTGATCTGCCAAACTTGAAAGGACTGATTTGGTTTTAAGGGTGCTCTACTAGTCAACGGTCGGTGAGGCTCTAAAGAAGATCCATTGGATCTTTGATTTAGAGTCCTTGAATCACCTATATCAATAATAGGTTCTTGATTATATCGAATGTCAGTGGGGGAGCCCAGCGGTGTACCTTCAAAAATGTCAAATATTTGATTCTTTTGGATAGGGTGATTCCTACCCCTCCCCTTATGTCTGATAGGATGACTAGATCTATTAGAAGCCAAATGAATGTAGTTTGAATTTTTTTCCCGCTCATTCCTTTTTTTGAAAAAAACTCGATCCGAAGAAATGAGAGCCTGTTTGAATGAAGCCTCTTGCCTCTTTGCAGCTTGCAGAGATGACTCACCAATCCCAAAAATAGATGTGTCATTAAATTTGGGATGATTGGTAAGCAGCATATGAGTTGCTTTGCGGGGGCATATCGTCTCTGTAGCAGGCATGTTGTAAGGCTTCTCATACTGATCCCCATGCTTATTTTTTGCTGGTGGCTTGATATGAAATCTGGGATTGACGAAAAATGGCTTTGCAGACTGAACCATAGATTTCCCTCTAAATATCTTCATGATATCATCAGCATCAGGTTAGGGCATCATATCTATTTTGGGTATATTCTTCTGGGCAAACGAAACCAACTGGAATCCAGAAGGGTACTGCCAATGTCCATTCTAGGTCATGGTCAATTCACCATGCTTTGTTCCTATCACCTTTAATATTAATGACAAGATATTTCATATTTTAATATAATAATCATCACTATATAGTAATATTCTTTAAATTATATTAAATATTTATTTAATATGTAATCTAAAATATTAATATTAATTTTCATATATCATATATCATTATATAAATATAATAATAATTAATATTTGTTAAATTAAATTAATATTTTACAATAAATTTATCAATTATTTAATATTATTTAATATTTTATACTATCACTAACATTAAATTAAAAAAATCAAATTAATATTAATTATCAATTAATGTTTTATAATACAAATTAAATAAAAACTTAATTAGAAATTTAGATATTCTAAGTATTAAGTAGTGGTGACAGTTACAAATTAATATCATTATTACTATTATAGTTATGAATTAATATAATAATTAGGTAACCTAATTAGAATTTTTTTTACAAAAGGTGATGACTGCAAATGTAGCTGGACTAACAAAATGTCAGTAATGAGTACAGTATGTATCACTTTTCTAAAAACCCAACAATGATATTTTCAGAATTAGTAGTTGTTGGCATATAATTCTGATGCATGAAAACCTTGTATTGAATACCAATATTTTAGTTTGTATAGGATATCAAAGAGTATTGATTAACAAAATCTTTCTTAGATTTATCACGAATGTGCTTTCAATGTTGTGACTGTTGTGAGCTAATTTTATATATAATATTGATGTCGTCTAATATGACATCTACCATTCTTAATTTATGTGATATATCTTGAGATTTACCAAGTTTGTTATATGGAATATCGAAATACTTTAAAAAGAACCTTTTCCGTTTCACATGTGTCATTGGTGATATGCTTGACATCTAAAATAAATTTTTAAAAAATTCATCTCAGCATTAAAGGCTTCATCAAGAGTAACATTAAAGCTATTGTTACATATCTTTATTTAACCCATTAATGATTTATTTTAACTTGTCATAGTACATAGATAATTATTGTAAGCCTGGCTCTGCAGAACTCCATCACATCACTTTAATGACATTCCTCAAAATATCATCTCTTGCAATTAATGTTATGAGTGCAAAGCACTCTACAACACTGCCTTGTTCTTTTATAAAGTGTCAAATAATACTGAAATTTCAAATACTGTTATATAGAAACAATTGATAAAACATCAAAACAACATATAATAATAGGAAACTTAAAGACAAGCCAAGAATAGAAGAGAAGACGAAGAGAAGTCACAGCAATATTTGGTATTTAAACTAACTTATGGTAGTTACATTCATTTTTTACCATTCTTAACCTCCTTCATTTTTGCAATATTTTCTTTATTTCAATACCTAAAACTATCTAACAAAGTTCATTCACAAAAAAAATTAGAATAATATAGATAGCTACCAATATGTAGAAATCGATTTGAACCAATATAATCTGAAGAAAATGTCTTGCAAGCTAAAAATATCTTGATTTGATAAATATTGGAATCTCACAATCATAGAATTGACTAAATAGTAAAATAATTTGATAAGTTGTCTTCAAAATTATCAAAACAACAAAACTAGGGTTATAAATCCAATGCTCTACCTTTAGCAATACTCTTACTTGTTTTAAGATGTATAGAATAAACAAGTCTTTCTCTAATAAAGAAGTAAAAAATTTATTTATTTTTCATTATAAATTAGTGATTACATATACAAAATTTTCTTCTTTGTAACGCATCACAAAATGACCAAGAATCAAATGGTTTTCATCTCCTTATTAATAATTTATGAACTACATTGTAGAAATATTGCGATAGAGAATAGTTGTCATTAATGACTTCTTTCAACACATGGACATTCATAGAATACATGAAGATAGAATTTCAGGATTGCTAGTGCAAAGGTTACTGCAAGAAAAATGACTAATAACATCTCGTCCAATATTGCAAAGAAATGTTTGCCACTTTTATAGAGATCCATATATTTCAGAATTGGAGTCTTGTGACACATGCAATCCAACATAGGTTCATCATGTCCCAAGAAAAACATGGTTTCAACCAACATCAATAGCATCTAAGACTTAATACTCTTCTTTGATAAATGGTATAGGTTAATTATGGATAGAGAAACTGCTTCAAACTCCACAAACTAATACAACTTCTTTACATAACCTTTTCTATCATGGTCAAATGTATCACTTGCATTTTGCATCAAGGTCAGACACATTGTGGAACAAACAGGTCATACAAAGATTGGGACCACAAGACTGTTACTTATCTATACCTATACATGAACGTATAAAAAAGATTGTAAGGGAACAAATACCTACATGGACCCAAACCACTTATAAAATCTACCCAAGTATTAATGTTCATACACAAAACTGGGGTGTACTACGTCAAACATCTGAACATCTTTACTAGTTTGATGATTTGAATCCCATGAATGGTCAACCCATGGGTTATGATGTTATGCTTTAAGACTGTAAGTTTTGTTAGTTTGTAAAATACTAGATCTCTACTACTTGTGAATAAGGAGATGGAGGTCTACCTTCTTGAACAAATCCACCATATTTGTTTACAATCACAATGGTTACGATTTCAATTTTCTATACAAAATCAATAACTTTTAACAAATAGATAATCTTTATATCTTTAAATAATTAGTTATACAGATATGTATGCCACCATTTGTTATGCTTAAATATAAAATGATTGATTTTCTATTATTTATACATGTAAGAATTTTAATTTAATACTTATTCCAATTTGATATTATGGGTTCATAATGTAGTATACGTTCTTTCATAGTCATATTGTACCTTATTTTGTAGTTATTTAAATCATATTTTAGTTTTCTTTTTTACCAGTCAATGTTTGATGTTTGATGTTTCATACTTGATGTTTTATCTTAACTTTTTTTTGAGAGACTTAATGACTACAATGACTCTTTTACTCGTCAAAAATTTGTTGACTTTTATAGATTTAATGCATAATATTCGACCTTGGTAATGTCAAGAGCTAACGATTATAGACAATTCTTTAAATCACAGCATTTTTTAATACATTTTGATGTACTTTCTATTGAAAGTCACCCACAATAGCCTATTTCATTGTCTCTGATATATTTATCATTTACTGAATTCATTCTGAGTCTCTTGACTAACATTAGATCCTAATCTATATGTTTTCCTTAACTATCTTTAAAATTATTTTTCATTGACACACTTAGCGAGTTTAATGAGTCTCTTAATCGCAAAAACAAACTGAGAGAAGAATATCATCCTTATGTAATCCACACACAAAAAAATAGTTCTCTTATAATGGACAAAGATCTAAACTAAATAATGATATTCAATAATTCTCTAATTATAATTTGATATAAGAATTGGTAACAACTAAACCATCATTTAAAAGTACGTATATACATCAATACAATACCATAATAGAGTTTTTAAATTTATACAATATATGTTTCAGCATTGTTACATGAGTTTGTCTTTTACATCTTTGTCAAGGATATCAATGGTTGTCCTAAATGTGCCACACTACAACTATGATGAAGGAATTTGCATTTTGAAAACCTCAAACACTAAGAAAAACCCTCAAAGAAAATTTTGGACCTGTCCACTTAGCAAGAAGGTTAGTGTTGAACATGTATTCTATGTTTACAAAAAATGTATAGACGGTATATTATAGTATGTACTAATGTAAAGTTGATATTGTAGGGCAACAACAACTGTGGTTACTTTAGCTGGGCAGATGATGTCTCAAATGCATGTCACACCATTTGGACCAATTGTCACTGAAACTCATTAGTGTAGCTTGCTCTCTCAAGAGGCCGCTATGTCAATGGCAAAGCCTGAAATAATTTTTTTGCGAGGACTTCACACCATAGTAATTGCATTTATTTGTATTTTAATTCTGTTTGTTTGCTAGAACCATATAAAAATATAAACTTCCAATGTATCCCAATTTATTCGAAACAAAATGTGGACATGTAACTGGTTTTAAATGTAGTAAAATATAACTGCTAACTTGTTTATAAATTTGTCACGTCAATATTTATGTGTGGTAACTTCTTTGTAACGTTGTTATGAAAATTATTAAGTTTCTACTTCAATTTGCCTATCAATAAGAAAATGTATAAAATTTAAAAAAAAAACAACTAAATTGATTAGAATTTTTAAATTAAAATTTGTAAGAAAATAATTGTATATTATAATCTTAATTGTAATAAATTAATAATACATACTTTGATTTCAAAGATAAAAGCCTTTTGGCATGCATAACCAATGTTACTTTAACAAGAACATTAGATTCAAACAATTTTTGTTTCATTGCATATGTAGAAACATGTTATGGGCTTAATAATACTCTTTTGGAGTAGAGTTTAACTTCTTATATTTCTTGGTTGTTTTTGAATGACAATAAAGTTCAGAAACACCAAAGGTCTTGCAGAGTTGTTTAAAGCTTTTTAATAAATTCAAAGACATTTTATTACACTTATATATCTAATAATTTAAAAAAATTTAATAAATTTATATGAATTCTAAACATGATAGAAGAACCATATGAAATGCTCTTTGATTAAATAGTCATAATGGTCAAAACTTGAGCAGAAGATAATTGACATAATGGTAATAAAGTAAAATAATAAATTAATCAATTTATTAATTTAGACATATGTTTATTTTGAAAATAATTATTACTAAATATATAAAATATATATGATATGGTAAATAGAATTATGTCACATTACAAGCACTTGCTAATTTTTAAACAGTGTGAACTGACATTTCAATTGTAATTGCGAGAAAAATAAACTATTTCAATGCAACATATATTGTAAATCTTAAAATGGTCATATATTATAATTGTAAATTGGCAAAACCTCAAGGACGACTAAATAAATTTTTAGTAACACATACTATAAAGGAAAGATAATTAGTTCAATGTAAAGTATATGTATACTGTAATTCATAGATCAAGTAATAAAGTTTGCAATTTTTCTCTCTGATTATCTCCATTCTGTCCCTCCAAAACTTAACACAACATACCTAACAATCATAACATACCTGCCATTAATGTCAATCATAACATACCTTCCATTACTTTTGTCGAAAGACAACTCTGTAATTCATAATTGGATTGATACAACTTCACTATTTTACTCTCAGATTATCTCCATTAAGTCACTAAAAACTTTAATACCATAGTACAACAACATGTCCATTAACATTGAACAACAAGCAAATAGTTTATCTAACTTCATATTCTATATTCATATCAGACCTTGCTCAATCAAATCCACAATATAATGGACAAACTAAAAATTGCTTCAAAGATGAGGATATAAAATAAACAAGTTTCTAACATCATCTTCACCCAAATTATATGATAACAATTTACACAAACCAAATACCCTAAATCTAAAAAATATCCAATGAAAACTAGTTTTCATATAATTCCATCAATAATATACAGAGTACCAAGATTACTAAACAAATCTCACACAAAACCAAACCTAAAATACTGTATTTCAGCTTCATAAATTATCAACAATTCATCAAACTCAAAATTTTGCAAACCAATAGAGAAATCATTTACATGAATACACAAGTTTCTAACATCATCTTCATCCAAATTATATGATAGAAAAGTTTATATGTTTATGATATAATAAATTTTATGATATACATCATCTCTATATATGCATTATCATTCCATACCATTGAGTATTCATATTACTTTTGTTCAAAGACAACTCTGTAATTCATAAATGGACTAATAGAACTTCATTATTTTTCTCTCAAATTATCTATAGAAACCAAAAACCAGATGTCCTAAATCTAAAAAATATCCAATGAAAACCAGTTTTCATATAATTCCATCAATACTACACAAAGTACCATGTTTACAAAACAAATCACACACAGAAGCAGACCTAAAATACTGTATATCAACTTCATAAATTATTAACAATTCATCAAACTCAATATTTTGCAAACCAATAGATGAATCATTTACATGAATAGACAAGTTTCTAACTCATCTTTACCCAAACTATATGATAATAGTTTACAGAAACCAGATACCCTAAACCTAAAAAATATCCAATGAAATCTAGTTTTCATATAATAATTCTATGATTGTCTGTTAGAACTACTCACGTTAACCTTGAAGCACAAATCCTGTCGACCATAACATACCTGCCATTATTGTTGTCCAAAGATAACTCTAAAATTCATAATTGGATGATAGAACTTCACTATTTTTCTCTCAGATTATCTCCATTAAATCGCTAAAAAATTTCACACCATTGTACAACAACATGTCCATTAACATTGAACAACAACCAAATAGTTTATCTAACTTCATATTCTATATTCATATCACACATTGCTCAATCAAATCCATAATATAACAGATAAAGTAAAAAATAATAGCAAGATGACGATATAAAATAGACAAGTTTCGAATATCATCTTCACCCAAATTATATGATAACAATTTACACAAACCAAATGCCCTAAATCTAAAAAAATCCAATGAAAACCAGTTTTTGTATAGTTCCATCAACACTACACAAAGTACCAAGTTTACCAAACAAATCTCATAGAAAAGCAGACCTAAAATACTGTATTTCAGCTTCATAAATTATCAACAATTCATCAAACTCAATATTTTGCAAACCAAAATAGAAATCATTTACATGAATAGACAAGTTATATGCATGAACTAAGTAAGTAAAGGTGTTTTAAATAAGAGATTACAATTCAAAAATATATAGTTAAAACATTTTGGAATCCTTTTTAGAATTAGAATGTAACAAGCCTCAAATTTGTTTAGCCCTAAACCTAAAAACAAGAAAAATTTAAAAACAATTAAAGCTCTCAGGTAATGGAAATATCAATAACTTTTGCACTCATCTGATCTTCCTTAATTTATAATTGACACCTTTTTTTGGAGATGTTCTTGATAACTTCATTGGGTTATTATGAGATATGGTGACCACCATTTCAGGCTAACCTACACCATTCTTCATAAATAGTTACCATCCCTGTGCTCATAGGCCAGGTGTCAGATTTCCAGCAGAGATCTTCATTCTTCATCAAGAATGTCGAGGTCATCTGCTAGAGGCCTTTTCTTCTTGAACTTTGTTACTGTTATATTGATGCATTTCTCTGATTACATCAAGCATTTCTTGTTCCTGTGGTATGATAATATTTTCATTTCTTACAATCGAGTATTCATAATTCCTTTTAATTGTTTTGACTTGTTCAGAAATGCTTCTTGTGTCTTCATTTACAGTTGTTAATAAGTCTCCAATTGCACTCAAATTGTATATATCTCCTTCCTCATATGCTTCTTTATTGATAATACTTTAAAGATGTAATTCATATTTTTTCTTCATCATTTCTATATCTAGAGCATCTTCAGTATTGACTACAATATTGCAGCCCATATCAGTAAACATCTTTTCCATATGTGTAATGCCTGTATTGACTATTTTAAATAGACTTTTTACTTCTTCAATTACATCTGTGATCATCTCTATTTTGAATTTGATTGAAAAAATCCACTTCTGTAGAGGTGTGTCAGTGGAATTAATAATTTTTACATTTAGAGCTTCTTCATTGTCCATATCTTTTACAGATTGCAATACCTTTTCTTGTCTACTATATATTGTTTTCTTTTCTTTGAGCATCTACAATTCTGTAAAGAAAATACATTTTAGATCAATATATATTTTGTAATAATTGCCTACGCAGTCAATGAGATGCACACCTCTTGAATTGAGATATTGTACCCATTCTCAAGAGATTTGTGCCATCTGTTTGTCTTCATGCATCTGCTTGATAATTTGTTCACTTGAATGAAGTGATGGATCAAAAATATCTTCTCTCTGACTTTCTCTTTGAGAAGAGATGGGACCTAACATTTTCTGGATATAATCAGATATATGTTTGACAGTAGATTTTAAAATGTTATTTTCATCTTTTAATTGCTCTAATCTCTCTCTTACCTCATGATGTTTGAGCTCCCACATATCAACTGTACAATCATGGAATGCAGGTCCTATGTCAATTTAATTTACATCAAAATCTACTGCATTTAGATCAAAAAAATTACTGTCTTGTTTTGGTTCTGTAACTTGTATTATTACATGTCCTATTTCTTGATGTTTTTGAAGAGCAGCTAGTTTTCCTCTTTCCTTTTTTTCCTTGAACTGGTACTTTCATTTATGATTTGAGAAACTAAATCTTCAATAGGAATTCTATCTCTTCTTTTTATTTTTCTTTGCATTGTTTCTTCTAACCATGAAGCAGTGCCTAGAATTTGTGAGGTAGAGGCTAAACTTTCATTATCAAATAATTTCCTGACTATTGTAAGGATTTGTATTTCATGACCTGAACTTTTAAATTTTGGTACTATATTTTGAATACATGTTACACTACCTTGAATTAAATCTCTTTTTTGATTTAGTGGTTCTTCTTCAAAAGATTGCATTGTTGCATTCTATTATGATTGATCTATTTCATCTTCTTGTTCTATTTTTTATGCTTCCTCTAAACTGTATATGTTAATCAATGCAAGTGAACCACTGCCACAAGTCTTTCTTATAGCTTTGTCTTTATCCATTGGTTGATCATCCCCTCCTGGCATTTGTTGAATGGACTCAATTGTTGTCTGCATTGTTGGTAAGAGTACTTGAACTGAAGTTGTTGTTTGAACTTCTCTTGTTGATTGTCCTTCTATGTTCGATGTGTCCTTGGTTCTTTGCTTGTACTGAACCCATTTTTTGGTTCTTTTCATTATCTATTCCATTCTCTCTTCAAGATTGTCTAATTTGGGTTCTTCAAATTGTACAGATTGCAAAGGTGTCCCTTTTATTTTGGCCAAACAACGATCATAAAATAATTTAGAATGATCATCATATAATCCTTTCACATCTATATCAATATTATAAAGTTGAATCTATTCAACTGTGAGTTGGGACCATGATCTTTCTCTCATTTCAAAGTCAACTTTACAATTAGCCTAGAAATCTTCTAATGAAGGAACGTGATTAAAACTAGGGCCTAGTTGCAGGTTTTGTTTTACATAATTTGAAGGGTCAAAATGATGCCTAATAACATTATATTCATCAAATTTATATCTTTTTCCAGATGATTTGATGACATTCATTACAAAAGAACTAGATAAGCATGTATAAGCACCTATCAAAATTGGAAAATGAATATCTACTTTATGATGTCTGTTCCATCTGTTATTGACCTCAATAATTTGTCTGCACAACTCTATCAAAGCCATTTTATCATCTAGATATTTAGGCAATTTGTATGGAAACCCATCGAAAGCTCAAATCCTAATATATGTAAATGTAGGATATTGAGTATAATAGCTACCAAATTGCATTATTATTTGTGCAGCTGCATCTGATAATCTGCGTTCTAGACAACCCTGAATTTCACAGCATAACTTCATTGAAAAAAATCATTAACCCTTCTAAAAATTTTATAGCTATTTTTGATTTGAATCCATGGATAGAAATCATAAACTTGAATATTTTCATCATATTCAGCAACACTAGGTAGGGCATTCCCTATATGTTCACATGCTAGGGAATAAATGAGGAAAGATGATATTGCAAATTTGTATGAATGCTTTGTTGCGACAAGCATTTTAGTAAGTCTATCACTTATGATTTGTGCCCAATCTATATAAATATTATTTACACCTATAGATTGCACAAGGAAAAACCACCATTCTTGAAAAGTTAGGGCTTGTACACTCCCTCTAATTCTATGCAGAAGTACTAGAATATCAACAATCTCTTTTTTTAAATCTGTTCTATATAGAGTTTTCGGTAACTTTGAACTAGCTGCTCTGATGGATTCAAACCATCTATTTGAAATTACATCTCGCCATCATGACCTTTTTAAGCTAAAATTTGATGTTGACAGAGAGAAATTCCATTCTGAATATTGTTCTCTTGAAGGTAAAACAAAGAACTTTTGTATTGACTCTCTGTTCAAACAAATGACTACTTCATTATTTTCTTTCTTTATTTCTCTAGTATGTGGATCAAATCTTTGAATGCATTCCATAATGAGTTCTGGTACCTGAATAGCAATCAAAAATCCTGCAACTTCTATTAATCCACTGTCAATGAGCCTTTGTGTAATGGGATGAATTGGTTCTGATTTAATCCTTCTGTGTAGATCATTTAAATTGTAAAAATAAAGGTTTGTATCTGTGATTTCTTTCCATGCACTATCTATTCCATCGAGATGATTGTAACTATTTATTTTGCTAGCCATTCTATAAAGGGTTATGGATTGGTAGCCATTTTCTCTTCAAGATATACGCAATTCAAAAAATCAAATGATAGATACTGCAAGTTTATTATTTTTAAATCATAATTTAATAGACATAAAAGATATAAAAGTTAAAAGGAATTAATGATCTTGTTGTTCTCAATAATTATTCTTTTCGCTTGCAGTTATCATCAGTATATGTATTGAATATAGGAAATATTATAAAGATGGTGCATAGAACGGCGTATGGCTTTAATTTCTTTTTTATCGATTAGTGTGTTTTTCCAAGTACTATCAGAGCAATAAATTTTTTGAGAATCATTAATCAATTATGATGTCATGCCCACTAAATATTCTGGCAGAGACAAATAACTTTTTTTTAAAAATTGCATTTAGAAGTCAGTAACAACTATTTAATCTAAAAGTGTTGTGTTTGTTTAAAAAATTGAGTCGTGTAAAATAATTATCAGATTTAGTTGTTACTGACTTCTAAATCCAAATTTTCTACTAGCTAGACCCCTATTGAACAAAAAAAAATTCTCAAACATCTCAAGAATGGGAGATTTTTGCACATTCTCTGAATTTCTTGGCGGTTAGAAGGTTCATTCAGACATAATGAGAAAAGGGTACAGTCCCCCATTAAATGTTTCTTTTGACATATTGGATTAAGTTGTTCATGGCTACTAAATCTGAAATTAATTAATTTTAGTTCTCGATAGGGATTTTAAAAAACAAAGTGTTTACTATGTTGTATAAATATTTATGAGATCGAGTGACTTTAATGTTTTTTTCCCTAAATATAACTATAGTCAACTAATCTCTTCATCCATTATACCCTCACTTTGGAAATCTCTAGAAAGAATGGATATATGACAAAACATTAAGCGACTATGATATAACTATTGTCGTTAGGTCTCCAAAACTAAGAAAACAAACTTTTTTTTCCAACAGTCGCAAAGTCTCCTGAAAAGATCAAATTCAAGATTTAATTCAAAGATTAAGAGATTTCATATAAACCGTCACGTCAAAGTTATAAAGGTACTCGGTACAATGTCAGATTTAGTAGTTAGGGACATATAAATTCGATGCACGAAAACCTTGTATTTAAAAATAATCATTAACATGTTGCATCATTGTTCAACTTTATATTATTGTAAATATTATAGTACATTTCTTTCATTTGGAAAATTATAGTCGATGAATACTTATAAAAAGTCATAACAAGCTATAAAATTCAGCAACTGCCTTTTCTTCCTATATTCAATAAGTCTTTAAAATCAAAACTACTTCATCACTCTCTAGATAAAATCATGAAAACGTCAAATATTGAGCAACTATCATTCAAACTTGGCTCGTTAAGTCAGCAAATAAATTTGTACTGCTAAATTTATCACTGATTATAAAACACTTTCTTTAGTTGCCAAATCGGTATGCAAAATTAAAATATGAAAACTCTTTTACAGACTACTACAATCTATATAATCACTTGACATAATCTTGTGTGATGAGGAATATCACCTTCATGAAATTAAGATCTAATTAGCTACAATTCTAAAATAAATACAATGATAATCTATTTTAAAAATGAAACTAAGATCTATAGCATCTCATGGCTCTCTAGAAAGATGTGGTAAGTGAAGCTCTCAGCTCAGATCTCCACTATTGACACTTCTAAAATGAGAATATATGCTGCTATATGCTTCTACAATGCTTCTATTATGATTCTACAATGCCTCTAGCTCAAAATGACACAATTATAATGCTAAATGTTCAAAATTCTCATAGAATACTCTTCAATTGCCTATAGTAACAATGCTTTGCAAATGAATTTCTAAGATCTCAATTGCTCTCAAAATGCTCCATATTTATAGTAAATTCCCAAGGGTAGGGGGTGGAGTGAAGTAATCATGATTAACCCTTGGTTGAGTCAAATACTTTTCTTTGTTCATAAATGGGGGGACAATTTAAAGGCTTGTCTCAAAGCTTTGGACAAAAGGACAAAATTGAGTGGTTGAGATTGAAACTTTAGAATGAGTGATTGAGATTCATCCTTTTTGAGTGATTTATGTCTTTTTGTCCTCAATTATTATTGGTTTCTCAACTTTGTTGAAAGATATTAGGAATTATTAAATTCAATTAATTAATTAAATTTAGTCATGTAAGGGTAATAGGTTCATTTTGATTTTTGATTTAACAACTATACAGTTAATTGATTAAAATCAATTATATAGTGTTTTGCACCCCTTTGAGATTTGATTTAATTATTTAACATCCTTATTTGATTTTTCCTTTTCTTTAATTGATTTTGTCCAACTTTATTCAATTATATCCATTTTTATTGATTTGATCCATTTTTTATTGAATTAATGCATTTTGATGATTTTAAGCCATTTTATTGATTTTTGCAATTTTGAAGCACTTGTCCATTTTTGTGTGTCTACAAATACCCCTCTTTGAATTGATGTGCAAAGAACATTGATTCAAAGATTATTTTGGTCCTGGTCGCTCTTTTAGGTCCTGATTGCTAATTCACTAATATGCCTCTGATACTGATAAAGTGATATGCTATACTGATATGCTACCTGATTTGATATGATGATATGCCACTGATAATAATATGATGATATAAAAAAATTTGATGCCCCATTGATTCTGATGATGTTTGATGCTAATTTGATACTCTGATGCCCCCTCAGAAATAAAACATATTGATAGCTTGATTTGAAAAATTTGATGATGTTTGATTGATCCCAATATGTTTTCATTTCTGATAATCTTGATGATATGTCATGATTTACAATTTGCCCCGGTTGATTGATATGTCCAAGATAGATAGGTCTGTTGTAGTTAAGCAAAACAAGTAATTAGGATATTAGGATAATGTTACCAATGAATGTGATTTGTCAATTAGATAGGATAGTAAAACTAATATGGGATAACTGATAGGTAGGTCACTAGTAGGATAAATCAATCAGTGTGAAAACCAATATGATAGATACTACTACTTCATTCTCAAGACATAGAGACATGAACAAATGGTACTGGGTGTGATTTTTGGATACTTTTGATAGAACTGATTGACGTAAGATGATTCACTGATATAGAATACTGATATGATTCCCTTGATTTTCAAAACAAGCCCACATTTTTGTAAGTTATACATACAGTCCCTAGCTTCTTGGATATTAGATTTATGGATCTTTCTTGTTGTTAATTTTGTATCATGTTGATGTTTTATTGATCAGGACTTGATGTATCATTTTTTCATTGATATTGTATCTTGATATACTGATTGTTGGATCTTTGATGTTATTGATATGATGATATGGACTTTTCCTTTATTTCCCCTTTTTTATTGATCAAGATTGATAACTGAACCTCCTTTTCCCTTGGAAAAATAACTACAAACTAGTGCACTTAATCTAACATGATAAATGCAATTAATCTAACATGATAATGCAATGCGATCTAACATGATAATGCAATGAAATGCAGCTAAGTGTCACTAGATTTTAGCAAAGAAATGCCATAGAGATATATTTTCATCATTGAGCATGTTGTGGGACCAGAAAGCACATACAACCATCACTGACCACATCATGATGATATGAATACCTCTTTTTATCACTTTTGGTAACCTCTCTTTTTGAAACTAGTACAACCCTCACTAGTTGGATGACCAAACTATGGGAGTATGAATACCCTTTTCCACAGATTCAATGTTGCAATTGGATTTTGGTAAACAAAAAAAGGTCAACCTTCCACCCTATATGAAAGTCCTTGATGGTTCTTTGGTGACCATGTCATTAGATGAATTCACTTAAGTTGTTGGATCTCCCTCAAAACAATCACTCAAAGGCAAGAAAATACCATGTCTCTATCATGGCCAATCTAGTCAAAACATCATCGATTAGCTAAAAAGATGTGATAAAATTCAATTTCATAAATATTATCAAAAGAAAGCTTCAAGTGTTGTGTAGTGTTTCATGATTTTCAAAAGGTATTTCCAAGCATTCTGATCTTTAAGGTGTTTGCCAATTTTTAATCCCGAATAATAAAGTCAATGAAGGCTCATGGATCAAGTTGTAGGATAAAATACTTGGGTATGAACAATGATATCCATCAAAGGTTCACCAAAAAAATCTCTCTTCTGAAGCTCTGATAAGTCCTTTGATGTGTGACTGATCGAATCTGTTTGAGTTTAATACATTGCTTCATGTGAATTGATGCATGTTTGTTGAAATCCATTGATTAAGATCAAATGCCTCTGATTGGATAGGAAAAATTTTGTACTTGGGAAAACTTCCAAAATATTACAAAAGCTCGGTTTATGCAAGATGTAGCCCCCAATGTCTAGCAAGATATTGGACATGAAGGATGGATTTGCAAGCTGATGGACTAGAGATGGAAAGGCCATGATAGATGAAGCATGTGAAGGTGACCCGTAGGACCATCTCCTCAAGAGTACCCAAGCTAAGGAAAAATGATTTATCAATGTGAAACATGTTTTTGGATAAGCCATGGAAGCCGATGATGCAGTGCTAGATAGCCTATAGGATAGTGATCTACTATCATGAAAATGAGGGATCCAAAAGAAGTGGACATGTCAAGAAGTTCTTGATAACAAATTTTGTACTTTAAGTTCTTCATTCTAATCAAGACCAAGGATCAATTTGGGTAAGATGTGGATAAGATAACACAATCAGGATAAAGGGGCAATGGAGTCTACGAAGAGATGTTTTGGGATTATGGAAAGACTGTTAAGGAATAATGTAGGTGAATTTGGGATAAGCAAGATCATGATAGGGTAACATGGATGCAACAAGTACAATAAGTTGATGGCAAGGATAATGGATGTCAAGATACTCAATGCTCATGGATGGGTTCAACCTTGTCAAGATGAAAGGTGAAATATGAAGTATGGATGCAAGTGAGATAAATGATAGGAAGATGGTGGATAGCATGGATGAAACTTGCCCCCAAGTGTAGAGTGCAAGGAGGAATTATGCATGATGCTTGTTTGCCAGGTTTTCATCATGGTATTTGTTTCTCTTTACTTTTTCTACCATGGTGCCTATTGCTAGGTTTTCACCAAGGCACTTTTTTTTCTTTTGTTTTCTTTTTTTTTTGTATTTTTTTTTCAATATTTTCCCAACATAGAAATCTTTGGACAATGTTCCTCTGAAAGATATGCTATAATAAACCATGGGTATGACCAGGATGCTCAAAGATATTGATAAGAGGGATGGAAGTACGGAAAGTATGCATTGGAAAATGAATGTGAGGATAATAAGAAGGTATGTTGTAGATGGGAATGTTGGCAAGATCAACTTTGACACATGCTTTGAAGAATGGTAGAATGATAGAGGAACGATAGGTGATAGAGATAAGGATCTTTCTGAGGTTTCTCTGGTACAGGTAATGGCTGATACAATAATGTATTCTACTTCACTCCTTTTGCCATCTGACATACTCTGCAACTCTGTACAAACTTCTTCACATCTTGTTGTAACTATGGCCAATAATAATTCTCACTAACCAAAGCAAGGGTTTTATCATGACCAAAATGTCCAGCCAATCCTCCGCTATGCTTCTCCTCATAGAACTTCGTGGAATGCACAACTAACTCCCTCTGAATAGCATATCATCTTGGATGATGAAATCCAACCATTTCATCCTGTCTAGAGTAACAAGTTCTGTACAAGCTTTCTAAGCTTCACCAAAATCAGGATCCTCTGGATACAAATTCTTGAGTTCCTTGAACCCAACCACCTCAATCTGCATCTTTGTCAACAATATTTTCCTTCTACTAAGTGCATATGCAACCCCGTTAAACTTTCCACTCCTGTGTTTCAAAACAAATGTATAACTCTGCAAAAACTTTACCCATTTCAAATGTCTTTGATTCAACTTTCCTTGACTATTCAAATATTGCAAAGCTTGATGATCAGTATACAAAAAAAACTCCTTAGGAAGCAGATAGTGTCTCCACTTCTTCAATGCTTGAACTATAGCATAAAATTTCTGATCATAAACAGAATATTTTCTCTTGGCATCATTTAACTTCTCACTGAAATAAGCAACAGGTTTACCTTCTTGGCTCATAACAGCTCCTATTATAGTACCACTAGCATCACAGTCTACTTGAAACACCTTATTAAAATCTAGAAGTGCCAAAACAAGTTGTTCTGTAACTTTTTGTTTCAACAATTGAAAACTCTTTTCTACCTCATTAGTCCACTTAAACTCTTTTCTATCCCCTCTCATTGTTTCAGTCAAGGGTCCACAAATACTGCTAAATTGTTTTATAAACTTTTTGTAAAAGCTAGCTAGACCATGAAAAGATCTTACCTTAGTAGCACTCCTTGGAGTAGGCCATTCAAGGATAGCATGTACCTTCTCTGGCTCCATTTTTAGACCTTCTACTGAAACTACAAATTCCAAATATACTAACTCTTTCTTCACAAAACTGCACTTCTTCAAATTAATCAACAATTTCTCTTCTCTCAATTTCTCAAACACGCTACAAATATGTATCATATGCTCCTCCAATGTCTTACTAAAGATCAAAATATCATCTAGGTAAACAATGACAAACTTACCCAAAAATTCTTTTAGAACCTCGTTCATAAGCTGCATGAAAGTGCTCGGTGAATTGGTTAGCCCAAAAGGCATGACTAACCACTCATACAATCCTTCCTTTGTCTTGAAGGAATTCTTCCATTCATATCCTTCTCTGATTTGAATCTGGTGACATCCACTCTTTAGATCTATCTTTGAAAAATACACAGCTCCACTCAAACAGTCCATAATATCATCCATTCATGGCAATGGAAACCTGTACTTGATTGTGATCTTGTTTATTGCTCTGGAATCTGTACACATCCTCCACTCTCCATTTTTCTTTCATTCTAAACTATTGGTATAGCACAAGGACTCGGACTCTCATGAATCAATCCTTTTTGCAACAACTCATGTACTTGTTTGTTCAACTCCTCACTTTCTGCAAGTGTCATTCTGTGTGTTGCCTTATTCAGAAAACTCGCTCCTGGGATCAAGTCCATCTGATGACTAATCTTCCTGATTGGTGGTAATCCATCAGGCACATTATCAAATACAATATCCTGAAACTCATTCAACAAATCTGCAACTTCTATAGGAACATCTTCTACTTCCTCTTTACCAGCTTTTGGAATTAAAGAAAAATAAACATGCTCATGCCTCATACCATCTAGAAATCTTCTTCCATCAACAAAAGTTATTCTGGCACTACCACATACCTTTTCTTCTATGTCATTTAATGGCTTTAGCTTATGTCACACTCCATCCTTTGTTAGGGAATAGGTATTCGCACGACCGTCATGTACAGCACATCTGTCAAACTACCATGGTCTACCCAACAACATATGACATACATCCATAGATATGATATCACATAGTACCTCATCATGGTATCCTCCAATCTTGAACTTCACTAGGCATTATTCATTGACCATGACCTTGTGGTCATCCTATACCCAAGCAATCTGATATGGATGTGGGTGTTTCTATCTCTTGAGCTTCAACTTTGTCACCATCTCTTCTGACACCAAATTGTCAGTGCTTCCACTATCAATAATCACATTACAACACTTACCCTCACACTTGCACCTAGTGTGAAATAGGCTCCTCCTTTGTTCAGGTTCATTCTCGCCACTCAACAGGACTCTTCTATTAATCAACATTTCTCCTCTTTCAGCATCTTCAGAATTTAATGATCTAGCATCTTCATCTACATGTTCAACTCTGGCCTGGCCTTCATTTCTCCTATATGTTCTACCTTGGCACTGAGGACATTCAAATGCCCTATGACCTTCTTCTCCGTAGTGAAAAAATGTTCCACGGAAGCCTCCTCTTCCAAATCCTTGTCCTCTTCCTCTTCCTCTCTGATCTCTATTACTCTGATCCTAGAAGCGATTGGAATTATTTCCTCTCTGATTCTGGATGCTACTAGCCTCATCCTTCTTTTTTGGATCTTCATTTCAGCCACCATATGACCGTCCACCAGATCATCCACCATGCCCTCTTCCATTTTGTTTTCTCTCAAACTTCTTGTTCAGCTTTTCCTCTACTTTTAGGGAAGACTGGTATGCCTCTTCAATACTGTTCATTCGAACTAGATTCAATTCTTCCTAAATGCTCGGCCTTAACCCATTAAGGTAACAGGCAACCTTCTCCTTATCAGCTTTTGCATAGGCCATTCTGATGAGAAGTCGATAGAACTCCTCTATATACTCCTAAACAGATCTTCCTGCTTTCTTCAAACTTTGCATCTTCTTTAGTAGGTCAAGCTCATAATCAACAGGAATGAACTGTCACTTCAATTTATCCACCATCCAATCCCATCTTGTGATTTTATCCTTTCCTCTTCTATTTCACTCCAATTGGATCTCCTGCCACCAGATCTTCGCATGACCCTTTAGTCTGGCCTTCACAAACTTGACCCGATCAGGATCCTCAATATCTTCATACTCAAAATATTCTTCACATTCATTGATCCAGCCGATCAATTCCTTTGGGTTGGGATTCCCTGAAAATGTAGGAACCTTGATCTTAGGTCTTTTCTTGATCTTGGAAATGGCTCGAAAAAGCCTTTCTTCCTCTTGATTCAAAACTTCAACTTCTGCTTCTTGATCATTATTTCCTTCTTCGGCTTCATCCTCACTTTTGTCTCTAACATTAAGATTCATTCCTCTACAAATTTCTTCTTGCAATGCTCACACTTGTCTCTGGAGCTCTCTAACCTCAGGTGTCACAGCACCAGCTCTTCTGCCACGTTCCCTTCGTGGAGGCATTTTCATGCTTATCGATGAAACCCTAACCATAGTCCTAGTGCAAACTACCTCATAGTCAGTGATCTATTTACACACTCAGGAACTCCTGCTCTGATACCACTTGATGAAGGGTGCTCCCCTTAATACCACAAACACATAACAAAAACAAAGAAACAGCAACAATAATATGCAAGAACAGAAAATTGGCTTCTTATTATGTCCAAAAATGTGGAATTACAAACTTTTAGAAGTACAATATGCAAAGCCACACAGGCGTTCCCTTACAATATTCTGTAGGACAAAGCCTCGAATCAATACCCAGATCTACTACCCAAAACTACCCTAGACAACACTACGGGCCTTCTTTATATAGGCAATTTCAACCACCTGAGAAGGTTCCAAAATTTTTAGCCCATAGGGCCGACCAAACTTAGAATTATTTTATTTTTACAATTTATTACATCAAAGTCGGCTCAAAATAACTTTTGAAACCTGAACAGAAATTTTGAAAGAAAATTATTTTCCACCATTTCAAGTGACCCAACTTCTGAAGACCATAAGTCATCGCCAGCTGACCCGATTGACTATTATGACCCCATTCTGGAAATGCCACGAAGTGTTCTATAGGCTTGACTAGTGTAAGCGATTGTCACCCAAGTTTTCAACCTCATTCGGGGCCTCTAAAGCCTTCAAAACTGAGTTCAAAGTTACTATACCCTACTGCCAATACCGAAAATCTTCAATATCTCCAAAGCTAGACTTGATCTTTCAATGAAACTTTACTGGTAGGCTGATACGACTAAGATGAACCTCCACATGTGAAATCAAAACATTCTAAGATTGTATGACCAACTTACTAAAAATAGCAAGTTTCCATAAATAGCAGCTCTACACAAGATAACCCTTATTGAATACATAAACAGAAATTTTTTATTTTTTTTTGGGTGATGCAAGATTGCTCTTACACCTAGGATGCTCCTACATCAGCCTTCATTGATCTTGATACATGGTAGGGTAAGTGAATGGAGAGCTAGAGATGATAGGAATGGAGGATGGAGGAATATATGGACCTAATATGGATGGAAGGAATGAAGACTTTTGTTTTGGGACATAGGAACCCAAAATGGATTTGGAGGATAATGAAGGCATATGGTTGCATTTGAATGGAGGGATATAAGGTGTGAAAGGGATATAAACATCTTTGGAAGGAGCTACATTGCCAAGGTTTGCCTCTTTAAGATTTATCTTTATACCAACAGGCTCATGAGTCACTTTGATAGGAACACATTTGATAGGATCAACTAAAGCTTGAAGAGATTTATTATCATGCGAGGCATTTGGAAGAATGGTGGTTTCTTGAGGTGAACATGGAGGAATATGACAAGGAAATGATGGGATACTTCTATCTTGACAAGGACCTTCGAATTGTGTACAGAGGGTATTTTGCTCTTGATTTTCAATATGCTCATTGGAAACTGTGGAAGGGATATCTTGATCTTGCTTGGGAAGTGGAGAAAATATGGAGCTTAGAAAGGTACTTTGTTCTTGGAATGGAAAGATATCATCTTGAAAGACATGAAAGGATGCAAGGGGATCATTACAAGGTTCTATGGATATGGGACCTTCATCAAATATGAGAGAGGATTGTATATAATCTTGATCTTGATGTTTATCAACATCTGTTTCTTTTCTCTTTGGATTATCCTCTTGACATGGAGTCACTTTTAAGGACAAGGTAGATGTTTGGATATGTGTGGGGGATGTTTGGAAGAATGGTGGAGGATCCTTTTGAATGGGTATAATAGGCATTGAAGCATATGAAGCTTTAGGATCCAAGATCTTTGAAGCATGGAAATGATATGCAGCAAGATGCAAGTTAGCTTGGGTTTCTTTTAGAGGTAGCCCTTGAGGGTAGACATAGTCAATGTACAAAGTGTCATCATTAGGCTCATCCTTTGATGGAGGAATTTGTGAAGCTTTGTGAGATGGACAAAGGATGAAAGGATTACTCTTGCTATATAGAGGTTTGTGCATTAGATCTTTCTTGAGAGTGATATCTTTCTCTTCATAATCTGTATTATCTTGATTACAAATAGAATTATCATGAGATTTCCCTTGATCCAAGATAGGTTTGTTTCTCTCAAACACTTCTTTTTGTGTGGAGGATGAAGATACGACTGGCCCATCATCATAAAGAAACGGCCAAATTGATCTTAATGATGGCTCTTTAGATGATGTATCTTTTTGCTTTTCCTCATTCTTCTCCAAGGTTGATGTGTCAAAATTATGAGGAAGCTTAGCTCTTGATTGAGCTAAATAAAGGGAATACGCTTCATTATACCTCTTCAAAGTTAATTCCATTGTTTCCATAAATACAAGATCTTTGGATGCTTCTAAAATTTGATCTTCGGATACTCCATCATTTTGATAATTATGAAAATCTTGGTCTTGATTTTGGTAGTTATGCTCCATAATAGGATTGATTTGTTTCCCAAATAGACTCATCATTATAAATGATTTTCAGGAATATGATCTATTTGTTGCATTGATAAAGAATATCTCTGCAAAGGGTATCCAAAAATGATTTCAAAATTTCCCCAAATCCTCTGGAAATGTCCATTGTTTTCCCTTCTTTGTTTCTGGGTGTGACTTACCAGAGTGTAGGCATGATTGAAACATTTATATGCGTGAACTAGTGTTGACTTAGGCAGCACACTGTAGGTATGCAAGTGGCACTTTTCTATTGATAAGCGGTTTTCCAATTTTGGTAAGTGTGACTCAATATTTGCTGGGCATAACTTCACTGTTGATATGTGTTTTCATAAAATTCATAGGCATGACTTTGCCTCTAATAGGCAGTATTGTTCTATGCACAGGTGGCACTTCACTAACCAGGGTGTAAGATTTTGAATTTTTAAACGTTTAAGATCAAATCTTTTGAAATTTTCTTGTTTGAAAATAGAAAACAATCGCAACACACACATCAATTTTTCATCGTGTCCCTAAAACACTCTAGTGTGTATATTCTCGATCATTTCCACAAGCATAACAAAAGAAAGAATTCCAAGCAGCCTACCTAAAAATAAATTTGGCTTTTATCATTTTGGCTCTATGAGGTGGTCTTGCTACTTTATCAAGATTTATTTTGGATTCTGTTCAAAATGGATTTTAAATCTTCATCCCCCAAGTATGTTAAGGGGTTTCCCACATGCACCGAAGTATGATTTTGCATAATCTGTGAGGACTACTAGACGAAATTCAAAAAATTTAAAACCCTTTTGTCACACACCCCATTAAGGATGCATGCATTTCATTTTATAGTGGGTTGGATCCCTGCAGCAAAAGTGAGTGTATCCCACTTTGGGTTGTCCCTCTTACCGGCCTTGTTAAGGCAAACTCGGGAGGTGAGCCCACTATTGCTCTAGCATGTATATAGAAAGAAAGAAATGAACTTAGGCTAACAAGTTTGGGAGTTTGATTCACTTTAAAAGTGAAGAGCATATCCCTATTGTCTTTCTTTGTTCCAAACACTCAAACAGAAGTTTGTTCTTTCCCAATCTCTTAACAAGGAGATTCTTAAAATTGAAGTGTTTGGTTCATTTCTTGTTTTAATTAAGCTATGTTCAAAAATAATGCCACAATTTAATCAAGTGCAAGCTTGAATAGGAGAATACCTTTTCTTTGTAGCTAGCCTAAGCTAGGGGCATTTTTAAAAGGTTTTGTCATTTTTTTTCAACTCACCTTGGCAATAGCCTCCTCCAAATGTGCTTGTCCACCAGCAAGTTAGTCAACACTAACAAACACTATGAGGGCAAACCAAAATTGAAAATTGAAGGAGCAACACTTATGTATGAATTTTATAGAGCTTATTTGTAAATTTCCAAAGAAAATTTGATCTAAGGACTAAAAATCCAATTTAGAGAGACAAACTTTGCTTTGTATGCTTCAACAATTGTAAGATAGTGCTAGAATACCTGGTTATCCTCCTCTTGTGTAGTCTCAAGGATAGCCTTGATGTGTGCTATGTTTTCTTTCTTAATCTTCATTGCTAGTGCCTTTCTCTCTTGGTTGAATCTACTTTCAAGCTTTTGCACCTTTCTGTGGTTGCTCATTTACTGTTAAATCATGCAAACTGAGAGTTAGACAAATAATTTAATCAATTTAACAGTAAGCAAAGACAAAAAATATCAGGTGACATTGTCCAGCTAATAAGCATGAATAAATTGTCAGCAAGCGTAACTTTAGTGATAGTAAGTGACACTTTGTAGTGACAGGCGACACTTAAAATTTCATAGGCGTGAGCAATTTATCACAAAGCGTGAACAGAGCTGAAAATTGTAGAAAATGATTAATGCTAAGAAACACTTTAATAACAGTAAGTAGAAATTGACATATTCAAAGCGTGACTGTTATTGAAAATTGTGAAGCAAAGCTTAAACTCAGGTGACAACAAATTTTAAAAAATCCATACTCCCTAAGTCACAGGCGTGACTTTGAGAACCAAAGGCTGAATGCTTTACGTTCACAAGCGTGAGCTTCTGATATGCAAGCGATTGTAAAGGAATTAATGCTGAATAGAAGTTGCATGCCAGGCGTGAATCTTCAGCTAACACACGTGAGGATAGAGATCGCAAGTAGTAGTAAATTGACTGCAAGCATGATTGAATCTTTCGTAGACGTGACTTTACCTATTTCCTGCAAAATAATCACAGAAAATAGACAATACAAGCATGTAAATTCTAATCTAAATGATAAAATGAGGCCTAATGCCCCATGGTGCATGCCATTTGTGTGATGAGGAATATCACCTTCATGAAATTAAGATCTAATTAGCTACAATTCTAAAATAAATACAATGCTAATCTATTTTTAAAATGAAACTAAGATCTATAGCATCTCATGGCTCTCAAGAAAGATGTGGTAAGTGAAGCTCTCAGCTCAGATCTCCACTATTGACACTTCTAAAATGAGAATTTATGCTGCTATATGCTTCTACAATGCTTCTATGATGATTCTGTAATGCCTCTAGCTCAAAATGACACAATTATAATGTTAAATGCTCAAAATGCTCTTAGAATTCTCTTCAATTGCCTATAGTAACAATGCTTTGCAAATGAATTTCTAAGATCTCAGTTGTTCTCAAAATGCTCCATATTTATAGTAAATTCCCAAGGGTAGGGGGTGGAGTGAAGTAATCATGATTAACCCTTGGTTGAGTCAAATACTTTGTTTTGTTCATAAATGGGGGGACAATTTAAAGGCTTGTCTCAAAGCTTTGGACACAAAGACAAAATTGAGTGGTTGAGATTGAAACTTTAGAATGAGTGATTGAGATTCATCCTTTTTGAGTGATTTATGTCTTTTTGTCCTCAATTCTTATTGGTTGCTCAACTTTGTTGAAAGATATTAGGAATTATTAAATTCAATTAATTAGTTAAATTTAGTCATGTAAGGGTAATAGGTTCATTTTGATTTTTGATTTAACAACTATACAATTAATTGATTAAAATCAATTATATAGTGTTTTGCACCCCTTTGAGCTTTGATTTAATTATTTAACATCCTTATTTGATTTTTCCTTTGCTTTAATTGATTATTTCCAACTTTATTTAATTATATCCATTTTTTATTGAATTAATACATTTTGATGATTTTAAGCCATTTTATTGATTTTTGCAATTTTGAAGCACTTGTCCATTTTTGTGTGTCTACAAATCTATATAAATGTAACCCAAAAAAATATCAATGACATTTTATACATATAACTCAGAGAATAAAAGCAAGTTAACATTTTTTTCTAAATAAATAAATTAAAACATATTTTAGAATATTGAAAAACCATATTCGTTGTTCAATTACCTATATTTCACTGGAAACACTGAATAGCATTTCCACATTTCTAAAAATATTCTAATTTTGTACAAAAAATTCATATCCTCAAATGTATTTTCTTTTACAATATCATTTATGCAAAACAAAATGTAAACCAGATAATTTAACAAGAACGTACTTTACTACAAATATGAACAACCTACCATATAAAATTCTAAATCTTTTCTACCACTTATCTTAGTTTCCAAAAGTATAAGCTTTAGACTACCTGAATTTAAACATACAAAAAATTGATAAAAATGATGAAAATTAATATTATGGTTTTTTAAGTTTAAGAAGATATAAATATTATAGTAATTACCTTAGTTTTTTATCAACTTGCAAAATTTTCTACTATCCTTCGTCTTAGTTGACGAAAACTATGACGGCATTTCAGATAGATGATTGGCATCCTCAATGAAACTTGATTTGCTGTAAAAGCTTGATTATTCCAATGTTTGCTTTTTATTTGTACATAGACAGAACATTCATATTGTGGGAAGACAACTGGAAATATTGATGCGGCTTCAAATTGTTTATATTGCCTGATTTCTTTACATAGATTTACCCATTGATTTTCGATATCTTTTTTGTAAATCTCTCTGTCTATTGACATTGGCCATCGCACAAATGGTAAAATACATATCTTTTCAATGTCTTCTTTGTTTACAAAATAGTTGTTGTACTCAAAACCTTGACCTGGTTGTGCATATTCTAGCAAAAAATTAAGTCCATGAATCAAATCTTTAGGAAAAAGAGAAATCATGACAAAACAAACAGCCTGAACATTTTCTCCTTTTTCTAAACCCCAAGCCATTAACATAGCAGCAATATCAGCATTTACTTTCCATCGATGAGTAGCATTATGAAATTCTTTGCCTAATGTCCGTTGAACTGCTTGCACAATAGAGTTAATCTTGCAGAGTAATAAATTTTTTAAATATGTATGTTCTACTCTCCCAAAGAAAGCTATTTATTGTGTTCTTGTTTGAAAAGTAAATGTAGCTTCCATTGCTAATAGTTGATTTATAGTAATCTATATTATCTTTTCTAATGATCTTTACAACGAATTGATTTTCTTATTCATCCTTTTATAGTAACGTTAGATTTTACACATATATGGCTTTGTATACAATTTACAAGATTATTAATTAACAAAATCTTTAGTAGATTTTGTACGGAAGTGCTTTAATTGTTAAACACTATTGTAATTTAATTTCATGACTTATATCGATGTCATATTAAGTGAAATCTGACACAGTTAAGTTATGTTATATGCAAAACACTTCAGATTTAATATCAGATGTGACATCTTGTAAAATTCCAAAAATAATTTAATATCATTTTAGAACAAAATCTTTATTAGATTTCTTACGGATGTACTTTAAATCTTGTCACTATCGTCAGTTAATTTGATGTATAATATGGATGTCATCAAATGCAAATTCTAACACAGATAACTAATCTGATATCTCATTTAGTTCAGAATTTGGTAAGAAATTTCTAAAATTTCAATATTATTTTAATTTTTCAATTTTGTTTGATTTTAAATGTTTTTTGTTATGATATTGGAATTCATTGTTCATGACTACTAAATTTGAATTAGTAGTTACTGCCATATAAATTTGATTATCAAAAACCGTGCATTGAATACAAATATTTTACTTTCTATACCATTTCAAAGAGTATTAATTAACAAAATCTTTCTTAGATTTGTCACAGATGTGCATTAAATGTTCTGACTCTCCTTAGCTAATATTTTCTATAATATCGATGTTGTCTAATGCAAAACTTGCCACTCTTAATTTATGTGATATATGATACACTTATTAATTTGGTAGCTTAATTATAAGATTTAAAAAATAATACAACTTTTTAATTTTGTTTTAATTTAAATAAAGTTATAGAATGTATTTTATCAAATAATCATTAACATGTTGCATCACTGTACAACTTTATATTCTTACAAATATTATAGTACAATGCTCTTAGTTCGCATATCGGATGTACCTGTTCATGACCTTAAAATCTATTATTTAATAGAATTGGATTTAGTAATTAGTACCTTCAAAACCCGCTTTCACCCATTACAATTTTTTTGGGCATTTTGGATTTAGCTGTTCATGAATACTAAATCTGAAATTAATTATTTTTAGTTGTCGATAGGGTTTTTGTTTTTAAATATCTGTTAACTATGCTATATAAATGACTTACTAAAATCCTTCTACTCGAAAAGTGTGCAAATAGGTTTTAGTAATTTAAAAATGGATATATAAGAATAGATTAACCGACTATGATATAACTATAGTCCTTAAGTCTCCAAAAATAAGAAAACATCTTTATTTTGCAATAGTCGCAAAATCTCCTGAAAATATCACATTCAAGATTTAATTCGGACATTAAGCAATTTTGTATAAACTGTCATGTCAAAATTATAAAGCTACTCGGTACAATGTCGGATAGAGTTGTTGATGTCATATAAATCTGATGATTTAATATTGTATTGAAAACCAAAATTTGATTTTGTATATGATTAGGAAAAGTATTAATTAACAAAATCTTTTTTAGATTTATCACGGATGTCCATTCAATGTTCAGACTATTGTGAACTAATTTTATATATAATATCAATTTTGTCTAATTTGAAATCTACAATTCTTAATTTCTCTGATATATGGTACATACGTGTACACCTCGTAGCGGACCCACCATTTTCAAACGCATGCCAATAAAGTAAAATCAAGGGGTGTCGCATGACCGCAAGTCTTCACAAGATTCCTTGCGAACATGCAAAATCAGTTTGATCATTTGCACAGTTTTTGACTAGAACCACTCCGGTCAGTTGTTTATACATCATAGTCAATAGATATTTAAAAACAAAAACCCAACCGACAACTGAAAATAATTAATTTTGGATTTAGTAGCTATGAACAGTTAACTCCGATATACCAAAAAAAACATTTAATGGGCGACTGTACCCTTCTCTCATTATCTCCAAATGAAAATTCTAACAGCAAAAAAATTGGGAGAATGTGCAACTAAGGCATTCTCCCATTCTCAAGATCTTTAAGATTTAACCGATTTAACTGACCAAATTGTAGACTAAGGTTATCTCCAGTTCTCCAAATATATTCACTAATGACTAGACTATTTCAAGAATCACTGACTAAACTCATCTTCAAATATCTAAATTTGTCCTTCACCGCTCTGTTCATTGATAGTCCCAACAAGTGCTGAGAGGGGAGGGGTGAATCAGCACTTGTAAAATTTCTTCTTTCTTGAATCGAGTGAAGTAAACTTACAGCATAAAATTAAGCAGATCTAAGCAAATAAAATAGTAATTGAATAAACATAGAGAGACACCAGATTTATCACGTGGAAACCTGGTGAGGGTGAAAACCACGGTGTGAGGAAACCTCACAAAATTTGTACTCTTCTGAAGTATGCCCTGTTAAGAGCCTACCCAGTTAAGGGATATAAACGCACTTGCTAGGTGCGACCTGGTCAAGGGATTTTATACAATAAGGTCTGTTAAAACCTGCCCGGTTAAGGGACTTCAACACCTTGAAAAAGTGTCACCCAATTAAGGGATTTTAATACAAGGGACCTATTAGAATCCACCCAAATACTGGGATTTGTCTATTACAGTTTGCTAGAAACAAATAGAATAAAGATCTTTATAGAAGGCTCTACTCAGCTAGTTGTGATCTCTATTTGTGCTCAACTAAGAATCATCACTGGTTAACTCAGGTGTGATCTCAACTATTGTTGTGCTACCTTTGCACAACCTGATATTTCTCTTTTCTCAATTTTCTCTAACCCTTGCTCCTGCAGCATATAGGTTCACTCTTTTTGTCAGCAGAATGAAGGCAAATCTTCTTCTCACTAGACATAAGAATATATTCAATGTTGTTTCCCTGACTATGCCTCAAATACATGACCTGATCCTGAGATCCATTGAATCCATCACTCAGTGAACTGTTTGTTTTCTAAGAAAGCATCTGATGCAAGCTCTGGCTTCATCTACTACATGAAGAAAACAACAGTTGCGTGTCAAGCAACCTTTCTTCACAAGAGGTAACACTTTGATTTAAAGCCACTAAGTCAGGCTTTAAATCCTTCAATCACGCCTCAAGAAACTATTGATTTTTGACTTTGAATCCTTTATCTACGCCTCAAACTAATCACCAAGACAACTCAAGATCACTTAGATTTACTGCAATAAATCTCGGCCATGAAGAGTTGGCTAGAACAGATAGTTGACTATGACTTCCTCAGTTCATATCAATGTCTTATAATATATCAGTTGAGGTCTTAGAACGTTCCTTTCTTTTCTTACCGGATACATGCCTTTGGTGTGGTAGCTTATCGATTGCACTGTTCCAATTTGGTGTGGCAGCTTACTAGTTTCACTATTCCAATTGTGTTATAGACATTAGTTGGATATGCTTCTTCTCTACAGAGTGCATTAGTGCAGTGAACGGTTCACAATCACTCTATAATAGAGACAACAAATCTCTATCTTCTTTTTCCAATCAATGACAACACTTAGATCGGTAGAGAGCTTACTAGGTAGTCATGCCAACAATCTCCCCCTTTGGCATTGATGGCAAAAATGTTGATAGATAGGTAATCAATCATATTCTCCCCCTTTTTGACAATAGAATGCCAAAATTCTAATTAGGAAGATTTTCATACTCTGCTCCCCCTGTGAGCAACAGTTCTTTTCATCAGTTTACAGAAGATAAGATGCAACCCTTGTTTAAATCATAATGAACTGATGACTTCCCATTTATGATTATTGATGATCTGAGAGGGGCACAACCCCCAGTCTACCTCTGAGATACTCAAAAGTACTCTTTGGTAAATGGCTTTATAAATATGTCAGCAATCTATTCTTTGGTGGACACATACTCCAATCTTACTTCTTTATTATGTACAAGTTCCCTCAAGTAGTGATACTTGATGGCAATGTGCTTAGTCTTGGAGTGCATAACAGGATTTTTGGATATGTTTATGGCACTGGTACTCTCACAGTGAATTATGATCGGTTCAGGTACCTATTTCTAAATACCTTCTAGCAATTGTTTGATCTAGATCACCTATGTGCAGTTTATTGCAATAGCAACATATTCAGCTTTAGTAGTGGATTGGGAAATGCAATTTTGCTTCTTACTTGTCCATGATACTATTCTTCCACCTAGAAAGAATGCACCACCACTTGTGCTCTTTCTATCATCCACATTGCCAGCCCAGTCTACATCTGTGTAGACTTTAATTTGGAATCCACCCTTGTGTGGGAACCATAAGCCATATTCCTCAGTTCCCTTTAGATATCTAAAGATTCTTTTTACTACAATTAGATGTGTTTCTTTAGGATTAGCAGAGAATCTCACCACTATGCCAACTACATGAGCAATGTCCAGTCTACTATGAATAGCATACTACAATTTTCCTATCATGGACTGATACATTGTTTCATTTACTACTTTGGCATCATCCTCCTTTGATAACTTAAGATTTGTTATCATTGGAGTTCCAACAGGTTTGGATTCTTCTAGTCCAAAAGTCTTGAGAATTTCTTTTATGTACTTGGACTGAGAGATGAAGATACCTTCCTTTAGCTGATGGACTTGTAGTCCAATAAAGAATTTTATGGGCCCTATCATAGACATCCCAAATTATTTCTTCATTTCTTCAGCAAATGCTTTGCTCATTTTGTCATCTCCTCCAAAGATGATGTCATCAACAAAGATTTTAGCAATTAGATTTCCATCCTTTTCAGTTTTAAGATACATATTATTGTTGTCACTGGTTCTGATGAATCTTATTGTCAGAAGATATGAATGCAGCCTTTCATACCAAGCTCTTGGGGCCTGCTTGAGCCCATAGAGAGCCTTTTTGAGTTTGTAGACCATATCAATCTTTTGAGCAGATTTAAACCCCTCAGGTTGCTCAATGTAGACTTCACATCCATCTGGTACACTTTAAAGCCTTTGTGAACTGCATAGGCCAAAAGAATTCTCACCCCTTCTAGTCTAGCTACTGGTGCAAAAGTTTCTCCATAGTCTAGACCAGCTTCTTGAGCATAGCCTTTGCAAACCAGCCTTGCTTTATTTCTAATGACTTTACCATCCTCATTCATTTTATTTCTATAAACCCATTTGGTCCCAATGACATTTTTTTCATGAGGTCTTGGCACAAGTTCCCATGTGTCATTCTTTTCTATTTGTTCAATTTCTTCATCCATGGCCTTGACACAATTTTCATCTTCAAGAGCTTCTTTGGTGGTTTTGGGCTCAACACATGAGAGAAGACAAATGTTCTCTTTGGCCTTCTTCCTGGTCAGGATGTTCCTATGTTTGTCACCAATTATATTGTCAGTAGAGTGATATGTGACATACCTTGGAAGAGTCATCCTCTATTCCTAGTCCATTTCATCCTGTTGAGCAATATCTTCATCATGGATCTGAGCATCTACTTGTTCACCATCCTGAGGTGTCATGTCAGCTTCGGTCACAATCTCTCACTCTTGATACCTATCAGTGAGAGTTATCTTTTCTTCTTCAATTGTTGCTTCATTGAACCCAAAGACATCTTCTCCATTAGAAAATTTAAGATTTTCATGATTGACATGTTCAGTCCTTTGGTTTGGTTCTGATGATTCATCAATTTTTACATTGATGCTTTCAATTATCTTGCATGTTCTTTTGTTCAGACACCAATAGGCTTTGCTTTTGGTAGAATAACCCAAGAATGTTCCTTCATCACTCTTGGGATCAAACTTCCCAGAAAACATTTCTCTTTTGATATAGCATTTACTACCAAAGATTCTGAAGTAGCCTACACTGGGAGTATGCTTAAACCATAGTTTGTAAGGCGTCTTACCAGTTTCCTTTTTGACTTGAACTTGGTTGATTGTATAGATAGTTGTGTTGATGGATTCTCTCCAAAAGTGATGAGGAAGATTCTTTTGGATCAAAAGAGTTCTGGCACAGTCGATCAACATCCTATTTCTCCTTTTTGTACTCCATTCTACTGAGGAGTCCTAGGAGCAAAAAACTATGTCTATATGCCATGTTCCTCACAATAATGGGTGAATTCCTGAGAGGTGTACTCACCTCCTCTATCTGACTTCAAACATTTCAAGCTTCGGTTGGTTTCCTTTTCCACTCTAGCCTTGTAAACCTTGAACATGTGACAGGCTTCTAATTTTTCTCAAAGAAATAGTGTCCACATCATTCTCAAGAAATCATCTACAAACAACATGAAATACTTGGTCTCCATGATAGCTCTTTGTCCTCATTGGTCCACACAGGTTTGTGTGTACAAGATCTAGGATATTTTTAGCAGAGAAGGACTTGCTACTAAAGCTTGCTCCTGTCAGTTTTCCTAACTGACAATCCTTGCAAATACCACCCATGGGTTTTAGAATTTTTGGGAGTCCTCTAACCGATTTCTTTTTTCTTACTTTGACAATGCTATCAAAGTTTATATGGCAAAGTCTCTTGTGCCATAGCCAGTTATTGTCTTCTTTGGAGATAAGACTAATCTTTCTTGATCCTCCTTTGACAAAAGCAATTAGACAGGCTCCTTCTGTTGAGTCTAGGTAGAATAGATTACCTTTTCTCTGTCTACCTATTGCAACATGAGATCCAGAATGATTTTTGACTATGCAGGAGCCTTGACCAAATTCCAACTGGAAACCTTTGTTGTTCAATTGTGCAACACTCATCAGGTTGTACCCAAGTCCTTCGACCCAATATATGTCTTCACAGACAGCATTGTTGTAGAGAACAATAGATCCCTTACCCTTGATGGCACAAGGGGCATTATTTCCAAATGTGATTGTTTCGTTGTCATTGAGCTCCAAGTTGATGAAATTGCTCTTGTCACTGGTCATATGGTGAGTGCATCCACTATCAATGATCCAATCATCATGCTGATGAGATCTGGATATGAAAGCAACTTCATTAATAGTTGGGCTCTCTTCCTTTATTGTAATGAATGCAATTTTCAATTCTTCTGAGTCTTCAGATTCATTGTCTGTGACACCTTGCTCCACAAGATAGCACTCCTTCTTTTCTTTTCTTTTGAACCAATCTCTTTTGTCTCTTTTTCATTATCAGGACACCAGGCAACAATGTGTCCGATTTTGTTGTAGGAGAAGCATTTTAAGGGGAGTTTCCCTTTATACTTTCCCTTCCCTCTAGGGAATCTCTTAGCAATCAGAGCTTCAAACTCATCTTGCTCCATCTCTTCTCAGAACAGATTGTCAACAAGGTTGCCAATCTTACCGGTAGAGGAGTTACCGATTTCCCTTCCCTTCTTGGTGGAAGAGGTATTGATAGATGACTTGAATGCTACTTCCTGAATGGATAGGCTATTATCAAAATTGCTTAATTCAAAAGCAGCCAACTTACCGATTAGGTCATCTAGGGTGACTTGATCCTTGGTCACCACTCTAAGCTCTTGAATGGCAGAGATTTTTATAGCATACTGAGGTCTGAGAGTTCTCAGTATTTTGCTCACTACCTCTTCTTCAATCAGCTTGCCTCCAGTGCTTCTAATGGAGTTGATCACTTCCTTGATTTGATTGCTAAATTGTTTAATATCTTCTCCATCATTCATCCTCATGTCATCGTACTTTCCTCTGAGGCTTTCAACCTTGGCTCTTTGAACATTGGGATCTCCTTCATAGACTGTTTATAGCTTCTTCCACATTTTGCAAGCAGAGTCAAGATGTTCAATCTCAGCATAGACATGGTCTGGTAGAGTGCTAGCGATCATGTCCATAGCAGCCATGTGCTCAATTTTGATTTTCTCTTCATCAGGTGTCAAGGTGTCGATGGGCTCACTGTAGTCAGTGGTAACATGATTCCAGTACTGGTCACCGATGGTCTTCATATACAGCTTCATTCTGTTGTACCATAAGGTGAAGTTTTCTTTTGAAAACTTTGGTCCTTCCTTTCTCATCATCATAGCTTTTCCTTTGTGTGATTAAGCAACAAAGAAAAACATAACAAGGCTCTGATACCAATTGAAAATCCCAACAGGTGCTGAGAGGGGAGGGGTGAATCAACACTTGTAAAATTTCTTCTTTCTTGAATCTAGTGAAGTAAACTTACAGCATAAAATTAAGCAAATCTGAGCAAATAAAATAGTAAGTGAACAAACACAGAGAGACACCAAATTTATCACATGGAAACCCAGTGAGGGTGAAAACCACGATGTGAGGAAACCTCACAAAATTTGTACTCTTCTGAAGTACGCCCTGTTAAGAGCCTACCGGGTTAAGGGATACAAACACACTTGCTAGGTGCAACCCGGTCAAGGGATTTTATACAATAAGATCTGTTAAAACTTGCCCAATTAAGGGACTTCAAACACCTTGAAAAAGTATCACCCGGTTAAGGAATTTTGATACAAGGGACTTGTTAGAATCCACCCAAATACTGGGATTTGTCTATTGCAGTTTGCTAGAAACAAATAGAATAAAGATCTTTACAGAAGGCTCTACTCAACCAGTTGTGATCTCTATTTGTGCTCAACTGAGAATCATCACCGGTTAACTCAGGTGTGATCTCAACTATTATTGTGCTGCCTTTGCACAACCTGATATTTCTCTTTTCTCAATTTTCTCTAACCCTTGCTCCTGCAGCATATAGGTTCACTCTTTTTCTCGATAGAATGAAGGCAAATCTTTTTCTCACTAAACGTAAGAATATATTCAGTGTTGTTGCCCTAACTGCACCTCAAATGCATGACCTGATCCTGAGATCCAACGAATCCATCACTCAGTGAAGTGTTTGTTTTCTAAGCAAGCATCTAATGCAAGCTCTGGCTTCATCTACTACATGAAGAAAACAACAGTTGTGTGCCAAGCAACCTTTCTTCACGAGAGATAACACTTTGATTTAAAGCCACTGAGTTAGGCTTTAAATCCTTCAGTTGCGCCTCAAGAAACCATTGATTCCAATTTTGAATCTTTTATCTGTGTCTCAAACTGATCACCAAGACAACTCAAGATCACTCGGATTTACTACAATAAATCCTAGTCATGAAGAGTTAGCTGGAACAAACAGTTGACTACGACTTCCTCGGTTCATACTGGTGTCTTATAATATATCAATTGAGGTCTTAGAATGTTCCTTTCTTATTTTACCGGATACACGCCTTTGGTGTGGCAACTTACTGGTTGCACTGTTCTAGTTTGGTATGGCAGCTTATCGGTTGCACTGTTCCGGTTGTGTTATAGACATTAGTTGGATATGCTTCTTCTCTACAGAGTACATTAGTGCAGCGACCGGTTCACAATCCCTCTATAATAGAGACAACAAATCTCTATCTTCTTTTGCCAATCAATGACAACAGTTAGACCGGTAAAGAGCTTACTGGTTAGTCATGCCAACAATCTACCACTCACACGATCGGCCGCCACGTTGCCAACTCTGTCCTTGTCATCTACTATCTACCATATTATAATAATATTTTTAAATATATTTACATGTCTCACATTAGATTATTATATTTTGCAGGAACCTAGCAAGATGACAAGGACAGGATTCGACACGTGGCCCTCGGTCGTCTATGCGCTACATGAACATGGCGCGAAAGACAAATTTTGGAGACCTAGACATTACCTTCATCTCAAAATCTCCCATTTAAATCAGGTTTTACTCTATTCGGCTTAAGGAACACCTAACCTCATTTTTAGATTATAAATTTATGTAACTTCCATTCATTAATTAATTTAATAAAATCAAATATTCTAAATATTTATCAAATATTAATTTCTCTTTAAATTCTTAAATTATTATAAATCAAATAAAATAATTATTATTTAATTTTAAAAATGTATTCAATACATAAAAAAAAAATTCAATTTTTTTTAATGTTGTAAATTTATCAATATTTTAAATTTAAATGTAAATTTTCAATTCAATTTAACATTAAATAATTTACACTTCTAAATTAATATAAAAAAATACTTATTATTATTATTTTAGAAATTAAATTATATATATTTTGAGATTATAAATTTATGTGACTTATATACATTAATTATTTTAATAAAATCAAATATTATAATTAATTATTAAATATTATTTTATCTTTATATTCTTAAAATATTATAAATCAAAAACAAATTTTCATTAATTAAAAAATTGTATTCAATACATTCAATTTTTTGCTGATTTTTATAATGTTATAAATTTTTCAATATTTAAAATTAAAATCTAAATTTTCAATTCAATTTAAATTTAAATAATAATTTATTATTACAAAATATACTATAATTAAATTAAAAATTTATGAAAGTAAATTATATATAAATTACTATATTTATATTGATAAAAAAAAAATTACACTATTTAATTAAATATATCTACTTAAATTAATATCAATATATAATTAACTTGTATTTAATAATTAATCATGAACAATCGTATCTAAAAAAAGAAAGGAAAAAAAAATTAAACAACATAACATCTATTCATATTATTAAATAAAATAATTTATTATCTACGACAAATTTTGATGATTTATTAATAAATATAAGTATCATATTTACAATTAACTTATCAATCCATATGATCTAATAAATTTTAAAAATGACCAATAGGGCCATCAAGTTCTAGGCCTGCCGTCGTGTACTATGTTTGGGCAGTGGAAGACGTAATGAGTGTGGGCACTGAGGGGTCACACGTTCCGTGATTTTACAAGACTCTGATTTTGTGAGCAAATTTCTTTTGCACGGGACAAAACTCACCATACACATGCTTACTGGAATTGGCTAAACAGGTATGATTTTGTGTAGGCTATTTCAATACGCGTAGGCTTTTCTCTTCTCTTCTTTAAAAAATCATAAAAAACTAAATTATTATTGTAGCCGTGTGGAAGATGTAATACGCGTAGGCTTTTCTCTACTTTTTCTCGCTGACTTTTCAGACACATTAAACGGCGTCCTTAGAGGATATTGACAGTTTGATTTTAACACGCACTGACAAAATATTTGGATTGTGGGACACGTTGACAGTTCACCTCTTTCACGCGGTTTAAATTGGGGAACTGAATTTTTATTATTAAATCGAAAGAAATCTATATGAAAGAATATAGACTTTGTGAATGCTCTTGAACGAAAGACAAAATAATTTAAAAGTCAAAATATAATTTTGACATTTATTAAAAAAAAAATAATGATAAATACTTATTAATATTTGATAATTAAATTCAAAATCAAAATATAATTTTTTTAATTTTTTATTTTAATTACTAAATATAAATAAATGTCTTATCAAGAACCATTCGGATGCCATCATGTCTGTTTAGCCAATTCCAGTAAATCTTCGTCAAATTTTCTACTCCTCGGTGAACAAAATTCATTACTTTAACCACGGTAGACTGCCCGCCATTGCATGTGCGGAAGTAGGAAAGTTTCATTTTCGGAAGTCTAGAATTTTCTTTTATGCAGGAAACTGACAGGGAGTAAATGGCATATGAAGGACACTAACACAAATTAGACTTGAATGGTTATGCTGGAAACTGACAGAGATGGTTATGTAGGAGACTGAGAGGGATTCAATGACATGCCTACTTCATAACTTGTGTTTAGGCCTAGATGTTTACTTCGTTGATGTTCATGTGGAAAGACATAAAAGAGAATGATTAAAGAGATTCATGGTCATAGACTATTTACTTCATGTTAATTGAAACTTAAATGATTAAAAAATAAATATAAATATAATTATAATGTATGAAATTATAAAATATTATATTCATTGCTCTTATTTCTGATAAAAAATTATTAATTTAATAACCAATTTAAAATATATGATAATATAGAAGGAATACTTGTTAATCTAAAGATTACTTTTTTGTTTAATGAATCAAATTTTTAACTTCATTTTTATGGAGAAAAAAATAGTAAAATTTAAACAAACATATTTATTTATTAGTATTTGTCCGTAGGCTAAGTACTATTGTATCCATTTTTGAGTTTTTAATTTTAGTGATTAAATGAACTGATCTACACCAATCAAAATAAATTCTATTTTATATTTCATTATAAGTTTTTCATGCAAATTGTTTAACTTTATAATATTTAGAAATTAAATTTTAATCATCTCATTGGACGAAATCATTTGAAGTCTTATTACACGAGTGAACCAATTAAAATTTACCATGTTTACTATTTATATTTAATAGTTTTTTTATTTGACTTGCAGTTTATTTATTAATTTGAAATTTATTTCATTTTACTTTAATCCTACCTAACATTTTCTTTTTGTTTATTTATAAAACTGCAAATCTATTTCAAATTATTTTATTTATCTAAAAATTAATTTAATTTGCTTTGAAATTATTTAAGAATAATTTTAATTTGAGCAATTACTATTTAATTTTTCTACGATTTTATTGTGTTTGTTAAATTTGATCATAGTTTAAAATAATTAATTATTTAAATATCATTTAATTTAAAGCTTCACACTCTAAATTTTATAAATTTGAAAACAATTTGTATGATTAACATGCACTTCATAGGCTTTTGGAACTATAGTTAACAATTTTTTCAAGTTTATTAATAATTTCATAATTTGATATGCAATTTTTTTTACATAACAAATTTTAAAAATTTATTTTCTCATATTTGATCAAAATAATTAAATAATTATTTTACATATAAATTAAAATTAAAATTAAACTTAGTTATAAATTATTATAATTAAAATTCACTTTGCATATAAATCAAAATTAAAATTAAATTTATGACACTTGTTTGGTGTAACATCACATAATAATATGAAGGAAAACAAACAATCAATATCCAAAATAATATATTAAATATAATGATTAAAAATTAATATATTTTCTCTTCAAATTGATAAAGTTTTCTTTAAAAATTAAAATACTTCCATTTAATGTAATAAATGTTTTCTCATTTAATAAAATATCATCATAAAAATAATAAACATAAATTTTAAAATAAATATTTTCATATATATATATATATATAAACTTTAAAAATAAAAAAAATTAATTTCACATAGTGTATAACTATTAAGAAATCATCTTATAGTATAATTTACTATCGACTTAGCCATTGTATCTTTTGGTACAAGTGCTAATAATTAAACATGAACAATCCATCTATTTGACGTAAAAATTGCATTGCAATTACTAGTTAAATTAAATTCTCCAGTGAATGTGATCCAATCCCTTAAATATTCTAAGTATTTTAAAATTATTCAATTAAAAATAGAGTATGTGTCAAAACATCTTATCCTCTCATTTATGCCCAGGCGTTTTCCTCAATTTTAGCAAAGAAATTTGAAAACTTACGCGGTTAAACTTAAAACCAGGCGTATTCTATTACAACGGCCATGTAATGAGGAGGAAGCAAAGATTTTATTCTCATTTCTTCTTCAATCGATTCCGCTAAATGCAAAAGAAAATTTGATTCTGCCTACAAACCTTCTGTGTAGACATTTTAAAATTTTAGAACTTTTTTAACGCAGATTAATTATCTCGATGGGATCGTTACACGAGTGAAAATTCTTTCAATTGACAGTGACATGTTTGAATGTACACTACTTGCGCTGTGCTTTTACGTTTCAGTTACGATCTGTTGACATTTCAGTTATGATCGAATTAGTATTTGTTTCATTTATTTCATAGATTGTTGAGAGAAGGTTGCAGGTTCTTCAATGGCAGGGTGCTGTAGCTTTACTTTCGCTCTCGCAATTGCTCTTGGTTTCCTCTGCAGTTGTTTGCTCTTGGATTCGTATCATCCTAATCTGATTGCATTCCCCCGGACATTTCATTTCCCTGTGGCCGTTACTCAAATGAATGCTTCTGATCGAATTCCCCAGGCCATCATTAACAAAGCTTATCACAATGTGACGGAGATTAATGCGGTTGAACAGCCCCCAGAGCGATCGGATAACAACTCTGTTGTGGAAATTCAGGTGAGTAAATCTAGGATTTTTATGCAGCTGTATAGTACAGAAAGGATTAGCTTTGATTTGAGTCGCCTAGTTGACAGATTGTTAGGAATTTGTGTAAATTTAATTGCAGAGGAAGAGACGCTTGATTTCGAAAGTGGAATTAGAGCTAGGTAGGGCAAGGGCTGCCATACTGAAAGCTGGCCAGTCCCGTAATGGAAATGCGAGGAACAAGACATCAGGCTACGTTCCTCATGGCGGCATTTACAGAAACGCCATCATGTTCCAGCGGTATGAATTCGAATCCCCTGCCCTACTGTTGTTTTAGAAGAGAATATTTTCATTTACAGTGATCCGGATTTGAGGGAGAAGCAGTTACAATGCAAATAAGTTTCCCTGTTAACATCTTAAACTCTCGAGTCATTGAATTCGGCAAGTTACGTCAATAACTGGCCGTCTTCTTCCGATTAATCAGGGATTCTGCAATTCCTGCGCAATGCAACCCTTTGATCCTCAAATTTTCCTTTAATATTTTCTTTTCAATCCATATTTCTCCATGCAAATTTTCGTTCAATATTTACTTTTCAATCTATATTTCTCCATGTCTTTCTTATTTTACTTGCGAAATTCTTAATTATTTAGCTTCTCTATAAATAGGCAGGGTTTTGGGAAGAAATAAGGGTCTGTTTGTTTGCCACAAGATGGCAGGAATTGGAAGATGATAACCTGATTTTGACCTCAATCCACTCTTTGGAACCCTTATTGTCAAAATCAGGTTATACCATCAAAACCCGAAGATGGCTCCAAAATGAGCATATCCATCTTCCCCCCAAAGAGGTGGAATTCGAAATTATAACCTAAATTTGGCATTTTATGAATGACATTTTATAAAAATTTCAGGTCCGTGGTCTTCTTGAAGATCGATTTTGGGGTTTAGGGTTGCATTCACGTTTTGGTTTTCGACTGCTCACGTTCCGCAGGGTTTTCGAATTCGAACATTTTTGGGGTTTTCGACTGCTCACGTTCTGCAGTGTTCATTTCGTCCACCTCGTGCAACAGGTATGGGTTTCATTTCGCCTCGTCCGTTTCATTTCCGTTTTGAAGGGTTTTCCGTTTCATCTTATTCACTGCTCTCAGATGGGTTGTTCACTGCTCTTTGTTTGTTCACTGTGAGGCTTAAATAGATTTGCAACATATTTCTAAGCCAAATGTAGGATATCCTGTGTGATTGAAAGTGCTCCTCATTTGCTGCACTTTGTATGGCATTATGAATTAAACCTGCACTCCAACAAAGTGGTTCATTTTCTACATAATGAGCATTAGTTTCAGCAAATGGCAACATTATGACATTGCCAAAGTAATTGGCAGAAACCCCCATCTCCCCTGTGAAGATTGCACTACAAAACTTAGGTATATTTTGAGAAAGTAATGTTATCGTGACTTTATTCAGCAATCTATACAATTAAATAACTATGAAGAACAGAAGAATAGAATAACACCTTGCAATTTCCAACAAAACAAAGAAGGATTAAATTACCAATACCCCAACACAGAGTACCTCTCCTTGATCTAAATCACCGACACTGAAATGTCTAGCACGAGACTTCAATTGAGAGCTTAGCAATAGTAGAGCATTGTTCTGAAGTAAATTTCACACCATAACACACACAACAATCATATGTTGTTTCCAGGCTAATAGAAACCCTTGCCAATGGATATGTTATGCGGATTAGGATTTGCACCACAAGGTTTCATTTTCACTGCATGGGCGGCCATCTACAACTATTCCTATTTTAGAATTGATAGTGTCCTGTACCTTGTTGGTGCATATCAGTAGCTTCCATTACTAATTAACCTAGAAACCCATAATAAGTCGATTGAAAATTCCCATGAAAATATCTTTCTTGCAATGTCTTTTTACAAATAAGCTTTTCCCAGTTTATCTGTCAAATTGAGAACAAAAGCATTGGGTAGAGACTCCACTGCAACCCATTTTCCATTTTCAGTAGTTGCAATTTGTTTACATCATCATGCTGTAGAATAGTAACAGTATTTGGGTTTCAATGGGGTTGAAGGCTAGATTGAGCTCTGGATTAGGGCACATAGGGTTATAGTCATCTTTATGTAACTAATACAAATCTCAAACATGTCCTTGCAGGGTCAAATGGGGATTCACACATTGATACAATTTTGTGGATACATTTATAGTCAATGACACTCTAGCTTAATAATTAGAAAGAGTTTGATGAAACGTCTATCTAGTATGTGATGGATGAGTTTGGTACAGAAATAGGACATCAAATCTGTGCCAAATATGAAAGAGCACTGCTTGGATTAATGCATGAGAGAAAAGTAGCCTCAGATTTAATATATATTCTGTGATATTTTTTCAAGTAAGGTTTTTGAATCTACAAGATAAACCTCAACATCAACTAGAATAAAGTTGCAAAACTTATATCAATTGACATGACAGCCAAATTCAACAGTAGTCAACACAGCTAAATTAGTAAACTAGACAAGGTTGAGCATTGATCGAATCAAACAAAAATTGAGTGAAGAATAATGTTATGACATGCAATGGTAATAATGGATAGAACCACAATATTAAAACCAAAGAGAAAAGCCTTGTAAGAAGGTCTCAGCTGTAGCCTATCCCAAGTTAACAAATCTCTATTTTACTAGTTAATTTGCATCAATTATATCATAGGAGCTCAACAATAGTTTCTTATATTTTGGAGGATGAAGCCACTTATGGTTCCAATTGGGCTGCTTGGGCTTATCATTATCAAATTCTCGTTTTAGTATTTATAACCAGAGAGAGACTAGTCAATATCTCAACATCTTGGTGAGTGCTAGAAAAGGTACACGAAAATTTTTATGAGATCTTTCACGGTAACTAAGGTTCCACATTTTTAGTCTCTCTAATTATATGTTTTATAATCCTATGGGATTTGATGTTGAGCTAGTCAAACTCTAATCTGTATTCATGGAGTCACGATGTTGCTATTATCAAAGCATAGGTTTTAGGTTTCTTGTTAAAAAATATTATATGAAAGCTTCAGGGCTTGTAAATCTTATTGACTTTTTAACTCAAGATTATTAACAACTGAGCCTTAGGATGCATCTCTAGTGATTTTTTTTCCAATGATACTTTTGTACAGATTCAGAATGCTCTTTTTTGGATTTCCATATAAAAATTTACAATTCTTCAGGAAAACTCTTGGTAAGTAAGCACTGAAAACCTCTAATTTGGTGTAATTGTTACCATCTTTGTTTGCATTTAATTGGAGATCCGTGATGTCCTTTGCATTTAGGTGGTAAATTCTACTTGCTAGAGATGGTGGGTAAGGATTTTTGGGAATAAAGTTATCCCTCTAAGGTGTTGGATAAGCAATGCATTGTGTAAAGATTAAAACTCTCTCATCATAATGGATAATAGCCCATGAATTGATGTACTATGAAATGTTCGATATGCAATGCATTGTGTAATGCATGAGATTAAATGTTCGATATGCAATGCATTATGTACAAATTATTCATGGAGGACCCTATTAAGTGTTCAATATGCAATGCATTGTGTACAAATTATTCATGGAGGACCCTATTCATTGATGTACTATGAAATGTTCGATATGCAATGCATTGTGTACAAATTATTCATGGAGGACCCTATTCATTAGTTTTATATCAACCCTATTAATAAAACCAGCTAGCACTAGCTGTGTGCATATTATCATGGTTTCAAATATTCTAATCTTATTTATGCACAATAAACAACATCAGTATTGGTGGGTGTATGAATATTCTAATCTTATCTCTCTAAAGAATCAATCCCCCCAAATCTCCTAAAGTCCACTTGCAATAATGTTTATTCGTACATTTAAACTCATCCAATTAACCGCAATTTGATGGGTCATGCAGACCATTTTGGCCAAAAGAAACCAGAAACTCATCTGCCATTAGAAACCAGTAACTAATTTTAATTAAGATTACTAAGCCAGTGAATCAGATACACTATCAGAGATGCAATAACATACTTAAACTGAGCTATATTTAACCAATTCATGCCAATACTAGGGCTTATTTGAATGTCAAATTTTCAAGACCTAATCATGACATGCCAATGGAAATAACATTGTTAAAAGTTGTTCTAGATAATAGCTATAAACATAGATATGGTGGATGTTTACCATTTCTTTGATTATCATAAAGATAGGCCCATAGAACATGGGATCTCAGATTCTCCCTCAAGATTCAGATCAAAAGCTGCAATAACCCTCTGGTTGTTGTTATTCTCCTTTGAAGAACTCATTTTGTAATCAACAATATCCTCTGCAGGGCTGCTCTCCCTCTTCCTCTTCATACATTTTCTAGTCTCAGCACATTGTTGATCTTCCTATTCATTAGTTTTATATCAACCCTATTAATAATTTGTACACAATGCATTGCATATTGAACGTTTCATGGAGGACCCTATTCATTTTATTAATAGGGTTGATATAAAACTAATGAATAGGGTCCTCCATGAATAATTTGTACACACCCAAATGAAACAACTCTGAAAAATTTCAGACTCACATCCTTTTTTTGGGAAAGATATAGCATCTTAGGGAACTGAAGAAACATCAATCTAACATGAAAGACACAATGTAAATGTCTCCCTAACCAACCCTAAAATATGGCTATGTCTGAGCATGCCCAGTAAGAGGGAATGACTAAATCTCAAAATATGTAATAAACAAGAGTTGATTAGCTTTCTGGATGAAACTGTGCATAAATCTTGATGCTAAATCTTATATAAGCTTTTATATCAAAACATATACATAGTCATATGCAAAATCTAAATAGGTTTTTGAATGAAAAATATATATAAATGGAAGTCATTTATCCTTCAGGTTTCCATGCAAGTCATTGTTAAAAGGTAACTATTATTTGACTGAATATGAGTTTCCTTAGTTAAAAGGTAACTGTTATTTGAAGAGATTGGCTGGGTAGAAAAACAAAACATCAACAGCATGCTACCAATATCTCCTCACTGAAATCATTGTGTTTGTCCACATTTCAGGCCATTGATGGATCCTATTAATAATGTTGACGTTCTAGGATGGGTAGTTGTGGAGACCACATATTCTCATCTTCTCACAGCTCTTATTGTTTGTGTTGTTGTAGCCACAGTAGTGGTGGCCCGAGAAGGCAATGCACAAATGGCTAAATGAAAAAGAAAAGGAAATTATTTTTATAGAATGGTTATTCATTCCAACGACGTGGATTGTCATGATCAGATTCGCATGAGTAGGGGAGCCTTCTTTCATCTAGCTCCTATCCTAAGGCTGAAAGGAACCTTGACAGATATAATACACTTGACGTTAGAAGAACAACTTGTGATGTTCCCCCACACCGTTGGCCACAATTTGAGGAACCGCAAGATTGCCCACAACTTTGGGCACTCAGGAGAGACAATCAGCTAATACTTCCACAAGGTGTTGAGGGCTATCTTAGGACTCCACAACGATTGCTTTCTACCACCTAGTCCAGACACTCCTCCTGAAATTAGTAGGAATGAACGTTTTGATCCATTCTTCAAGGTAATTGTTGTGTTGTTACAAATTTCTTGTATGGATTTTTATCCTTATCATATTATTGGTTGACCATAAAATTGATGATTGTATCATATCATATAGGATTGTGTTGGAGCTATCGATGGAACCCATATACCAGTCACCACCAGTGTCGACATGCAAGGTAAATATCATGATAGAAAAGGCAACCTGTCACAAAATGTTATGGGTGTGTGTTCCTTCGATCATAAGTTTCAATACTACCTTGCTAGTTGGGAAGGGTCTGCCATGGATAGTCATGTTCTAGCTTCATCTCTATCAAGAGCAGATCCTCTTGTTGTTCCCCCCGGTAAGCCAAATCATAGTTTAATATACTCAAGGGTACAATCAATGTTTCACGTTTTAATAATATACTTTATTTATGTAGGAAAATATTTTCTAGTGGATGTTGGATATCCTAATGCACCTGGATTTCTTGCTCCTTATCGGTGTACATGCTACCACCTGAAGGATTTTTCAAGAGAGAATCCAATAAACTCTCGAGAAGATTTGTTCAACCATTGACACTCCTCTCTTAGAAACTCAGTAGAGCATACATTTGGTATTCTCAAGCAACGTTTTCCAATCTTGAGGCATGCCACATCTTATCCTATCATGACACAAGCCCATATTGTATTAGCATGTTGCATACTACACAACTACATTACATTAGAGGACGGCATTCCATCAAAAATTGTCACCGAAGAGGAAGATGATCGTGATGGGGTAGATGTACCAATGCTGGAGACATATGGGTTGTCTCAGCGTGATAAAGACCAGTGGGCACAGTTCCAAGATGATATAGCAAGTAGAATGTGGGAATAGTACAGATCCTGAGAATAGATGTTCTTGTATGAGTCAAGACTACATGATGGTTTCCTTTTTCTTCTCTTTTTATCTGCAAGTATTGGACTTGTATGGGTCAATGTGTTTTATTTGAGTAAAATGATGTATGAAGATACTTCGATATACATGATGGTTTATTTTTTCTTCTCTTTCTATCTACAAGTATTGGACTTGTATGGGTCAATGTGTTTTATTTGAGTAAACTGATGTATGAAGATACTTTGATATACATAATGGTTTATTTTTTCTTCTCTTTCTATCTGCAAGTATTGGACTTGTATGGGTCAATGTGTTTTATTTGAGTAAACTGATGTATGAAGATACTTTGATATACATGATGGTTTCCTTTTTCTTCTCTTTCTATCTGCAAGTATTGGACTTGTATGGGTGAATGTGTTTTATTTGAGTAAATTGATGTATGAAGATGCTTTGATATACATGATGGTTTCTTTTTTCTTCTCTTTCTATCTGCAAGTATTGGACTTGTATGGGTGAATGTGTTTTATTTGAGTAAATTGATGTATGAAGATACTTTGATACCATTAACAACAATTTGTATACACAGCATGGCATACATAGAATTATTGATGAACATGGATCACATTGGTAACACGAGCCAGAGTTCTCCTTCCTCAAAGAAGATCCTATGGTCAAAGGAAATGGAACGCAAGTTTCTAGACTTTCTCCTCTAGCAAGTACAACTAGGCAAAAAATATGATGGAGGCTTCAAAAAAGAAGTGTGGTCCACAATTGAGAGGCGGTTCAATGCTGATTTGAACCTCAATCTATCCAAGGACAACTTCAAAAATAAGTTGAAAACTTGGAAGCTTGCCTATAGAGTGATGAAGGAGCTTCGGAATACAAGTGGTTTAGCTTGGAACGAGGCAACTCAGTGCATGGATGCTGAGGACGGTGTGTGGGATGAGCTTCTGAAGGTAGGGTGATCTCTCTACAATTTTGATGGAAATAATATTGCCTTCTTTTAAAGTTAATAAAGAAAGAAAAAGAACCTAATCCATTTATTTATGCTAACATGCAGAGAAGAGAGTTCAAAAATGCCAAAATGTATAAGAGGCAGCCCTTTGTGTACTTCAATGAATTGGCTGCAATTGTGGGTAATGACATTGCTAAAGGCAATGCAGCTACCACGGCCTTTGAGACTGAAGAAGGGAACCCTTTGGAAGATGTGCATGATGAAGAGGACCTTGGTTTTGATATACATCTTGATAGTGCTATTGATTTGGATGAAGACCCTTATATTTCCAATCAGTCCACTAGAATAGAAAGTACTAGAGGGACTCCTACATCATCAGTCAAAAATGTGGGAAAGAGGAAGAAGACAAGTATGGCCGCTTCATTGGATTCCATGTGTGAAACAATGAAGAAAATAAAAGAGGGCATGAACAATGCTCACATTGTCAAAATTGATGAATCTGCTCATGACAATGCATTGACGGATGCATATAACGCTCTCAAATCCATCCCCGGATTGAGTCGAGGTGTATTCCTAAGAGTATACAAAACCTTCGCAGGTCAACGTGAAAGAGCCAAATGGTTCTTATTGATGTCTGAGGAGGAGAGAGCGGAGTGGATTATAGCCACATATGGTCATTTATAGTTATATTTAAAAGGACTTCTAATTTTGTATTGTTGTGTGATTTTAAATGTGTTGGAAGCCTATAAAAGGCTATAAAACTAATATTATGCTATACTCAATGTTCTTCTGATTTGACATTACTATGGTAACTCTTGTTTATTACATATTTTGAGATTTAGTCATTCCCTCTTATTGGGCATGCTCAAACATTGGGTCTTTCATGTTAGATTGATGTTTCTTCAGTTCCCTAAGATGCTATATTGGGCATGCTTAGACAAGGTAAAGGTTCCCATAGAAAGCTCAACTTGTTGAGTATAGGATATGAATCACATTCTACAACTTGCTACACCAAATACTGGCCATGCTCTATAATCATCTCTGTATACTGGATTCTATAATTGGCTTTGTATACTGGATTTCTTCCTTTGAATCAACCTCATGAGCTAGCTTTAACCTAGGTTTGGGGAAATAGTTGAAAGTGGAAAATCCGTAGCCATACCTGTAGAGAGAAAGGAGGAGCTTTTAAGAAGACATATGCTCAAAGTATTTGTCAAAATTTGTCATATGTCCCTCTATGTATTCTCTATAATTTGTACAAGAATACATCAGTTGAGAGATGAAGAGTTGCAGCCATTAGTTGTAGAGTAAATACAAGTGTTCATGGGGCATATTCTCTACAGTTCAGACAAGAATAGCTAAGTTGAGGGATGAAGAGTTGCAGCTATAAGTTGCAAAGTCAATACAAGTATTCATGAGAATGTGAAAGGTAATAATTGTAGTTGTTCCTAAATGAAAAGGGAAGGTACCTGCTACTGTAGAAAGCTTTATGAATTGGAACCTAAAGGGTATGATGCTAAAGAAGGATGTTCCACTTCTAACACTTTTCTTGAGGTGAGTTTAACCATACTGTGGTCCGTTGCACCATAGAATTTGACAGAGGTTTCCCAATATTGCACCTCTGATATTAGTTGCTGGCATTTTTCTTGTACTCCTGCTATTAATAATTTATTTTATGCTTTTCATAGATTAGATTTTGTATGCCACAGGACCATATTAGTCTATAGGAAGTTCTATTTCTCAAAGTGTGATACAGTGATTTGTGGCTCGCAATTACTGTGATACAGTGAGGATATGGCATAGCTTATTAAGACACCTCATATTTTACTATTAAGTTTGTTGTCTTTTCTGTAAGATATCTTAGTAATGATATATCCATGTGTAACAAAATAGTCTAGAAATATAGATAGAGATGCTTGGGTTAAATTTTGAATTCCCACTTGGCATTTAGATTTTTAAGAATTAAAGTTGAAACCCAGTAGATTAAGGCAAGGCTTTGTTAATAACATTGAAGTTAAACGCACCTTTTTCATGTGCTACCATATAAACTAAAATGAAGTTAGTATATAGCTTTTGACATGATCCTTTGCATTAATGATAAGTAGAATAGAATAACTGTAAATATTATTTTGAGGGCTAGAATTGTGTAGTTTATCATTTTGCATGATATTTGAATGGATGTATGGTTACTAACAACAATGGGCATTAATGTCAATAGAGTTTGATTATACATATTCAACATTATATCTTATTAGCATCAACCTGGGATTTTAACTATCAAATATGTGGGCATTATTAAAAGCAACATTTCATAGCTTGTGCAAAATCTGAACTTGAGAGGTGGTAGTGATCTCTTCCGTAGCTTGTGCAAAATCTGAACTTGGGGTGGTAGCGATCTCATCTAACTCTCTATTTATACTAATGGGTCATGTGAAGGCTTGAACTAGTGATTAGTTTTGTAAACATTGTGAGTTAATTTGTGACAATGGTCATAATATGTCGATGTAGACAAAGTGAATTTCTTAAACTAGGTAAATGAGATGAGCTTAGATTGGATTAATGGATGTTTATGTAGAATTATGAATAATATTGGGATGATGTTTAATTTGAGATCTCAATGCCTTTCGATGGAAGCTCCTTGGGATAGTTCTAAGGAATTGGAAACTAATTTGGTTTTCCCAACATTACTGCCAAGCATTATTGTAGAGAGAAAGGAGGAGCTTTTAGCCATACCAAATAGTATCAATTGTAATATGTTGAGGATCATACACTATCATGTAGAGAGATTGCATGACTTTCATAAAGATGCAAAATTACTAATTACAGTTGTAAAAGACTGTACAAATAACAGTCATCATTGAATAGAGGACAATTTCAATACTTGTGAAATCAGTGATTTGGGGCCTTGTGAAAATGATCAAGAGTTCACTGTTGTCATAAAGTTGAACATAGGCTAGTCAGAGAGATGTTCCAAGAATGTAATCGTGTATGGGTAGCTCTGTGACCAAAGGAGACAATGATATTTTTGTGGAAAAGACATGTCTGTTAATGGTAGTTTCCATGATTGATAATAGTGATCTCTACGTGGGAAGAAATGATAGAGATTTAGAGAAGATCTAAAGATGGAATGGATCATGAGGTAGATATAATGACATAGTTTTAAAGTAGCCCTAAGCATATAATGACATAGTTTTAAAGTAGATATATAGTCAAAGGCTTGAAATAAAGTCAAGGTGTAAAGGCAGTGTTGTGCTAATGGAGACTTTGTCATGCTAATGGAGGGATTGCAAGACAAGATGTTGTCTTGTCACTCTTAAGCAGCAGTCAAAGCAGTAGAGCAGCAGTGGGGTTGCACACTATAGTAAATAATGGTGATATGTTGTCTTGTACAATAGAGACATGGAAAGATAGGAGAGCGGCCATCATACAAAGGACAACATCATCATCAGGGATCCAAGTTGCTTGCATTGATCTTGTAGATTAGAAAATTATGAATGATTAGACTTTATAAATCAATGTTGATACAGTAAAAATCAATTCTATTTGAAGTCATATGCAAAAAAAAGAATATGGTCATTGTGATAGACCTTAATACTATCTATTTCTCACACATAGATAGTATTTAACTTATTCTCACAAATAGATTTGGCATGTGGCAAATGAATTACCCGATAAATGGATGAGAAATTGCCCACCCTTGTCCTTACTTCAGCTATCTAAAATTTCAGTATAATGTCATTTGAAGCCTTACTTCCAAGACAAAGGATCTTAACAAAGTTTTAAACTAAGACCTCAGTGGATTTATAACAGTATACACTGGTTATAGTATTTAGAACATCAATGACAAAGTATCATTTACAGATGAATAAAAAAGAAACGATACTTTGTGATTAATGTTAACAGTCACTGGCATACAGTCCAATCAGTGGATAAACTTAACATCTTGAACATGAAATGCATCTTGAACATGCAATGCATCTTTAGAACATCAATCACAAAGTATCATTTCTTACAGATGAATCAAAAAGAAACGATACTTTGTGATTGATGTTCACAGCCACTGGCATATGATACTTTGTGATTGATGTTCTAAAGATGCATTGCATGTTCAAGATGTTGTTAAGTTTATCCACTGATTGGACTGTATGCCAGTGGCTGTATAATAGTATACACTGGTATATCTCCATTACAAAATATAGTTTGTCAACACTCTTATGAGAAATGGAAGTCAAAGATATTTATGTTGGAACACAAGTTGAACCCATCTTTCCTCTTACCATGCATTTTTTTTGTGATTTGTGATTATTTTGTGTTGCTAGTGATTATGTTGGCTTTCACAGAGTGTGCTTGTCTTCCTCTCCATTTTGGTTTTTCTCTCAACTTCAAGGTAGGAAACCTTGTTTCTCTCTTGTCCTTTGAATTTTGAGTGCTCTCCCTTGACCATTGTTTTCATTAATGTGCTTTTATAGACATATTAGCTTGCATTTGTTAGTGTTGTTGCTTTTAAGTGGAATACACGAAGGAGTGCCACATGATGAATGCTTCATTTAATGCATTGTTAAGGTGTAGTCTCATAACTATCCATTTCTAGTTCTTCGGACATGATTTTATAAATGTGTTTTGGTAGACAACTGTATTGTTCATGATTTTGTATGTATATACCCTAACCTTCTTGTTATTATTGTTGCATTACGAAATTAAGTTAAATAATTCTACTTTTCTCAATGCTCTATTTCATCTTCAACTTCTTTTCATTTTTCATTCATTTTTTAAAACCATGTGATAGGTGGGTATGTGCAAGATCATGAGGGGCCAAACTATGCCCTTAAGTGGCAATGAAAAATCAGCAAATCAGGGTTTGTCAACTTGACGTGAAAATTTGAATTAGCTATCAACCTAATACCGAAAAGTTGTAAGAATAGAATATGTAGGAAATTGAATGTAGTTTCTAAACTACTAGGCCTTTTCTAAAAAAAAATTAATATAATTGGTGAAAAGTATAGATTTCAATACAGCATTACAAAAATTTCAGGAAAAAAATAAGAAGTAGGTGTATGTCTGACCACTTTAATCATGATCAAATGATAATATTTTTTTATAAGATTTTATATATAATTAGTAGACTCATTCCCGGATGTGATGCATATTTTTTTGTAATTTTATTCCAAAAATAATAATTAATTATGAATTTTCTGCTACAACATTTTTAGAATAAAAAAACTCCCGTGTCTGACCACCTTAACTTATTCAAAACTTTCCAAAATTCAATTTATTTATTTTTCCTTATAGTAGGTGAAGCATAGAATGTGACGCATTTTTTGAATTTCAAAAATGTTATACCGTTTGAAAGTTATAGCCATTTTTCAATCAGTATATAAATCAGCACTTTAGAGGTAACTCAGTTAGAAAATAACTAATAATTACTTACTGAATTCAAAATTTGACAAAAATTATATCGATAGAAAGCTAATAATCTCCTTAAAATACCCTTTTCATTTCATCAAATTCAGGTGAAAAAAAAATTGTCAACTACATGGTCAAAGTCTGGAACTCAGAGAAACAGCGGGAAAACACGTTTTTGTGACATTTCAAGAGTTGACCAGGTAGGTTTGGTGCACAAAGCAATACTGAGCCAAATCGGGTACCTGATTTTTCCTAGCATAATTTTGAATTTTAAATTTTCCCTCCCCTTTCTCCCTCTTAATTTATTTCCAAACCCTTTCTCCCTCCAATTTCTCCATAGTTCAATATATTATATATCAAAAATTATATATTAGATTATATATTACATATATTAAATATTACATAATATCTATTATATTTTAAATATTATATAATATACATTTTACATTAAATATTATATAATATATATTAATATTAAATGTTACATTATACATCATATATTATATATTATTTTATATGTATTATATACTAATATGTATTTTACAATATATCACATGATATCTTCATATTTAAATTGTATGTAATATATATTTTATATTATAATATTAATATATATATATATGTATGTATGTATGTATGTATGTATGTATGTATGTATTATTTATAAAATATTGTTGTATATATAATAAAATCAAGTATAGTACATGTATATATAATATATATATTATATAGGACATATTAATACATAGGTTAATTACACTAATATAAGGCATCCAAAAGGTTTCCAAAGGGGTCATAGAGGGTTCCTAAGGGTCCTAAGGCTTGAGAAAGTGTACTAGGACCCCTTAGGTCCTCGTGCAACCCCCGACAACACACTGGAGCACTCAATTGTGTCCCAAGGGGTCGTACGACCCCTTGGGACACACTTTAGTGTTAAAATGTATCAAAAGGGGTCATGGGAACTTCATAGCGGTCATAGTATGCCTTATCACACGTTAGGACCCCTAGGAAGTCCTCATGACCCCTTTTGACATATTTCAACATTTAAGTTTGTCCCAAGGGGTCATATGACCCCTTAGGACACACTTGAGTGTTCTCACATGTCAAAAGGGGTCAGCAAAACTTCCTATAGGTCCTAGTACGTCATATCATGCATTAGGACCCCTAGGAAGTCCTGATGACTCCTTTTGACACATTTCAACACTCAAATGTGTCCCAAGGGGTTGTATGACCCCTTATGACACACTTGAGACTTCTAATGTGTCAAAAGGGCTCATGGGGATTTCTTAGGGGTCCTAACACATCATAAGGCATACTAGGACCCCTAGGAAGTCCCCATGACCCCTTTTGACACATTTCAATACTCAAGTGTGTTCCAAGGGGTCGTATGAAACTTTAGGACACACTTGAGTGTTCTAATGTGTCGAAAGGGCTCATGGGCAATTCCTAGGGGTCCTAGTATGTCTTATCACACATTAGGACCCCTAAGAAGTTCTGATGACCCTTTTTGACACATTTCAATAGTCAAGTGTGTCCCAAGGGGTCAATGAATCCTTAGAACAAACTTGAGAGTTCTATTGTGTCGAAAAGGGTCATGGGAAATTCTTAGGGGTCCTAATGCATGATAAGGCATACTAAGACCCCTCAGAAGTCCCCATGACCCCTTAAGACACACTTGAGCATTCCAATGTGTTAAAAAGCGGTCATGGGGACTTCCTATGGGTCCTAACGTGTGATAAGACATACTAGCACCCCTAGGGAGTCCCCATGACCCCTTTTGACACATTGGAATGCTCAAGTGTGTCTTAAGGGGTCCTCGGACCCCCTAAGACACACTTGAGTGATCCAATGTGTCAAAAGGGGTCATGGGGACTCCCTAGGGGTTCTAACACATGATAAGGCATATTAGGACCCCTAGGGAGTACTCATGAACCTTTGTGACACATTGAAATGCTCAAGTGTATTTGAAGGGGTCCTAGGACCCCTCAAGACACACTTGAGCATTCTAATATGTCAAAAGAGGTCATTGGGACTCCCTATGGGTCCTAACACGTGATAAGGTGTACTAGGACCCTTAGTGAGTCCCCATGACCCCTTTTAACACATTGAAATGCTCAAGTGTGTCTTAAGAGGTCTTAGGACCTCTTAAGACACATTTGAGCGTTCCAATGTGTCAAAAGGAGTCATGGGGACTCCCTAGGGGTCCTAACACATGATAAGGTGTACTAGGACCCCTAGGGAGTCCCCATGATCCCTTTTGACACATTGGAATGCTCAAGTGTGTTCGAAGGGGTCCTAGGACCCTTAAGACACATTTGAATATTCAAATATGTCAAAAGGGGTCATTGGGACTCCCTAGGGGTCCTAAAGCATGATAAGGCGTATTAGGACCCCTTGGGAGTCCCCATGACCCCTTTTGACACATTGGAACTCTCAAGTATGTTTGAGCGGTCCTAGGACCCCTTAAGACACACTTGAGCATTCAAATGTGTGAAAAGGGGTCATTGGGACTCCCTAGGGGTCCTAACGCATGATAAGGCATATTAGGACCCTTAGGGAGTCCCCATGACCCCTTTTAACACATTAGAACACTCAAGTGTGTCTTAAGGGGTCTTAACACCCATTAAGACACATTTGACCATTCTAATGTGTCAAAAAGGGTCATGGGGACTCCCTAGGGGTCCTAATGCATGATAAGGCGTATTATGACCCCTAGGGAGTCCCCATGACCCATTTTGACACATTGGAATGCTCAAGTGTGTCTTAAGGGGTCATAGGACCCCTTAAGACACACTTGAGCATTCCAATATGTCAAAATGGGTCATGGGGACTCGCTAGGGGTCCTAACGCGTGATAAGGCATATTAGGACCCCTAGGGAGTCCCCATGACCCCTTTTAACACATTGAAATACCCGTGTGTCTTAAGGGGTCCTAGGACCCCTTCGGACACACTTGAGCATTCCAACATGTCAAAAAGGGTCATTGGGACTCCCTAGGGGTTCTAACATGTGATAAGGCATACTAGGACCCCTAGGGAGTCCCCATGACCCCTTTTGACACATTGGAATGCTCAAATATTTCTTAAGGGGTCCTAAGACCCCTTAAGAAACATTTGAACATTCCATTGTGTCAAAAGGGGTCATGGGGACTCCCTAAGGGTCCTAACATGTGATAAGGCATACTGGGACCCCTAGGGAGTCTTCATGACCCCTTTTGACACATTGGAATGTTCAAGTGTGTCTTAAGGGGTTGTAGGACCGCTTAAGACACACTTGAGCATTCCAATGTGTCAAAAAGGGTGATGGAAACTTCTTAGGGGTCCTAACGTGTGATAAAATGTACTAGGATGCCTAGGGAGTCCCCATGACCTCTTTTGACAAATTGGAACACTCAAGTGTGTCTTAAGGGGTCCTACGATGCCTTAACACACACTTGAACATTACAATGTGTCAAAATGGGCCATGGGGACTTCCTAGGGGTCCCAACATGTGATAAGGCGTACTAGGACCCCTAGGCAGTCCCCATCACCCATTTTGACACATTGGAATGCTCAAGTGTGTCTTCAGGGGTCCTCAAAACCCTTAAAACACACTTGAGCATTCCAATGTGTCAAAAGGGGTCATTGGGACTTCCTAGGGGTCCTAACGTGTGATAAGGCATACTAGGACCCCTAAGGAGTCCCCATGACCCCTATTAACACATTGGAATGACCAAGTGTGTCTTAAGGGTTCTTAAGACCCCTTAAGACACATTTGAGTGTTCCAATATGTCAAAAGGGGTCATGGGGACTCCCTAGGGGTCCTAACGTGCGATAAGGTATACTAGGACCCCTAGGGAGTCTCCATGACCCTTTTTGACACATTGAAACAATCAAGTGTGTCTTAAGGGGTCCTACGACCGCATAAGACACACTTGAGCATTCCAACGTGTCAAAAGGGGTCATGGGGACTTCATAGGGGCCCTAACGCATGATAAGGCATACTAAGACCTATAGGGAGTCCCCATGACCCCTTTTGACACATTGGAATGCTAGAGTGTGTCTTAAGGGGTCTGTACTAGGACCTATAGGGAGTCCTCATGACCCCTTTTGGCACATTGGAATGCTTAAGACACACTCTAGCATTCCAATGTGTCAAAAGGGTCATGGGGACTTCTTAGGAGTCCTAATGCATGATAAGGCATATTAGGACCCCTAAAGAGTCCCCATGACCCCTTTTGACACATTAGAATGCTCAAGTGTGTCTTATAGGGTCCTAGGACCCCTTCGGGCACACTTGAGCATTCCAATATGTAAAAAGGGGTCATTGGGACTCCCTAGGGGTCCTAACACATGATAAGGTGTACTAGGAAGCCTATGAAGTCCCCATGACCCCTTTTGACACATTGGAATGCTCAAGTGTGTCTTAAGGGGTCCTATGACCCTTTAAGACACACTTGAGCATTCTAATGTGTCAAAAGGGGTCATAGGGACTTCCTAGGGGTCCTAACGCATGATAAGGCATACTAGGACCCTTAGGGAGTCTCCATGACCCCTTTTGACACATTGGAATGCTAGAGTGTGTCTTCAGGGGTCTTAGGACCCCTAAAGAAACACTTGAGCATTCCAATGTGTCAAAATGGGTCATGGGGACTTCCTAGGGGTCCTAACACGTGATAAGGTGTACTAGGACCCCTAAGGAGTCCCCATCACCCCTTTTGACATAGTGGAATGCTCAAGTGTATCTTAAGGGGTCCAACGACCCCTTAAGATACACTTGAGCATTCCACTATGTCAAAAGGGGTCATGGGGACTCCCTAGGGGTCCTAACATGTGATAAGGCGTACTAAGACTCTTAGTGAGTCCCCATAACCCCTTTTGACACATTAGAATGCTAGAGTGTGTCTTTAGGTGTCCTAGGACCCCTTAAGACACACTTGAGCATTCCAATGTGTCAAAAGGGGTCATGGGTACTTCCTAGGGGTCCTAACGTGTGATAAGGTGTATTAGGACCCCTAGGGAGTCCCCATGACCCATTTTGACACATTGGAATGATCAAGAGTGTTTGAAGGGGTCCTAGGACCCCTTAAGACACAATTGAGCATTCTAATGTGTTGAAAGGGGTCATTGGGACTCCTTAGGGGTCCTAGCATGTGATATAGGACCCCTAGGGAGTCCCCATGACCCCTTTTGATACATTAGAATGCTCAAAAGTGTCTTAAGGGCTCCATTGGAATGCTTAAATGTGTATTAAGGGGTCCTAAGACCCTATAAGACACATTTGAGCATTCCAATGTATCAAAAAGGGTCATGGGGACTCCCTAGGGGTCCTAACGCATGATAAGGCGTACTAGGAATGCTCATGACCCCTTTTGACACATTGGAATGCTCAAGTGTGTCTTAAGGGGTCGTAGGACCCTTTAAAACACACTTGAGTGTTCCAATATGTCAAAAGGGGTCATGGGGACTCTTTAGGGATCTTAACGCATGATAAGGTATACTAGGACCACTTGGGAGTCCCCATGTTCCCTTTTGAGACATTGGAATGCTAGAATGTGTCTTAAGGGGTCCTAGGACCCCTTAAGACACACTTAAGCATTCCAATGTGTCAAAAGGGGTCATGGAGACTTCATAGGGGTCCTAACGCATGATAAGACGTACTAGGACCCCTAGGGATTTCCCATGACCCCTTTTGACACATTGGAATGCTAGAGTGTGTCTTAAGGGGTCCTAGGACCCCTTAAGACACACTCTAGCATTCCAATGTGTCAAAAGGGGTCATGGGAAATCCCTAGGGGTCCTAGTACGTCTTATCATGCATTAGGACCCTTATGAAGTCTCCATGACCTTTTTTGACACATTGGAATGCTTAAGTGTGTCTTAAGGGGTCCTAGGACCCCTTCTGACACACTTGAGCATTCCAATGTGTCAAAAGGGGTCATTGGGACTCCCTAGGGGTCTTAACACATGAAAAGGCATGATAAGGCATACTAGGAATGCTCATGACCCCTTTTGACACATTGGAATGCTCAAGTGTGTCTTAAGGGGTCGTAGGACCCTTTAAAACACACTTGAGTGTTTCAATATGTCAAAAGGGGTCATGGGGACTCTTTAGGGATCTTAACGCATGATAAGGTATACTAGGACCACTTGGGAGTCCCCATGTTCCCTTTTGAGACATTGGAATGCTAGAATGTGTCTTAAGGGGTCCTAGGACCCCTTAAGACACACTTAAGCATTCCAATGTGTCAAAAGGGGTCATGTAGACTTCATAGGGGTCCTAACGCATGATAAGACGTACTAGGACCCCTAGGGATTTCCCATGACCCCTTTTGACATATTGGAATGCTAGAGTGTGTCTTAAGGGGTCCTAGGACCCCGTAAGACACACTTGAGCATTCTAATATGTCAAAAAGGGTCATGGGAACTCCCTAGGGGTCATGCATTAGGACCCCTAGGAAGTCCCCATGACCCCTTTTGACACATTGGAATGCTCAAGTGTGTCTTAAGGGGTCCTAGGACCCCTTCTGACACACTTGAGCATTCCAATATGTTAAAAGGGGTCATTGGGACTCCCTAGGGGTCTTAACGCATGATAAGGTGTACTAGGACCCCTAGGGAGTTCCCATGACTTGTTTTGATACATTGGAATGCTCAAGTGTATCTTAAGGGGTCCTACGACCCCTTAAGACACACTTGAGCATTCCAATGTGTCAAAAGGGGTCATGGGGACTTCCTAAGGGTCCTAACGCATGATAAGGCATACTAGGACCCTTATGGAGTCCCCATGACCCCTTTTGACACATTGGAAGGCTAGAGTGTGTCTTCAAGGGTCCTAGGACCCCTTAAGACACACTTGAGCATTTCATTGTGTCAAAAAGTGTCATGGGGAATTCCTAGGGGTCCTAACGCATGATAAGGTGTACTAAAACCTCTAGGGAGTCCCCATGACCAATTTTGACACATTGGAATGCTCAAGTGTATCTTAAAGGGTCCTACGACCCCTTAAAACACACTTGAGCATTCCAATGTGTAAAAATGGGTCATGAGGACTTCCTAGGGATCCTAATGCATGATAAGGCATACTAGGACCTTTAGGGAGTCCCCATGACCTTTTTTGACACATTGGAATGCTAAAGTGTGTCTTCAGGAGTTCTAGGACCCCTTAGGACACACTTGAGCATTCCAATATGTCAAAAGGGGTCATGGGGACTTCCTACAGGTCCTAACACGTGATAAGGTGTATTAGGACCCCTAGGGATTCCTCATGACCCATTTTGACATATTGGAATGCTCAAGTATGTCTGAAGGGGTCCTATGACCCCTTAAGACACACTTGAGCATTCCAATGTGTCGAAAGGGTTCATTGGGACTCCCTAGGGATCCTAACACGTGATAAGGTGTGCTATGACCCCTAAGGATTCTCCATGACCCCTTTTGATACATTGAAATGCTAAAATGTGTTTTAAGGGGTCTATTGGAATGCTCAAATGTGTCTTAAGGGGTCTTAAGACCCCTTAAGACACATTTGAACGTTTCAATGTATCAAAAGGGGTCATGGGCACTCCCTAGGGGTCCTAATGCATTATAAGGCATACTAGGACTCCTAGGGAGTCCCCATGACCCCTTTTGACATATTGGAACACTCAAGTGTGTCTTAAGGGGTTGTAGGACCCCTTAAGACACACTTGAGCATTCCATTGTGTCAAAAGGGATCATGGGGACTCCCTAGGGGTCCTAACACATGATAAGGCATACTAGGACCATTTGGGAGTCCCCATGACCCCTTTTGACACATTGGAATGCTACAATGTGTCTTAAGGGGTCATACCCCTTTTGACACATTGGAACGCTACAATGTGTCTTAAGGGGTCATACCCCTTTTGACACATTGGAATGCTACAATGTGTCTTAAGGGGTCATATGACCCCTTAAGACACACTTGAGCATTCCAATGTGTCAAAAGGGGTCATGGGGACTTCCTAGGGGTCCTAACGCATGATAATGTGTATTAGGACCCCTAGGGAGTCCCCATTACCCATTTTGACACAATTGAATGCTCAAGTGTGTCTGAAGGGGTCCTAAGACCCCTTAAGACACACTTGAGCATTCCAATGTGTCGAAAGGGGTCATTGGGAATCCCTAGGGTCCCTAACACATGATAAGGTGTGCTAGGACCTCTAGGGAGTCTCCATGACCCCTTTTGATATATTAGAATGCTCAAATATGTTTTAAGAGGTCCTATGACCCCTTAAGACACACTTTAGCATTCCAATGTGTCAAAAGGGGTCATGGGGACTTCCTAGGGGCCTTAATGCATGATAAAGGGTACTAGGACCCTTAGAGAGTCCCCATGACCCCTTTTGACACATTAGAATGCTCAAGTGTTTCTTAAGGGGTCCTAAGACCCTTTAAGAAACACTTGAGCATTCCAATATGTCAAAAGGGGTCATGGGGACTTCCTAGGGGTTCTAACGCATGTTAAGACATACTAGGACCCTTAGGGATTCCCCATGACCCATTTTGACATATTGGAATGGTCAAGTGTTTCTTAAGGGGTCCTAGGACACCTTAAGAAATAGTTGAGCATTCCAATGTGTCAAAAGGGGTCATGGGGACTCCCTAGGGGTCCTAACATGTGATAAATTGTATTAGGATCCCTAGGGAGTCTCCATGACCCCTGTTGACACATTGGAATGCTCAAGTGTGTCTTATGGGATCCTAGGACCGCTTCAAACATACTTGAGCATTCCAATGTGTCAAACAGGGTCATTGGGAGTCTCTAGGTGTCCTAATGCCCGATAAGACATACTAGGACCCCTAGGGAGTCCCCATGACCTTTTTTAACACATTAGAATGCTCAAGTGTGTTTTAAGGGGTCCTATGACCTCTTAAGACACACTTGAGCATTCCAATGTGTCAAAAGGGGTAATGGGGACTTCTTAGGGGTCCTAACATGTGATAAGGTGTACTAGGACCCTTAGGGAGTCCCCATGACCCCTTTTGAGACATTAGATTGCTCAAGTGTGTCTTAAGGGGTCCTAGGACCCCTTCGGACACACTTGAGCATTCCAATATGTCAAAAAGGGTCATGGAGACTTCTTAGGAGTCCTAACACGTGATAAGTTATACTAGGACCCTTAGGGAGTCCCCATGACCCATTTTGACACATTGGAAGGCTCAAGTGTGTCCGAAGGGGTCTCAAGACCCCTTAAGACACACTTGAGCATTCCAATGTGTCAAAAGGGGTCATTTGGACACCCTAGGGGTCCTAACGCATGATAAGGCATACTAGGACCCCTAGGGAGTCCTCATGAACCATTTTACAGATTGGAATGCTCAAGTGTGTCTTAAGAGGTCCTACGACCCCTTAAGACACACTTGAGTGTTCCAATGTATCAAAAGAGGTCATGGGGACTTCCTAGGGGTTCTAACACATGATAATGCATACTAGGACTGCTTGGGAGACCCCATGACCTATTTTGACACATTGGAATGGTAGAGTGTGTTTTAAGGGGTCCTAGGACCCCTTAAGACACACTTGAGCATTCCAATGTGTCAAAAGGGGTCATGGGGACTTCCTAGGGGTCCTAACATGTGATAAGTCATATTAGGACCCCTAGGGAGTCCCAATGACCCCTTTTGACACATTGAAACACTCAAGTGTGTCCGATGGGGTCCTAGGACCCCTTAAGACACACTTGAGAATTCTAATGTGTCAAAAGGGGTCATTAGAACTCCCTAGGGGTCCTAACATGTCATAAGACATACTAGGACCCCTAGGGAGTCCTCATGACCTTTTTTGACACATTGCAATACTCAAATGTGTCTTAAGGGGTCTTAGGACCCCTTAAGACACATTTGAGCATTTGAATTTGTCAAAAGGGGTCATGGGGACTCCCTAGGGGTCTTAATGAGTGATAAGGCATACTAGGACCCCTAGGGAGTCCCCATGACCCCTTTTGACACATTGGAATGCTCAAGTGTGTCTTAAGGGGTCCTACGACCCCTTAAGACACACTTGAGCATTCCAATGTGTCAAAAAGGGTCATGAGGACTTCTTAGGGGTCCTAATGTGTGATAAGGCATACTAGGACCCCTAGTGAGTCCCCGTGACCCCTTTTGACATATTGAAATGCTCAAGTGTGTCTTAAAAGGTCCTACAACCCCTTAAAAAATACTTGAGCATTCCAACATGTCAAAATGGGTCATGGGGACTTCCTATGGGTCCTAACACGTGATAAGGCATACTAGGACCCCTATGGTGTCCCCATGACCTCTTTTGACACATTGGAACACTCAAGTGTGTCTTAAGAGGTCCTTGGACCCCTTAAGACACACTTGAGCATTCCAATGTGTCAAAAGGGGTCATTGTGACTTCCTAGGGGTCCTAACTCATGATAAGGCATACTAGGACCCCTATGGAGTCTCCATGACCCCTTTTGACACATTAGAATGCTCAAGTGTGTCTTAAAGGGTCTTAGGACCCCTTAAGGCACACTTGAGTGTTCCAATGTGTCAAAATGGGTCATGGGGACTCCCTAGGGGTCCTAACATGTGATAAGGCATACTAGGACCCATAGGGAGTCCCCATGACGTCTTTTGATAGATTGAAATGCTCAAGTGAGTCTTAAGGTGTCCTATGACCCCTTAAGACACACTTGAGCATTCCAATATCTCAAAAGGGGTCATGGGGACTTCCTAGGGGTCCTAACATGTGATAAGCCATACTAGGACCCTTATGGAGTCCCCATGACCACTTTTGACACATTGGAATGACAGAGTGTGAAAAGGGGGTCATGGGGACTTCTTAGGGGTCCTAACGCATGATAAGGCATATTAGGACCCGTAGGGAGTCTCCATGACCCCTTTTGACACATTAAAATGCTCAAATATGTTTGAAGGGGTCCTACGACCCTTTAAAACACACTTGAGCATTCCAATGTACAAAAATGGGTCATGGGGACTCCCTAGGGGTCCTAACGCGTGATAAGGCGTACTAGGACCCCTAGGGAGTCCCCATAACCCCTTTTGACACATTGGAATACTCAAGTGTGTTTGAAGGGGTCGTATTGACATATATAAAATATTTACATAATACCCCTTAAACATTATATATATATATATATATATATATATATATATATATATATATATATATATATATATATATGTATATATGTATGTATATATATGTATATATATATGTATATATGTATGTATATATGTATATATGTATATATGTATATATATATGTATATATATATATATATATGTATATATATATATGTATATGTATATATATATGTATATGTATATATATATGTATGTATATGTATATATATATATGTATATATATATATGTATATGTATATGTATATATATATATATGTATATGTATATGTATATATATATGTATGTATATGTATATGTATATATATGTATGTATATGTATATGTATATATATATGTATGTATATGTATATATATATATATATGTATATATGTGTGTGTGTGTGTGTGTGTGTGTATGTATGTATATATATATATATATATATATATATATATATATATATATATATATATATATGTATGTATGTATGTATGTATGTGTGTGTGTGTATATATATATATATATATAATTTGTACATATAAATATAATATAAGTTCGTTAAATATATTTATATACAATACATATTAATATAAAAAATATGTTAATATAAAATATATATTAATATATAATTATATATAATATATATTAAAAAATTTACATAATACCCCTTAAACGTTATATATATATAATTTGTACATATATTTATATAGTATAAAATATATATGACATACAATTTAAAACCCCTAAGATATTATAATATAAGATATATAAATTAATATATAATTATATATATAATACATATTTAAACATTATATACAAAAGTTCAATTTTTTCATATACTCCTGCCATTTTTTCATACTTGGCAAAATCGGGTACCCGATCTCCCTGATTTCAAAACTTCAAATTTTTATATACTCTCGCCATTTTTTCATACTCAGCAAAATCGAGTACCCGATTTCATATCGAGTACCTGATTAGGCTTGTGCTTTGGTGGCAGGTTTGCCTAGGTGTACTGTGACACCCAGGCCTACTAAAAAGTCAACAAGCACTTTCATGCGCTTTTGGACGAGTGAAAAGTGAATATTTTTCACATTGCCACTTTTTGGCCCCTCATGATCTTGCACATACCTAGGTACAAAAATAGAAATGGATAGTTATGAGACTACACATGATGATAAAGTGAGACTACACATATGCTGACATTAAATATGTTTGAAATAGCTTCTGGATTCGATTTTGTAGATATTTTTGGCATCAACGTTTATGAAAGAACTCTATGATCCTTCATTGGGATGGAAGAGAGATAATTGATTGAAAGAAAAGTCCATTTTGGTCTGTTGCAATCATTTTGGTCTTTTTCATCCTGATGATGGATCACAGAGTGTGATCCAAAACTATCTACACAATCGAATCCAGAAGCTATTTGAAATATTGATGCCAAAAAGATCCACATATGATGAAAAAAAATGAGCTATTTGATGATTGTTTACTGTTCATGTTTGTAAACAATCAATATTTCTGATGGTACTCCTTCATGTATTCCATTTAAAAATAAACAAGTTTTAATTTTTCTATCATGTATACTTTGTAGATGTAGGATTGACCATCTAACAATACGGAAAGTAATGGGAATAATGAGTGGGATATGAGATGGTTGCTCATCAAATGTGGGGCATAAAGGCATAGAGCATGGATTTCCTTGCATTTTCTTATTTAACGGTGTGTTTTCACACCACCATTCAGTTCATGAATATTGTTCTTCTCCAAAACTTCTATCTGATGCTATAGTTGTCATTATATTTTTTCTATAAATTTGTAATATCAACGTAAATGAAACTTTTTCAATTTGTACTCATAGAATATAGTCATGTTGTTATATATGAATGAACAAAAATAGTATGAATGAACAAAAATTTGCTTGATACAGTGCTGATGGCTATGATCAATGTCCCTATGTGTGAGTGTGGTGATGGATCGCGCTGCGTGCTGAGGACGTCACACACGCAAGATAATCCAGATCGTAAATTTTAGAGTTGCAAAAATAAGAAAAAGATTGTTAATTGCACAATATTTAAATGTTTACAAAGAATAAATATTAGTCATTATAGTGAGACTAACTTAGATTTGTATTGTAGGATGGTGGTGGATGTCAGTTTTTTTGGTGGGCCAATGACACCTCGTCGCTATCCACATCATCTGCACGTTCTCCACATATACCTGTTGTGGAGGACGAGTGCAAGTATTGCAAAGCGGTAGAAAAAGCTATTATAAAAGTGGAGGCTACATATAAAGTCGAAGTCAAGTTTTTACGATGTTTACTTTGTGCAACAATCGTACTATTTACTTCGGTCATTTGTTGGGTCATTATGCAAAAATAGATATATATGTGGACTAGATGACTTATTTATATTTTGATGTGATATCGAGCAATGCTAGTTACTTTCTTGTTATAATATTGTTTATGATATTGTATAAAATTATTAAAAAAAGTTAAGTTTACTGTTCACAATATTGAAAAGAAAATATTAAATTTTGTTTATGATTTTCAATCAAAAAATATAAATTAATTAAAAAAAAATTATAAATAAAAAATGGACAACAAAAATAAAATATTAAATTAAAACATTATATAATAATTATAAAAACTTAAATTTTCTTGTCAAATTCTAATTCCAATTGAAAATGTAGAACCAAACACAGAAAATGGATAATGTAATTCCAATTCCAATTTGAAATTGCAAACCAAACACAAAAATAGGAATTTCTCACTTCCAATTCCAATTTCGAAAATGGCAACCAAATGCAAAATATGGATTGTCTCAGCCATCTTCCGGGTGAACCAAACGATCCAAACTATATTCCAGATACACAAAACCGGAATTTCAAAACCTGATTATGAGATAATCAAGTTTTGACTCAAATTCCAATTCTGCAAACAAACGGACCCTAATAATAATGGTTTTACTGTGTTTGCTTTCAGGAGTTACGCTGAAATGGAGAAAGTATTCAAGATTTATGTGTACAGAGAGGGAGAACCGCCATTAGTGCACCACGGACCGTGCAAGGACATATATTCCATAGAAGGAAGGTTTATTGTCGAGCTTGAGCTTGGGAACTCGATTCTCACATCGAATCCTGAGGAAGCTCACGTTTATTTCCTTCCCTTCAGTGTGGTAATGATGGTGAGCCACATGCACGTTCCAAAAACCTATGATTTAACGCCTATGAAACGGTTTGTGGGTGATTACATCGATGTGATTGCCAAAAAGTACCCCTTCTGGAATCGTACCCTTGGAGCCGATCATTTCATCTTGTCCTGCCATGACTGGGTACGCGATCCTTTTTTTTTCTCAGTCAATCTTAGTTTTCATTTTTTATGTTCCGAAACAGTTAAATATTTGCAAAAAAACATAAATATTTGCGAACTTCAAACTTTTTCATCTTAATTTTCATTTTTGATGTTCCGAAACAGTTAAATATTTGCAAAAAAACATAAATATTTGCGAACCTGAAACTTTTTCATGTCAGACAAGAAGAGAACAAAAGTAACTAGTTTGTCAGACAGTAATCAGAACAATCGCAGTAGTTTTAAATTTATTATAAGCAGACGATGTGCCAGCCTAGGGATCCGGGGCTATCTTCTGTGATTATTTTGTTAGTAACTTAAATTGAGAATTTGAGGCTGAAAATACTTTACCGATGGATTAAATCATCAAAGATTTCTTCTTTACGAAAATATCGGAACAAATCAGTTGAAAATAACTAATTCCCTGAATTTTCCGGCTTTGCATCCAGGCGCCAGAGACATCTGCGGTAAATCCCAATCTGTACAACAATTCCATTCGTGTTTTGTGCAATGCGAACTCATCAGAGGGGTTTAATCCCTCAAAAGATGCAACGCTCCCAGAGGTGATGTTGAAAGGCTCAACGAAAGTTCCGATCGGCGGCCAGCCTGCTCAGGCAAGATCTCTGCTTGCCTTCTTCGCAGGGGGAAACCATGGACGAGTCAGACCTTTACTGATTCAGCACTGGAAAGGCAGAGACAAAGACATACAAGTGAACGAATATCTGCCCAAGGGATCATCATACTATGATCTGATGAAAGCCGCAAAATATTGCTTGTGTCCAAGCGGATACGAAGTTGCAAGCCCTCGGATTGTGGAGTCCATTTACACTGGCTGTGTACCAGTCATAATTTCTGACCATTATGTGCTTCCCTTCAGCGATGTCCTCAATTGGCCAGCCTTTTCTGTTCAAGTTCCGCTCTCTGAAATCCCAAATCTCAAGACAATACTCCAATCCATTTCTGTAAATAGATATAACCAGATGCAGAGAAGAATCATTCAACTCCGGAGACATTTTACACTCAATCAGCCTCCTAAACGTTACGATATGTTCAATATAATTCTCCATTCCATATGGCTCAGGAGACTAAATGTTCAACTACCATTGACATCATAACAGGCTGCTAGAGCACATAACAGGCTGCTAGAGCACATAACATTTATTATAAATTTTAGTACAGTATTAGGCAAAGCACAGTCATGTCCAGAAAATTTTGAGCGGATTTGACAAAAGCTTTCATTCTGTTCATCTTACAGATGATTGTAGTAACAAATTATGTTGTTGTTCAGACTGAAAACGAAAGAGGTTTTTGTTTGGCAGTTCTACAGATATTTGTTGTAAAGGCAGGATCGTTACAGGCCTGAAATTGTGACTATTTACTACCTTTCCCTCTCAAAGTTTTAATACAAATTTATTCCTCTACCAACGGCGGCAGTTTTGGGAGGTTGAGGGCACTTTTCCTACGTTGTTTATTGCACTTCTCCAGCGCGCCAAATTTGTTACCACCTCATTTACACCTATAACAGATTTGTCTTTCCTCATTTGAAAAAATAAAACGGCCTGCATTTACACCTATAACTAATCACAATTCAAATTTGAAAGTAATAATTAATGTTACATCAAATTAGTGAAGATGAGGGCATATTTCTTATTGTTCAATTATATTTTTCATAGACTTATTTAAAATTTTACACATTATTATCACAAATAGCATCATTGTTAGAACACTTTATTTCTAATTAAGAAATAAGACTATTGTTGGAATACTTCATTTCTAATTAGTAAAAAACAATTTAATTTTACATCTAACCATTTTAAGATATTTGTATGATATTTAAAAATATTATTAATTTATAATCTTTTAGATTAGAATTTGTACCTTTAATTCATATATGTAACTATTAGTACTTCAAAAGGAGAAATACTATTTTGAAGGAGAAATATTGTCAAAATGTTTAATTCATCTATCTCATCTATCTACCTATTATTGCTTTGATTTAAATAAATTTATATTATTTAAAAAATGAAGGGATTCATGAAAGTGATGGATTTTCACACAAAAACATGTGGCCATAAAGGCCTTTGTATTAATGGATTAATTGAATTATATGCTAGTGTTAGTTTACAAAGTTGAATTTATGTCCCACACATTGAGTTGATTAAAGAGAAATATCAAATTTCAATGAATTACATCTATTATTTTGGTTGGTTTGTGGCAATTATGCACTAATCAACTTGAAAATGTGCTAGAAGGCTCATTCCAAAAAAAACATGAATAACCTTTCACTTCAATCAATTTTTTTATTCAAACAAGATTTAAAATTCCTTTGAACAAATGTTAAGTGGCATCTTCGTCTGGGTAGGTCATTCCTATAGATTACAATATGTGGATTTTTTATGTCTATGTATGGGGATTGGTGTTTGTGCTTATAGATTGGTGTATGCACCTGTAGACCACTATTCCCTACCTATTCTTTGGGATCTCTTCCTTGTTTACTCTGTATATATGTTTTCTAATGCATTTATGTTTGCAAACACGTTTATGATTACAAGGTTGTTAGACTTTCTTTTATAATGTTTCCCAACTATATTCTCATGTTGGTTTAAGGTTTAACAAATAATTTCATGTTGTGCTATCATAAGAACACTTTGATTGATACTTACTATTTAGCACTCAAGTCCCAATTAATGAGATTTAAGATCATTGCCCAAATTAAGTGTTGAAATACAAATAAAAATCTAAAGAAAAATAATAATAGTTTTCCATAATTTTAATAAAATTATTACAAGCAAAAATCAAGTATTATCTAGAATATAGTCAAATTATACACACTTTCAACTTGCAAGTTTGGTTGAAAAGCACTTTCTATTGGTCACTTGAAAGATTAGACTCAATAAAATATTTGGATTAATTTCACAATTAGTGATGGAAGCCTTTTAAGGTGTGTTGTATGTGTAATAATAGGGTGTCGATGTAGTTGTAGTGTAGCTCTAATAGGGTCAAGGTACCTATGGAAGTTTTAACTACCATGTAGATATCCCTCATGGATTCAAGGTATCCATGGAAGTTTTAACTAGTATGTAGATGTTTGGTTGTGCTTAAAAGCTCCTCATCTATTTATTATTTTTAATTCATTTCTTAAGAATATTTTCTAAAATAAAATATGTATATTTCTAGTCATTTGGAATCATCTAGGGCCTATGAAGAGGAAAAGACATTTGTGTCAAGGTTGAAAAATGATATCTTTAATTTGGATGATGATCTTAAATCTCATTAATTGGGACTTGAGTTCTAAATAGTAAGTATCAATCAAAGTGTTCTTATGATAGCACAACATGAAATTATTTGTTAAACCTTAAACCAACTAGTCTATTTTATTTGTATTTCAACACTTAACATGATAAGCGGAAGCATACCACAATAGATTTTCAATCAGACAAACTTAACTTTCTTAGCTTTATCCAATAATCGTTTCAGCGGCAATGTGCCATCTGGACTTGAAAGATTCCCTATGTTGGAAGAATTGTATTTGGATAAGAACGAGTTAGAAGGAAGCATTCTCATGTTAATGTGTGTATTTCATTTTATTAGCTTATATTAATCTTAGAAAAAACAATTTTCTTTAACACATCTTGGTATTCTCGTCTAATGTTAGATGACTTAGGTTCCCCTAGGATAACTTTGTATCATTATTAGAGTTTTTAAATCTAAAAAAAATTAATTTCACATCTTAATTCTCAATTTGATTCCCTTTCAACCTTGTTTTATGAAGTATTTCAAATAGTTTAGACTTATTACTAAATGAGTATAAAAAATCTATTTGAAATTCAAATTAGAATTTTCATATGATTTAAAATAATAAAATTGGACAGTGCAAGCATTATTATTTTATTATTTCAAAATATTTTAATTGAACAAGAAGTTTATTTCATAGATTCTTCAAATATAAGTTAATATTGTACTAAGCTCATAATAAGTCTAGATTACAAAAAATAGTCTATTTTAATATTTGGTTATTCTTATATACATATTATATGTATTATATAACCCATCCACCCTTAGAAATATGATGAGAAATGAGTGAAAGTAACAGAACTAGGATTTGGGAAGGAAATGGAGTTGTAGAGGATGATGCAAAGGAAGATGGTGACCCTAATAAAGATGGAGATGATATAACAAAGGTTATTTTGACCTTGATTTTTGTAGAGATCATTGTTTGATCATCCTTTGGACAAAGGCTCTAGTGAACTTGGAGTTGAGGTTGGTTGGGGTGAGGGGTCTAAAGGTGATGTTATTGTAGAATGCCTAGTTGCGGTAGTTGTTTGTGAGGGGATCTCAGCCCCCTATGTTGAAGATGTTGCATCAAAGGAGGCCATTTTTGGGCTCATCTTCTTTACTTGTATATTATGATTTGTTGTTGCTATAATTCCCCTCCTTTTCATGAAATACTCCAAGTTCTCCATTAATTTTGCATGATTTGGAAGTGAGTGTCCTAAATTTAAAATTTCATGAATTTTTAATAATTGCATACTAATTTTCATAATCTTATAGAATTTATAGAAGACCTTTATATAGAGAGTGTAAGTTTGCAAACACAGAGAAAATTTATACACAATGCAATAGTAGACCCGAGTTAAATTTTTAAACAGGGAAATAAAAAGAAAAAATAATTTGATTTCACACATAAATCTTTTTACATTCAATCAACTTCTCAAATGGGTTACATTATGTTGACTTGACATTCAACAATAGGCCATATTTTATAGAGATTAGTTTGTCTAAATAAAGATAGTAAACTAGAGTTCTTCCCTTCATGCATTTGACATACAAAAATAGCATATGCATCTAATTAATAAATTACATGCAAATAAGTGGTCCAATAAGACTGAACATGGTGAATGGCATGCATAACTCAATGCATATTTCCCAATGGTGTGCAAAACTAGAGTGCACAATGATGTGTACATGGAAGTGAGGCTCATGCATTATTTATGAACATACTCCCCCTTGATGATGAGACTCATAATGTCATATTGAAGCATTGAAAATTAGATCTTTGCAACTTGATGTGACCTTGTTAAAGTACAAGATAACTTAATGTGGCAAAATCCAAACCTTTGCAGTTCTCATTTTGCAACATTTCCATAACTCTAGTCTTGTAGACCCAATTACTAATCTTCTTGTATAAGTTCTCATTTATTTACTCATCTCTCTCCTTCTTGAGAGATCACAAGGCTTAGTCTTCCCCTCATTTCTCTAACATAGAGAAAACTCTATATCTTTCAATGAGTGACAATAATTAAGTGAGCTATCCATTGAGTGCCTCACTCAAATATACAAGCTTTTTTTAACCATTATTTTTGTGAAGATGTGAATATTTAGGTTTGTACAACCTTTTGAACATAATTTTTACCTTTCTCAAATGGAGTCCATTGATCCATCCATAATCAATCTGTAAACAACCTTTCATAAATTGTCCATTCCTCTCTCTATTCCAATCTGACTTTTTTGAGTGATTCTTTAACCCACAAACTAAACAAGGGTGAATATCCCAACACTTCTCTACTTCATGTCATTCCATGTTACAATGTAAACAGTGCATGTATTCATTTCTTTGATATGGCTTAATAATATTACATCATTTTCCTCTCCCTTACCAAATCCAATGGCTTCATATTTTGACCTTAAAATTGGATAAATGGTCCCTCTTATTCTTTTTCCATCATTTTCCAAACCTTTTCCATAATAACCCATGTTCTTCATTATATAATATTAAAACCTTCATTATGTCAAAAGTGTCCTTTTCTATTAGCATTACAAATTGCACATGTATAATTTGGAGATTCACACATATCCTTACCTGAACTTCACCATCTTTACCTTAAAAAACCTTAGGTACATCATCCATATCAACTAAAGGGCACAAATCATTTGTATCACATGAAGTACCACATATTGAAGGTTTTAACCTTAGAGTCTCATTTTCCATTCAGGATGCTACAAGAAATTGATCTAAATATATATTTTGTTAGATTTAATGTTTTGTAAAAAAAATTCCTTTGTAAGTGGTTTATTTTCTCTTCTAGCTATGCATTTATTACTTTAACATTCTCTAGTTCTTTCTCAAGATTCTAAATTTCATAAATATTCACATCTTTCTTTTCCAAACTTTTTCAAATTCTCTACCAATTCTAAATTATGTACTTTATTAAACAATCTTTCTCACACATTTAACTTGCATTTTATTTCTTAACCTTTTAAACCAACTTTCCCAATGATATAAATGACTTAAGCTAGTACCTTGATTATACACCTGCAATCACACAATCCTTCAAAGATCAAATTTTTAGTGGTATCTATTAACATGTACTAGACCTTCACATTCAGACTCAAAAATCTCTTCTCCCTTATTTCTATGCCTCTCTTTAGTGGTTAATCTCTTTAAGTTTTTCACTTTTAATTTACATACTTATCCTCATGATCAAGCTTCACATATATTTATTTCCTTCTACAATTAAACCATCAACATATTTTAATTCCTTCCTGTATGGCAACTAAGGTGGCCTCATTTTCTTTGCAGGTCCTCTTCTTTTTACTCATAGTTAACTCTTCAAGGAATTCAAAATCCTAAATAGCGGCTTTTGCCTTAACAAATGTAGTCAACACCTTTAATACTCATGTCAACAAATAAGTGACTCTAATAATTTTATGCAATCCTTTAGTAGCATTTAAAATTCTCTCTAATATCTCCTTATCGTGCAATCCTCACTCTAAACCAACAATTCTTTTACAAGATAGTTTCAAATCTATTCAAGATCCTGCAATTTTATCCTTTCTTCAATCGATGATTTTTTCTTTATTTTTTCCAATTTCCTTCTTACACAAGCATTAGACATAATTCTTTAACTACTAAGATTGTGTCTTCAACTTCTTGCAAATAACTTTGATATAGTGGGTAAGTGCACAAAGATGGCATGTAAAAAGGGGGGTATAAGTGGCCACTTTTTTTTCTGAAATCGGGTAAACCTAAACTTCATAGAGAAATTTGAGGGTCATGAAATCAAGACTAGGAGTTATGCAAAGAATAATAATTGTAACTTACTCTAAATCTATTTTCTAAACTACCAAAGTTTTTTAAAAATGGAAAAGATTAAGAGGGTCAAAACTATCGTGCATGAAAAATTATCCCTAATTTGTTTAGAAAAACATAACATAGTTTTTTTGTGTGCTTCAAAAAATATATAGTTAGATTTAATGTTTTGCAAAACCCTTTGGTAGAATGATAGGTAAGAGTGAGATCTAGAAGATGTGTATTTTTTTGTAATTTTTTGTTGAGTATTTTTTTTAATGATTTTTTGAAGTGACCGCATCCTCAACATCTAGTACATATTCATGCGCTAGGAATAACTTGCATCAAAATAATCAAGAATGCAAACTTCTTTTTTAAGTGTATAGAATCTAGTGTAGAATAGTAATATGTAATTTTTTTTACTTTGGTCAAGTATATCAAAAGTTATTAAGAAAATAGTAGACATTTGTCTGTGAGGACTATCAAAGCACTAGGAAATAAAATTAAAGTTTACTATACTAATGTTGCCCAAAAATAGAAAAATTTATATGGTCAAAAATCTGAGAAAACTTGTGAGAGTATGGGGGTAATTTTAGAGATACCCACTTGATCATTTGCAAACTTGATGATGACGAAATTGAGAAATCACGTTGGAAGTTGAAAAAACATATAGAAGGGAAAAAAATGGAGGGAAAATGGGCTTGAAAGCCTTGGGGTCATTTTCCAACCCTTTTATCAAGCCAAAACCTATACGGGTTATGATACAAAGTAACCCACTCAGGTTTTGAAAAACAAAAAGCACAATTTCAAATTCTGCATAACCCACATGGGTTATGAAGACATAAAACATCATTTTCAATTTCACATAACCCATACGGGTTATGAAGACATAAAAACATTTTATTGTAAATGTGTAATGCACTACACATACTTATAGATTTGCATATATGATATGTGTCTATGTATGTATAAATGCATATCTATAGTTATATATACATATATGTATGTATGTATGTATACATACATGATGCTTCTCGTTTCCTCTCTCTCTCATCTTCCTTCCCTCATCAACATCTATGTCTATTATGAGCCATAATTATCCTCATTGAGTTCAATCTCATCTCTCTCCCCCTCCCTCTTCTCTCTGTCTCAAGTATCTCACACTCTTCTCCTTCTCATGCTCTCTCTCTCTCTATCTTTATATATATATATATAGAGAGAGAGAGAGAATATATATTCTCTCTCTATATATATCCTATTCTCTATATTCTCTCTCTATATACATATCCTATTCTCTCTCTCTCTATATATATATAGAGAGAGAGAGAGAGAGTAGGATATATATAAAGAGAGAGATCTATCTATCTATCTATCTATCTATCTATCTATCTATCTATCTATCTATCTATATATACATATATATCCTACTCTCTCTCTCTCTCTCTCTCTCTCTCTCTCTCTTATTCCCTCCCTATCTATTTGAAGAGATAGATAGGGAGAGGCAAGGGGATAGGAAGAGAGAGTGAGAGAGAGAGAGGGGGGGAGAATTGGATATATATATATAGAGAGAGAGAGAGAGTAGGATATATATATATCCTATTCTCTCTCTCTCTCTCTCTCTCTCTCTCTCTCTCTCTCTCTCTCTTCTTCCCTCCCTATCTATCTTTCTCCACTTCTTCTTGGGTTTCTAGTTTTACATAACCCATATAGGTTATGCAGAAGTAAGGCTAATAGTTTTTGTTTTACATAACCAGTACTGGTTATGAGAAAATATGGACATTGTCTTTAGGCTTCCATAACCTGTACAGGTTATGAAAAAAATTTATATTTTACTCTGAATGGCCTTAAAACCAACATTACAACTTGTTTGGAGGTCCCATTGTTGTTTCACATGATTTTTTATGACAGTAATAGTTAGGTTTTCATTTTTTATTGTCAAATTTTCTTTGCAATGATTTATTTATCTTGTAGACCACATTCCTGCAAAATATTGTTAGTGTGCAAAATACAACATATATAACGATTACAATTTTGTACTTTGTAATTTGATTTATCATTATATATGTTGTACTTTGCACACTAACAATGTTTTGCAAGAATGTGGTGTACAAGCACCACCTAAGTCACTGAGACAATTTATTTCAACTATACTATGTATACGAGATGACGGGTGCATTTACTATAAGATGATGTGTTTGAAAGGTTTTTATCCTACATGTGATGGTTTGTAATATTTTCATAGATGCCTACATCTAGATAGCACACACAAAATTGGTAAGCAGTGTTAAATATGGAAAAGAATTAAAGAGATGTGAGTTAGTGAAAAGGGATATATGTGTAGTTGATTTTATGAAGATGTTTGAAGAGAAACTAGTTTATGAGTACATAGGTCACACACATAGAGCTAGGTGGTTAGATGAGAAATTCAAGTTGTGTAAGGACACTTTTCCCCTTGGTACTATTATCTTTGTCATTTATTTTGTTGAGAATTATACACTGAAACCTCAAAATTAAGTACAACATGTGTATTACCACTCTACACAAGTTATAATTTATGTATACATAGCTTGAATCATGCATGCACATGATAGAATAGAGGACAAAAAATTTATAAGAGAGTATCACTTCTATATCAGAAATGATTGTACTCATTCATCAAAGTTTGTGTAAGGAATCTTTACAGTCTTCTATGACAGTTTAAGGGAAAGAGATATAAGATAAAACCAACACTTAATATGGTCAGACAATTGCACCTCACAATTCAAGAATGCAAGGATGTTCTACCCGTTGAGTAGGATGCATATGTCAAGTGGTGTGCAATATTTTTGGAATTTCAGTGAGGTGGGGCATGGAAAAGGAGATGATGGTGCAGAAGCATGTGTGAAAAGAGCTCTTACTAGAGAGGAATTGAAGTATGAAGGTGGTGCAATGTTAACAGATACATAAACAATTGTGCAACGATGTAACTCTATGATGGGATAGGGTAATGCAAGTAAGTTTGTGGTTTATAGATATTTTTGGTTAATACATGAATCTAACATTAAAAACTATTTAGATTTTTGCACACTTGCAGGATCAAGTGACATGCATTCATTTAGAAGTCCAAATGTAACATCATTAGCTATTTATACTAGACAAATTACATTATTTTTCTCTTCATGTATGTATTTTTTATAGGATGTGTATGCACCCAAAAATGGTCACCTAGACTTTGGGCCCCATTTATTTGATTTATCAATCCTGAATCATTTTGATCATTAATCAATATTTTCAACATTATCAATTTCTTGATCAAATCCTAATTTCGAACATATATTGGATTTTTATCCTATGGGCTAACCATTTATCCTAAGTCTTTATTTGATTAAAAGGAATATTTCCTCCCCTTTTAATTAAATAAAAAGCCCTCACTTTTCTCTTATCCTAAGTTGCACAAATAAAGCATTATTCCTATTTTATAAAAAGGGAAAAAGCATTTTTTGTCTCACATGAGGCTCAAAAGTCAACACTTCACTCTCATTGGAGGATACTTGTGCACATGGATTGCTCCTCTTTCAAGCTCCACCGCTGATTAAGACTTTTTGCCTCTTAATCTCAATGGTCCATTTCACCTCATTTCTTATAAAAGGAGAGCTCTCTCCTTCATTTGCATATCCATATTTTATGCTAATGTTATGCTGCAGGTTTTAGGTGCATTTGGAGTTTGAAGACATTGAAGACTTGTTGCTTTCATCATCTAGTTTATATTTGTTTTCTTAGTTGCATGATCATGGCATCATAGATTAGATTTCCTTTTATGCAATAGAATAGATCTCACATAGCTTAATTAGGGGCTTGAAATCTATTATACTTCTTTTCATAGCTTAGTTTGCACTTCATTTGATAGATTAGTCTTGCACATTCATACTAGTTTCATTGGCATTGCATTTTTCATTTAGATTCTTGGGGACATTGGCACTCTTGCCCTTGTCTTCACTTGAATCTCTCATTGCATGGTTGACTAGCAAGGTCACATTCTTGTAGCTCTAGCTGAGAGCAAAACTCATAAGTCCTTTGCAACTCCATGCATAGAGAGCTATGAGCCGCTTTGTGAGGCCTCATTGTTGAGCAACCTTGCAAGTAATGGTTCATAGAAGTGTGGTCATTTTTACACTACACATTTCTGGCACCCACCGTGGGGCAGAGTAGATAGCTTTGTCCTTTCATTTGATGCATTTTTCATCATTTTCAGATTAATTTTTGAAATATCTACATTTTCTAGTTTTCTATCTCAGATTATCGCACGACACTTCTCAGAAGTATCGCGCAATATACTTTCTGTCTTGGCGCGATAGTTCACACGGAAAAAGTATCGCACGACTATATTGAAGTCTATCGCCTGGCATCGGGCAAAGTATCACCTGGCATTGTGCAAAGTATCGCGCGACTGAGAAATATCACGCGACTGAGAAGTATCGCCCGACTATAGGAAACTGTATCGCGCGATACTGTTGAAGTCTGAGAAATATCGCCTGGTCTGGCAGAGACTTGTGTTTTTAGTTTTCTTGTCCGAATTTGATTATTTTAGCTTGCTATTTTGTTTTGCTATGTTTAAATAGGTTAACCCGCATCTTTTAGCTTAAATATAGCAGTTTGTTGCACATTTACATTTGGATTTTGATTTTGCTAACATTGTGGGTCTAACAAGTTGTGTTTGTAGGTGCTCTCCTTTGCTTGAAAATTGCTAAAAATGCATGTCAAAGAGGGCTACTAACAGTTTTTGCAGGGCTGCCCAAGCGTAAAAAACAAAAAAAAAAATTTATTTCGTGCTTGTTATTTACTTTCCTTTCAAGTGTGGCATTCACTAATTGTATTAGGAATCTTAATACCTTGTGAAAGGGATCTTGAGGTGGTAGGAGAAGTATGCTCTTCACCTTTAGGTGAATCAGAAAATCTTGACCCATCTTAAGGTTTTGGAAGCAAGGGAGTAATTGAATCTCTTTGCTTGGTGTGCTTGGGAGAGATTTTTGAGATAGGGGAGTATGCTCTTCACCCTTGTGGTGAATCAAAAACCTTGAACCTCAAGAGTTGATCCATTTTTGTTTAGTTTAGGAATCCTTTAGCGGGCCTGCTCTTGAGCAATCAAGAGGAACGACTCAAGTGGGGACAACCTTGTCATCATTTTCCTTGGTGGCAAGTGATTCCAACTCACTCTAATCTCAAGGCTATCAAGGACACCAAAAACCTTGATAGACATAACACTTGTCTTCGTTTGATGTGAGTAGCTCATGGGATTGCGGCCATGGAAAAAACATTGAACAAGAATGCTTAAGGTACTCTTGAGGCCGCAAGGTCTTAGTCCTTTATGAGGAGCAAGAGGGGTGTTGTGAACGGAAATCCTTATTAAGAACCATTAGATAGAAGCCACCCTCTTTTAGCCGCTTATCTTCTTAGTGCAAGGATTGATCCAAGTGGTTTACCCGGATCACCTTAAGATACTCACCATATGTGTCCCTTTGGTTGTGTCATTTGACATTTCCATGACAAAGCCAACATCTCTTGTGGGTAACCACTTGGTGTGAGGCGAGGGGGCATCAAGTTGTGGGCTAAGTTGGTAAGTATTGAGCCTTGACTTCCTAAGATAGATTTTCTTGAAGTGTCTTCGATTGTGTGATACCAGTGCAAACGTTCTTACATACAAACAATCGGTAGCTTTCATAGGGTGTTGTTTCAATTTTGATATCACAAGTGTTTGTCTTGGCAAGGTTGCTTTTGCCCTTGTTTCAAGTGTTTGAGACCATGTTTTGATCCCTTACTGTTTGCAAACCTGCCAAAATTTTGCTGATATTGAGGCTGAAATCAAAAATATCAACCCTCAGACTAGAAATTTTGACCAAACAGACCCAAAAATGCAAATTTCACACAATTCTGGTCAAGAGTTAAATAGTTCTGCAACAGTATCGCGCCCTGTAAGGCGAAGTATCGCGCGATACTTCGCGCTTTGTAGAAATATCGCCCGCCTTGACCAGAAATATCGCGTGATAGTTCACCCCTGACGGACTATCGCCCGACCTGCCTGGAGTATATCGCCCGCCAGTATTAAGAAGTATCACCTGGCTTCGGGTGAAGTATCGCGCGGGTATAGGTTTATCACCCCAGTAGCCTGGAGTATATCACCTGAATTATTTTTATCGTGCTTAAATTTTGGTCAGTTTCAGTTGCTGTCAATCAGGCTAGGTCTTAGAGCAGGCTTCTCACCCTGACGTTTGAGATCTGTCTTGACTCCAAATTTCTAGTTTTTAGTCCTCCGGGATAGCATCGTTTGATTTACAAAGTCACTTTGGAATAATTGTCAAGTTAGAAAGCCATTCTTGGTGCCAAGGTTCATCTTTAAAATTGTTAGCTACATTCTTAGAAAATTTTAGTACTCTTATTGTCCAAATCGATTTCATTTCCAGCTCAATTTCAATTATCTTTTGGCCTAGTCCAACCTCCTGATTCAAAAGTGCAAGGGTATTCACCCTTTGATTTGAAGCACCTCTTTGACAGTGTTGGTAAAGCCCTCTTTTTCTTTTTCATTTCTTTTTGGACAATAGAGGACTTTGATTATCCTAGTTTGGTGTTGACACTTTGAAAGGTCACCTTATCATTGAGAGTATCTCTCTTTCATGTCAGTTACGACAAGGTACCAAGTTAATCAAGGGAAGCGACCCCCTGTTGCTTTTAGCCAGTTACCACCCGTCAAAACTCGTCGACAACCTAAGGGAAAAGGACCCCTTTTTGACCAATCTCCTAAGAGTGAATCTGAGGTTTTTTTTAATCCGGGAGCTAATCCTAGTGAAGTGAGCACCTCTTTTGTACCACTTTCATCAAGTATGGACATGAGTTACACTTTCACCCGACAACAAAGAGAAGCCATGAATCAAACTCTTGAGGATATCTTCCAACGACACAGAAGAGATTATGGTGGTTCTTCTCATGCTAGTCCACTCGGGTCACCTCCTAACAACGTGAGGTATTTTGATGCTCATCAACGAGCCGAAAGACATCATAAGCAAGCTCACTCAGATTCAGGGTCACAACACGAAGACCAAAACAACGAATCTAGTGATCACCATATCAACGCAGCTAATGCAATGAGGCATTCGAGACAAACCTCCCCACTTAAAGACACCTCTCGATATGCAAATACATGATTGAGAAGCATTGAGAGAGAGAAGCAAGCCTACTTAGATGAACAGGCTGCTAAAAAAGAAAAATTCAGACAACTAGAAGAAGAGGAACGTGCATTGTTGGATATACAGAAAAGAGTCACCCAAGAAGAAGAAGATAGACTCTATGCACAACAACTCCAAAGCTGATTTAATGGGAGGGGAGCCAATAGTGGGACCAACTCACCCCCATATACCCCTTCCCCTAGCCCTCGAAGAAGATCAAAGACACCCTCACGATCCCCAAGTCCTAGAGGAAGAAGGGCTTCAAGATATGACCATCATAGGAGACAGTCGTCTCATAGACATTCAAAGAAACCCTCCCAACGAGCACATCATGGCTCACAACATGGAGGCAGTTATGCTAAATTTGATCATATGGACTTCATGACTATGCAACAAGAACCATCCTTTCAAGCCTATGTGGAGCAATATGTGGAACAAAACAAAGACCAGTTCTTGGAAAGTCTTATCAACAAAGGTGCTAAAGTTCCATATAATTTTGATGTTCACCAAAAGATCAAGAAACAGAATCCTTCAACTGATGAGGTGATCTTACAAATGCAAAAGGATATAGACAGGATGAAGGCTCCCAAGAGCACATTCCATTTGGACTCCATATGTCCTAACCCCATTGACAAAAGTGTGGTGATGGTAGAATTCCCTAAGAAAGTTGAATTTCCAACATATGACAAATATGATGGCACTGGTGACCCTCACGACCATGTTCGACAGTTCTACATAATGAGCTTTTCCTTTCACCATGAAGACTCCTACTTGCTGAGATTATTCCCAAGGAGTTTAAAAGGTCAAGCCATGGAGTGGTTCACCAACCTTTCCCCTCCAGTAAAGACATTTAAAGAACTTGTCCAAATATTTGTTCAGCATTTTGCTTACAACTTATCGAGGTCAGTCACAATGCTTGATTTGTGTAAACTTAAACAAAATCAAGGGGAATCTTTTGTCACATTTTTACAACGATGGAGGCGATTATGTTCAAAATACCCAAGGACAATCCCTGAAGAGGAGAGAATTGATATCATTGTGAGCAATCTAATACCAGAACTCAGATATGAAGTCAAGAAAATCTCATTTAATTCTTTTGATACTATGGTAGAAGTGGCATGTCGCATTGAGGATGTCCTAAAAGAACAAGGAATTTTGGCTAAACCAACAAATAACAACAATAGCCAAAATAACAATACTAATGGTAACAAGGACAAAAAGAACTCCTATTGGAATAAAAACAAGCAAGTGGTCAACGACGAAGTTGTTGACTCATCCCAAGTCAAAAATGAAGGAGTTCTTAACCTCTCTCATGCAGTTCAAGCTATGAAGCTGCAAACGTCTTCAACACAACAAGATAAACCTAAGTATCAAAAGAGATCTAAAACGGAGAAAAGACAATTTACTAAATTAGGAGAATCTTATGCAGATGTTTTCAAGACATTAGTTGCTCATAATTTGGCGCACCCACAGGATCCTACAAAACATCGAATACCAGATCCTTTACCTCATTGGTGGGATGCTAAGGCTTTTTGCATTTTCCATAATGGGATTGGACACAACATAGAAAATTGTTTTAAACTTAAGCATCTTGTCCAAGACCTTATTGAAAAAGGACAATTACAAGTGGATGGGTTAACCACTAATGCAGACCATAAAGCCTTTAAAGAGCCCTTGCCTAAATATGAAAAAGGAGAGAATTCTAGCAATAAGAATGGCAAGGCGGCTATTAACTATACATACACACATGCTGACAATGTGATTAACATGCTTGAAGTGGCTGACGATAACATCAACATGGTGAGAAAGAAAGATCCTTATGGACATAATGTGGACTCAACTCCTATGACTAATGAAAGACCCGCTGTGGTGATAAGAGGTCCTCACTCACAAAGAATGCCCCAGTCCCTCAATGTTGTCACTAGGGGTCAGGCCCAAGTGCCCATTATCATTAAAGGACCTAGCACTAGCAAGTCTAAACAGCCCATGTCCAAAGGTGCTCTTCCCAAGTTTGTCGTTGGTCCTGATTCCAATTATAATCTTATTGACCAGCTACAACGTACACCCGCTCAAATATCCATTTTTGAGCTTTTAGAATTATCTCCTAAGCACAAGCGCGTCCTCGAGGATGCTTTGCGAGCAGCCAATGTCCCTAATAACTTAGATATTGACCAATTCCAAAACATGGTCAACCATTTGGCTAGCCCTCATTACCTCACCTTCTCAGAAGAAGATGACAAATCCATTAGTCACCCACATAATTTGGCCTTACACATCGAAGTCATGATTCATAAAACCCATGTTAGGCGTGTACTGATAGATGGGGGTGCGGGGCTCAATATTTGTACCCTGAGTTTGTTGCTAGCTCTAGGATATTCTGAGAACGTCATTGACACAAAGAAAAGGATCACAATCAAAGCATATGACGAAGCAGAAAGAAGTTCCAAGGGATTGGCTGTTTTACCTATTCACATTGGTCCCGTAGAAAAAGATATATTATTCCAAATTGTTGATGTTGGACCTCTAGCCTACAACATTTTGCTAGGTAGGCCATGGATTCACGAAATGCAGGCAGTCCCATCAACATATCACCAGTGTGTTAAGTTTCCCCATAACGGTGTAGAAATTTGCATCCCTGGAGATAGTGCTCTATCAGTTAATAACATTTCTGTGAGATCACATTTACCTTTGAATAGGGAAGCTGACAATCCTAGTAATTCACTCAAAAAATGCAAGCAGTAGTTCAAGACCATGGATCTTGGGATGGGAGATTATAAGATTGATTCTTTTACAAAAATGCCAATCTCTCCTAGGTCTTATGGGAGACCATCCCCAAATGTGAAGCCTTCGTCATCAGCAATGACGTTATTTGGGAAATTTGTTGAGTCTTCGGTCCCCATTCAAGAAGAGAAAGAGGAAGTTGTTGTAAGGGACTGGATATATCACGAGGAGAAATACAAACATAACGAGAATTTTTCTCCTTCACCTGAAACTTATGGGAAAGGTATACACTGGTTAAAAATATGGGATATTCGGTATTTGGTCCCCTTAGTCATAGGCTAGATGCTAAAGCTGAGTCTCTTGATCATGCTCTCTTCGGACGCAAGAACAAGTCCACGATTGGATTAGGTTTTGAGAATAAGAAGAAGAAAGGTGTCCCTGTCCCAGCTGCAACGGACAGTGACAATGATGCAGATTATACACCTGATCTTTCCAATCAACAAGATGTGTCTGATGATTGGGTACCCTCAACGAATCTCCTTTGGGGAGATTCCATAGATTTGATGCTTGATAGTCCTACTATCCCAACTGTGCCGGATAGTGACTGTGGGACTGCTAGATCGACAAAGGAAAGTGTTACTGTCCTAGCTGCAACAGATAGTACCAATACTAGCACTAGAGAGGGGGAAACCCTTCCTAACCTTGAGGCTTCTACATCACGAGGCCTAAATGATGACTCAGAGACAGACTCCCATGAATATGAATGGGACTCACTTTCAGATGCAACAATTGATCTGGACGTAGATATTATCCATGCCTATAGTACCCAACCCGATACGACTAACGATCCTAGTGTCGGACTAGAGGATTGCCCTCCTCAAATCACCTTAGTAGACGATGCTTCATTTGATAGGATGAGTCCTAATTCAGGTATCTTAGGAGAAGACTTGATGAACTCTGATTATATGGTCACCAGAGATGACACCTTTCGCATAAACAACATCGAACCCACCATTGACTTAACACTTGTTCATTTTGACCTAATTGACTGGTCTTAGTGCCATCAAGAGCCCACTTTCCTCACATTTCACAATGATTATGCAATTGCTTGCTATCTGAACGCTCTTGAACCCGTGGCTTCTTCCACCAGTGAACCAACAACCAGCATGACAGAGCCTGATATTAAGTACCTCAGTCTCAAAACAAAAGAGAAAAAGAAAAAAAAAATAGGTCTGATGGTGAAAACCACTTTGTGGCGGTGTCAGAACCAAAAATAGTAAAAATAAATGACGCATCCGAAGGTGAAAACCTCTTTGAGGTACCTAAGGATGGGGTACCTAATAACTTGCCGAGTTATTTCCAGGATAGATCATCAATATTGATTGAACCAACAAAGCCGGTCAATTTAAACACAAAAGAAAATCCTCAGATAGTCCATCTTGCTCAGTCTTTATCAGAGGAAGAGACCAAGGCATATGTACAGTTTTTACAGAAAAAGAAAATTAATTTTGCATGGACCTACTCAGACATGCCAAGGCTTGACACGAATCTCATAATGCATCACTTATCTATAGCTCCAGGAGTCAAGCCAGTAAAACAGAGATTAAGAAAAATGCATCCACATGTAGCTCTACTTGTCAAAGGAGAATTAGAAAAACTTTTAAGAGCTGGATTTATTAGAGCCATCGATTATGCAGAATGGATCTCAAACATAGTACCAGTCTCCAAACATGATGGGTCCATTCATGTCTGCACAGATTTTAGAGATCTAAACAAAGCATGCCCAAAGGACGATTTTCCACTTCCAAACATTGACATGATAGTGGACATGACGGCGGGCTATGACATATATTCTCTAATGGATGGTTTCTCGGGGTATAATCAAATCAAAATAGCTCCTGAAGACCAAGAGAAAAAAGCATTCACATGTGCATGGGGGACCTATTGCTCGAACGTCATGCCATTCGGGTTAAAGAATGCAAGAGCAACCTACCAAAGAGCTATGACGACTATCTTTCATGATATGATGCACAAAAATATGGAAGATTATGTGGATGATACCCTAGCAAAATTAAGAAAAAGGGACACCCACCTCAATGATCTGGAAGTAATTCTAGATCGTATGGAACAATTTCAACTCAGATTGAATCCAAAGAAGTGCGCATTTGGCGTCACCTCAGGCAAACTTTTAGGATTCATAATATCAGCAAAAGGTATCAAGGTTGACCCCGAAAAGGTCCAAGCAATCCTAGATATGCCACCTCCTTGAAATATCAGCCAAATGAGAAGTCTTCAGGGACGTCTTCAATCAATTAGGAGGTTTATTTCTCAGCTTGCAAATAGAGCGCAACCCTTCAACAAGACATTGCATAAGGGTGCTTCTTGTGTTTGGAACGAGGATTGTCAAAAGAGCCTAGATCAGATCAAACAATACTTGGCCAATCCTCCAATCCTAATGCCTCCTATTCGAGGGAAACCATTGATCCTATATATTTCAGCTACAGACACTTCCCTGGGGGCATTATTGGCTCAATCAGATGATACTGGGAAAGAATGGGCCATCTACTATATCAACCGTACTCTGGTCTCTTATGAGATCAATTACAATAATATTGAGAAGTCTTGTCTCGCGGTGGTGTTTGCCTCTCAAAAGTTGCGCCACTACATGCTTGCTCATACCATACATTTGGTTGCCAAAATTGATCCCCTTAAATACTTGCTTAGTAAGGCTGCCCTGACAGGTAGACTTGCTAAATGGATGATGGTCCTAACTGAATTTGACATAGAGTACGTTGAAAGGAAGGCAATAAAAGGGCAAGCTATTGCCGACCAATTAGCTGATTTTCCAATCCAGGATAGTATGCCAGTCCAAGTGGAATTCCCAGATGAACACATCTTATATACCACTACTCGCACTTGGACAATGTTCTTTGATGGCTCCCGCATGCAAAATGGATCAGGTGCCAGAGTGTTATTTGTTTCTCCACATGGGTACAACATTTTGAAGTCTTACAAACTATTATTCCCATGTACCAATAATATTGCAGAATATGAAGCTTTAACTAATGGCTTGAGAATGGCTATAGAATGGAACATCATAGAATTACATGTCTTTGGGGATTCCCAGTTAATCATCAACCAAGTCAATGAAGAGTATCAAACCAAGGATGAAAAATTGATACCCTATAAAAAGATGGTTGATTCTTTGAGACGCTATTTCACCTTTGTGATGTTTCAACAAATCCCTAGGACAAAGAACAAAGCTGCAGATGCCATGGCCACATTAGCTTCACTTCTTCAGTTGGAGACACATGAATCTAGATTTGAATTCTTGGTGGAAGAGCTACACCATCCCATCTTTGACTCGTCTGAAAGCCATGTCATTTGTGCCATTATCACACACGAGTCTTCCCGATATGGTGCTATCTATTCATATCTTCGTGATGGCATCATCCCTGACACATTCACCCGCTCCGAATGCCGAAACCTCATCCATAACGCCTCTCACCACACCCTCATCTCTGGTGATTTATATAGGAGGGGTTTAGATGGGACGCTCCTTAGGTGCTTGGAAAAGGAGGAATCCAACCAAGCATTAGCTGACATCCACGAGGGCATTTGTGGTGGACATTCTAATGGTCTTGCCATGGCCCGAAGGTTGCTTAGGGTGGGATATTATTGGCCCACAATGCAGATAGATGCAGTCACCTTTGCTAAGTCATGTGAAAAATGTCAGAAACATGGCAACCTGATTCATGCTCCAGGTAGGGAGTTGATCCCTTCTGTTTCTCATTAGCCATTTCAGCGCTGGGCCTTTGATCTGGTTGGGCAAATTCATCCCAACTCATCCGGTGGACACAAGTTCATTATTACTGCCACTGACTACTTCACAAAATGGGTGGAGGCTGTACCACTTTCTATTGCTTCAGGAAGGACCATTTCTTTGTTCATCTTGAATCATATCATTTGCCGATTTGGAGTGCCTTCTGAGATCATTACTGACAATGGAGGACAATTTAAGAATAAAGACCTAAAACACCTATGCAAAAAGTTTAAAATCAAGCAACATTGGTCCTCCATCTACTTTCCACAGGGAAACAGACAGGAAAAAGCTTCTAACAAAACCATTCTTAAGATTCTTCATAGAACAGTGCACAAGAATGGTAGGGATTGGCACTTACAAATCAATCCAGCACTATGGGCTTATAGAACAAGCATTCGCACACCTACAAGAGCCACTCCTTTCTCTCTCACCTATGGCGCTAAAGCAATATTGCCTTTAGAAGTCGAGATACCATCACTTAGAGTCTCACTCAAAGGTTTGATTACAGATGAGGATTACCGCACCATGAGGTTACAGGAGTTAGAACTTCTAGATGAGAAGCGTAAGGCTTCCTTTGATCATATGAGAGTGTATCAGAAGCGTATGTCCAAGGCATTCAACAAGAAGGTTCACCCTAGAGAATTTCAAATAGGTGATCTTGTTTTGCGAGAAAACCCTAAGAACCAACAAAACAGAGAGCAAAAGGGCAAGTTTGAACCTAACTGGCTTGGACCATATGTCATCACAGCTGCTTTTGGTACTGGTGCATATTTACTGTCAGATCCTAATGGAGAACAGCTCCCTGATCCCATCAACATTATGCACCTCAAGAAGTTCTATCCTTGATGCCCGTTCTGTCTGGGGGCATCCTTTGTACATATCTTATTGGTCCTGAAAAAAAATACCAAAAAAATTGATATATGATGCTGAAAAAATCTTAACAAACATATAAAGTCTTGAAAAAATACAAAAAAATCAAAATATTCAAAAAATCAAAAAAATAGAAAAAGTGCCTTGGTGAAAACCTAGCAATAGGCGCCTTGGTAGCAAAAATCCAAAAAAATGAAAAAATGAAAAAAAGAATCCAAGTAGTGAAAACCTAGAAACAGGCGCTACTTGAGGCCTTTGCACTCCTATTTATTAGCACGCATCCTTGACACTTAGCCACTTTCCATCATGCCTTGACCTTATTTGGCCTAGTCTGGAATTGGTCTTTGTCTTTGTCTAGGGGGCATGACTGTTAGCATTGGTCTTTTAGAAACGTTTGTCTCTTGGGGCATTTCACAACAAATGTTTTTCAACACCACCCCAAATAGTGATTCTCAACACTACACAGCGTCGAGTGTTTCTTAACACTTATCAGATATCCTACCCACAGTCTAGATGATGCAATATTTCTCACTGGCATATGCGATACTCAAAGTTTGGCTCTATGACCTACACACACACACTTAAATATTTGACTTGCTGAGACTTGCTTGGCTTTATTTCTTTGTGTGCTGTCTATGAGAATTTCTTTGATGAGTGGTCTCTCCCTGAGAAGTCTCCGATGATGCATTGCTAGAAGACTGAGGGAATGAGAACATGTTTTCTTTCTTTATCTGCTTGTGGGTATATTTTGTTGATCCTAACTGTCATGAGCATTTATGCTGGTCCTACTTGACACTATGGATTAACAAGGTATTATCCTTGACTATTTTGCGAGTGCATGCTTTTAGCTATCCTGACTTTCATGAGTCTTGATACAAGTATAATCTCGCTATATCAAATTTAGGTGATCTCACTGCACTAGTCATCTTGACCTATATGTCTTTTGATGCCTAGGTGGGATTCCCACATTCCTATCTGATAAAGATCTTATTCATATCCACATAGTTACGCTAGTGTGCATTGTATGATCTTACGACACTACCAATAACGCTTGATGATGATGATTAGATGTCTATCAGCATTGTGACCTTGCAAGTCAACCACTTTCATAGTAGCTTGCATTTCTAGGGTCATGATAGTCTAGTTTTGCATTTCTTGCATATGGAGAGAGCTCTCCTTTTCATCCTACGTGGACCTGTCAGTCGACTGCGCTCCCCTTCTCTCCTTCTTGATCATGTCTTTCGCTCCTTGTCTTTTTCATCTCGAACCTGTTCCTGTTCATCACAAGGGGTTAATCACATCATCATATCTATATCAAAACTGTCATTTTCAAGAAACATAAGTCTATATCATACACATGAGAATTAAACATACATCTATGAGAGAGAACATACATAAGCATATACATAAGCACTTTTGAGCAAAATGACAAGACAATATACATAAACTGATACATCCATCACAAATGAGACAAATACACATGATACATCGAACATCCAGTAATCTCATATACAATGTCATGATATACAATACAATATGAGATCCCAAAATCTGGATCAACAGTCTCAAAATATGTCCAAACATCTAAAACCTAACACCTAACCCTAAGACTCGCTACCACCCTCGTGCGGAGCTCGTGGTGGTGGAGGAGGCATAGCTCTCCTATAGAGTACCACATCTGATACCCCTGCCCTCTGAGAGTATGATGGTACTCTCTCACCCTCTGGGACAGCCTGCAGATATAACCCGTGATAATAGGCAGCTCTCGCTGACTCTCGTCGGAGCTCTAGTGCCTCGACCTGTGCCATCGCCTCACGGTGTGCTATCTCTGCTCTGAGATTAGCTATCTGTTGATCTCGCTCTACCCTCAAATCTAGGAGCTACTAATCTCTCATGGCTATAGTGGTCCGCAGTTGCTGTATCTCTACCTCCTGAGCCTGTATCTGGGCTCTCAGGTCCTCTCCCCCCGCAGGCTGCTCCTGCTGTGCCTCTGTCTGTCGGTGAGCTGGTCTCACCTCCTCCTCAGGTGTCACCGATCTTTGTCCCCGTGACCATTTCTGGCCACCTGATCTCGACCCCTCCCCTCCCTCCCCTCCTCCCTCTCCTCCCTCCCCTCCATCCCCTCCATCCCCTCCGTCTCCTCCGTCTCCTCCCGGTGCTGGCACCTGTACATTTGGTACTGTAAACCGAGGGAATGGTACCCTCCGCCGCTCTGCTCTGTAGGCTCCATCAGCCCCTGCGTCTGCCACATCTGGAAAATAATCCCAAGGCTCACTCCTGATAGCTGCTGTCTCTGCGACAGCCTACTGATAATCCAGCATGGGTAGCCACCCATGACCCTCCTCATCCCTAGCCCTGGCATATGTAGTAGTCTCTATCGAGACTCGCTGCTGCCTCCCAAACTACTGCCACACCTGAGTGATGCAGAATCTCTCTACGATCTCTGCATATCGACCTACCAGTGGCCGACTGCACAGCATGTAGCTCAACTCATCCGCTACATCCCCCCAAACCTCAACCTCCCTGTACGGCCTCCATGTGAATGAGGCTATCTCATCCAAAATCTACCGATAATAGGTCACATCCCCCGAATGGGCATGTGATATAAACCTGAGGTACCTATAGATATAAGGGTACCTCCTCTCCCTCGGCTAAACTCTGGGGTGCACCACAGTGATGTGCTCCCACGCCCATACCTGTGCCAGGATGGCACCGCATGCCCATGTCTTACCATCCTTGTAGACGATCTCGTGCAGCTCATGATACATCTCTGCCAGGATTGCAAGCCCCCATGCCATCCGTCGGGGCCTGCCTACCAAGTCTACCAATAACCTGCCCCATCCAAGCGGGAATCCATTCTGACTGTGATCAGTCATCAGGATCTGTGAAATGATAGATGCCACAATGTGATGCAGGAGCATCCTGGGTGTAAGAGCAATCTTGCATCACCCAAAAATATTTCTATTTTTGTATTCAATAAGGGCTATTTTGTGCAGAGCTGCTATTTATGGAAAGTTACTATTTTTGGTAATTTTCGTATGTGCTCAGAATGATCTGATTTCTTTTTTGGAGGTTCATTTTGGTCATATAAGTCTGCCAGTAAAGTTTCATTGCCAGATCAAGTGTATATTGGAAGATATTGAAGATTTTCGGTATTGGCAGCAGGGGACAGAAACTTTGAACTCAGTTTTGAAGGCTTTAGAGGCCCCGGATGAGGTCGAATTTTGGGCTGAATGAAGCTTGCTTAATTCAGGCGTTGTAGAGCTCCTCGCGCCCTTTCCGAAATGGGGTTACAATAGTCAATCAGGTCAACTGGTGATGACTTATGGTCTTCGGAAGTTGGGTCACCTGAAATGGCGGAAAATGATTTTTCTTCAAAATTTCTGTTCGGGTTTCAAAATTTATTTTGAGCCGACTATGATGTAATGAAATGTAAAATAAAAATAATTCTAAGTTTGGTCGGCCTTATTGGCTAAAATTCTGGAACCTTCCCAGGCGGTGGAAAATTGCCTATATAAGGAAGGCTGTATTATTGTCTTAGGCAGTTCAGAATAGTTCTGGGTAGTAGATCCGGGTATTGATTCGAGGCTTTGTCCTACAGAATATTGTAAGGGAATGCCCATGTGGCTTTGCATATTGTAATTCTGAAAGTTTGTAATTCCACATTTGTGGAGATAATAAGAAGCCAATTTTCTGTTCTTGCATATTGTTGTTGTTTCTCTATTTCTGTTATGTGTTTGTGGTATTAAGGGGAGCACCCTTCATCACAATGCATGGCACCAGATAATCTCTGCCAAAATCATCAAGCAGTCACTCCCAGCTGACATGCCTGTCCAAGATAGTCACATCCTGAAATATCTCCTGAATCAATCGACGCCCCTCAGTGGCATCCTGATCATAGTATACCTGTGACAACACATAAATCATGTTAGTTTTCATCTTTTGGAAATATTACATTTTACATGACTATCTCAAAAATATGATTATACTTACAAGCTCTCCGTGGCATGGAACTCAGAGGATCCTATAGACATCCTCCAGTGTGATGGATGCCTCGCCTGTAGGAAGGTGGAAGGTGTTGTGCTCGCTATGCCATCTCTCGGCCAGCGCAGTCAACAACCCATGGTCCGCTCGGATATAGGGGTACCTCAACAGATACCAGAATCCCATCGCCCTGAGGTTGGCATTGCTTGGATCGTCTAGATCCCGGACACACCGCAATCCTGTAACCTTCGGCACTCTGATGATGAGCGCTGGAAAAATCTCCTGCAAGCCAAAACCAAGCCCGTTGTTAGCACATATCATGATGGATGTCCAAAAAACTCAGTATAAAACATCTTTAAAACGTAACATTGTCTAGACCCATGTCATTTTTGCTCAAAAATGCATTAAAAATTAATATTTTATGCTGGGCGATATTCTTTTTCTGGAGAAGTATCGCGCGATACTTCTCCCTATAGTGGGGCGATAAACCTTATATCGCGTGATACTTCACCCATTATCGTGTGATCTTTCATCCAGTATCGTGCGATACTGGTGCCTAAGGTCGCGTGATACTTTGGGGGCACGCGAAGTATCACGCGATACTTCTCCCCAAAGCGCGCAATACTTCTAAAGTATCGCGCGATATTTTACCTAAGAAAAAATTTTGAAATTTAAAATTTGAAAAAACGTGCTAAAATAAGCTATTAAATGCTAAAAATGACCAAAAAGCTTGAGTTTTTTGAAAACATACCAGGGCAGGATAGTGTGGTGGCCGGTTGTGCAACCGGGCGCACTCGAATCAATGCCTCTGGATGGAAACTCCTGCTTGCTGGGCCATTTTCTCTCTCTAAAGCTCTGAAATTCTCAAATTGCTAAAAGACAAATGATTTTTGAAAATGACATTTTGACCCCTTTTATGGTCTTTTGACTTTTTGACCTCATTTTCAAAATACCTCAGAATTGCACGAAAATTGCACCCCTAGCTAATTTCAACGTTCTGGATCCATTTTCAGACTCAAAATTGAAATCTGAGGTCATCTTGATAGTCAAAATGGTGTTCCAAAATCTTTCCCCCTTCTGCGCAGTTGGTTGATCTTTTGAGGCCTAATCTTTTGATCTTTGTTGGGGCATCGTCATTCCTTCCTTTTCATGTCTTCCAAACTTCTAGTCTTTCATTCATATTCATTCCATTCTCTCATTTCTCACATTTGACTGCATCTTTTTAGTCAGGCTGTGGCATGTTTTATTGCCTAATGGTTAACCTATTTGACCCTTACATTCGATTGTGATTTTATTATGATTTGATCAACCTTATCAATTTTCTGTCTCTCCTCTACTTGATTTCAATTTTTGATTCCAAGGGGGCAGTATTTATGGGATTCTCATCCCTGATTTCCTTGATTCTCTTGATTCAGACATCTTTTGTGAGCTGTCGCTCAAATTTGAGATTCTTATCTCCTACTTTGAATGTGATCCCGAATCGACCTCATGTTCAAAGGCCTTTGTTTATGTTTGTCCGGATGTGATCCCGAATCAACCTCATATCTGAGTTGTTTTGTGATCCCAGATCGATCTCACATTGCAACTTCATTCTTTGACTACATGTGTTCCCAAATTGATCACACATTAGTCAAAGAGGGGCAAATGTATGCACCCAAAAATGGTCGCCTAAACTTTGGGCCCCATTTATTTGATTTATCAATTCTAAATCATTTTGATCATTAATCAATATTTTCAACATTATCAATTTCTTGATCAAATCCTAATTTCGATCATATATTGGATTTTTATCCTATGGGCTAACCATTTATCCTAAGTCCTTATTTGATTAAAAGGAATATTTCCTCCCCTTTTAATTAAATAAAAAGCCCTCACTTTCCTCTTATCCTAAGTTGCACAAATAAAGAATTATTCCTATTTTATAAAAAGGGAAAAAGTATTTTTTGTCTCACATGAGGCTCAAAAGTCAACACTTCACTCTCATTGGAGGATACTTGTGCACATGGATTGCTCCTCTTTCAAGCTCCACCGCTGATTAAGACTTTTTGCCTCTTAATCTCAATGGTCCATTTCACCTCATTTCTTATAAAAGGAGAGCTCTCTCCTTCATTTGCATATCCATATTTTATGCTAATGTTATGCTGCAAGTTTTAGGTGCATTTGGAGTTTGAAGACATTGAAGACTTGTTGCTTTCATCATCTAGTTTATATTTGTTTTCTTAGTTGCATGATCATGGCATCATAGATTAGATTTCCTTTTATGCAATAGAATAGATCTTACATAGCTTAATTAGGGGCTTGAAATCTATTATACTTCTTTTCATAGCTTAGTTTGCACTTCATTTGATAGATTAGTCTTGCACATTCATACTAGTTGCATTGGCATTGCATTTTTCATTTAGATTCTTGGGGACATTGGCACTCTTGCCCTTGTCTTCACTTGAATCTCTCATTGCATGGTTGACTAGCAAGGTCACATTCTTGTAGCTCTAGCTGAGAGCAAAACTCATAAGTCCTTTGCAACTCCATGCATAGAGAGCTATGAGCCGCTTTGTGAGGCCTCATTGTTGAGCAACCTTGCAAGTAATGGTTCATAGAAGTGTGGTCATTTTTACACTACACAGGATGAATGTGAATCAAAAAGAGTGGGTTGTCCAATGGTCTTGTAGTCCTTTGAAAACCCTAGATACATATCAACTTCCTAGAGCACTACAACTAAACCAAATTGAAGCATCAATGGATTTTGAACATGTATCTAAGCTAGTTGAACCAGGTAATTTATGTGGTAATTAAAATGTTAAGCTCTATTTATTAGTGCTTTATATTGATTTTGGTATTAACTTATATCCTTTTATTAAATGTAGTTCATGTATATGCAATTATTGTAGATGAGAATAATGAAGAAGGAATAGATTAGTTTTTGTGTATTGTATTTAGGCCAAAAAGAAATTAACAACTACAATCATTGATGGAGAGGGTATTGAGTACCCAATAGGATATGTTGTTATGACAGGGACATGACTTAGAAGGTATCGTTGTTGTGTTGAGTTGTGTTGATACCTCTTAAACTCATTTTATTACACTTTTCATTGATTTTTGCATTAACTTATCCTTCTATAAAACCCGATACCCTATCAAAAATTCTAATACCTGGTTGTTTGAGGACTTCAAGACACAAAGACATATTCTTCATTACTCAAACCTTGTTGTTGCAACAAATATTTAATTGATTAAATATCATGGTAGACCTCTTAAAAATAATTTTTGGAAAGTTTGTGAATCTGACCATGAGTCAATACTTGAGACACCAAGGGTTAGAACTGATCTAGAAGGTTCACTTTATTGATTTTGGGTCATCTAGAAGAATAATTATACAATATGGTAGAATAATTTTGACAATTTTGTATAATATTTTTTGAAACATTGTAACTTCTCTTTTTTGGAGGTGCTCTATGTGCATATGAGATGTAATGTGTATATTTAGATGTTATGTTTTGTATATAAAAACATCAATGAGTTGTAATGTGCATATTTAGATGCTAAATTTTGCATATTAAAACAACCAGTTGTAATGTGCATATTTTGATAGGGAGAGGGGATGAACTAATCACTAGTTCATGCTTCTTGTCTACCACTAAGACCTAAGGTGACTTCCAAGTCCACAAAATGGATCTATAGGACCTTCTTCAATCTATGATCCCCTAATACCAAACCCCACTCTTCTATCTAGTGCAAAACTCCATGCTTCCCACTTCTAGGTACTCTTCTTGGATGGAGAATACTCTAGGTTCCTTAGCCTTCACTAAGGTCTAACTTCTCATAACTCTCCTAGGTCCTTGCAGGGTTATGGAGGTGATAAAAAACCTTCCATTTCATTGTTTTCAATGCTTAAAATGATCTCATGCAATGTTTCTCCTTACCGATTTCAAGGTTCTCTATCAAAACAAGGCTACAAGGAAAGCACCCCTATTAGCCCTCCTGCTCCGAGAAAAAAGGAAATAACTCCATTTCTTTTCACTAACCCCACCAAAATTCCTTCAAAGACTCCTATTATTTCAACTATGGCTCAATGATTTTGGGGGTTTTGGGTCTCCAAATGGCCGTACAGAGCCCTGACACAAAATGAGGGTTTGTGAGGGTTTTTAGGCCTTGTTCTGGCTTGACTACTCCTTAGCTTGTCTAGGTGTATTCTTGGATTGATGAGACCTCCTTCTTCACACCAAAGTGGTCTTAATCAATCCCCTTTCCACTCCATACTTCCATTCTTCTAGATCTTCATAACCCTACAAGTTAGAACCTCTGCAATCAGCACTCTTCCCTAACCGGGCTTGCTCTGGCTCGCCTAGGGCAAGAGTTTAAAAATGCCTCCATAGCTTTTGAAGGGCCCTCCTCCTGCAATCACAAAGCACATTGAACCCACTCACTATCGCCAAAATGTCATACTGTTTCTACTGTGGGATAGTGAGTTACATGGCTCACAAGACCAACTGCCTGGTTCAGGACAATGGACTGGCACAAGCAAACTAATTTAAAAACTTGTAAAAGAAAACTATATACACCCTAACTAATGAATCAAAACTACTCCAAGAAATAAAAATTACAATTCCAAGTTGTTACAGTGTCAAACTTTGCACACAAAAGCTTCCATTTCATTCACTGTGATACTTTCCATATATAGAACAGTTACAACAGTCTCATATCCGTACTCTAACACACACGTACTAGAAATTTTAGGGTTTATTTTGTTTAAATATGGTCTCTTAGGTCTTTTCTCACCTTTTCTAGGGTTCCTATCATATTAGAAGTTAAATCCACCATTATAGGATGAAATGCCCAAATGTTGTCGAGCAACATTGTCAAAGTTGCAAAGTTGCACTTTGCAACTTTTACAACTTTTTGCCAAAATGGCTAACTCCTAGCTTTCTAAGACTAGAGACCCTTCCTAGATGACTTCTAGGAATAGTAAACCTATTTCTCCTTACTAATATCTTGACAAATCCCTAAATTAGCCCCTGTCCTTCCAATAGGACTTCATAACAAGGAGTACTTTACTAACCTTAAGGTCTATCTAAAGACTCTTAGGACTTCTAAACCCCAACTAACATTGCCAAACACTCCAATTGGTCCTTTGACCCTTATTGTTTATATAGAGCTCACTAAGAGCAACACACAACAAAAGTTGCAATAAATGGTGAGGGCCCTGTTTCTCTAGGTGCCCCTGCACCATACTCCCCACCAAAAAAACTAAGTCCCCTTTGGAGACAAAAGGTGGAGATCTATGCCCTAAAGTTTAAACTAATTCTCAAGGATCCAAGTTACTTTTGAATCTGGTTTATTCTTCCATTTGATAAGGTATGATAGTCAAACACATGTTGAAGTTCAAGAAGGCAGTCTTAGAACTTAAGACTGTGATCCCTGACAATGTATGGAACATCCTAGAATTCCAAAAGAGATAGGCTATTGAAGAAGATCTATGGATAAGGGAAAAGATTCTAGATGACACTCTTACAGTGTATTCTTTAGAAGAGAAATCCTTGTTGCTAGACTTAGTGAAGCCACATCTCAGAACAAAGTCAAGGACTTTGCACATCATGGACAAAAAGTATGAACTGGTGGATAAGGAAACAGAGAAAGCCTTTGAGAAGGTCTTTATGAATAGGCACATGTATCCAGCTACTGCACCCATAGCACAAGTACCCTTAAAGGAAGTCAAGGTGGCAAAGCCCACTAATGCATCAATGACAAGTCCTCAAGATTTAGCGCCTGCAATAGAAACACAAATAGAGGCAGATAAGTCTGTGCCCATGACAGAGTCACTAAAGGATAGCACCATTATCATTGATAATGTAGAGATAGCCATGGTAGCCACTGACACTGAATTGGACAAGTTTGAAGAAGCTTTTGTGAGCACACAAGAAGCTGAAATCTTATGCAGTAACACTCCTACTCATCAAGAAGAAATATTGATTGAGGATATAACAAATGAGAAAGAAGAAGAAAAGTTGGGAGAAAAAGAAAAAGAAGCTGAAAAACAAAAACAAGAAGAAGAGGTAAAAGAAAGTGAACAAAAGGATGAAACATCGGTTGAACCAATCAAGGTGAAACAAGAAGTCATGGATAGCACTCCCATCACTCCCTTAGCAACATTGTTGTCAAGTTTGACACCTGACACAACCAGTTTGGATTCATGGGGAGAAGAAGACCTGATTAAGTTCAGTGTCTTAGCCATGGAGAAGGCCAAGGAGAAACAAGTGATGATAAATCCCCTCCTTGTAGAATTAGTGAACATCTTGAATAGCTTATTACCTACAAATAAGAAAGTGTCCAAGGTACACTCAGTTGATGATGTCAGTTCAGTGATTTCACAGTTCAAAGGAAACTTCTCTACCTTGGAAGAATTTGCATCCTTAGTTACAAAGGAGAAGTATATGAAGAAAAGGCTCAATGAATTGGTTAGCAACTATGCACTTGACCTGAGCTCACTAAAGGTTGGTCAAGCATCCTTGAAGGAGTTTGCAGCAAAGGGAAGGAAGACCATTGCTGAATGTATGAACCAAGATAAGTTAACTGGTGATCTGTATAAAAAGGTACAAGAGGCAGAAGTAATGATAGACAGCATAAGGAAATCAATAGAAGATCCATCTATTGATGTGAACATGTGCAACAATGTCTACCAAGGTCAGTTAGACAAGATTGAGAAGGCATAAAAAGAGATGACCAAGATAAGGGCTAGGCAGACTCAGCTAAGGAATGCTCTTGCTCATTAGACATACTAAATTAGAATATCAAGGAGATCGATGCCACCATGGTGACATATGATCAAGGTCCTAGCATTGGTTTGGAGGAAATGGAGAAGCTATAGTATGCTTTATGCGCACATTTACAAATTGTAAATTCTTTGATCACATTTTAGAAGAAGGAGATCCAAAATCTGCAGATAGCATATCTGGATGTACTGGATAGCATATCTGGATGTACTATCACAGTAAGTTTTTAGATTTAGTTTTGACACACCTTTGTCATTAATGTCAAAGGGGGAGTATGTATAGAATATGGATGATAGATATATATAAGGAGATATAAGATAGAAAGATATGTATAGGGAGATATAAGACAAAAGTTTTTTGTATTAAGGATAGTTAGCAACTTGGCCATATTCTTTTGTTGCCATCAATGACAAAGGGGGAGATTATTGGCAATTTGACTATACTAGTGTATATAACTTAGTATAGTGTTGTCATTATGGCAACAAAGTCATATAGAAGTTTGGAGTTAGTACACTTGATGTAAAGATCAGAAATCAGCTAAGTGTTGAAGACTGGATAGTGTACAGAGTCCCTCAAGCTCAGAGCATCAGTGCACATGTGTATGACCGAGTTATGGTATGCGCCATAGAAGATAAGTTGGTTAGACTATATTCATTCTTAGTGTATGAGCACATGATCAGATATGCAAGTATGAGAAAGATACAAATAGTTGAAGTTGCACAGCCAATGTGCACCAGAGAAGAACAAAGTAAGCAGCCGACTATTAGCATTTTGAGTTGCGGTTATATTCTAATGATGTAAAGGCTATGCGTCTATTGTAATTAGGTTTTTGACATGTAAATATGTTTATTTTTAAACATGCTTGAGCCAATTCAATTGGAAGCATTGTATGTAATAGGTTTAAGGGCCGACCTAGTTTTTTGTTTTGTATGTGCATATAAATATGAGATGCGCCCATTGTAATTAGTATGAAAGTTGAAAAAGAGTTGTGATAAGAAGATCATATGTATGTGAAGAGACTATAAGATGTATTAGAGCTTTGCAAGAGGTCAAAGCATCAGCGCATCAAAGGAACTGATTTAACAAGCAATGTCATAGTGACAGTTCATCCGGCAGATATAGTGTGTATCTGAGATCGGAAGGTTGTAGCCTTCACCACTTGAGTAGTGAGCTCTAGGATAGTGTGTCCACTCCCCTAATAGGGACTATTGTAAAAGACTCCTAATAGGGTCTGACCCTTGACAAGGTCTACTGTACTTAATATATTGTAAAGCAACTCCTAACAAGGTTAAGGATCTTCTAACAAGGATCATAAAACACTAGTACAGAATATTAGTGGGTGTCAATTCCCACCAGGGTTTTTACCTATTTGGGTTTCCCCGTAACCATATTGGTGTTATGTGTTGATTTCATATTTTATGTTTATGTGGATGTTCATTTCAATACTTAAGTATTTAAGTTCATTTTAAAGATTAAGTAAAAAGATAAAATATAGTGAACATTGATTCACCCCCTCCCCCCTGCCCCCCTGCCCCCTACCCTCTCAATGTTCCCATTCCTAACATGAACATCTTGCAACCAACCAATCCTATAAGGATAATGATGTCTCACTCTCTTCAAACCAAGTTTTTGAACCATCTCCTTAGCTACAAGGTTATCAGTACTACCACTATCCACAATCACATCACAGAGTTTACCTCCTAACTTGCACCAAGTTCTGAACAAATTACTCCTCTGACAAGGTTCTACCTTAGTACTGAGAAATGTTCTTTGAACGAGCAAATTTTTTTACTCTACCTCAGGTTCATTCAGAATATTCTCATTCACCACAGTATTCCTACAATTATTGAGCTTCTTGTGGGAACATTCAAAAGATCGGTGTCCTTCTTCACCACAGTTATAACAAGTACCCTTAAAGATAACCCTACCTATCTTCTTTTTTGGCTCCACAAGTTTTGGTTCATCTTCAACAGTCGGTTTATCCTTCACCGAGTGATCTAGCTTCTCCTTCCCTTGGGAATTACCATGTTGTCTCCTCTTCAACTTATCTTCTACCTTTAGAGCATACTGATAAGCATCCTCAACCGAATCAATCTTCAACATACCAAGCTCATCTTGAATATTGAATCTCAAACCATTCACATACCGAGCTACCTTTTCCTTACCAAGTTCTCTATTTCCACAATGAATAGTCAACTTATAGAACTCCTTGGTATAGTCTTCCACAGTCAAATCTTTCTGATTCAGATTCTGCTCTTTCTTAAACAAGTTAAGCTCATAGTCGACAAGTATGAACTTAGCTTTCAATTTAGTCACCATCAACCTCCACTGATTGATCTTCATTTCACCTTCATCTTCTCTATCTCTTTGCAATTCTTTCCACCAAAGAGAAACATGTCCTTTGAACTTAGTCTATGCCAATCTTACCCTAAGAGGATCTTCAATTTCTTCAAGCTCAAAGAAATCTTCTAACTCACTAATCCAATCAATCAAATCCTTGGGTCTCAAAGTACCAGAGAAAGTAGAAACTTCCATTCCAGATCTATGTAACCAACCAAATTTGTCTTCACTAGATATGTCCCATTGGTCATCTCCACTAGATTCAGCAACTTCAAAGTCTTTAGCAGCTTCCTCATAACCATCCTCAGTACCAAGATTCCTTGACATACCAGGAATAGCCCTCATGATCTCAGTGATCATGTCATTCTTCATCAATTCCATCTCAGATCTGAAATCTACTTTAACCTTCTCTGTAATTTTCAATTCTACAGCATCACAGAGATCTGCAATCGCCTTAGGGTCCAATCTTCCCGGAGGCATCCTTCAAGATCTTTGAAAACCCAATGCAACAAATCACCAACCCAAGGTCCTGGTGCAAACTACCTCAACTTGGCAATCGATTTACACACTCAAGAACTTCAACCTTTGATACCACTTGACGTAGGGCAAAATGGATAATCCCAAGAATGGATAGTCCAAGTCTACACCAACAACAATAACAATCACAACGGAATACAACAATATAATGCTCAAAATAGAATTTCATTCAACATGCCCGGCTGTAAGTCCTTTCGGGTTAGGGCCAAATACAATTACTTACAACAATAATCCTACAATCTCCTAGCTAGTCTAGCTCTGTAGCACACCAACAACTAGTGGAAACACTAAGGAAGATCTAAACTTGAGCTCGCAAGCCACCAAGCAATCTCCTTGTCTCCAAGCATGCAAACCACTAGCTCTACTTATACAAATATCAAACAAACAATTTGATCTTCAAGATCTCGCATAACCCAGCTACTATCCTTCTCGATCTACCTCTCCCTGACTCTACTTAAATACATTTCTTCAACCACAAGTCGGCTGGAAGAAACAATTAACTCCTAAGCCAAGTCAGCTTCTACAACAAATAAATATTAAATGCGACAACAGTCAACTCTCAAATAGCCTTACAAGCAATTAATTCTCCATGTCAGCCTCGAGATCCACATAGGAGAATACAACACAAGCTACCATCATTAAATACACCACGTCGGCCAACCAAAACCCCAAGAACTCTAGTCGGTAAGCCAGAACTACCGAGCACCAGTAAAACAATCGAGCCAACTAGGCATTGTTGAGCAAGTACGTCGATTGAGCACCACAAGCATCACCGAGTACATGTTCCACTGAGTGCCAGAGGTTTTACTGAGTTCCTTCAGTGACCAAGCCCCTTCAATAATCGATATCCTCGGTTAAAGCTGCAACCGAGTAACACAAAACCACTTCAACACACCACCATGCAAATTTGTCCATTACCCTAGGATGCCACTGCATCAATTCTCAACTCTCTAAAAATAACTTCTAATATCTTCACCTTCTTCCATTCTCAAATTCTCATAGTGTCACTTAGCTTTTAACTTCTTAGATAACTTAACCCTATCATTTCATAAATCTTTTTCAATTTTCCCCAAACTTCAAAAGCAATCTTCAAATAAATAACTTAAACTAATTCTATTTTTTATAAAGAACTAGTGATAGAATACCTTGTTTTCTCACTCTCCTCATAAGTTGTGATTTCATCTTGAGTGTTAAGGTCATTCTGAGGGAACACATACTTTGTCTCCCCATGCTTCCAAATATTGTAACCGACCAAAACCAAATATACGTTCATCTGATATTTGCATGTTAGTTAGTCTAACCCATCGAACATAGGAATGTTAGCTTGTGTGTCATCGGATCTACCTCAAGCAGTTAAGCTCTTTATTGAAGAACCAAGCTCTGATACCAGTTTGCTTGAGAGTCTCTAAAGCAGTGTCAACAATTTTTCTTTTCTTTTTTCCTACTCTATCGTGACACCATTGTGAGAAGCTCCCACTTAAAGAAATACGTCATCCAAAAAAGAATGGCCCTAGTTTTAGTTTGTAAGAGAATGAACATAAGAATTTAACTTTAATATATTAAACCAAAATATTATCTAAATCATGACTCTCAACTCTACTCATGAACTAAAAAAAATTATCAAGCATGAATCATTGTTTTAGCTATATAGTTATTTATGATTTCTGCCAACAAGATCAATTTAAAATTTGTGAATCTTGTCAACAAGATCTGTATCATAAATCCGAGTGCTAGTGTAAGAAAAGAAATAGATAAGCATAATAAGCAACTAATGAAGGAGGTGGATGTATGGATGATTAACATTATAGAATATAGATAACGAGGGAACCAATCATAATCATAATGGAAAATAAAACCGTGACATAACTGAGACACTAAACAAATCTATTTTTGTAGAAGTACATTAATTTGATCACAACACAAATACAATGATTTAGGGAACTCTGCAAAGTTCTCTTAATATCTCAAATTATACACATATTTCATAAAAGTTCCAATGCATTCATTTGTAGTTGTAACAAGGCGGTTCATACTTGTAGTATATGGAAGGATAAAACAAGATAAGAATCAGATAAATCTGACGTAATGTTTATCAGTAAAAAGATAAGATCAAGAGGCGGTTGCCCAACTAGCGCAGAAGGTTGGTTTGTATTGTCAGCAAACAGGGGCAGTTTTTTATGGTGGTGCATTGAGTCGGCTACTCAATTTGTGGGGAGAAATTAATTCCAACACTCCCCCTAATTTTGAACATATATGCTATAGCATCTTTGAGTATTCTCTTTCGCAAATTTTACAAACTTCAAATTCATTTTCTTCATTTTTTAAAAGTATACTTTCTTATGCTACTGTAACTTTCCTTCAAGAATGTAATTCCATTTGTTGTCAATATGAACTTGGTGTCTAAGTGCACCTGCACCTTCACTTCTAGTCGATCTTTACATTACTTAGAAATCTAAATGTACTTTTCCTCTTAAACTTACTATTGATAGTTTTCAATTGTACATGATGTCTTACAAGACATTATCTGACATTCTTCTCAAATCGTTAAACATGTTTCGATTACCAGTACTTTTTACGTATGAAAATTTATGTCTCTATAATTTTTTCAACATATTTGTTATCTTTTGTCAATTCAATTATAAACTCCATCCACAATTCATTCCAATACAATTTGTTGTATTTTTAATCTTTAATTATTTATTCCAACATGGCTTTTATATGCCCTTCTCTATGGCAATGAGAACACTAACTTCTTTGAATTAATTTGTTTATGCCTATAACATTTGTAACAACATTAGTACTTCTCTTTTCACTAAAATATCTAAGGCTTTCATTCTTTGGCATCATCACTAGTTTAAGGGGTTCTTTAATTTCTTGCTCATACTTTCCCAGTCATTTACCTTTATAACCCATATTTTTCATGATCTTAAAACCAACATTCTTCTCAAAATATCCTTTATTATATTCATTACATCTAACAATATCACCTTCATTGTTATGCTTTTCATCAGAAATAACATGTACTAAATCACATCTACCAATTGTATAATTAGTTGAGCAACACAAATCATCTATATCACATGAAACATCTCATATTAAAGGTTTTGATTTTCAACATTCACTTTCCTTCTAATATGAATGAAGTGTCAACTGAATATTTTGTTCTTGCAACTTTAATATTTCATTTTTCTATAAATTGTTTTCTTTTTCCAACTTCTTCAAATTGTCTTCCAAATCTTGAGAAAAAATCAACTTTACTTTTAGTTATTTATTTTCATTTTTAAACCATTTTAAATTTTCTTCCAATTTTATATTTTTCCTCGACTTCAACCAATTCTTTTTCTAGAATATTATTTGCACATAAACTTCCATATATTTCTTCACCCATCTCTCACTCCTATCAATCCACATTGCATTTCTTAACATTTATCAATTCTTCCTCTAAAATACATTTTCCTATTTTAACTATTTTACCAATTTTACCCATTGAAATAAATGATATAAACTTGCTGATTTTGATTTTACTGATTCTTCTACCTTGATAATGATTGATTTGATGGCTTTACATGCCTTCACACTCATTTATTTTGTTATATTTCTATACTCTTTCAATGCTTATTCGGCTTGCCCACCAACTACCTTATGGCAATCTTGGTTTCAACACTTTAATCTCTTGGAAATACTATAACCTTCAAATCCTATGTTCTTCTCTTCGAAACATCCATGAACCAGGCTCTGATACACCTACCTCCACTATCAAATTTAATGGTTATTAAAATCCCTTGCTCCAGGATACACCTAGCTCCAGGATCATACATAAATTTGTCACTCATTTTATGGTCATTAAAATCCCTTGCTCATTTTAAATATCTGAAAAAATAATTAATTGTTGTTTTATGCGTTGAATGCAGGAAATAGCTCATTACGCATTTCTCTTAAGAGCATTATATTCCCCTTTATAACATTATTCCCCCTGTATAAAACAAGATAAGAATCAGATAAATATGATGTAATGGTTATCAGTAAAAAGATGAGATAAAATCAACAGAGATGGTTGATTTGTATCGTTGGTGAACAGAGCCAATTTGTTATGGCAATGGATTGAGTTGGTTGCTCAGTTTGTGGGAAGAAATCAATTCCACCAATTAAAGAACAAATAATTGAACACAAATATCAAAGGTTGCGACTTTAAGATAACTTATGTTTTCAATGAGCTCTTCGACTTTTATTGAAGACTATATGGGATCTTCATATGGTAGTAATTGAAGTCACGGGACATAACTATATCAATGAGGTAGGAACTTATAGTGTATAAAACAATTAGATTCCACAACTTATTTGACAAAATGGATATAATTATTGAAATAATGATAACAATTGTAAAGTTTAAACAATATAAGTGTAATAATAGAATTTTTTCATTTAATTGAAATTTGTTGTGAAATCAATTCTAAAAGATTTAGATGATGGCTTATAAATTATAGTTATATTTTGTAACAATTTTAATACTGTTGTCATGAGAATGGTCACTTCATAATATAGTTAATTTTTCTTTTAAAAAAATTCACATAGGTTTTTTTAAATAATATTAATTAATAAGGTGATAGTCCTAATATGCAACTATATATTTCCATCAAAAAGCAACTAGAGAACAATTAAGTGATTTTTAAACCAAGATACTTGAAATATAACCACAAATTCTACCTCTTACAACAACTATACTACCTAGAATTTCATGATTGTTGTCTCCTCTACAAAATGGATGAACTAGTAGTGATTTTATGATATTAGTAAGACTATTTTGAATTTTAATGAGATTAACTTGATATCAGAAAAAGTCAAGCTATGTGATGATAATTATCTTATGTTTTTTTTTCTAATCCATGAGAAGAAGGATATTACTCATGACTTGTTAGCCCATTTTCATGTCACAGCCAAATCCCTTAGAAAATGGTCTACCCCTGCAAAAAATTTCATGGCCCTGCCCTTTTTCCCCTGGTCCCTGCAATTATTTTATGTCTTTGGCTTGCAACCCTTAACAAAAATTCATAAATCTAGCTGTTGTGTTCAAAAACCCTAGGAATGCCCTGGCCTTGCTCTAATTTGTCTTTACCTTTTTCAGGCCCCTTAAAGTGATCTAAAATGCATGTGCGCATTATTTTTCCCCGTTGGTCACTTATTCGTTTAATCCTTAGGCGGTCAGTCTTTTTGTTCGGCGATTTAGCGAATGCATGTTTGTCGCTGGTTCACTTGGTTCCCGACGGTTATATCTTTTCTCTTGGTGATTGGGCGAACATGGTGTTCACGTATTCTCCTGTTCCTAGCAGCTTATCTCTTAACACTTAGCGACTTGGCGTGGCGGTTTCCAATTCTTTGGTCGCATGTTCATGTGGTTTCCTGGGCCCGACCTTCTGACACCATCTTGATCCAATGGTTGTTGCGAAAGCGCAAGGGTTTTGTCAGAGGCTTGCACTTTTGCGACGGTCGTTGATTCATTTCCATGACATAACCTTTCAATGCAGGTGGGACCACTGCCACATAAGCACAAGTGGCGACATTTTATTGGCCGAAAGAAAGATGATATGGCAGGGTGGGGTCAAGTTGTCAGTCGCTTGAGAATCCGACGGTTGTTGCATGATCACAAGGAATATTCTTCCCCTTCGCGATCATGTGACAGCCGTCAATTTGAAATCTAATGTAAGGGTTGTCAGTGGGTCCAATGCTAGGTCAGCACAATTTGCGATCTCTTATTGGTTGGCGTATGTTGTGACTAGGCGATTGTCAGTGGGACATGAGTTTCTAGCATGTCAGAGGTCCCTGACACTTGGAGAGCATCGACAGTCAGCATGTAATCTGATGGGTTTTTTCTGACACTTGCGATCTTCAGACGACCGTTGATTTCATTTCCTGTCAGAGGATCTACAGAAGGTAAAAGGTAAATATGATGGTTATCTTAAGTTCTGATAGAATCTTTATGCTCCATGCAAACTTAAGATAGCCGTTGATTTCATTAAGGGCGGGCCTAGGTTTTGGTCTAGGATCTTAGCAGTTCTGATAAAGTGTTTAGTGGCCTGACAAATTTTCAAGGGTTCACTCGTTCGCGCAGTAAAGTAGCAGTGTTCTAAAAAGGCTAGCGGTTCAATGAACAAGCATTCGCATAATCGCTAAAATATCTAGCTGTAGTATAAAGTATTCTGTGAATGATCAATTTCCCTTTTGTCGCCAGTTCGCTAAATGTAGCCGGGATGAGTTAGGTTCCTTTGGTTGCCAAGTTGCAGAATTAAAGGCGGGTTAAGTTTTTCATTGCGTGAATAAGAAATGCCTTGTCGCATGTTTGCTAGGAGTAAACCCGAGGGTAGCAGTTGAGTTAAGACTTAAAGCCCGTGAAAAGGAGAGATCTAACGGTCACAACTTAAAGATAGCTTAGATTTAAATTATGACCGCCGATTTGCTGCTAGCGTTTGAATGCGACCGTTGTTTTTCAAATTCAAATTTTTTGGAGGGTTCTCAACGACAGAAAGGACCAGAATTGAATGCTTTCATAGCTGGATTTGATTTGTTTGGTGGTGCCAATGGTTGCAGTGTGGTCCAGAGAGTTTCATGACTGATTACAGAGAAGTTTGTGCTGTAAAGGTATGGGTAAACTTGCTCGAGGCGTGTTGCAAGTGGCTAGGGTTTGGTGTTTGTCAAAGATTTCCATGACTGGTACACGAAGGATGATTTGCAGACCGACTCTGGCATTTTAAATTTTGTTTCCTGCAGTAAGAAATTGATTGAATTTGTATCTGTAGTTAACCCTGATTGTGAAACTAATGCATTTGTACATCAGATTTGATCTAATTTTCTAGGGTTTCTTGGGTTTCCTGCATTCTTTATTTCTTGTTGTACCTGGTTGTTGTAGACCTAGTTTTTTCCTAAATGATCCTTTGCTTGTTGCAATCCTTGTTCCTATAAAAGGATTTTCAAGATCATTTAGAAGGGTTCAGAAAATTTGGAAGTTTTTTGGTTTTTAGTTCCATGAAGGGTCCTTTTCTTGTAGATATTTTCCTTCTTCTCTGCTTATAGTGTGTTCCCTCTTTCCTTTCTAGCTTTGGAGAATAGAAAGAAGTTGTAACAGTTTGTCTTATGTATAAGATTTCAATACATTTGTACTGGTATCAGATTTGTCTCCATTTGAGTTTTAGACTTATTGATTGAAGCATCAAGGGTGTTGTAATCTTTCTACTTGCATTTCCTATGTGTCTACAATAGAGTTGTTTTCGTAGAAGCAACTAGGTCTAGGACTGGTTTTCAGGTGTGTATGAATTGGGATATCAAGGGTATCTCATGTTTATCTTTCAGTGGATACTGATTAATGTATTACTTGTTCATAGGTCTATTCTAAGGGGAGGGTTAAAATCTTTTAAATGAGTGATAGCACAGTTGGAAACACAGGTGGATTGTTGAAGTATGACCTGATTAATGGTGTATGTTTGGTGTAAGGCATCGGCATATTAGAATGTATTGTTTTCTTGTTTCATAGCTCTTTGTTGCAGTGAGGTATTTGAGTCTGTTGCCCATTGGATAAGGCACTGGTCTATGAGAGACTAAGGGTATATCAGGGGTCCCTTCAGCCAACATCAATCATTCAAATTAATACCTTTCCCTTTCATGTTGGTAGTAGTAGTAGGAGGTCCATTCTAGTCTTCAGATTCATTCTATGCAAATAAGGCTATTGCATGAGAATTGTTTTCACTGGGGTACAGTATACTCAAAAGGGGTTTGAAGACTATTCCACAATAATCTATCTGTAGGCCTATTGTTTATCATGAGGTGTCTTGAGTGTGCAGATAAGGCAATACCTGCCTGAGTGATGTGGAGCTCAAAGAAGGAGGATTCCTTTCAATTCTCATCAATTGGACTATTTTCTTGTCAAACTTGAGTGCCTACCTTGAGAATCAAGCCCATCCATTGATTCAAGTTTGGTCCTGCAAGGAAAAGCTCCAACATGACTATTGCTAGCTTTTCGGACTTATAAAAATTATTAATACAATCTACTTGTAGGGTGAAAAATATATAGTAATTCATGTGGTATGTATTAAGTGTGTCTTTATAATAATAGAAAACATATACCAAATGTAATAGTTTTATATTAATAAATCAAAATGTACAATCATCGGCTTGAAAGGAGAAAATGAGAATATGGTTTAAAATAAGAAGAAATGCATATCAAATGTAATGTAAAAATTTTGCATGTTGATTGAGCATAAAGAGGTTTAATATCAAATTCTACATATTTTCTAGCATAACCTGTAAAAATGATTAGTATAGCTTAACATGCTCTGATACCATGTCAGAAAATAGAATCTTAGGATATTAATCATTATAACCAATATATAAATATAAATAAGATTAGAATCATACAAGCATAAATTTAAACATTGCACAAGATATACATGGGGAAAACCTTTCACATGAAAAACCTTGTAAAACATCACTTTATTAAAAACACTTACAATGTATATAGTCTATCATAAATAGGATGGACCTGGGAATACTTCTCCTTAATTCAACATGGCCCATAAAACCTTATTTGCATGGTGATATAACTTGTTATAAAGCTCCAAATTCACACTCTTCCAAATGAGAGATGATGACCTTAAATATAGAAAGGAGTGTGGCTTCACTAGTTACACCTTACAATAACCCTCATTCATAAATAATCAATAATCTAATATCTATTAGATTATAATTATTTCAAATGTGATATGCTTAATAAAGCATACGATATATAAGGTTTTATAACCTTATATTAGAACAATATATAAATGTTATAAGTATAATCCCTAATAAGATTATGTTCTAACATTTTTTCTTTCTTTTCTCTGCCTCTAAAAATTTAACCTTTGCCCACTCTTCTCTTAACTTTGTCGCCTCCAAATAAGTGTGACAACTCCGAGTAAGATATTTTCATCCATCACATTGATAGAAAAAGGCTGATTATTTTGTACGAAATTCTAACCTCATGAATAAGATGTTCAAGAGCAAAGGCCTTGATAGATCCTTTGTCAATCTGTGTGGTGTTAAGAGATTTAGAACCACATCAAGGGCCACTTTGGCCAATACTTGGAAAACTAAGAACATCAGAATAGAAGGCATGAATGATCCTTTCTTTGGAACTCTAAGATGAATCTTATCAAACTCATTTGTTTTCCAAATGCTTTTCAAGAAAGGCTATTATTTCTAGTACAAAATTTTGAAGCACATATGGTGCCACAATTAAACCATAAAATCTAACAATTGTGCTTTCTTTGTATAGGAATGAGTCACCCCAATTAGGAGCAATATTTCCTTCAAGTACAAGGGCCATTGGCCTCAAAAACTTCTTAACTTTCTTTGACAACCTCTAATCTATAGGCCCACCAATTTGATACAAGACTTATCTAAAAAAATATTCTTCAAATAGAACATAATTTGATGTATCACAGTGTGTGTCCCAAATATATGTCCACTCTTGAACTGGCAACATTCTTCCATCCTCTCCTTGTGGGCCCACCAACTAGCGGCTTCCAAATACAAGTAAAAATAATGATATGCATTAAAAGAGAGTGTCATTTTTTAGTGTACTCTTATGAGATCCTTTATGAAATCAATCAAAGATTGATGAACCTTTTCAACAACATAACCAGCATAATCATGTTAGGATTAGGATTTAGGAATCGTCAACCTTGTAAATCTTTTACTTAATTGTTTCCTAATGTTATTTGTAATTTATGTATAAGAAGTTAATCGTTTAACCAACAGTGATGAAATAACTCATGTAAAGGCAAAGTTATAGTTACTATTTTTCCTCTAAGAGGACAAAATAGCTAGGCATTCTATTTGGAATCTCCAATTTTGAAGTTTTTGGACACCTTTTAAGATTTTTAAGGGCATACATATGATGTTTCTGATAGTCATTATTGGTCCCTATGACAAGCATTTATGACAAAGACTCCTATATTGGTCAAGAGGTGGCCAAATTAACTAGATGTCATATGACAATTGTAAAAAGCACTAATAAGAGGCTATTTTGGGAGGTCAGTGTGATCTTTTCAAGGTTTTTTTTCAATTGTTTATTGATACCACAATGGTATTTATCCTCACAAGTTTCAATAAATTGTCCTTGAGCTAGAGTTATTCATTCAATCTTATTCAATGTATAGGGTAATGATGTATTGTTGGATTTTACAAGGTTTTACTGAGAATTTTATTGTAATCTTCATTAGTTAAGTAATATAATTGCCTCACTTTGTGTGAATTTTTTCCTCGAAAAGGTTTCTCCTTGTAAATGTTTTTTTTCATGTGCAATAATTTTCTTCTTCTTGCTTTGATTTTATAATCACTTTATTAAGGGTTAATCTCTAGTTCTAGATTTGCAATTACTTTCAATACAAGCCCATATTGCAAAATTTCTTGACCTTTCTTTACAACATTTTGCATTGGAGCTAACAAATATGTTGAGAAAGGGATGTCTTTCTCTTAAAAAATGTTGATGTATTTTTGTTACAACGAGAGATTATTTCTTTGTGGATTTTTTTTCAGATTTCTAAAAGGTTGTATACCATGGCCACCACCTCTCCTCAGGATATTGAGAATTTGAATAGCACTAGTTACAATAAGTGGAAGTTGAAACTTGAATATCTCCTTGGAAGAGAGATATCAATTGTTGACACTTTCAATAGTTAAGAAACCATATGATTTTACTTTGTCAGGTGATGCTTGGAAAATGTTTTTGATAATAACAACAACCAAAACAAGGGGGTTGATCCTTACATTAACAAGGCCTGAAAGCAGAAACACAGGCCATCGACATTACATAGTCAGCACAAGAGATTCTGACTAGAGGATAGAAAACAAACCACAAAGGCTAGAAGCCCATCATCCAAACTCACACCCCACGAGAAGATGGGTGAGAGTTAGAAGAAGAGTTCTTCCTACACCGTCAAACAATAGTCCACGCAATGTTATCCTTAGGCTCAACAACAAAGGAGGCCCCGCTAGGACACTCGTCAGCACAAAGGCTAGAGTGATTAAGAGTCTGGACATTATTGGAAAAATTTTTCTACATAACGGGAGTGAGAGCAGTAGAATTAGCAACAAGGGTGACAGTGTTAGTGAGTGTTACAATAGAAGAAGTAGGGGCAACATCCAAGGATGTGATAGGAGCAAGAGTCAGGCTAGTGGTAGAAGATTGGTTTTGACTAGCAGGGAAGGTTGATTATTTAGTTCTTCTAGCCCCTACTACTCTAAATGGGTAGCAGGCTCCCTACCCCCAAATAATTGTAGGGGGATTGCTTGAAAATTCTATGGTACCCCTAAGGGCTAGTAGGCTGCCTAGAATGGCTTTATGGCCCTAAAAGTCTATGGGTAGTCAAGAAAATTACATTTCAGGGTGGGTGTGGATAGGACAAGTGAGGGGTAGGGGGGACTGAACTATATCCACCGACCCTGCAGCACGGTGGGGGTGTCTATCTAAGGAGGTCGAATCACCTATCTTCTATAGTAGGAGGTGATTGGGAATGATCACCCCTTGATCAACTAGAATTCTCCATGAACCATAGGAGGATATCGAAGCAGCATGAGCAACATCTAGATTATTATCAAGAGTTTCATCTTCATCAATAGACTGTGAGTCCTCAACAGAAGAATCAAAAGCTCTAATTTTCAAATGGTCATTACTAGCAGCCTTCCACCATGTGGCAGCACCTTTCTGGTGCAGAAGAGCACAATCAGTGGTCATGTGTCTTGTAGAGTAGCATCGCCGACAATGAAAGGGAAAGCCCTCATAATCCAATGCTTGGGTCCATGGCCTCTCACCAACCATGAGCACAACTTCATTTGGAAGCAGAGAGGAGATATCCATTTCAACTAGAATACAGGTAAATGTGGAATGGCCCAAAGTGGTAATAGATGTTATTCCTAACCAGTTATTGAGAGGGGAGGTGAATTAGTAAATTCAATTTCTATTTCTCTTTAAGAAAACCGATATTCTTGTTAATACATATATTAAAAGAATACTATAACAATCATAAATAGAAATTAAATGCACAGGTCAACACAACATTTATACATGGAAACCCTTGGTTATATAATGCCCCTCCAACCCTATCAAGTCTTGGTTATGTTCACTTGAAATTAGGAAGGACTATATGTGAGAATGATCCTGCTTGAGATAGTTTCTTAAACCAAACCTCTTCCAATGTACCATAACTCCATATTTTAATGTGAGAAATAACAATACTTACATAAGTATGTCCCTTTATATCTTCATGTGTGTCAGTGATAGGATCACCTGATAGATCTGTATGTTTCTATGTGAAATGCTCATTATTAATATTTATGTGTACATTAGGTTAATTGACTATAATCATTTAAGGGTTAGATGGGTTACCTTCTCTAATAGCGTTACTTGGGATTAGACATGATCGATGCATTTATGGTTATATGATTTGTTTATCTTGATTTGATAATGGGACACTTTTAGTATATGTCCGATGGTTAAATGGGTTTGTGAAAGATAATAAATAATTTATATTTACATGATTATGTTATGATTCATTATTGTCATACAATATAGAAAAGAGATCATTTTGATACTAACCACACTAATCCAATTATCCTTTGTTGATGTGACTATCTGATGTGACTGTCGGAAGAGGGGAGGCAGTCGTAGTTACTCCTCTAGGAGGTCCACACGATGTCACACTCTCCCTCCTTGTTTGCAATTGCTTGTACATATGTATATATATATTGGTGTACTTGGTTGGTGTTGCAGGATGCAGGTATCAGGCATCGACTCCACCTGGCTACACAGGTCTAAGCATGCCTTAAAAATCCTCGAACTGTTGTTGTGTGGAGGTATTACCAAGATTACTCTCAAGGTTACCATGGACTTAGGTTTCTCTTTAGGAGGTTACCCTAGTTGGGGGATCCGAATGCACTATGTGATGTGGTCTTGTGAATTATGATTTGAGGCCATTTTGTGATTTATGATGTGAGTTAGATTTATCCCTAACTAGTATATATATGTATATATATATTTATTATATATAAGTGTACATTGATTGTGTGCTATATAGGTATGTGTATATGTGGGTGCACACGCATATACCCATGCTTATATAAATAATAATAATATTTGTATGGATTTATCGATTGTTTTAGTGGTATGTTATCTAAAGTGAATTCATTGAAGTGTATTAAATAAATGTATTAAAAAGTGAAAATAATATTAATAATAGTAATAATAAAAATAAATACTCTTTGTAGTAAAACTAGCTATCTAGGAGGGAGTTGAACTCGAGACCTCCTAGAAGTTAGGCTAGTTGGTTTCCATGTGTGCTAAGTGGTTTTCTTGAAAGTTACTTGTTGGATGTTCTTGTTATGTTTTCCTTCGTGGTTATTTTTAATTAAATTCATTAAAACTTTGTTAAGTGCTTACAGGAATAATTGGTTTAATTTTTCAACCAACTATGGAAGTTGGAGAAGTTTCTTCCCATAAAGCAACTCCTCCAACCACATAGTTGGAGGATAAATGTTTGAAGATTTTGTGTGCGAAGGAGGATAATAATTTTTGGAAGATTTGTTTTTCTTTTGAGTGGTCTGTAAATGGTTTCTCCAAAAAAAATTTGTGAAAGTTATGTGAGTTTGAGAGTCTCTGGTTGGTGAAGTCTTATGTGTGAGGATTTCTTGGAGTTGATTGCCAGAGGAAGATTTTCAAAAGGACATCTACTCAAGGCTAGAAAGTTTACAGAGATTCTCCAACCAAGGGAGGACGATTCTCCACAGGACCCCAGGTAGGGTCTAAACTGGGATGTACCTCCATTCTTCCCATGTGCATGATTATGTATATGATTGATATGTTACTCAATGAGAATGTGATGGTTTATTTCTGTTTGAAAATGAGAAGTATATATATGTTTGTTTTTTTTTGTGTATTTGAAATATGTTTTCGGGAAGTAATTTTTATGAATGTTTGTTTGTTCACTGTGGTGAAATCTTCCTGGGAGGGTAGAAGTGGTTTCGATCATGTAGGATAGTGTATTATATTGTTATTGAACGTATTATGAATGCTTCCAAAATTTAGAACTGTTGTTTCAACCTTACTGGTCCATGTCGGTTTATGCACCACCTTTTCTTGTCCAGATCTAGAATAGTTTTGTTAGATAGATAAGATGGATTGATAAGCCATTTTTGAAGGGAAACTAGGAGATCTCAAATGGGTCATGCTCAGATTAGGCAACCACAGTCCTCATAATGCCCAGTTTTACCCGCAAGACATAGTTGATTGTCGCATTTTGCAGTTTCTATCGGTTTAGTATTGACTGAGCAGGTTGGTCTAGTATTGACCGAGCCAAGTCAGTTCAGTGTTGACCGAGCCAGGTCAGTTCAGTGTTAACCGAGGGAGGTCGGTGTAGTATTAACCAAGGGTGGTCGGTGTAGTGTTAACCGAGGGTGGTCGATGTAGTAGTAACCGAGGGAGGTCAGTGTAGTGTTAACCGAGGAAGATAGGAATGAAAGTGTTAACCGAGCAAGACAGGAATGCTAGTGTGAACCGAGCTAGATAGGGAAAAATAGGCTTTATACAATTATAACATTTAAGTATAAGTTTATTATACTTTAAGTTATACTTGTATAAAGGGTTTAGGTGCCTTCTGAGATGATTAAGATAGGTTCTAGATTCATAGGAGTTAAGATGCAATTTCTAATTTTGAGTTTTCTTAAAAATCAGACTTAGCCAAATTTTAGGCACGTGAGATTTTGCAGAGCATGGTGTCTTGGCATATGAAATTTTGTGTAAACTTTAAATATGTTCATTGCTTGTTTTGTTGGGATTATATGGTGCATTTAGATGCTTGAATAAGGTTTAGGATGTGTTTTAGGGATCAGAATTAGAGTTAGGGTTGTCCAATGGACTAGGACTATTCTAGGGCCTCCTAAATGTTTCCCAAGCATTCCTAAACTTTCCTATTCTTTTCTTTTTCTACACTTTGATTCTAATTCTTGAAATTATTTACAATGTATTTTATTTCAAGTATGATGTATTTGTGATGTGTAAATTTTGTATCACCTATGTACATTTGTTACTTGTTTTGTTGAGGTACATGGTTTACTTATGATGATTTTGCACTTGGCATAGATTTGTGCTTAGTTTATGAGGCTAGGACTCGTCTCGATGGCCAGTGTGCACGGGAGGGTTCCTTAGACCTATAAAGGAGCCTTGGAAAGTTTTACTTGTGCATGGGAAAGGTGTTATGTTTGTCCTTGAGATTTCTTGTGATAGGCATTCTTCCAATGGTTCTTGTTATGTATATGGCTAAGGTTAGGACTCGTCCTGAGGACCTGAGTGCACGGGGGAGTTTCCTAAACCTATGAATCAGGACTTGGAAGTGTTATCTTGTTTTGTGACTTGTGATGGGGTAAGGGAATAGGAACCTTAAGTGAGTGGCTCACCATAGGTGTTGGAACCCTAAAGTGGTTGCTGGAGGATCCTATGGGTGGGTTTGTAAAAAGTGATAACCTCAAAAATTAACCTGGGAAGGGGGGATTCAAAAGATAATGAAAGAAAGCATTAATGGCCACACAGATCTGATTGGAGTACCGGGACCAGGGATAACTGCCAAGATGGATCCCTATTCATAAAGGGGGGACTAGGGTTACATGGTTGCCAGGAAGGATCCCAATATATAGGTTGTGTGATGACACTCACTTAGGTGGTCTCCTAGAACCTTAACCTCAGTGTTATAATATGATGATATTTTATGTGCTTTATTCTTGCTCTTTTGAGTCTTGGATTTATTGGTTTTTTGAGACTTAGATTGCCTTAAGGTCTTGAGAGTACCTTGGTTCTATCTCCTAGCACAGGGGGTGGAACTTTACCAATTTCACATGGTTGGGTGGCAAATCTCTTTCGAGGTATTGTTCGTGGTTCGTGTCGTGGCTGAGATTCTGAGTTGTTCAGTGGTGAAGATTTTGTTCTCGTATCATGTATCTCTATCTTTTGTTATCAAGATGTAAAGATGTATTATGAGCCCTTGGGCAACTTGATGTAATTATCTTTCTATATGCCTTCGAGCAATGTGCAGTAACTGTAATTATGTTTGTAAAAGAAAATTGTAAGGAATAAGTTATGTATATGTGAAGGGTAGAATCGTGAATCTAAAGAAGGGATTGAATATGGTTAAATCAATGAGTAATTTCTTACCTTATATCTCTTTTGAATTTTAAATGAAATTCAAAGTAATGGTTCTATGCAAACCTTTGTAATGAAACTACTTATGGATGTAAACTTCTTTAGAAGGAAACTTGTTTTGATATTTGGTTAGTGAAAAGATGTGCTAAGGGTTCAAGGGTATCTCTAGGTGAAATAATAAGGGAAAAAGAAACATGTATGTTATCGAAAGAAGCAATGGGATGTGATTTCTTAAATGTGTATTTCAATGTGACTGATGTTGGGTTATTCAACTAGGTTTAATATAAATCCTTTACTAGATGTTTACAAGGTTATGGTTGATAATTTGTGGAAGTTAAACTTATGGAAAAAATGATTTGTTTAATTATTTATGTTGGTTGCCAATATATGATTAAGGACTCTTAATGGAAAAGCTTAAATGAGTTTTGATGATGCCTTTGAGTTGAGCATAGTTATGGTTAAGGGGTAAATAAATATGAAAGAATAAATGTGCTTAGTGGATGTGATAAGTAATGTGTGCTTGTTTCACTTCTGAAGGTAAATTATGTGTTAGTCGGTAAGGGAAATTAATTCCACTAGTTCATTAATGTAATTGGTTATGATGTGAAATGGAATTAATGTTAATTGAAGTTGCAATGAAAATAGAATTTGTTAGATTAAGTAATTAAATGAAATACTTGATAATGGTAATTGAATTCATTAAGGGAACCTTAAGGAATGTACTTGTGGATGGTAATGATGATATGTTAGAGTGTAAAAAAAATTGAGTTGTAATTTTAGGTCATTGACCTGATTCCTTATGGGTTCCCTAGCGGGGACATTACAGGTTAGAAGGAAAAAAACACAGTGGGATAGAACCCACAAACTTCACTACTGTAGGAATAAAGTTGCCTTGTTAGAAGCTTACAAAGCACTGGTAAGAGTGCTACCTAGTTAAGGGATTTGGTAGAATACCTGTTAGGATCTTGACCCTGTTAGGAGTCGCCTTGTCAAAGGACTTAAAACATCAATAAATATGTTACCTGATAAAGGGATTTCTACAAAGAACCTATAAGAGTTCACCATGATTAAGGGATTTAAATATGCTTCAAAACTTAAAGCAATGATCTTATGATGACACCTAACTGTCGAATCAGATCAAACCTGTTTACCCTTTCCTCTTCTTGGTTGTTGAATCTTTCTCACCCTTTCACCTTTCATGACTATGATTCCTCTCGGAAGACTCTGCTCTCCTGCTATGCTCGCTCTTAATATTCAACAATGCTTCTTTCTTGTCTTTCAACCTGTATTTATAAGAAATTAATCTTATTAAAAATATATCTCATAGTTCTGCCAAGCTGTAAGCTGTCCCATAAATCATGCATGAAAAACTCAAAAAAATATTGCAAACTGATCCTTAGTTTACCTCGAAACGCTCACTAAAGAAACAAAGCTAACTCTAGTTTCACTAAAAAAGATAACTCCAATTTAACAGAAAAATGCTCCACACAATACGGTTTGGATTATCATGCACTCAACTGGTGTAGAACTATTATCCAGTTAGTCATTTGTTCCCTATGTGTATGCCAAGACAGTTGGTCAAAACCTGGACCGGTATAAGAATGACCAATTAAAGTACACTTCTTTCTTGTTTGGTCTACCGGTGCACAATTATGAGTACCAGTGTGATGTACCGATGTTTTAGTGGGATTGATGTTTGCCAATGACTTTACCAATGACAACTAAGTTAATGTCAACAATATTCCCCTTTGGCATTGGTGGAAAAACATATCAATACATCACTTGTTGAGACTTCCTCTGTAGATCTTCTTGTCTACTTGTAGCTTATATCAGATGCACTATCACCTGCAGTTCCATCTTCCATCTTCCCCTTTTTGCCTCCAAAGGACAAAAGGGTTGTTTATTTTGTTCATTCTATAGTTGTATCTTATTGAAGATGTCCTTATAGATCTTCTTTGCAGAATTAAGGAATGGTTTCCATATACGTGTTATATGTGCTAAATTATTCTTGGCAGCTTGCAGTGAGACAATGAGATTCTCCATGTCTTCCACTGTCTTAAAATCAGGTTCCTTCAGAAGTTTGTCTGTATCGTTTGCAATTGTTTGCATTATATCAAAAGTTGGTGCAATGCACAACTGAAATCCAACAAGATCTTGGATTCTTTTTGTCTTTTCTTCTGATGCCTTCCTTAAGGTGAGAGCAAGACTTGTCAGCTCTTGGCTATACTTAGTTGCATAAGAGCTTTTAACACCAAATTTTGATGTTAAAAAAATTATCTCTTATGTTGTCATGTTTGTTCTCTCAGTTATATCCTTTACAAAAGCTTCAAAATTGGAAGTCCTTGCAATCAACCTTCCTACTTCCTGTAGTTGTCCCTATAGCTCTTTGGTTCTTGTAGATACATTAGCTTTCAGTTCTTCAATCTATTTGTGAAGAATATCTATTCTCTTCTTCTCATAGTGATCAATTGCAATTTTTTCTAGGTCACTGACATCTTCCCCAATTGCTTGTGCCAATATCTCCAATTGATCAATCATCGGTTCATCTTCATATATATCTACATCACATACAAAATTATACAAGATATCCCTTACACTAGAGAGAACCATATCATGTTTTCTCTTAGTGAGCTCCTTTAGCTGCCTTGTTGACATTTTTCTTATGTCAACAACTATTTCACTATATTTGCTTTTCTTTGATTCTGGATTTGTTGCAAATTTTAGCTTTCTCTTTGATGAAGATGTACTTGGAACATCCACTGATTCCTTCTTCCTTGTGTCCTTTTCTAGTTCTTCTTCTGTAGGTTTCTATTGTTCTTCTGTAACAAGAAACTTTTGTTGTTGAGGTATTTCTTGATGCAAAGTCTCTTCTTATCTTACCTCTTCTTCTGGATGTACTCCTTCTTGATGTACTTGCTCTTCCAGATGGACTTCCTCTTTCAGTGGTTGCTCAGATTGTTTCTCTTCAGCAACCTGTTGATCATTCAAAATAGTTTCTTCTTTATCTGTTTCTTTTTCTGCAGTCATATTTGTTGATGACTCTCCCTGTTCTTGTTCTTCTGGTTGAACTTGTTCTCCCAGATTAACCTGATCACTGGTTGTGAAATGTTCAGGTGTAACCTCCTTCTCACCAGTTGTTTCTTTTTCACATGTGGATTCTTGTTCACTAGTTGTGAATTGTATCGGTGGTACCATATCCTTTTCAGGTTCATCTTGTGAGATGTCATGTGGACCTATAGACTTAAGAGTGTTGAAGTCATCTTTTTGCTAAAAATCTAGCGAATCTTCATACATGTCTTTCTCATGTCCATTAATGATCTTTGTAACCCTATTCTTCATGTCCAAATTGAGTGACACTGCTTCCATCAAAATTTGTATTGTCTCGTCATTGAGACCCGGTCTTACTTGTGTCAAATTTTCTCTTATCATCTTATTATTTTAGGCTAGACCAGTTCTCCATTTGGTCATTAACCTTTGATTCAATTGTGGCGGAAAGAGAGGCCTATAGTCCTTAGGACTTCTATTGAAATCTAAAAAGGTTTCTAATAGAGCAATTTCAATTTTCTCCTTGTCCTCCTCTCCCAAAACACTGAACCATTTGGCAGCATTTGACACTTCACCAAAATTCATGATTACATCTACTATATTATCTACAGTTAAAGTTTTATCTTTACCTTTAACTAGGGAAGAAAGTAGCATTGGTGGAGTTAGATCACCACCTCTGTCTCCAGTAATATCCATGATGGTCGGTTCACTTACAGACTTTTCTTTGACTGGTGTCTCATCTCCCAGTATGCCCTTTCCCTTTCCAATGTCAATTACTGGTGGCTTTGTTTCCTTTTGGCATTTTGCTTCTGCTTGATGTTGTTGCTTCAAAACATTAGTCTGTGTTGCAACTCCTTTATCATGTACTTTGTCCACTTCTCCAATCAACACCTAACAAATTCTTTTTCTAATCTTGAAACTTTGTTTGTACAAGTCATCTTGATTGATTGCCTCTTCTAGGCTAAGGTGATTTTGGATTTCAAGTAGAGCCCTTATCCTCAACTCTTTTTCCTTTTCAATGGAATATTTCCATCTTCCTTCATTTATCTCAAGTAAATCTCTAGGTATTACTCTGTGAAGTTCAGTGGGGGTCATATTGAACTTGTAAATATAGTAAACTATAGCTTCTTCTATTTTTCTCCTATCTTCTTCATTACTAAGTTCATATCTCCTTCCAACTACTCACAATCCACCTGATTCTTTGACTCCTTCCACTAATTCATCAATTGTGGGTTTTCTTCCTTTAGGAACACTTTCTTTTACCGATTTCCTGGTCTTCCTGCTTTTGTGAAGAGTAGTGGTTTCTTCAGCTTCTATTTCTTCCATTTCCTCACCTTGTGTACTGGATGCTTACTGGATCCTCTTTCTTTGAGCCTTTGGTTCTTCAGTCATTGGCTTCTTCTTCCTAGGAGCGGGAGTTCTTTTAACATAAACCTTCTTAAGTTCCTTTGTCGATGCCTTTTTCTTCAAATTAGATTGAATCTTTTCATAGGTGCCAAACCAATATGCAGAGAGATCTAGGTCTCTTTCTTGTAGTGCATCATCATATGCCTTTTCAATCTTAGAATTAATCTCATAACTGAGCTCTGGTACATACTCAGATCTTGGCTCCATAGCCTAGATAATACAATGATCAGTGCTCACCAAAAAACACACCTCTTCCTTGTATTGTTCAACAATGGTGGAGGGAATTCTTTCTTTTTTGTGCATTCTTAGTGGAAAGGCTTCAAAATAATCTGGTATTACCTTATTTAACTGGCTCCCCAAGTTATTTACTTACTCACATATTTGAACTATCACTGGTTTGTCTTTTAGCCAAGTTACCTTGCCTATGCCTGGAAAGAATTTTTGGTAATAGAAGAACAAACATACTAGCAATGTTCCATACTTTAGAAACTTCTTCTTGACCAAGTTGAGCTTCTTTAGATTTTCAAAAATTTGGCTCCTCACCATAGTGCATATGTCATATCGTGCATTGTCATGCATAATGATGTGAGCAATATGTATCGCACCTCCTGGCATGCTATTCAGGTTACTCAACTGATATATTTTCTAGCCGATAATCATTGGCAAACTGAATGCCATCATCTTCAATATCATTCATAGTCATCATCTGACTGTCATATCTTGACTTCGTCAACTGTGAGACTTCAGCATTAATTATAGTCCTTAGGATTAGAGCTTCCCCTTTGGCATTATAACCAGTCACCTTGTGTAGGTCTTCTTTCATGATCATTGTGACCGCACCTTTCGCAAGCCACATCCATGGGTCATGAACCCTGCTCAGAACTAGTCTAATCCAATCCGGATGAAACATGGTTGGATATTTTACTTCCTTAATCAAACCTGATGATTCAAGCTTTGCATATTTTGATTGAAGCTTCTCATCTTCAAAAAGTGAGAGGTATTCACTCTGAATGTATTTTTTCCTAGTTCCTCCTATTTGCTATGGATGAAAGTCGTTACATCCTCAGTCAACAATACACCTTTAGGATCGAACGATAGAGCTCCCGCCATATCATTCTCTTGGTTTTGAACTTCCATAATGTCATAAACTGGTCTATCCAGTTGACTAGCACTGATTAGGCTCACCACAAAAGATGAAGATGCCATGATACTAGACTGGTATTAGTAGAAAGTTCTTGATAAGATTTACGAAATTCGCTAAGCAAAGAAGGTAAATCATAGCAAGAAAATATTACTCAAGCTTATGAAATCAATAATCACAGTTCACAATGTAAAGTGAAATGAGTAATCAGCTTTCTATTTTATAGACTTAGGTTGTAACGGTAATTAGAAAATGGTGGCATTTGTTAACAATTACTGTATTAATTACCCTTACCTAACATTTCTTTCAACAACCGGTTCTCATACATTTACCTTTTTATAAATCCTCAGTTGCAAAATCCACCTTGCTACATCAGCAACTCTTACTTGTCTAGTTCACATGTTAGACCAGTGACTCCTTCCTGGTTCCACTTCTTGACTGTGTGAGATCACAACTCACCAGTTCCACTGGGAACATTAGTCTTGCTACTTGTTCCCCTTAAGCCTTTAGGCTTAATTTTCTAAAGAGATATCACCATCAGCAGATGATGACCTTACCTCTGCTTTATCCTCAGCGGATCTCTTTATCTCCTTTTTGAACCAACTCTTCTTGACTTCCTTGTTGGTCTCTTTGCTCATGTTGTCCTTCTGGTTAGGGGACAACTTCTTCTTCACCTATTTAGCCGATCTTTTTCCTTTTTTCATTGACCGGTTTCTGCAGTCCTTGGCCAGATGCCCAATTTTGTTACAGTTGTAACAAGCACTTCTTGTTCCTCTCCATCTATTGACCCTTCTTTCCCTGTCCATGGGTGAGTGACTATCAGATATCATATGCCCTGATGGTCCACAGGTAGCACAATTGGATGTGCTTCAATTTACATTCCTATTATGGAATACTGATCTTGGTGGGGATTTGAATTTCATTGTTTTAGATCTGCATTCTTTCTCTTTATGTCCAAACTTATTGTAGGCATAACAATAACCCTTGAAGCTTCCCCTACTTCCACTGGATACACTATTGGAGTGAGACCTACATTCAAAGGTCTTGTGACCATACTTGTAACAGTTTTTGCAGTAACTGTTAGAAGTAAATGGTTTCACCGGTGCATTTCTGCAGTCATTCATTTTATGACCCAATTTGCCACAATGTTTGCAAGAGGGTTTGAAGATCTTTTTACCTTTTTCTTATGTCAGTTTCTTCTTTTCCTTCTTACATTGCTTGTCTCCAGAGGACTCACTTGTTTCATTGTTTCTTTGACCGATGTACCCAAGTCTTGTGGGGTCCTTGTGCTTTTTTTGAGCCCTCAGTTGCTCATCAAGCTTCTCAATGCTTTCATTGTACCTTTTGAGTTTCTCATTCCTCTCTTCAAGAGTTTTTAGTTGTTCCTTTAGTTCATACAATTCAATAGCCAACATTTTGCATGCATCATCTTTTTCATGCAAGTGCCCATGCATGATTGCATTCTCTTGGGTTATGCTCTGCATGTCTACTTGAAGTTTTAATACGAAAGCATCACTTTCTCTTACCGCATCTTCCGCCAGATTTCTTGCTCTTTCAGTAGTCAATAGTTCTTCTAAGGCACTGTTCTTTTCATCTCCATCTTTCCTTTGGGCTTCGATGATTTTAGTCATCCTAAGAGCATGACCTTCCTACTTCCTTTTCAGATTTAAGATTTGATCGGTAAGATTCTAATTTTTGTCCATGAGATCAGAGACTGCCTCTTTTGTTTCATCAGATCCACTCTGCCTAGAGATTTCCTCAATGGTTTCATGACTCTCACTCAGTTGTAGAGCCAGCTCTTTCCTCTTTTCCAAAGACCTCCTCAGTCTATTCTCAAGAGAGGGTATCATGTCATTGGCTTTCTCAAGCTGCTTTTGATACATGTAACCCTCCATGATCTTTTCTCAAGAAGTTAAGCTTTCTATCACTGAGAACCCATGCTCTGATACCAATTGTTATTCCTAACTAGTTACTGAGAGGGGGGGTGAATCAGTAAATTCAATTTCTATTTCTCTTTAAGAAAATAGATATTCTTGTTAATATAGATATTAAAATAATACTATAACAATCATAAATAGAAATTAAATGCATAGGTCAACATAGCATTTATACATGGAAACCCTCGGTTAGAAAGAAAAAACCATGGTGGGATAGAACCCACAAACTTCACTACTGTAGTAATAAAGTTGTGTAAGGAAACTCAGGTGCGGAAACAGCTTCCTACGCTAATCTCTATAGGAGAGTATTGTGCAAATTCTTATAAATCCTTACAATTTCAAATTCGTTAACTACTTTAACAAAGATATTGCAACCACATACCATGCATACAGAAAAATAGAGAATGACACAATGATATACCCTGGGGAAACCTTTTGGTAAAAACCCCAGCACTCCAAAACCTGCACAATGTATTGATCAAAACTATTACAGCTTACAATACACTTGCAATGCAAGTTCTTTCAGAAGATTTCCAAAACCTTGAATACAATTCACGGCAGCATACAAACGTTCCAACCATACACTTGCATCACGTCTCTTTGCAACCCTAAAAAAGCTTATATCATGTGCTTCACTTTTTAGGGCTACTCCCAAAGATAACCGTATTAGGGTTTTACCATTCTCTGAGAAAATAGGAACCCCAAAAAAAATTTCGGGGCGATGCCCCACGATTGGGGAAGAGTGTACAGTACTCAAATTTATTAGTTTCCACATGTCTTCACCTATCATTGAATCTTCCTGACATAGCTCTTACGTGTCATAGGAATCCGTCATAACCATTTTAGCCATGATCTCCTTACACACAATTCAAGATGCCGACACATCAACATTATTTGCAAGAAATACATTTTACAAAACAAATAATAAGAATAGGAATTATCTAAGGTTGAGACACCTTATTCCTAACAAGTTGCCTTGTTAGAGGCTTACAAAGAACTGGTAAGAGTACTAGCCGGTTAAGGGATCTGGTAGAAGACGTGTTAGGATCTTGACCCTATTAGGAGTTGTCTTGTCAAAGGACTTAAAACATCGATAAAGATGTTACCCGATAAAGGGATTTATACAAAGAACTTGTAAGGGTTCACCCTAATTGAGGGATTTAAATATGCTTCAAAACTTAAAGCAATGATCTTATGATGACAGCTAACTGTCGAATCAAATCATACCTATTTACCCTTTCCTCTGCTTGGTTGTTGAATCTTTCTCACCCTTTCACCTTTTGTGACTTTGATTCCTCTCAAAAGACTCTTCTCTCCTGCTCTACTCGCTCTTAATATTCAACAACGCTTCTTTCTTGTCTTTTGACCTGTATTTATAAGAAATTAATCATATTAAAAATATATCTCATAGTTCTGCCAAGTTGTAGACTGTCCCATAAATCATGCATGCAAAACACGTAAAAAGATTACAAACTGATCCTTAGTTTACCTCGAAACGCTCGCTGAAGAAACAAAGATAACTCCAGTTTCACTGAAAAAGATAACTCTAGTTTAACAGAAAAATGGTCCACACAATACGGTTTGGATTATCATGCACTCAACCAGTGTAGAATTATAGCTCTGCTCATTCTTCAAGGGTACACTTAGGTCCATCCTCACCCATGGGTACACATATCAAAGAATAGGTTTGCACTATGAACCAACAAATATGGATCTACATGTGGGGGAGTCAATAGGGACTAACATCCACAAAGTCTTACATTCAATAAAGGGCCTCTATCTCCCAACATGGCCTACATCTCATGTAGAAAAAATAATAATATACTATGGAGCTATGACCAATACAATATTTGATTGTAAGACTACAATTGGTCATCTATCTCTCAACCCCTGATTACATGGTGTACCTCACACATAGCCTATGCTACAGGGATACTACCAACATAACATAATACACAACATGACTAGTAGTATTCGTTTCCAACACAAACACTTCACCACCACACCATGTTACAATAGCACATTCATATCTTTTGTTAGACATACACAACTTTCACGTAGGGCGCACTTAGGTGGATCTTCTATGGCATCCACCTCTCCCTTGCCCAAGTTGGATGGAATATATCTCACCCACTTGGGATACAACACATTTACTGGTCTCATCACATGTCACTACACATATACATTTATGGAATCCACTATACAAGGGTAAAGGACACATATACATGCATTCTTGTAGCTCAACAAAGTCATTTTTCATAAAAGAAAGTTCATATCAAATTTGTTTTGTATTTCCTTTTTGATGATTCACATGGATCTTTTTTTTTTTGCGTGAGTTTGAAATGACATCATTTACATAATAATTTTAATTTATGCTACAAAGTGATTAAGCCCAAAGGATCCCAGAGTGTAAACCTAGGCTCTGATACCAAATGTATAAATTTGCATTTTACCATCTAACATATCATTATAAAATAAGTATCCATAAGGGAATTTTCCCACAATCAAGAGTAACACAACATTCTTCTTATGTTTTCCTATTTATGAGGTATGAAATTGAAATCATCCTGAACAATGTAACTCATATTTTCTTACAACATAAAGATATAGTTACACTAAATATGGTTTTATTCACAATAATTATGTTCTCTTCTCCTTCCCCATTTTAAAAGATACAACAATATTCCAGTGAAATTGAATTAGTTGTAAAGCTAGGAATTTCATGGCTGCAAAAAGGGTTATAACACAGACAGTGTCAATCGGACTGACTTATGAGAGGGTCCAATTCTTATTAGATTGCACCTCCACATGACCATTTAGGTAGATTTTTTTATTATGTTAACCTTTAACTTTCAGCTAAATAGTGTGTATATGTTGTGTTATGTTGATAAGTCAGATTTCTTGTTTAACATGTTTGGGCATATATAATTCAACTACATCATTTCAAGTCAATCCAAATCACCATCTTCCATGACTAATGGTTTGCTAGTATCCATCTCTCATTGATCCTAATAGTATATGCTTATATTGAAATATTATCTTTTGGAAAGTAATTGTTGGAATTCATTTACATTTCTGAATAAGGTTTACGTTCATTAGTTTCTTTTAAAACTTAAAATGTGATAGTTTATTGAATATTTTAGAATAGTCGAGTGTAGTTTGATTATTGTTTTAGTTATAGTTAGGATTGTTTTTATTCATAGCGCCTAACTGAGATCATAATCATGCATTATGAATATCCTTTGCGATTATATGAATTGTGATAATTACTATTTATAGATCATTGTTAATTGTTGATAGGAAGAAAATTCATCTCTAATTGTAGTTTTTACTTCTTAAGCATTAGATACTTTCTGGTAATTACCTCACTAATGTTTAATTCTTAGATTTAATTTTCATACATTTGAGCTTATCCTCTATTTTTTTCAGTCAAGTAATTCTTAGAATGAGGAATATATTCTCTTAAGATTTTAAATTTCTTTAACGGTGGTTTAATATATAATTTCATTAAGTTTGTCTTTGATTTTAAATTACTTCAAATCTTATTATTTTATGAGTAGATTATTAGGGAAATATTTAGAAGTAAGATTTATAAAGTTAGATAAAGTCATTTTCTAAATGTAAATTTAGATTATCCTTTATGATCAGTTTTAAAAGTTAATGGGATGTTTGAGGTGGAGAAATTAACCCAACCCCGGACTTCAGAACTATACCCCCCAAAAGAACCATTCCCCCCCACCCAATAGAATTCTCCCTCTCATCGGTTGGCTGGGTTCAATCAGCAGGAAGGAAGTATGTGATTATTAGCCTATAGTTTCAATGAAATAACGGTGATATAGACCCTTTTATCTTGATATGGAAATATAATTGTGTTTGTATAGATTGTGTAGGAGGTGAGGTGTAACATGGTTAAGTTGGTTATTCTCAATCGCTTATGTAATGATGACTAGGATTAAGTTTGTTAGAGTTGTCAAGATCCTTAATGGAAAAACCTATCTATTAAGTTGTGATAGTGAAATCAATCTCACCATTGATCATAATGGTGCAAAAATATTTTACTTTCTTGGGGGTTGACTAGGACCTCAAGGGTCTCATGATGTCATTTGGTTGGGTGGAGAGCATGACATTTGTTATTATTTCTTTTATTGGAATTCACCTAATGATAATCATACATAAGCTTAGGAGATTTGTTTTTTTTGTTTATGATACTTTAAGGTAACTGGTAAGAAGCTTATTGAGTAATTACAGAGTAAACTTACCTAGTGGGGATGAAGCTATTAGAGATCTAATTATTGTATTCCTTGAAAAAGCTTGGGTAACATGTCCTTGAAGAATTAAAATAATAATGGTTTACTCTTTCTTAATAGCTCATACATTCCTTTCGTCTGTCATTACTATGATGTATCTACTTCTTTATTTATCTATTTATCATATTGTTGAGGGAATTATCTTCATGACCATGTATCTGAATTTTAACTGATCTTATATTATGCACCTAGCTAGTAGCCTTGTATGCAGACACAAGTAATTGGGATGAGATAAAAACATATGGAACATGAAGAGAGTCTCAGGTATGCAATTGCAAGTTATGTTGTTCTTGAACATTGTTATAAGTTTTATTAATTGTACTAGCTAGATGTGTTACCTTGTTAGACAAAAAAATAATTTATGATGCTATTTCATATGTCTGAGTAGAATTAATAGATTGTGTGACATCCAGTCCAATGTGTAAATTTTGGGCATTACATTTGGAACCTGGACCGGTATAAGCATGACCAATTAAGGTACACTACTTTCTTGTTTAGTCTACCGGTGCACAATTATGAGTATCGGTGTGATGTACCGGTATTCCAGTGGGATTGATGTTTGCCAATGACTTTACCAATGACAACTAAGTTAAGTTAATGACCATCCAACTTCAAGAACCGGCCAAGGGAATTTCCAATGGCCTCAAAGAAAGACAACTCCCAAAAGTGAAGTAGGAGATTAGGAAGGTGAACTCATACAAAATGCACATTGAGTGGTTTTGTAAGAGGTTTGAAAGAAATTGTTCAGGGTTTTGCAGAGAGAAAATGATTTCCCCAAACCCATAACTTATTCAGTATTAAGTCACAATATTTAGAAGAAGAGAGTATAGCAATAAAGAAACCTTTTACAGAAGGGTATAGCTCAATGTCACTAGAAATTAGGGGTCCCCAAGAACTCGTTACCCAACAGTGTAAATCTAGAAGAGAGGGCCAAAGACTTGCAAACCTGCAAAGCAAACCATGCCATTAAAAGAAGTCCACAATTTTCCATCACCTCGGGACCACAAACCAAGATAGGAGAGGTCTTGGCACAATAGGACGAGCTTTCTCCTGAGGAGAGATGAAAGCAGAAGAATTGCCAGCCCAAGCATAGCTCCTTCCCACCAACAATAGTAGATTTTGGGGGAAGAAACTCCTCTGAAAATAATTCACAGGGCCACGACCACCAACAAGAGAAAATGTCCCAGCACCAAGAGTATCCAACACAAAACCCTCACGCAATCAGGCACCATAAGTCTTTAAAGCATGTCCAAGGGAAACACACGAAGAGCAAGGATGGTGGATGCAAACAGTGACATCAATAGCTAAGCGCCCACACTGGGCAGAGTTTAACCCCAATGAGCCATCTGTTGGAAGCCCCAAAGAAAGACCGATGGTAGCAACAACATTTGTAGAAGGGACATCTCTCGATCCAAACACAGCACAACCCCCAACAGCAGGCGGTGGGGATTTGGTAAAATCAGCAGGCAAGTTTGAAATTGCAGAGCAGGAGTGAGGACCGTTAGCAAGCGCCATCTACGTATGTTTTGATGCTTGTAAAATGTTACAGTAAGACATGAGGAACCATATAGTTGTGTCTCACCAACTCTGCCATCTTAAATGTCTCTATCGAAGACAAGGCATACAAGCTATGGAGGAAAATAAGTGAAATCTACCAAACTAAGGGTTTGTCTAACAAGTTATATTTGAAAAGAGGTTTGTATTCTTTGAAAATGCAGGATGGTGATTTTATTGATAAACATTTTAATGCTTTCAATTTGATTTTAAGTTAGCTTGCATCAATAGATGCTAGTATTGAAGATGAAGAAAAATGTATTTTACTACTATTTTCTTTGTTTGATTTTTGGGAAAATCTAATATTTGATGTAAGTAGTGGTGGTACAGAACCTTAGATGGACACCGTCAATCATATACTTATTTTAGAAGTGATGAGGATAAATACCATGAATGTTGTCTTTTGAGATGCCTTGCATATTCAAGGAAGGTCTAGGGAGAGACGGCCTAAAGGGGATAAAAAGGAGGATGAGTCACAAGAATTTTCTAATACCCCCAAAAAGAGCTAAGTGATGAATTGTGGGAAAGATGTAGGTGAATAAGGAATGCAGGATTGAGAAGAGCATTGAGGCTTCCACAGATAAGTCCTCAAATGATGGTGATTATGATGCTTTGTTTATTTTAGCCATGCAAGTAATGATGTTTGGTTTATTGATTCAAGTGCCTCCTGCCATATGACTCCTCACAAGGAGTGGTTTTCTTCATACAAAAAATATGGAGGATGATTTTCTTGTCGATTACACCTTAGTGAAAATTGTGTGTTAAAAAAGGTAATGTGTTTAAGTGATGGGAGGATTGTTTACATTGACAATGTTTTACATATTCCAAATCTTGCGAAAATATTACTTTTAGTTTTCTAAGTTAAATGATTCTAGAATGCATGTGACATTTGATAATATTGGTTGTAGGTTGGTAAGGGGGAGTTTGGTGATTGTTAAGGGATCTTGGACAGGGACTTTGTTTAAGCTACATGCCTCCACTCTTTGTAATTCTTCTTTTGTAACTAGGTCTAAAAATGCATGTATGTTGTGACACCATAGATTGGGTCACATTGGTAAGAAAGGTCTTAAGAAACTAGTTGATTGTATTTTCAATTATTACGTTAGTAAGAGTGATTTTGATAAGCATTGCATGTTTCATAACATAATGGGTCTTCATTTTCTAAAGGAGGTAGTGTTGTGAGGTTTTCACACCATCGCCCCATTATGCAAATGGGGACCCCCTCTTTTCTCGCTTGTTGCCTCAAGTTCAGTAATTTTGAGTGGCATTTCAATCAACCAAGTGCTTTGAAGGTTTGAGAGGTGGTTTTTCAAGGAGAGTTGAAAATCAAATGTTTATAGGCCATATGGTGATGAGTTGAATGTAAAATTTTAAGCATATGGAAATTTTGGTTAGTCAGTTTGTCAGAAATGTTATTTAATAGCGTATTGTGCAAATGGGGGCCTTAAAACCCCTAAGAGATTGATTTTTTACGTACAAAACTGTTAAAATCCCTTTAAAAGGTCAATTTTCCTTATAAAAATGCTCAAAATGTCAACGTGACTAACTTTAAGTGAGATTCCTTTAGTAATTCAACATTTCCTAAAGATTCAAAGTGATTGGAGGTCATACTGTAGTCTGAATGCCTTATTTGCGAAATTCTGCAGTGGAAAATGGATGAAAAATGGCTAAGTATGGAATCCTACAGTAGGGGGTCATTTTTCTCCTGGACTGAAAAATGGCTAAGTATGGAATCTTGCAGTAGGGGGTCATTTTTCCCCTTTTGAGGCATTTCTGCAGTGAAAAATGAATGAAATTTGGCTAAGTGTTTGAAGTGACTACAAGTACAACAATGAGGTGAAGGTAAGATCGAAATGTTGTTGCAGTAGTGGATCGATTTTCCTATGGGTTGGCAATCAAGTGATGTATACAAGAAATTGAAAGTGGATTACAAGCAAGTTGTGAACTTAGTGAAATTTGGAAAAAAATGCAATTGTAGTAGTGGGCGATTTTCCCCAATTGGACAAGTTTTATTAATTATTTAATAAATCAAAGGGGAAAATAATAAAGTAAAGGGAAATAATAAAGTAAAAGAAAAATAAATTGAATCTTCTAGATGCCCAATAAAGTTTTATCCTACATTGCTTATTGGAGGTAAAAAGTGAAAGTAATTCCCTTTATAAGAGGCTGCCATAGAGAAAGAACATACATAACAGTCATTGGAGAGCTTGGAGAAGTGGTGAAATTTTGAACACAAGTGCCCAAGGAAGAAGGAAGAAGTCATTGAAGGCCAAAAGGAAGATTGTTGCAAAGAAAGAAGACATTGTTTGAAGATTTGAAATTTTATAACAGCCATTGATGAGTTTTTGCAAGGTAAAAAATACAGAAAATTGTTGCAACCTTAGTGGGCGATTTTTTTGAGGAAAATTGAAAATTTTTTAAAATGAAAATTTCTTTTCCAATTTGTTTCTTGACTTAATCGCTTCATTTTTTGTGATCATTTGCAGCCATTACAAGTCTGAAAATGCAAGGAAAAAATATGAAAATCTGAAAAATGTCAAGATAGAGGCGATTTTTTATACAATTTTTAAAAAACCATTCGAGCACCGGAGTTGCCCTTTCTTGTTTGATGATTTTTTGTTGGACAATTCCTCACCATTTGCATTTCGTTTCAGTCAAATCGGAGGTAAAATGAAGGAGTTATGAGCAAAAATGCCAGATCTAGGGCTGAAAATCTGAGTTTTCCATGAATTTCCAAAATTTTACTAAATGTTAGAAACAAGTTTGGATGATCATGGGGAGTCTTAGAGATCATTTTCAGTGCATATTTTCATCATTTTAAGGACTGAAAATGTAAATTACAGTCATGTCCTCAAAAAATCAGTCTTGCAAGGGTTTCAATTTTACATCTAAAAATGCATATATGGGTTGTAATTTGAATTGAAATGCATGTTGTAGGTCTTTGGTCATCATGATAATCATTTGATAGGGGCTATAGGCATAGATCAAACTTGTTGTAGAGGGTTTGGGGCTACATACAAACATGTGTTTTACTTAGTCATTTTTGCCTAAAAAAATAAAGATGTCATGCAATTACAACTTTGAATGTATACACACTAATCATTCCATGACATATCTTTTTTAGCTAAGTATAATGATGCCTTACATTATTACATACATAAATATTAATTTTGAGCTTCATACAGGATGGCGGAGACTAAAGGCGCATCAAGACGAGTTATACAAGAGGCTATCCAAGGGCTTCTATCTAGAATCCACAATGATTTCCAAGTGGGGAAGACTTATAGATACAAACATGGATCATTTAGACATGGCGGAATTAAAGAGAAGAATGTATGGACATAAAGATCTTTTGCCATCCAAGATTGCAGCAAATATAGTAAAGTGCGGACTTTACGAGGCAGCAGGATTCCCAACAGCAATGCAATGCAGTGAATTGATCTTTGAATGCGCTAAACATTATGACTCAGAAACAAGAACAATCAGAATATAAGGAAAGGTGTATACATACATAAGCGAAGAGGCAGTACGGGAAACCTTTGGGATCTCGTACTACAGCAGGATGCACATGTTACCTGTTGATGTAGCTAAGGAGATGTTTCAGTTAAAGCCAGATGTGTGCAAAGGGATAATCTACAAGAAATGGACTAAAGGACAATGGAATCACAAATCTAGACTTCCAAAGAAGCTTGTAAGTGAGGAGTTCAAAGATGAATACTGTGGTTTAGTTTTCATGCTGAACAAAAATGGGATACTACATTAGATAACTGCATGGAAAGGGTGAGAGATCATTGAGCTACAACACATCACACTCCCTGATATTGACATGATTGAACTTAGAGCGATTTTGCTCAAGTTTGTGGAGTTTGCAAAGAGAGAGAAAGAAAAAGGGATAATCTTATTGGATGATGACATGTTTGATGACTAGGCGTTCCTCTTGCTTCCTATTGGTTCCCAGTGCCTTTGAATTTTCTCATTGGCTAGTTTCATTTTGGTTCTTTCATATTGGATACTTTTGGATGCCCTAATTAGGGTTTGTAATGAATTAATCTAGGCCATCGGTTTTGCCTCTTAATCTTGGTCATTCATTGTACTTGAAGGGTTCCTATATAAACCCCACCCCTCTCATTTGTAAAAGGAGGTTGATTGAGAAATTGTTGCTTATATAATGTCAGATTTGCTCTACTTTTCATTATTGTGAATTTGCATGATGAATGGTTATCAAGTTTGCATTATTGCATGATTATCTTCAATTCTCAAAGTTAGAATAGAATTTATTTTTTCAAAGTTAATAGAAATAGATTAAATTGCATGACTAAAGGTAGAAGTAAAAATAGGGGTAAATTGTGTGGTTACATTGGTGGATGTTTGATTGGATTCCAATACACTAGGCCACCAGCATCCTTGTTGATTTGATAGGGAAGCCTTGTGTGGTACACTAGTTATTTGCACTTAAGTTCAATTGGCATTAGATCTTCAATTTGTACTTGTGTTGAATTGAAGTAAAGCTGTTAATATGAAAATCATTTGATTTCCTCTGAAGCTTGCACTTGGTGAAGTTGATGTCGCAGATAAGACTCCATCATAGTTGAATCCTAGTCCATCCATTAATCTTTCCATCCACAATTAGAAGCAACAACAGTTTTAGAGTTAGAGTTTAAAGAGTAAATTTGGAAGTAATCTATAAAGGAAGAAGCATTAGAGTACACATCACAAAGCTAAGACTCATCACCAATTAACAAATTGTGTAATTTTGAATGAACTAGTGTAAGTCCACCAACATGATTATCAGCAAATCACATGATTTTAACTGAGTTAGTATCCACAGGTGTAAGGAACCTTGGAGTTTTATCATATTCGTCATGAATATTTACTTTTCAAGAGAGGATTGAGTGTTTGGTATTCCTATCAGGTATTCAATTACTACATGTTATGTAAGTGGAACAAAACTATATCATCTTAAAATGGAAGCACTTCCATGATAAAGAGTGTTTATCCCTCCAAGTGAGTGGTCTAAGGTCATGTTAAGCACCTTGATCGGGTCTTTGCATGTATCTGGTTTTCTCCCCCCGTTTTGCTTCTCTCTCCACCTATTTTCACTTTATTTCTGCATTTCCTAGCATTTTGGATTGAGGTCCTGAGGTTTTTGACCTCAAGGTCAAAGACGACCTTGAGATCAATGACGACCTTGACCCTGATCTAGGTCAGGGACGACCTTGACCCTGACCTAGGGCGAGGTCTACCTCATCCTTGACCCAAGGTTCAAATTTCAAGGTCCCATGATTTCCGAGTGTTGGGTTTCGGAAATATTTCTTTTCCAGCTTCCGGGTCGGCCATTTCAGGTTTTGGAATGATAAATCCTTAAATTGCATTTAATTTGGGTCCATTTCTAGCAGTTAAGGTTAATTGAGATTTAATTCTCCAATGTCGATCTTCTCTAGAAGTTTGTGCCCTAGATCACTATAAAAGGAAGTTTTCCTCTCTCATTTCAATCCAATTCTCATAAAACAATCTCATAATCTCTCAAGCTCTCAAGTGCAATTAAGCAAGCAAGAAGGAGAAGGAAAGCAAGCAAGCATTCATTCATCTTCAAGCCTAGCATTCAAGTATTCAAACATCCATCAAAGAGATCAATTGTTAGCCATTGAAGGATTCAATCTCTTTGGAGCCCCCTTGAAGATTTATCCATCCACATTCATCCAAGTCTCCTCATATGCAAAGATCCATTCAAGATTGGTGTTGAAGATCAAATGTCATTGATTTGAGACATCGTACATTCATTTCTACATATATTTGGAGCATCCCTACTTGTTGATTCAAGGATTTGAATCCTCCACAAAAACTTCAACATAAGCAAGGTGAATTGTTTCATTCTGTTTATACATGTTGCAACTTCAATTCAATTTTAAAGTTAATTCCTAAATTGGGGTTTGACCAAGGCAAACCCCCCATCCAAACAACAAAAACCCTCTTTATCTTACAAGTGCAAGTGCAAGACTATGGATCAGAGCTTGGATCTAGATACCCTTTTCGGCAAACTTTTGAGATTCCGCGAACAAAATCAAAGAGGACCTTCAAAATCTCAAAGTAGTCTTTGACTTTTTATCGGGGTCAAAGATTACCTGTTGTAGGAAAGACAATTTTTTTGGATTTTCTTCATCTCGACATTTCCAGTCCGAAACAAGTTGCAAAATTGCACGAAACTGTACACAGACATCAGAAATCAACATTTTCCAAATTTGCCCTATTTTGAGGTTAGTATTTGCCTTTTAATTATTTCATATTTTAAGCTTATACTATTCATAGCAAAATACAAATTTTTTCTTCTTCATTCATATTCTCCATAAATTGATTCTTTTGTGTATTGACCTTTTAGTTGATCAAATTGGATCTATCCTTTAGAAATTTGGATTTAGAAGTAGATCTCATATTTCCCCCATTCAATTAGGTGATTCCATTTCAACTCTATTCATTTTGACATGTATACCATTTTACCTTATTCAAAAACTAAAGGCTAAAAGACCTTTAGAGATTGTTAATTCAGATTATATGATTCAATGGATGTTGACTCTTTCAACAAATCTTGATATTATGGTTCCTTTGTTGATGATGTCTCATTATATACTTGGATTTATTTTGTGAACTCAAATTTTGAAGTTTTCACTAATTTTAAGGAATTTAAGACATTGGTTGAAAAAATCAAATTATAAGACACAAGGCTTGAAATCTCACAATGGTGGTAAATGCTAGGAAATTCGATGAGTTATGCAAACATGCAAGGATTCTTAGACAAAGGATTGCACCTTGCACTCCAAAACAAAATGGGGTAGCAAAAAGAAAGAACCATACATTAATGTAAAGAGTTAAGACCATGTTAGGTAGTACAAAGCTGGATAAATGATATTGGGTAGAAGCTATTGGTATGTCTTGCTATTTAATTGATAGATCTCCTTGTAAAGCTCTTCTTGATAAAAACACCTTATGAAATATGATTGGGTGAAAAACCCACACTTTCACATTTAAGGGCCTTTGCTTGTGAAGATTTTGTTCATGTCCCTCAAGAGAAGCAATCTAAATTGAATCCAAAAGCTCAAAAATGTGTCTTTGTCGAATGTGTTGAGAATGTAAAGGGTCATTATCTTTGTAATCTTTAACCCATAAAATGATCTTTTCTAGAGATGCAACTTTCAAGGAGTCTAGAGTTGACTTGCAAGAAGATGGAGAATAAGAGATTTCAAGTTAAATTTTTGAAGATTTAATTGTGATAAAAAAAAGTTGATCGTAATGAAGAGCATGAGGAAGAACTTCTTACTCCCCCTTTGAGAAGGTTTGCAAGACAACACAACCCAAGTATGGCCCACCAAATTTTTGTTTTAAGGTTACCTTACTAAGTACTGATGATGAAAATAGATCTTTCATAAAATCTCTTTTTAGAGGAATGTGAGTTTTGGATGAAGGTCATGCATGAGAAAATAATGGCTTTGGATAGTTGTGACACCTAGGATCTTGTTAGTTTTCTGAAAGAAATATGATTGGATGCAAGTGGGTATTAAAGAAATTTGGTGCAAACAATCAGTTAGAGTAGTACAAGGCCAAACTGGTGGCCAAGGGCTATGCCTAGAGAAGAGTTGATTTCAAAGAAGCATCCTCTCCTGTTGCTAAGCTAACCTCTACTAGATTCTCATTATGTATTACTATCGCTTGTGGTTTTGAAATTGAGCAAATGCATGTTAAAACTACTTTCTTGCACGGAGAACTTGAAGAGGAGATTTATATGCAACACCCTAACAGACTACTTTTAAACATAATATATGTGAGATCCCCTCACTCTAGACTAAACTGATGCTAACCAATTGCAATGCAACTAAATCTTGGCCAAACCGCATGCAGTAGCCTTGCATAATCCATTATGTTATTTGCATTTGATGCTCTTATTAATAAAATAATTTCACACTCAAAATAATGTGTATTCCATAAACAAATCATTTGCAGTAAAACTATCGTGTGACAAATTCCAAAAAATAAAAAATCAAACCAGATACATCCAAAGAGGCTGCCCAAGCAACGGTGCAAGATAAACAGCTTTATTAAATTTAACTGAACACCTATGATTTGGTAAACCAAGTTCCAAGCCATAACTTCTGTAACTCAAACCCTCATGATACCATTCTGACAATAAACAATTGCAGGGCCGGCTACCCAAAAATAATAAATAGAATCGAATACATTTGCACACTATCATCAATCAAAAGCAGGAGAGACTATTTTGCCTCCAGCTGTTAATATGTGCTTAAAGAAAACACAGATTTCACCAGATCAGTAGAACAGGCAATACCTTAGTCAGAAGACTATAGATAGTCCAATCCAAGGTTGGACTGGACATAACAATACATGCCAACACCATATTCACTCTGCAAGATTCTGTAGTACTCAAGGATTAATAGTTGGATAACTTGCCCCTATAGCTGAAGATTGTCCACTGCCATTAGCTGCTGCACTTGAGTGCAATGGCAATGGCTGCTCACCTGAGTGGGGGGACTTACGAGACTTTGTACGAGTAGGGGAGCCCATATAGGACCCAACTCCACCATAATCACCATTGACCATACCATAGATAGAGGGGGTAAGTGCACTGGCCCTAGGTAAGCCTGTTGAATCCATTGCAAAGTTTGACATTCTGGATGGTACATCGGACTCCAGAGGCAATTCATCCAATGTCTGAAGAGTCAAAAGACAACAAACACAGTACATGAAATACAAATGATTAAGATTCACACCTGTCATAGCTTTAAGAATCAGAAGCAACAAATTTAAACATACTTACCCATACTGCTTGCTGTAGAACCCGCAGAAGTTCCCTATTACGTTTTCTTCTTATTGCTATTTCTTCTCGTTCCTGCAGCACCTCTTCAAACAAATTCTCTCTGCATGTTTAAATTTCAAGTGATCAATGTGAATATAAATTTTGTATTTTCCACTGTCTCAAATAGATATCATATTCACGAAATTACCAACCATGCAAACAACTAATAATGAATAAGCAGTTCTTTGCCAATGGAAATTAAGATTCCTGACAGGAAATCCCCACCCATACCTATACAGTTTCTTGATGAGAATCCCATGTAAATCTCGCTTCGCGTAATTTACCTACAACACATAATTATAAAGAACATAGCTAAACTGGATGAAAACATCACTGATTCTTAAAGAAAACACCAAACAGAAAAACCAGATAAATTCAAATATACAAAAGATAATCTAGGTTTAACTAAACACAACTCAACTCAATTCTCAAATTATTCCAGAGAAGCACATTTACCAAAAAGTGCATTATTGCTTTAGGTACAAAGTCTTGAACGTTTTTCCTGACGATGTCATAATAAGACTTCAGGAGCAATTTTGTCACTGTTATTTCAACGGACTCATTCTCTGTCAATAATTCTGCAGGCCTCAGTACTGCAGGTGGCTGAAAATCCACAAACAGTTAACTTATCAAAAAATTAAAACACTACAGGCTTGCACACAACTTATATGATAAGAACCAGTGCTAACCCACAAAATCTAACAAGTAGTTTAGACGTGTGTTCAAATTGAAGGTGTCTTATGTAAAGCTTACCTCTCTCAATTGGATCATGGAAAACATGGATTCCACGCCATTTACAGATTCATTATGTGTGTTGTTTGGCACACTGTCTTTAGCAGATGTGCGTGATTCGCTGCTTCCAAAGATTGAAGAGATTCCTGTGAATTTTATCATTGGGAAGTATGGGACACCAGCAGACGAAAATAAGCATGTGCCATCCTCTATTTATGATATGCTTCTTCAAATGTATAGACTAAATATAAAATAAATGTCACTAAAGCTTTATCAAAATGAGAAAAAAAAAACTTATGCTAAAGCTTTTTTGGACATAGATTTCCCTAATTTAGGATAAAGAAAATGAACAACAATTTATTCAAACTCTCAATATTTTATTTGTAGGGTTATATTTATATCACCTGAAACTGCCTTTTCATAAGTTGCCATTGGCCGTGTGCTCTGCATTCAAGACCAACAAAAATGTTAAGTGGGCAACATAAAAAGAATTGAATGATAGGTCTCCATATTAAGAGTATGTTCATTTGTATTAAGTTAGGCAGTTCCAAAATTCAATGTAAGAAAATGTTGAGAGGAGATTTCATTGAGGGCAAGGAGGTCTGTGCATACTGAATCAGCAACAGCACTGGAGGGAGTGGACCTTGCAAATATAGCCCGTGATTTTTGAGATTTATCAGCTGCTGGTATTCGCTCAGAGTCAGCACCATCCTAATTGGAGGAGATAGATTATGACATGAACAATAAGCATACACCAAAGCAATAATTATTGCACTACCATAACAGTCAACTTCAATCTATTTGCTAACCTTAGTTTTAACCAAGGGGATTGTAGATTTTGACTTCTGTTGCTGCCATGCTAATTCCACTGCTTTACTGCCCCCGATAAACGCAGGATGTGAAGTATTTATGTAGTCCATCTGCATATAATAGCTACTGTATTAACAAAACAGTATGTATAGAATATATATCATTTGTTTGTTACAATTAGCTAATAAAATAAAAATAACATATACAAGCTATAATCATCTAGCAATCAACTGTAGCATATTTCTCTGGTGCTGGCAACCTCTCATTATATGTCTAACAAGACCCACTTAATATGCTCAGATTTCTCACTTATATTTAGAGTTGCGGATTTGCGACAGTCAAAGATGAGCTCGCATTCAGGATAAACCTAAATAACAGATGTGCAAGCAAATAGTATGCCCAAATGTTTTCTTTGAAATTCCTAAAGGTTTCTAATCAATTGACAACTTTAAAAGACAGGAAGAAAAGATGAGCAAGTTACTCCTCACAATTTTCAGGGCAAGATCATCAAAAACTACCTGCCAAATCAAAGACATAACTCTCCAGGAAGAACAAATGCTGCTAGTCCAAATTTCTAATAATTTTAATACAGAATGGAAAAGCATGATAAATATTGAGAAAATATGATGTATTTTCAACTTCAAACTACAAGAACAAAGGTTTTATACGGCAAAGACTCCAATAGGGTGGCTTAATTTTCTTTCAATGAAACAAAGATATGCTAGTTAATATTACTAAAACTTTTTAATTCTTAACCACCAAAAATCTCAGTTGCCGTTTTGGGTTCAGGTTAAAGCTCGGGTTCGAAGAACCGGTTTGGCTGTACAGCAAAATTTTGAAATGGGGTTTGGGTTCGTTAGTACAAAATCATGTAAAAATTATATATAGATATATATTTATGCAGCCTAGAAGCATAAATTAAGATTAGAATGTCACATAGTATCATATAAACAACAAAAACACCATAAACTTGTAATCATAGCATCATGATCATACCATCATACCATCAAAAACTTCAAGTTCAATATCAAAATATTAAAAAATATAAACTAGTATTACCTTTAAAATATACAAACCAGTATTACTTGATATTCTACAACCACTAAATTATTTGTCTGGAGACTCTGGACAATTAATTTTACTAAATTCGATCAATAAAATATACTTCAATAAAAAAGTGCAATAGATACATTGGTTTTCAAGGTTTTGAGCACAAAAGTTTTCAATGTGGATAACCTATGCTTTGAACCCACTTAATCCTGTCACATTGCAGTGAAGAGTAGATTGTGGAACAACATCAGAGAAGAGAAGAATCCAACAAACTGTATTGGAAGGGCAGCTGGGTTGATTTCACCAGTTCCCCCATCACCTTATATGTTATAACAAAGCAGTGCAAGTATAAAGTTCAACTGAGAATTGTAGCAGGTTTTCTGACCTATCTGGTAGTTTAATTTTGTTATTTTAGGATCTCTGGATACACTTAAAACTCACAGTTGAAATATTTAGTTAGCTTAAGTAGGTTTAAAGTTACAGAAACATAAAAGATTAACAGTTGCATGCAGGACTGTATAGTCTTGTACCCCTTGATCACCTTATGCAACTTCATATCTAAATGGACTGCTGTCAAAAGATAAAACAAATAACTCTGAAATTTAAATGTTTCGAGAGAGGGCAGTGCTTCAGTTATTGGCAGTTGGTTCCAATAAATAACTCTTAAATTCAAATGGTTCGCTGTCAATCTGCCCAATTATGCCCAGATTTGTCCCTGGTTCGTCCCAGATGAACTGGTCTGCCTGGGTTTGAACCTTGGCCGAACCCAAAGTCGAACCAGACCAGAACCCATACCCAGTTTGAACCGGACCGGTACCCGGCCCTAGGACTGGCTAACCCGGTAACTTAGCCAAAAATCAATTGTTCTTTTAATATCCGTCTGTTTTTTTTAATTCGAAGTGATTCTAGTCTGTCAACATATTTTGCAATCTGGGGTTAATCCCATAATGTGATGATTAAGTTTTGGCATTGTTGATGTTGCCACCAAGGTTCAAACCCTTGCTCGGCCTTTGTGATCACAAATTTGTGCCTTTGCCGATCCAGTGTGCTCACAGGTTTGCATAACGTCCCCTTCCCAAGAAAGAGAATAGTCAATGAGACCATTTAGCCTACTTATTCCCACTGGCTAAATTAATTATTTAATATTATTCAATAAAGTACATTTTAAGGGTAATGTTATTTAACTAATTTGATAAAGCAACTTATAATGACTAAAGTCCAAAATAAAACAAAATATTAAAAGGGTCACTTTATTAGTTAAGCTTAACAAAATACTAAAGGCAGTTAGTTTCCTGAGGTTACTATAAAACAGAATTTTTTAAGCCCATTTGGACATGCTTTGTTTATTTTCTTAATTGAGATTATGGAGAGTTGCTTGAGGAGCAAAAACACTTAGGACAAAAACCCTAAGGGGCCCTAGATCAGTTAATTTTTTCGCTTGGGATTCAACGATTGAAGTTTAATAGTTATTGTGAAGTCTTTATTAAAGACAAATTTCTGAGTTGCATTATTGGAGAACTACAGGCCCAGCTTTAGACAGTAGACACCATTAAAGGAGATTTTTTTTTTTTATCGATAAAAGGCCAAGGCCCTGATAACATTAAAGGAGATTATTAGACTATGGGCCAGTTTAACATTAACTGGAGGTGTGAGTTTTAATTTAAATTATTTAATGCCAGAGTCGACTCATTTTTGTAATGGCGTGGAGTCAAGGAAGCTAATTGTAGGGTTTTGAAGAGTGTTGCATAAGTTGGGACGCCAAAGACAGACCAATCCTGCTAGGCTAGTGAATATACAGGGATTGGGATTGTTGATAGTGATTTCTGAGCACAGTACCTCCAGCTAACCGTCTGAGTTACCTCTTGCATGTGAGCATGAGCATTATAGAGACAGGTTGAGCCCATAAAGAAACATTTCAGTCATCAATATATTTCAGATTTTGATGCCAGCAGTCAAGGTGTAGATTGGAGGTCTTTATTCTCCTGGTTGTGGGCATTTTCATGTTAATGTTTTGAACCAGAATAACATCACATGCATTAAACAGAAACTCAGAAAAAATATACGAACAGATGACACAATTATTTACCCTAGGAAAACCCTCCTACTCGAGGGAAAAACCCAGCCACACCCAAAAATAATGCCTTTATTTAGATACCAAAACAAATACAAAAATGCTGCTTATGACTGAAGCCTTTTACAATCATCAATCAATAAGCTCATGTAACTTTCTCAGAATTTAGTAATCTCTGATATAATAATCAGACAACTCAAAATGTATCTCACAAAGATACTACACGATTATACACCAATCGCTGAGAATACACCCAACAAAACTATATCAGAAAATTCATTTCTTACGATAACACACAGTCCCACCACAAAACATCTCTATCACCCCTAAAGACTGAAAAACAATACAATCAAAACTGTGATAGCTGCTCCAAGGAAAAGTCACGCTGAAGACAAAGCATTGGCAGTTGCATAAGACACGGCAATAAAGAAAGAAAGAACCGACGACAGCAAAAGATAGCTGTCAACCATATTAGTAGAACCGACATCAGCAAGGAGAACCCGATGCAATATCAAAAACTGTCGGCAGTTACCAATCTTTAGATTTTGTATTCTCATATGCGACAGTTTTCCAACATTTGGCATGACACCCACAAGGAGCCCAATGAGAGTTAATGACAAATACAGCACTCCTGCTCAACACAAAGCACGGGAATAAGAAAGTGACGACGCTTGTTCTTCCATAGCGATTAACAAAGACGGTGACGATAATGAACCGATTCATCTTCAGAACCATTCGGATCATAAGTGATAAGAATTATACACCGAAGAAAGAGGCCACGATGGAGAGTTTACAATTACACAGAACTCAAAACTGAAGCTGAGCAGGAACACATGATATCACCTGCCGCTACACAACATTAACACTCCCTCTTAGCAAAGGAGATATCATTAAGATGTCATCACATGACAATTGCAAATAGCTGCAACCAAATAAAAATGTCAATAACAAAATCTCATCATAATATTGTCATCTCAGCATGACATTCACCATGGCTACTCCCAGAGGATGAATCCACCATAGTTACTCCCAAAGGGTGGAACAAGGGCTTTCAACTCAAACTTCTTTCGCTAAGAAGAATGCATTAACAAGGGATTGCACCTCGAACTTCTCCCTCTCAGAGAAGAACTCATTAACAAGGGATTGCACCTTGAACTTCTCCCTCTCAGAGAAGAACTCGTTAACAACATGAATAGGAATCAATGAAGCTGAAACTTTCACTCAACAAAGACTCCCTCTCAGTAGGGGCAGCATTCTCACTGTCACACAAGCTCCCTCTGAATCTTATTTCTTCCTTTGACTGTGAATACAATCTGTATAGGTTCTCCCTAATAAAGTTACGTGCCATCAACTCAGTCCCATGGCTGCAAGCAGCGTCCCCATGTTCATTTCTACAGCCTGCATGACTTTGCATGAAATCTCTCATCATCCCGTTGCTTCTCGATCCATCCTCTTTATTGCCTAGATTTCCTAACAATCCACCAATAGATCTTGTGCCATCACACAGTTATAGTGCAAGCAGAGAATGAAAAAAAAATCAAACACCAGCACATCTGCTATCCTCATAGACGTGGATGCCAAACATGTAAGCATAAACGAGCATCCTCCCCGTTGATGTAAAAAAGAAAGCTTTGGAATCTTTGGACATCATAATTTCTTAAATTCCCATCAATGTGAAATTAGCAAGAATTGCTCAGAATTCCATAATTCACCGAACAGCATATTCGACACCCATTAGACATAAATTTTGTCCTATTTTGGTTCAAGATCTTTTCTTAGACCCGCTCTGATACCATGTTAATGTTTTGAACAAGAATAGCATCACATGCAATAAACATAAACTCAGAAAAAATATACGAACAAATGACATGATTATTACCCTGGAAAACCCTTCTACTCGAGGGAAAAACCCAGCCACACCCAAAAATAATGCCTTTATTTAGATATCAAAACAAATACAAAAATGTTGCTTATGATTGAAGCCTTTTAAAATCATCAATCAATAAGCTCATGTAACTTTCTCAGAATTTAGTAATTTCTGATATAATAATCAGACAACTCAAAATGTATCTCACAAAGATACTACACGATTATACACCAATCACTGAGAATACACCCAACAAAACTATATCAGAAAATTCCTTTCATTCTCATGAGAGATGGTTTCGTGTGAACCACTACTCATGAAAAATGGGTCAATGAGTTTGACTCAGAGAACTACACAGTTGAATCCTGATAGCAATATCACAATTTGACTTAGTATGGAAATATCTCCTACTTATCAATTGATGAGCTTAAGAGGCTTTCTAATGAATGGTTCATAAGGCACAACACTTGGTGAAGGTTTTGTAAATGGGGTTGCAAGCAAAGTGGGTTTAACCATGGAGGAAACTCCGTAGTTAAGCGCACTCGAGCTGGAGTAGTACTGGGATGGGTGACCTCCCGGGAAGTCCAAGTCCTTCACCTTTGTGAGCATCGCCTAGATCCAATGAGTGCTAAGTGTTCCATTCATTCTCATGAGAGATGGGTTTGTGTGAAGCACTACTCATGAAACATGGGTCAATGAGTTTGACTCAAGAAACTACACAGTTGAATCCTAATAGCAATATCACAATTTGACTTGTTGTGGAAAATATCTCCTACTTATCAATTAATGAGCTTAAGGGGGCTTTCTAATGAATGGTTCATATGGCACAACACTTGGTGAAGGTTTTGCAAATGGGGTTGCAAGCAGAGTGGGTTTAACCATGGAGGAAACTCTATAGTTAAGCGCGCTCAAGCTGGAGTAGTACTAGGATGGATGACCTCCCGGGAAGTCCTAGTCCTTCACCTCTGTGAGCATCACCTAGATCCAATGAGTGCTAAATGTTCCATTCATTCTCATACATTACATTTTCTCATTTCCTAAAAAGGGACATTACACTTTCTCGTACATACAAAGCATCATTTGAGCCTTAATTTTTTTTTTTTCTCATTCCTTTAAAAGAAGATTTGCAATAACATTGTCCATTTTTAAATTCTCTTATACCTTCAAATTCTTTTACAATCGTCCTTAACTTGCCAAAAGTATTTAAGGATTCTTGTCCTTAAAACTCTTAGTTCACCCTTGAAGGGTTCTCGTTCTTCAAGGCATGCCAGAGTTTGGGCTTTTGTCCAAACTTGATAAGGAGAAATAAGGGTCTTCGTCCTTAAGTCTCATTATGAACTCCTTATTTGCAGGTCAACTTCCTCAAATGCAAGATCAATTCCTTTCTTAAATGATTGATTGATTTATAGCTTGATTGAAAAATTGTATGTTTGCTTGATTCCAAGATGAATTGTTGATTGATGATGATTTGACCTGATTTGATGTCTTCTTTAAAAGAAATGATTTCCCTTTTATATCCAATCCTTGAAGGAGTCACAACCCATTCGAACAGTCCCTTCCCTTGGTAAATTATTATTTAATTCACAACCTTTAAATGGCTATTGAAACTTTTATTATAATTTTACTTATGTTCTTTTATTCTTCGAATCAGTGTCACCATTATAAACTTCTAACCGCCTACAACAACATTCAAAAAGGCTGCAATGTAATGTGCCCTTTTGTAAATGCCCTAGTTTTGCCCGATTTATAGTTAATATTCAGATACTTGAGAGAGATCGCTGGAAGTAAAATCCGCTTGGTACGATGATTTCCTTGAATGTTGTTCTTTGGTACAAATATCTCCTCGTGGCGGAAGAGTCATGTTGCTTCCTAAGTCATGTCCCTTCATTCCAAGGGTGGTGTCTCCTTGTTAATTATCATTGTTTTCTAAAGATATTAATCATTCTAAAGAACATATTAGTAGTTGGTCCTTTTGATCATTGCTTCTAATGAATTCACTCATTATGTCGGCCTTGGTTAATAATAATTAAATTGCACCTATTTAAACTTAAACATAAACTAGTTCGCTACACAAATAAATCACCACTCCTGCAAATTGCCGCTTTTGTTATTTAATTATTAGGTTATTAAATAATATTGAAGTCATATATATCATCAACGTCTCCATTAAATAACCGCTGATTAATGGTCCTTGTGAAGTCAGACATATTGAAAGAGAACTGCTGCTTGATATTAATGCTTCTTATGAAGCTGGATATATTGAAGTCGGCAGCAATGATAAAAAACCAGTCGTTGTCATGTGTTCATGTTTCAAGATCGCTCCTCTACAAAAATCATGGTCTTGAGGCAAGATGGTTTTCCCAAGTCATTGATATCCTTCATTTCAGGGGCATGACAATCTGCCCTTCTCGAGATTGCTTGGCCTCGTGCAATGATTGAGAATAGAGTGATTCAAGTTGTATTATTCTAATACTAAATCAACTTGTTAACGAAGGTCTAACTTTGTCATTTAAGAAAAGTATCTTTTTCATCATTTGTAAATATGGAGACCGTTTTGGATTGACCCATGTCTGCACAATATCCTAGATAGTTCCTCGTGTTATTAGACATTTAGATGGAGATTAGAAGCATGACTCACATTTATACAATATTCTATGAAGATGTTCCCCCAAAGAAACGTTAGCGAGATTTTATGTTGACATATTACAATTTTTACTACAGAGATTGGTTGGATAATCTATACTAGATCATGGTAATATAACTACTAGATTTGCTCCTCTAAAAGGTTCCATTGGTTTATTGTCAATTATTTTTTTGTTGGATCATCATGCTTTGTTTTTTCCTCGGATTTCCTTTTGTTTCTTGTCAAATATTGCCTCCATAGTACGCACTTGGTTTTTCCATCAGCATGTGTTCTGGCTCCCAATTTTCGTCGCACTTGTAACATAAGTTTTTCCTCGTAAGATTCCATCAACGGCAAAGATGTCTCGACTCCCATGCATATTTACATTTAGAGAAAAAATTTCTCTTTGGGTTACAAGTGTGCCCCTATTCCCATTTCTTCTTTGCAAACAAAACATAGCCCTTTCTTTTGAAGTTCTTCTCAATTGTCATTAGAAAAATAATGCTCTCTCATGTTTGTCCCTCCATAGAAGTGCTTCTTAACTCTCAATGTCATTTTATTGGAGTGATATTTTTCCTTTGTTTTCATGGAATCTAGTCGAGTAGCTTTTAGGATTGCATCTTGGAGTGCGGTAGTGTCCAACGCATTCACTAGGCCGTGAGTAGTATCTGATAATCCCTCTATAAATAGGTAGTTGAGCCTTTCCTCTAATATTTCAGGAAACATGACAGAAAGTCTTTGGAACTCAGCCACAGAATCTTCAAGGGTTCTTTTCTGCCCCACCCTTGTTAATTCTTTTAAGTATCTTTGCAGGTGTTTTTGACAAAACGTCTCAATGATTTTCTTTTTGAAGGCGTCATAGGTCTTTATGCTTCAAGAGTCTCGGGTAATTAAGCCATGGTACCACCGATCATAAGTGACCCCTCCTAGATGCAATATGGAAAATGTAATGGCATCCTCTTCTAACATGGGGCTAAGGGTCAAGTAGTTCTCTAGTTTTTGGATCCATGCACGGGCTATGATTTTCCTGACCCATCAGAATTTTGGATGGTTAATCTTCCTACTTTGTGTTGTAAATCTTGACTAGTTTGAACCTTCTCCTTCCTTTGATTCTTTCTTGCCTCGGCTCAAAATTTCTTGACTTCAGGGTCAAACCTTGCGTATGTTTCAGCAAGTTCATTCATATTGGGATTGGATGAGTTAATTTCCCCATTTCCTTTGTCAACCCTCTCTAGTTAAAAAGGGAAGCCTTCAAATTCTTGGGGTTGATCCTAAGGTGGTTCCATTATCACTTTTGGATTGGCTAGGAGTGATATCTTTTTCATTCCTTTGACTGGGTCTAAGAGTGCTTATGGTAGTAAATATGCTTTGTAGGGCTTGAGCTGTTTGCACCATAAAGGCCCTAAATTCTCGTTCAATTTGTTCCCCCTTGTGTTGTATTAATTTGTAGTCTTCTTCTCTTCCCTCTCTAGAGCCCTTAAAGCCCTTCAAATAAGTTGCATCAACTACTATTCGTCCCTCAAGCTAGTAGGAACAATGTTGTGATACCACTTTTAATGTCCCCTTTTGTAAATGCCAATTTATAGATAATATTCAAATACTTACGAGAGATCGCTATAAGTTAAATCTGCTTGGTTCGATGATTTCCTTGAATGTTGTTCTTTGATAAATATATTTTGTCCTTGTTTTGAAAGAGTCATGTCTCTTCCTAAGTCATGTCCCTTCATTCCAAGGGTGGCATCTGCTTGTTAAAGATTGCTATTTTTTGAGGATGTTAATCATTCTAAAGTACAAATTAGTAGTTGGCCCTATTGATCATTACGTTGGCTCCCAAATCAACAGATTGCTAAACCCTAAGAATATGCCAAGTTCTATGATCAAGTTCAGCAAGTGACATGGCCAACAGACGGTATTAATCAATATAATTAAATTCCCCTGCACTTTAGGCTCTACTATGCCTAGATGAGTGTACCTCTATCAACAATACTTGTTTACTTCTCCAAAAATCAATTGATGATGAGTAAGCAGACTTCATGCACTTGTGTAGGATTTGTTTAATCAATGCTTTCAATGCTCTTCCTTGATCTATTTCAAACTGGCATGAAGGTTTGAAATGGACTACTTCCCCGCTTCCCACTCCTACTCCTAATCCTATTGCATGAAAATGAAAATGTATAAAGATGTAATATTTTTATAAATCTATTCTTTTAGGATGTGAATGATCAATGCCTTCTATCCGTTGGGCAATAGAGTCAAATTTAGAATGATGTGTATCTTTCCATTGGCTTATCTCAAGCTGCTAGGCACTTAAGTGTTTATGCCTTACATAAACGTGTCGGGAAGTTTACTATTTGGCTCTTCTCCACTAATCCAAAAGAAATCCCTTCTATCACTATGACTTATTTGAACGAATTTAATCCTGCCTTAGAAGATCCAATCAAAATGAATCACATGAAAATAGCAAATTTGTTTTGATAAACCAAAGTATATTTTTAATATATTTGATTTAAAATTTTAAATGATAAGAGGAATCCCAAGTTGGACACAACCGAATAATAAATTATCAAGAATCGTAACACAACTGAACACTAATGATAGAGCACCAGTTGAAAGACTATCTCCATCGCTTTGCTTCAAGAAAGTTTGTACAATATATATATATATATATATATATATATATATATATATATATATATATATATATATATCCCAGCTCTTCTTCTATCTCTAATTCTCTAATTCTACCTCCATCTACACCATTGTGGATTTGATATTAACAACTTTCCATCGTGTTTCTTGACTTAATTAATCATTACAATTTAAAAATATAAATGTCACTAGAGAACATCAAACTACAAAATAAATTTCACAACATTATAAAACATCAGCAAATGCTCCTTTGCTTATCTTTCTTCTAATCCCTCCCTTTGAACTTTACAAAAAAAGTTCAAAATTCATTGTTGGGTTCAAACGCTAGTTCAAGAACTAGCTCTTTAATCCACTTCACACTTATTCTTTATTCACTTCATTATTTTCTTTCCTTAAGTGGAAGTTCAACTTTTGTCATTGGGGTCCACCTCTCTCTAGAACTTCTCTCTTACTCCACTTTCTTTCTTATCTTCCTCATTCTTCCTTGCAAGTGGAAGTTGCACCTAGGTCGTCAAAGTACACCTCTCAATTTGGTATTGTCTTAAATTGGTGCCTCTATCGTTTCTTTCATATCGTAGAAAAATCATTTTAAAACATAGCAAGGAGTGCACTTAGTTCCTAAACTGCTCTTCGGACCCAAAATGCTCTATAAGAAGTTTCAAAACTCCCCTCGAGTTCCATCAGTACCTTTGGAACACGCCCTTGTCATTGCCTCGAACTTCTATATTCAACTTTAACATAGTTCCATTTCGGACGTCAAATTCCAACAAAGGTTCTCGAATTGCTTTCCAGACCCAAAATGCTCAAGTGGAACTTTCAAGAATTCTTACCCAGCTCCGACCAAGCATTTTGAACTTGTCTTACTTTCACTTAGCTTTGCCTTCTCTTAGATCGAAGTTCCACTTTTGATGTCGGACCTCGACTCTAGTTCTAGAACTAGTATCGGGCCCCATTGCTTGATTTTGACATGAGACATAAACACTTCCAAAATGGAATTGGACAAAGACCTAAATAAGTTATGTGTCGAACATGCAAGAATCAACAAAACTTGGTGCCAAAAGCAACGTCAGGAACCAATAAAGGAAATGGAACACAAACCCGACAGAGAAACTTAAGGAAAAGATAAATATGGGAGGCACTGACTTGCTTGGAACTAGTTGTCGAATCCTATTTAGTATTGACTGGTTTGGAACTCAGCTTAAATTCCGACAACCTGACCAAAGAGGCTTTTAAAACTCTTGGTTTTGCCTTCGAAAAATTATCAAACTAAGTGTTGAAGCTCCACAATTGTGCACAAGGGTACATTGCCATGAGGTAATCACAGGGAGCAATCCTTTTCATCAAACCCTCCAATGGTTTCAAAATGCAAACCTCCAAAGTAAGCCACCTAATTAAGTTAACCCTGTGCAAACAACAAAATACAATAATATGCATTTAGCATTGCTTCGGTGTAAATGTCAAATGGATTGATGGTGCTTTGCAAATGAACATGGTGGCACATTAAGATGAGGACAATTTCAAGGAACAATCTTTTTGACATGACAATCACCCGATAGTGAAATTCAAAACCTCAAAATTGACCACCTTGGCAGAGACAACAAAGTGTAAACAGCAAACTCCTTCAAAACCCAAAAACTTGCCATTGCAAAACAAAGTGGTATCTAGCTAAAAATAAACATGCGGGCTCGGGGATAGCATATGAACATGACCCCCAAGTGATTTGGCATAACATTAATAGGACATCAAATAATTCACCATCAAACAGGGCTACTCGAGAAGATTTTGCAGAGGTAACTATAGGTGCTGCAACTGGTTTTTACATCACGGGCATACCAAAATTTTGCATTAATTTGGGGTTCTAACACATTGATTCTCATGAATTCACTACTCGTTATACAAGCCTTGTTAATATTAATTAAATTGCACCTATTTAAACTTAAACTAGACTTTACAAGTTGCACCCCTTCAAACTAGTTTGCTGCACAAATGAATCACCACCCCTATAAATCACAGCTTTTGTTATTTAATTATTAACTAATTTTGATGTCATATAAACCGTCAACGTCTCCTTTTAATAACCATTGATTAATGCTCCATGTGAAGTCGGTCATATTGAAAGAGAAACATTGCTTGGTCTTAATGCTGCTTATGAAGTTGGATATATTAGAGTCGGCAATGATGAAAGAACACTACTCACTATCTTGTGTTCATGTTTCCAGATCACTCTTCTAGGAAAATCGTGACATCTTGAGGCAAGACAATTTCCCCAAGTCATTGATATCCTTCATGGTGGGAGCATGATATGTGACCTAATAATTGGTTGTGGTGAATAAAACATACACACAATATACTAAGAGGAGGAGTGAATTGGTATAAGAATAACTTTTTCAATGAACATTATTTTAATTTATAACTTCAGCAATCAAAACCAATAATCAAAACATTTACACAAGTAAGATCTAGAAAATTAAAACACAAGATGCACATACAATTTTACAAGGAAACCCTTGCAAGAGAAAACCATAGCAAAATATTGCTTTTATAGAAAACTTCTCACAAGTTCGTAGGCACAAAACCATAGAAGACACCAATCCCCCTTCACTAAGCACCAACTCAGTGAGAGACACCAATGTCTTTGAGTAAGAGGCTCCAACCTCCTGAACTTGCAAAATAGAAGGCACCAACCTTCAAAAGCAAAGTGATTATAATATTATTGGATCTTCCCTAGATCCCTTCAAGGACTTCAACAAAAATATGCTCACTCCACACAAATCTGCCTTGAAATTATGCTCTAGAGCTCTCGTTCAGATCTGCAATATAATCGTCAAAAATATGCTTGCAAATCTGAAAGTTTCCTTCTCATAAATCTGCATTAAGATATTTCAATAATTGCTCATGAATCTGCAATATAGTATTCACACAATTCACATATATCAACTTGAATATCTTCACTAAAATGTGTTGAGAAATCTGTTCAAGTATATGATGGATAATTGCTGCGTAGACCTTTCTTCCTGCCCTTCATACACAAGCAGGTGCGCTCTAAAATCAGAATGATATTGCAATGAACAGATCGTAAATGGAGTGCCAATAGACTCCTTTAAATACAACTCACATACATCTTTTCCCAACAGACATATCTCTTCCAAAACACCTCTTTATTCCAAGGTCACAACCTATAAACCAGGTCACCCAGCAAGTAGCAATTTATTTGATTTTTATTCCTTTAAAAAATCTTTCCCAAAGTGGGTGCTTTGTTAGTGTAGGTTTTTTGTTTTCCTTATGTTAGGGGGCATTTATTTTTCCTACACATTTTATTTAAGCCTGCTTAGGTTATTCGGAGTGGTTAATATGAGGACACATGGAAAATACTTCAACTACATGTGTAACTCTCCACCTCACATGGGGAGTTGAGTTACACACCCTCTTTTGGCTTATTTTGCCACCTCACATAACCACTATTTTGTCATTTACTAAGTAGGTTATGGGGTAGTTGGGTTTCTCAACCTCTTCAGGCTTTATTAGCCACCTTTATAATTCCTTTTCTATTTTCATACAAGGAGGTTATGCCACTTGTTTTGGCATTTACCAAGAAGGTAAAACTTCCCACTTTTATGGGGAATAGGAGTTAATGCACCCCTTGGATGTACATGCTATTATTTTTCTATATAATAAGCACTAGACTCTCACCTTCACAAGTTTAGTGATAGTTCGATGAGAGTCTTCTCCAAATTCTCTTATGTCTCTATTTTTCTCTCATTTCAAATTTCTCTTCATTCGACTATTTTGATCTTTGATCATTTGATGCTTGGAGATTGCATGTGATCTACGACCAACATCAGATCCTGGCTCGATTCTCGATTCTCGTAGAATCTGACATGCTTGCTCCTAGGGAGGTCAGCCCTATTTTAAGAGGCTCCAAAAAATAATTAAAATTGACAAGGGTCGGCTCCAAGAGGGGCTTGTCCAAAAATTAAAATATTATTTTAATTTAGATAAGTTACTTTATCATGGATGCCATAATTTATCATTTCGCTTTAAATAAGTCATTTTTATAATGGATGCCATTATTTATTATTTGTGCAATTCAGTTAATAAATTGCACTTCCCCTTAATTTATGGAATCTCGATCTTGGTGTAATAGATTTGGCACATGCTAAATTACACACCACCGACTAGCCCTTTGACATCAATGACAATAAATCCAACTATCTCCTTTCTCATTGATGGTAATCATGCAAAAATGATCTTACAATTGGGTCAAACTACCCTTGACTGCAATGCTCCTCCTTACTCAAGTTCTCCCCTTTGACATCAATTCGAACTTAAGCCCAAATTATGAAGTCTTAGGGCCCACATTTCCTTTATAAGGCTAGATGCTTAGAATTTTGGGCCAGACATTTCACATTATAGGCCTGATTTAGCTAAACTCGAGGTCACTCAATCAGATTTAGGCCGCCATGTTTGGAATAGGGCTACACACTTGACTTAATGGGCCTGTAAGTTGACTTTAGGCCCACACGTTACCTCGTTTAGGCCTGATTTAGGCCTTACCTTATCGAATTTGGGCCCAGATTTGGGACTCAACCCCACACGCCTGAGATATAGGGTTGTATGCATAGAGTTGTAAGCCCATATATTTGGAGCTTGGGGCCCAAATATTTAAAACTTAAGGCCTTATTGTGGTTTGATTGCATCGAGTTTGAGGGGGCAGATTTAGGGCCTACTGTATCTGAAATTAAGCCTCACATGCTTAGATTAAAGGCCCTTCTAATTGGACCTAAGGCTGCACGTTGGAAATCAGGGAGCTGCAAGTTTAGAGTTTTGACCCTACGTTTCAACTTAGGGCCTAATATAGGCCTCTCATTTGGATCGAACCTAGGCCTAGGGTTTGCAAATTAGGCCCACAAGTTTCACTTTAAGGCCTTGCTGATTGGCTGAGGTCACACACGTTTCATTTAGGGGCGGTAAATTTGGAAGTAGGGCCCATGATTTTCCATTAAAAGTAGGGGCATTGTGATTGGTTAAAGCTTCCTACCTTCCCCCTCTTGTATTGTTTCTCCCTTCATTAAATTCATCAAGTTGAGTTGCTTCCTTTGTCCAATAAAGCTTAATTTCTTCCCTTGCCACATGGGGAGGTGGAATCCACTCCTTGATGTGGCAACCTTGCCAAATGAGAAGGTGGAATCCACTCCTTGATGTGTCAATTACAAGATGAGAAGGTGGAATCCACTACTCGAAGTGGCAACCTTGCCACTTGAGAAGGCAGAGTCCACTTCTCCATCCGTCAATAGCACTTGAAGAGGTGGAATCCACTCCTTGATGTGGCAACCTTGCCACTTGAGAAGGTGGAATCCACTTCTTTAAGTGTCAATATTGAAAAAACGGGGGGCAATGGGCGGGGGATAGCATTTTACTTTTAACAATAATTTTTTATTTCCCCTTCATGGCAATTTTACTTGGGCAATATTTTAAAGGTTTATTTACTTATTGGCCCAGCTTGACCCTTAGCTCCTAATTCCATACTTAGCCAATTTTTGAAATTTTTCAATATTTGGACATCTTGATTTTTGAGAAGGCTTGCAAAATTTCGAGTTGTTGCCAAGTTTTCTCCACCACCTAGACCTATCAAAGCAAAAAAGAGGGGGTTCCTCATTTGCAATGGGGCGATGGTGTGAAAACCTCACAACAGTTCCCTCAAGAAATGGTACTTAATCGGAATCTGTTTTGTCCTTGAGTGCATAACATGATTCTTTGATATGATAATAGCACTTACATTATCACAAAGTATGGGAAAGGGATGCTCATACTCAACATTGATATCTTTCAAGGTTTGTTTCATCCATAGAACCTGTGTGCAACAAGTTGCTACTATGGCATGCTTTGCCTTTTGTTGTAGATAGTGAAACCAATGCTAATGTCTTGCGACTTCCCCATATGCATTCAACTTGTTCCAAAAAACGATTTGGTTCCAATAACATTCTTGTTCTTAGGTCTTGGGAAAAGCTCCCAAGTTTCATTCTTCTCTATTTGATTCAATTCTTCCTCCATAAACTTGATCCAATGCTTGTTTTCACTTGCTTATAAACAATTTGTTGGCTCAACTGTGGAAGGCAAACACAGTTTTGCATGTTTTGTTGGTTTTGCAAGTTTTTGTGTTTAAATTTATGTACCTTTGTCTCCAATAATCAAATCTTTAGGATGGTTCTTTTGAACAAACCTGTATGGTGTCTTGGTGATGCCTTGGATAAGTTCTTTCATTTCCTTTCTCAATCTCTTCAATTTCAATTTCTTTTTTTCTCTTTTTCTTTCCAACTTTTTACCTTTTGACAATTAATTTCTTGTTCCATCTCTTTTTGATGCCTTTCTTCATCAACCCTCACACTGGCACTTTCAACAACTTTATGCAATCTCTAGTTATAGCGTCTGTAAGCTTTGCTTCTTATGAAATATCCAAGGAAGATACCTTCATTGCTTTCAAGATCAAATTTTCCCAAATCTTCCTAGTCCCTTCTTATGTAGCATTTGCTTCCAAAAACCTTGAAATACATTACTGATGCATGCCTTCCTTTCCATAGTTCATAGCAAGTTTTATTGTTATTTATCCTAATTTGTGCTCAATTAGAGATGAATACAGCTGTATGAATTGCTTCTTTCCAAAAGATATCAGCTATCTTGGACTCATTGAGCCTGGCTCTTGCCATACATTGAATGATTCTATTCTTTCTCTCGACTATTCTATTTTGCTGCGGAGTTCTTGCAACTGAGTATTGGCTTTAATCACATGCCTTGTACAATATTCTTCAAACTCATTTGAGGTAAATTTGCCTACTCTATCCGATCTAAGGCACCTTGATCTTCAACCCTATTTTGTTCTCTACTAGGCCTTTGAATCCCTTAAACTTCTCTATCGCTTCAAATTTTTCTTTAAGAAACGCTACCCATGTCATCCTAGAATAATCATCAATTGAAAATACGAAAGAGCTCTCACCTTGCAAGCTTTTTGTCCTTCTTGGCCCACACAAATCAGTACGAATAAGTTCTTGCTGGCATGTTTGTCATTGATGTCATGGCGTAATTAATGGAGATTAGTAATTTGTTATCATTAAGAAGTTAATTTGTTTTGGAGACCAATTTGCAAAATAATTCCTTTTCCGATGTGGCCTACTCCCTATTTGGGTCAACCCATGCATAGGTTCCAAATATAATTTCAATAGATATTTCTTTAGGACGACCTTCCTTGTGTTGTACGCCTAATCCTAGGGGTAGCAAATAAATCAAAATAAAAAAATCTATCAGGTCATTCTTGTGGAAATAGGTGCCCAAATAATGACAAAATTCAAATCTAAAATTACCTTTTTCTCCTTGGCCAACCTGTTTGAAGGATTGCAACTGTTTGGTGAATACGTGTAAAAGATGGATTAAATAAGAGGTTATTAGGAAATCTTTCAACAAGCAGTTTATTGAATATTTAGAACAGTGAAGGGAGCAGTCTTATGAGTCCAAATCAGATATTTGAAACAGAAGATCTAGAGCAGAAAAGAGAGCTGATTTATGAGAAAAGACCAGACTTCTTAAGAGAAGAAATTAGACATATCTGAAGCAAATCTAAAGCAGATTTTTGTGAAGACAAGTTTCAGATTTGAGAACATTTATTGAAGATCTTTTCGCAGATCTGAGTGAGCATCTTGCAGATTAAAGAGAAGAGTTTGAGGTAGATTGTTGAAGCTCTTCTAGGATCTAGGGCAGATCCATCAACAGCTTTATCATTGTATATCTTGATGGTTAAAGCCTTCTACTTGATGAGATCCAAGTTTTGGAGCCTCTTATTCAAGAGATTGGAGTCCCTTGCTGAGTTGGAGCTTAGTGGAGCAGATTATTGTCACTTGTGGGTTGGAGCCTATGAAGATTGTAAGAAGTTTCTAATACAAAAGCAATATTATGCCTGGTTTTCTCCCGCAAGGGTTTCCATTTAAAAATCATGTGGGCATCTTTTGTCTTCTTTTCTTAGATGTTAATTGTGGGGATGCATTGTTCTTTGCTTTGAGATTGTTAAAATTAAAAAATTGAGAAAGTTGGTCTTATACTAATTCACCCCCCCTCCCAGTATAAGCATGTGTTCTTCAGTTCCAAAGGCTTTGATGTAGAGTACTGCTTCAAGTTGGTCTTATAGAAATTCCACCCCCCCCCCCCCCCTCTCAATATAAGTGTATGTGTTCTTCAGTTCCAAAGGCTTTGATGTAGAGTACTGCTTCAATTTAAAAGCTTATCCTTGTTTGTTTGCCATATTGGCATTGTTTGAAAATGGTATTTGAAGGTTCTGTTAGTTTTGGCATGTCCCTTACGGCTTGCTTGATGCTGATCTTCACAATATTATCATCTTGTGCCATAGCCAACTCTCATCTTCTTGCCCCAAGTAGCATTTTTCACTTTTGACCTCATTAAGAATGTAGAGATTTCATCCCTTTTGTAGGCATCGGCTTTTAATTTTCAATCTTTCACAATTTTACATCCTCCAGAATCAAATGTGAAAGTGTGCCCTTGGTTACACATTTGACTCACACTTAGAAGATTATGCTTCAATCCTTCAACATATAAGACATCTTCTGTTTTGGTTCTTCCAACATCCAAACTAAGTGTACATTCGCCTTTTATGTTTGCATTAGCGTTGTCTCCAAATTTTACCATTCCTTCATTCACTCTTTTCAAAGAGAGAAATTTGCTCTTGCCACCATTCATGCGGGTTGAGCATCCACTATCAACATACCATTGGTTTCTCTCATCTTGAGCCGGTAATGCAACTTGTACAAGTATAGATCTCTCATTTTGCCCATTCCTTTTCCAAATTTTGTTTGGTTCATCTTTTTTTTGACACGAGCTTCTTCTTTCTTATTTTGTTTTGGAGGCTCAACAAAAGTACTTCTACAAAACTTAGCTATGGGCCTGATATTGTTACACTTATAACATACAATATTACAATCAATTAGAGGAGCTAATCACTTGAAGTTTTGTTTTGACAAATATTACAATCCATTAGAGGAGCGCATGAGTTGAAGTTTTGTTTTGACAATCATAAATCATTTCTTGGACGCACTTTACACTAATGCTCTATGACCTTATAGATTGCATGTAAAACAAAAGCCATGAAAGGAGTAGTTGAACCTGGTAGAGCATGGCTTGATAGTTCTTTGAAACTAAGAGGCTTTATCTTACTTCTTGCTTCCATTTTTGTTTGCTTGTTTTTGGATTTCTTCCCTTTTGTTCTCTTCTTTATTCACCTCCTTGCTTACTTCTTTGTTGGACCTTTTAAGGGTCTCAACATAATTATTACTATCCAACTTCTTTTGTGAGCTTTTACCATTAAAACCAAGACCACTTTTGATAATGGTGATCTTTGTGAGTTAATAAGATCCTCTAACAATTCTAAACTTTTATCAAACTTTATGTTTATGTTGAGTAGCTAATTAGCCTTTTCTAGCCCCTCACTTAGGGAAGCAATTTCTGATCTTGCTTTTAGTTTCACTTTCAAAACATTTTGAATGTGTTTGGCTTCTTCAGCTTGGGTCTTTAAGTCCATAAGTGTCTTCTCGGATTTTGACCATCTTCTCGAATTTGGTCTTTCAACTTTGAGTTACTCGTCTTGAGTCTTTTGATTTCATCAATGCCAACAGCAAGTTGTTCATCTAGATCTACAAATAGTATCCTCCTCACTATTGGTCTTTTCACTTTCTTTATTTTCAAGCCATGAATAGAGTTTCTCCTCTTTCGCTCTCTAAAAATCTTTCATCACTTTTAGATGAGTTATTACTTCCTTTGGCATATAGCCTCTTCTCTACCTTTGAAAATTCCTCTTGTTGGATTTTCCTTGAGTGTACTTCTTCTTGCTATGATGGATTTGCTTGTCTTTTCTCTTGTAATATACTTTTTCCTCTTCACTGCTTTCACTTCCAACCTGTGAACAGTTGGCCGCATAGTGACCTATATTACCACAATTAAAACATTTAAGTGTATACTTTCATTTGCGCTTGCTAGATCCTTTGTTAAGTTTCTTTACACATTGAACTTATTCCTCATCACTAGAACTTTCACTTGTTGTTGGAACTTTGATCTTCAACCTTCTTGATGCTCTAAAGATGACTTCTCGTTTGATGTTTTTCTATTTTCGATCCTCATTTTGTATGTCGTAAGAATGTCATGCAGCTTGTCCATCTTCAAGGTGTCTAGATTCTTCACTTCTTTAATGGCTGAAACCTTTGCATTGAATCTCATGCAGAGAGATCTTAATGCTTTTTGCACAATAACCTCATCCTCGATCTTTACTCAAAGACCATAAATAGTGTTTATGATCTCATTTGCACGGAGAAAGTATGCAGCAACATTTTCTTCTTCCTTCATCTTTAGGTTTTCAAATTGTCTCTTGTGGATTTGGAGCTTGGCCTTTTTCACTTTGTCGTCTCCTTCATAAGTCATTTGAAGCTTATCCCACATTTCTTCCACCGAGGTGCAATCCATGAGTTTTACAAAGTCAAATTCAATTAGGCGGAAGGCCACATAGGATTACATTCATAGTTTTAGCATTGTTCATGTTTGCCCTTTCTCCGGCTTGATTTGTAGTTGTAGATTGTGCCACGTAGCATTCTCCAATTGATTGCCATATATCAAATCCACAATCCATAAAATAAGTGTGCATTTTTACACTCCAAAATGCTAGTTCCCATCAAACAATGGAACTTGGCTCGAGGAAACCCCTTCTTGACCCACCATGTGTGTTCTTAAGATCTTTCCTTCAAGTGGTTAGACATTTTTTAAGGAACCTACTCTAGTACCAATTGAAGAAAACACACACATTTATTACTTTGAGGTGGGGTGAATCAATATAAGAACAACTTTTTCAATTTATATCTTTAGCAAATCATAATCAATAATGAAAACATCCACACAAGTAAGATCTAGCAAATTAAAAAACAAGATACACACACGATTTTACATGGAAACCCTTGCAGGAGAAAGCCACAACAAAATATTGTTTTATAACAAAAACATCTTACAACTTAATAGGCACCAACCCACGAGAGGCACCAATCCCCTTTGTTGAGCACAAACTCAACAAGAGACACCAATCTCTTTGATAAGAGGCTCCAACCTCCTAAAATTGCAAAGTAGAAGGCACCAATCTTCAAAATAGGATATTTATCTCTACAATCAAATGGAAAAGAACTATTTCAGGTAATCGTTAAACTAGAAAGAGAAATCCCTTTTAGCTTTCATCCTCCACATTGGGACATCAATAATAGAGCAAGAGCAATAGTAATGCTCAGAAGAATCCAAATAGCTAAAGACCAAGCATGGAGCCTAAAGTTTGTAAGTATTAAGACACCTTGTGAATCTCCAATCATTAAGACAAAATCTACTTCAAGTATGCTCAGCATGAAGGAAACATGATCATAGATTTGGTTGTCGACTCGAGGTTTGCCTTGCCTTGAATAAAACGGCCTGCTACAAAAAACCTCCAAAAATTAATGGCAGATTTGCAGAGAAAAACGTGGTTAAACAGGGCTGAGAACTGCCCAAACTCACAAACCCTAGACGTGAGCAGCAGCAGATCCCACAATGTGGGAATAGACAGAAATTAATTCAATAAATTTGAGCAAATAATTTCGAAAGAAATTATAAATTTTCTGAAAAAATTTAAAGAAATGGCTCTGATACCATGTTACGAAAAGTAGATGGTAGAATACTTTTTGATATATTAACAAAGATCAAACGATCTATATATACAAGAAGATGAACGATGTTTCCTTAGAAACGATCGTCTAGAATAGAAACATTCTATTCTAGCTACAACTAACTAAATATTAGAAACATTCTAATATTTATACTAAGATACAATATTGAGCATTAATAAAATATGATTCTAAATTATTCTAATATTGAATACATGGGTATATGGGAATATTTATACCAACACTATATGACACGAGGTTCATGTTTGTGTTCGCCAAAGTTGAAATTTACCCAAAAAAATTATGATTAAATTTGACTAATATAAATTTGTAATTATTAAAAAATAAAATAATTAATCTATAAAATTATCAGAATATATAAACATTAGTAAATTTAATAAATGTATTAATTATTAAAATATATATTAAATATTTTACATTACGACAAGAAAAGATGAAAACAAAATAAATCAATGTTGATACATATTAATGTATCAAATTTTGTAAAAAGAAAAATATAAAATTAAATTAAAACAAAATATCATCGCGATTATATTGTCAATACAATATAGTAAATTAGCATGTCAAAGGCAGTTATAATATATTGCATTAATAATCCAAAACTATGGATGAATCACAATACTCTACTTACACGTGGAACTTGATTCTGGACTGCCCTATCAATGTTTAAGAAGGGTATGACATATAACCAGTTTAAAGTGGACACTAATACTTCAACAATGAGCATCCACCGCATCTGCAACAGTGGCCTGGTCAATGAATGCATTTTCAATTCTTGGCATCCAATGCATAATATACTCAATGTCTAGAGCTTCTAGGTTATGGTAGGTTCAGTTATTGCATCAAAAGAGACCTCAAATACAATGTCTTCAATCTAGATTGTCCAGTTCAGTTAACAAATCAAGTACCACAAGAATGAATGCGACTTTCTAAGACTCCAGAAAACCAAGAAATACTTAAATCAAAAATACATTTTAAACATATATTTTAGTTAAACTTGGGCCCTTTTTCAAACAAATCTAGAGCAAACTGACATGATTAAGATTTTCTTGAAGTTTGCTGAATTTCAAAAAATTTATTTGAAATTCGGTAAACCCTATGACATAGTCTACAGCTATGACAAGGAATTAATTGGTTTAATTATTATTTATTAATAATCGTAACTCCTTATTTCTTTCCTTGTTGAATATTGTATCACCCACCTTTCACTTGGCGTAGAGCACCACATTTAAATGTTACTCCTAAGAGCATTAAGAGTTGTCATTAGTATCAATCATTCATACAATCGGTAAAGGAGACAAAACAGGACAGTCGGTCAACACACAGAGCCTAGACACCCAGCAGAATACAAGGCAGAGCACTATGCTAACCGAATACAGTTTTGACCAAGCACAGTAGTTACTAGATGGTTACCGAGTACCGAGCACCGTAGTCACCGAACATTCATATGTACCAAGCAACAATTAAATACGGAGTGATGAATGTAGTGTACACCGAGTGAAACAGGAAACGACATAGGAGTTTGTAATGGCACAAACTACAAGGCAAACAGTTTACACCAATCAAAAAATGGTTTACCAAGATCGAGATGAAATTAAATATGGATGTAAGCATTCAATGATTGATGATTCCTATGTAAAGATGATCTAGGTTATTCATTTGAACCGTTGATCTTAGGTTTTCTAAGATAATATCAAAACCCTGATTAGGTCAAATCATTTTGATATAAATATTGTATAGATGTCATTTTGACATGTATCACACATGAAGTAGCCACCATTGGGAGACATCTAAAAATCTGACAGGGTTAAGTATGAAGCATTGACAGAGTATACAGTTTATCAGAAATAGAAGGCTACCGAGCAGTATTCAGAGAAGAGATCAATCACAATGAGGTGATAACAGATAAGTACATATCACATTTGAAATCAGGCAAGATTAGTTGCTATCTACAGATCAATTTTACTATTACCTTTTAACCATTGTAGCAGATTTAAATCTCTTAACAAAGTAGACTTGACAGTCTTTTGTAAAATCTCTTAACCGAGTGCACACTAAATTGTGTTGCTAAAATCCTCTAACCAGGTAGATCTAGCTGATCTTTTTGTTACTCCTAGACGGGTAAGATCACCAGAAGTGATCAAATCTTTGTAGCCTTAACCGATAACTTTATTTACTGCAATAGTGAAGCTTTGTGGGTTCCATCCCCACCACAGTTTTTACCTTCTAACAAGGGTTTTTGCGATACCAAAATACATGTGTTATGTGTATGAAGTTTCATGTTTGCATATTTGATTAGATTACATGCATTTACGTTTTAGTTATGTTATTGGATGTAAAGGAAATGCAAATGATACAGTTGGTTAATGATTTACATGTTTACAAGGATTCAATTGAAAAATTTTAAGGGTATTGATTCCCCCCTCCCTTCTCAGTACTCACCTTTCCATAATTCCAACAGTTGGCACTCAAAAAAATCAATTGGTGGTATGGACTTCCAGTGGCCTAACCCCACTCCCACCCATTATTTTGCTCCTCTCTCTTAGGCTATGAAATATGTTAGTAGTTACAATGTCACAGCATTCGTCTCTGCACAGCAACCTTTCAAATGTTGCTTATTGAAGATGATTTTTTTAAAGGTATATCTTTGCTTAGATGAATTCTTAGTAAAGGGAGATAGTATCAGCTCGATGGTAAATACCTATGCTTCTTGCAGGTCTAGGGTTCCTTGACTCCAAATGGATATCACTTTCAAAGAAACAATAATAGAGTAAGCAAATTCTAGTTATATTGTGGTAATATGAATATGATAAGGATGCCAAATATTACGAAACCATAAGCATTTTAATCTCTTCTTTCAATGAATAGTTATACTTATGTATAAATCCATATTTAGATTGCATAACTTCTGTCGTACCTGTGTATAATTATTTATATCAATTTTGTATGATTCTGATATATCTAAAAGAAGTATTAAACCAATACCTCCATTTCAATAAGATGTTCAATCATTCTCTCAGCTGGAGACAAGCCCTCACGTAAAAAATTTCCTACAATTTCATCTAGACGCCTCTGAAGTACTGGAAACCGTTCCAGCTCAAGTGCCTTGCATCTATGAGCAATCTGTTGATAAATGCAGAAAAGGAATCATTTACATACAACAATTGTTCTTATTTATGTTGAATATGCATGAATTTTCCTACCAAAACTAGAGAGAAAAACACATGGAGAAGAATACAGAAAACATAAATGTGGCAATACCTTCAGCAGCTCATCATAAATAAAGCGTGCACACTGAATACTTGGATCTAGTAAGCGAGCAATTTGTCTTCGCACAAGAACCTCAAAGGGAACCTGGCCAAATTTCAATCAGCATTCAAGTTTATTAATAAAAGATATCATAAAAGCCAGTCTTACACAGTAAATAATATTGTGATCAGTTCGAAATAATGTATTCGCTATACCAAATGAATATAATCAAATATTTAAATAACTTAATCTGCCCAAGAGACAGCACCTAACAGTTGGTATGTTATCACCAAAAACATATTTGACACAAAAAATTGGTGTTTTCATGATTCATAAAAAGCTGTGATCTCATGCAGCAATTATATCTGCAAAAGCACTATTATAAGGAAAAATAAGACATCAATCATTACTGACTATAATCGGCAATGAACCAATTAATACAAGGTAGGATTTTCTTAATGATTAAATATGACTTCATTAAAAGAACGCAAACAGGTATGTGTTGTGTAGTTTCCACACCATTGCCCCATTGCAAATGGAGACCCCTCTCTTCATTTCAGCTGTTAGCTTAGATGGTTTTAGGGTCTTGGATAGCAACAATTTTCAAGTCTTAGGCCTTAGTCGAGGTTGTTAAGAGGTTGAGATGCCACGAGTTGAGTGGGAAATCGGTCATAGTTGTAAAGGAAGGATTTTAAGAGGGCTGAAAGACTAAGTCTGGAATGACTTTTTTCTTGTGCATTCAATCCCAAACACACTCATTTCCCCCCTCCAATCAGACCTCCAAGGCATAACAGGATGATGAACTTGAAGATTTGAGTGAAGCAATGAAGGATGGGTGAGTTCAAGAATCTCAAGACTTAAAAAAAATTTACGAAGTCACTGAAAATGCCCAAGAAGGGTCGGAATGTGACCCTCTTTGGGAAATAATTCCCAAACCAAATAAAATTCCGCCCTTACCTTTTTAGCAAGATCTCTTGGTGTCATCCAAATAGTTGAAGACTTATCGAAAATTTGGAGAAGAAATGACTAAAAGGCTGGAGTTTTACATGGAATGATCAAGTTTTATGGAAATTCCCATCAAATGTCGGAATCCGATCCACTTCGGGAATTAATTTCTCATCAACATAGAATTTCCGACATGAGAGCTTTTAGAAAAAGTTTGAGGCATGATCGAAATTGAAAGGGATATGTGAAGTTGGTTAAAATCTGATCAAATGAAGGCGAGTTTGTGACTTAGTGCATGAAGATGTTTCGCAAGAGAGGGTGGATTCCACCTTCCCTTGGGAATTTTATTCCCATCCACCTGCTTTTTCCAACTTAGAACATGCCAAATTCCCCATCAGCAGAATGTACTTTTTATTGCAAAGTTTGGAGAAATTGACCAGGCAGGGTACAGATTTGATTAGCATTTCCAAGAGGGAGGGGGAATTTGAAGTTGGTGCTTGAAGGCATTTCCCAAGAGAGGGTGGATTCCACCCTCTCCTGGGAATTATATTCCCATCTCTTGGTCATTTCCGCCCAGCCATCAAGCAAAAGCAAGATGCCATTCACTTTAGCAAGTTGGCCTTGAAGAAGGTTCAAAATTTAAGCAAACAAAATGTCTTATAACAGGTCATCCTTTTTGGAGAAGAGAGCAAATTAAACTCAAATTAAAAAGGGTCAGGTCGGCCTTGTTAAGTAACATGCCCATTCAGCACCCAGATTGCATATAAAAGAAAGATTGAGAACATCTCATTTGCACATCAACTCAAGCCAAATTTGGTTCTGCTTTTAGCAGCGAATTACCTCCAGATTTGGGTAGCGAATCACCCCTATTCAGCACCAAGATATCCCTGCAGGAAACAGCAAACTCTCCCTTTCAAGGTAGTGAATCATTCCCCTTTAGCAGCAGATTGCCTTGAAGAGACAACGATTATATCCTTGAAGGCTTCAAGAGGCAGCAATTTTAGATATAAAAGGCAAATTTCTTCCAAAACACAGAGATAAAAGGTGAACAAGAGTGAAACCTGGGCATGATACTCACTAGAACATTCATTTAATTTTCCAGATTTCAATATAATTCCATTTCAAAGATTTGCCAGAAGGGAGAGCAAATGTGGATGCATGATCAACGGCCTTTCATTTTGATGCAATTTTATTTTGTGAAGCCATTCAGATTTCTTTCATCTTTCCATGAACTGAATGCTTTTCTTCTTTGTTGTGCAAGATGGATTCGAGAGACCAACAAAGCTAGAAGGCAAGGGGGGAGACTCAGACGAGATCAAGCTCAAAGGCTTCAAGCTCGAGCTTCAAGATTCCAAGTGATAAGGCATATTCAGGTCAGACCATCAAAGGCAAATCAAGATCAAGAGCAGGAAGGAAGAGGAGAAGAGAGGTTTATCAATAACTTGAATTTCCATTCGAAGGATCCAAGTGCATGAGGAACTTCATCTGTTCATGATGGGGATCAAGTTCAAAAACTTAACTACATGTGGACAATTTCATCAATTTCAATGCAATCAAGCTTACAAGTTCAAGATGCAAATCCAAGTCATGCCATGAGGAAAACTTTCAGAGGATGGAGAAGATTCGAAGATGAGGCCATTTGGGAAAATGTCATCACATTCATCCACAGGAGTTGATAGTTTCAGAAGAGTTAATCAAAGTTTGACATGTTGAGAGTTACCTTCTAACAATCAAGCAAGAAATATTTGCAGTTTTAACGGACATTTCCAAAAGCCAAGATTCAAAGCCAAAATTCCAAATTCAAGCTCAGTCAATCAAATCATGCCAAGTGTCCTATTTTTTAGTGAAAGTTTTTTTGTAAACTTTTCAAAAAACCCGTCCAGGGTTTTTCTGTTATTGTTTTGGTGCCTGTCTGAGATCGTGGCTTAAGGATCTATTTGTCGCACCATCCTTTTCCACGCAACCTCTATTTGTGCATTGCACACGATTTTCTGTCCTCGGTCAGCATTTTCTCTTTGCCTCAGTGTCATTTGCAGCCATTTTAGACAAATATTGGCTCGTTTCTTGCCTTCATGGCTGACATTCATGAGCCCTAACACCAATCTTGCCATTGTTTTTGGTCGTGCTCATTCCCGTTTTTGTTCCCTATGACTAGCAGTTTGGTCGGTTTTTCGAATCGAAGATTTCATTTGGTAAAAACAACCCATGTTTCTGCTCCGTCTCTGTGACTCAACGCCACAGTTTGGTGTTTTTTTCCTACAACTCAACACCATTTCTTCCTTGCTCAAGGTCAGTTTTTTGGTTGATTCTGCTCAAAACCCTCAGTATTTTCAAACAGCCGCCTAGGATTTCTTTCAAAACCTCTATTTTTTTCATTCATTCCAAAATCTGACTACATATTCTTGGTGGGTTTTTCAAGATCTCAACTAGGTTGTCATCCAATTTTTCTAAGTGTCTCATTTTCTATGCCTCAATTTTTGTGCCAGCTGGAATTTTCTTTTGTTTACAGATTTTTGGTGGGTTTTTCAAGATCTCAACTGGGTTGTATTCGGAATATTCTGGGTGTCATTTTCTGTGCCTCAAAATCTGTGCCAACAGATTCACATTGCAATATGTACCTGTACTGACCTCTGTAATCAACAAATTCAAATTCATGCATTCATCCATCTCAGTTTCTCATCTTTTTGTGCCTTGAAAAGTGTGCGATGGCATCTTTGACCAACATTATGTTGGAAGGAAGTCAAAAATTCAATGGAAAGAATTCCAATACCTAGAAGTAGTGTATGATGACAATTTTTGAGTACAGGTGTCTTGACAAAATTGTGTTGAACACAACTAAATGTGCCAAGGAAGCCAGCAAAGAGCAGGGTAAATTTGATGAGCGGAATCGAGAAGCTGTCATGCTCATCAAACTTTCTGTCACTGATGATCAGCTCCAGCAAGTTTCTTCCGATAAAACAACTATAGAAATTTGGAGCCATCTGAAAGGTTTGCATGAAACCTAGGACAAAAGTCGTGCATTCTTTCTGAAGAACATGCTCTTCTCAATCATGATGGACGATCAAGTATCCCTACAAGAGCATCTCAATAAAATCAAAGATATTCGTGATTAGTTGGAAGCCATTGGATACAAAATGGAAGAAGACATCGTGGTGATCACCCTGAAGAGTCTTTCATCTTCCTATGAGCACTTTGTTGAAACTCTCAATGTTGCTTCCACTCATTCTGATATTTCGTTTTCCGATCTTTGAACATGCTTCTACAGCAAGATTGCTGGAAACAACAATTTGGCAATGGTACTAGCTCATCTTTTACCACTCAAGCCTTCTCAGCTAAATCCACAGGCAACTATCAATCCTCTCAGACTTCTTAGCAGAATCCTTCTGCTCAGTCATCAAAAGGCCCGAAGAAGAAAAATGTTCAGTGCAACTACTGCCATAAGTTTGGTTAAATGAAGTTGGAGTGTCGGAAATGCTTAGCTGCTCAAGCCAAGAAATCTAATTCACAGCCTCAAGCGCATGCTATGGAGCACACTAAGCCAGGTGAATCTCCTTTTACACCTTCATGGCTAAAAGACCGGCAAATCATGTAAAATCCTCTACCTGGTATATTGATTTAGGTGCCTCTCACCACTTCACTCAAAGTCAGGATTGGTTCACAGATTTCCATCCATTCTCAGATTCATTTATTTTTGGAGTACACCATTGTTGCAAGAGGCAATATCCAAATTCAATCTAGAGGAAGGAAAAAAATGTGTACTGTGTTCCAAGCATGGAACTCAATCTTCTCTCTCTCAGTCAAATTCTGAGACATTCTCCTCGGCTTGACGTGAACTTCACTTCACATCAGCGCAATATCATTGATCGGGAAACTCAGTCCACAATTGTTGTTGGTGTTGAAGATCATGGTCTTTTCAGACTTGTTGACACTGGGGATTCTCAGGAGCTTGCTATGGCAGCCCATCGCTCGTCTCTTAGTACACTTTGGCATCAGCGGTATGGGCACTTGAATGTGGACTCTCTTTCTTAGCTTGTTCTCAAAAATCTTGTAATTGGACTGTCGGAGATTCAAACCCAGAATCTCGAAGTTTTCGGTGCTTGTCAGGCTAGGAAGCAACATCGCACTCCTTTTTCAAATGGTGACTCCTAGAGAGCTTCTACGGTATTATAATTGGTCCATGATGGTGTTTGTGAACCTAGGGCTACTCCCTTTGTTATTGGGTTCAGGTATGTTTTACTTTTTGTTGACGATTTCAGACGTAAAATGTGGGTCTATTTCCTTTGTCAAAAATCAGAGGCGTTTGTTGTATTTCAAAAGTTCAAATCATTTGTAGAAAAAGAGTCTGGTCAACATATTATTACTCTTAGAACTAACAATGGGGGAGAGTTTTGTTCCTCTACCTTCTCCCATTTTTTTGATCAACATGGCATAAAGCGCCAATTAACAACACCCTACACCCCTCAACAAAACGGAGTCGTTGAGCATTGCAACCACGCGATTACCGAAATGGTTCAGTCTATGCTTAAACACAAGCAAGTTCCAAAGAATTTTTGGGCTGAAGTTGTCCACATTGTCATCTATCTTCTCAACCGCTCTCCTACAATGGTTGTCAAGAAGCAGACTCCAAAAGAGGCCCGGTCAAGCCGTAAGCTCAGAATTAGCCATCTCAAAGTTTTTGGCTTCATTGCATTTGTCTAGATCCCTGATGCTAAATGCACCAAGTTAAATGCCAAGAGAAAGAAACTCATGCTAACTGGCTACAGTGATAATCACAAAGCCTACCGCCTTATTAACATTGAGACTAATCGTCTCATCTTCAGTCGTGATGTACTCTTTGATGAGGAGCGAGGGCCATTTCAGCTCTCCTCCAGTTGTGAATTTAGCAGATCAGTCTCTCCAAGCTCAAGACTTGGATATCCGTCTTCCATTAGGTCCACCTGATGGGAGGGCTTTAGCTGAGAAGGCTCCAACTGTTCCTGTTCCTACTTCTCCACCAGTTCCTTCTCCTGCAAACTCGCCTAGACATACAACCACACCACCTGATTTTTCTCAAGGTTCATCTAATCTTTTGTTTAATGATGATCTTGTTGCACCACCTACTTCTAATGTTGGCACTTCTACTCTCCAGCCTAAATGGTTGGCTAAGAAGACTGGTGATCTTCATGATGATGAGCTCATCGAGGGTAGGACTACTCAAAAAAAGAGCAGACCTTCTGATTCTATAAACTTTGCTCTCGTGACCAACATTCACAGTGTGTATGAGCCTCAAACATACACAAAGGCGAAAGGGATACCTAAGTGGGAAGAAGCTATGAAGACTGAGCACAATAGTCTGTTGAAAAATAACAGTTGGGTTTTGTCAAACCTTCCTTCAGGAAAGAAACCCATCGGATGCAAATGGGTCTACAAAGTCAAATACAAGGTTGATGGTACTTTAGATAAGTACAATGCTCATCTGGTTGCCAAAGGCTTCTCTCAGTGTGAAGGAATCGATTATGAGGAGACCTTTGCTCCAACAGCAAAGATGAGCACCATCCACTTAGTCCTAGCCATGCAAGCTCAATGTGACTGGAAGGTCCATCAAATGGACATCAAGAGTGCTTTCCTAAATGGTGACTTCCAGTAAGAGGTTTACATGACACCTCCTGGATTCAAGGTTGTTGGTAAAGAACACTAGGTACTTAAACTAATGAAAGCACTATATGGCCTCAAGTAGGCTCCTCGAGCATGGTACATGAAAATTGATAAGTACCTCACTGGCTAGGGTTTCTAGCAGAGTCCTTCTAACTCAAATCTATATGTCAAGACTACTGGCAGTGACATCATCCTTCTGGTTATTTATATTGATGATCTCATCATCACTGGCAGTTTGGCATCTTTGATTCAAGAAATCAAACAAAATTTATGCCAATCTTTTGACATGGCCGACTTTGGGCTTTTGCACTACTGCCTAGGTGTCGAGGTTTGGCAGCAATCACATGGCATCTTCATCTCTCAGTTTAAGTATGCATGGGCTCTGCTTGACAAAGTCAAAATGCAGGATTGCAAACCTGCATCTACACCTATGGAGTTTGGTCTAAAGTTGTCAACCAAATCTGGTTCTCCTATTGAGAATGAATCCGCATTCAAGCAACTTCGGACCATTGGGCTGCAACGAAGCGCATCCTGCACTTTGTCAAGGGCACTCCAGACTTTGGTATCCTTTATGGACGCACCGAAGATCCCCCCCCACCTCATTGGTTACACAGATTTGGATTGGGGAGGTTCTGTTGATGACAAAAAGTCCACTTCCGAGTATGTCTTCAGTGTGGACACAGGTGCTATCACTTGGACTAGTAAGAAGCAGCAAGTAGTATCTCTTTCCTCAACGGAAGTTGAACATCAAGGAACAGTCAAAGCAAGTTGTGAGGCAGTTTGGCTTCGAATGATGCTTTTTGACATCCATATGCCTCAGGCAAGCCCTTCACCCCTCTTCTGTGACAACCAAGGGGTCATCAAACTTGCCAGAAATCTAGTCTTCCATGAGCGAACCAAGCATATTAACATTCATGTCACTTCATCTGCCAACTGGTTGAAGATGGATCCGTAGATTTGCAATATGTACCTACAGCGGATCAGACTATCAATATTCTCACCAAGTTCCTCATTCCAAAGAAGTTTGTTAAGTTCAAGGGGCTTCTTGGTGTCATAGATTGATTGACCATTAAGATAGGGTATTAGAATAATATCTCTATAATATCTTGTTTATTATTATTATAATAGTCAATATTGTAAATCTTGTAAATATTAGAATGTTTCTAATATTCTTTTATTCTTTCGTTATTAGAAATATTCTAATAACGACGTCTTTGTAAACTATATATGAGCATCTTGCTCATTCATTAATTTATCCAATATTTTACCAAATATTTGTCTTACATCTCATTGGCTATCAAAACCATTGTAATTTTCTTATTGGCCCACAGATTGGTGCCTTCGTATAATTGGTTATAAATTTGGGAACCCTAATTAGGGTTTGTAGGGTTAAATCATGGCCCTTGATCTTGGATTGATCTTGGCCTTTCATTGTCTTTGAACATCTGTAAAAGGCCAAGGCCTTCTCATTTGTAATTCATTAGCATTAGATTGGGTTGGAAGAGTTAGACAGTTAGTGGAGCTAGAAGCTAGAGATTAGAGTAGGAGAATAGAGTAGACTAGCTAAGAGAGAGAGACTTGATCAAATTGTTGCTATGATGCTATCAAAGTAATGGATAATTCATTGTTGGTTCTTCATGGTGGATTACTTAATATTGCTTTGAAGTGTTGCATGATTTCCTCAATCTTTCACTTGGAATAGATTTCTTTTCATTTTGAAGTAGTTTAGTTGAATGGAAGTAATTGTGGAAGTTTACTTGCTTGACTTGAACAAATTCAGGCCACTAGCTTGTTGCTGATGGTAGGAGTGCCTGTGTGGTTAGCCAATGATTGAAAGCACTTAACTTCAATTGGTATTGAATCTTTAGCTTGCATCCATTTGATGGGATCAAAGAGGAGATATTGATTTCAAAATCATTCGAGTGTTCCTTAGAAGCTTGCACTGGATGGGTGGAGTCGCTGGCAAGATTGCATCTAGTAGAGTCCAAGTTCATCCATGATTCCTTGCATTCCTAGTTAGAAATAGAAGTAGAAGTAAGATTAAGTTTAAGTTGGAGTAAAAATTGGCAAATCAAAACTGTATTTTCATTGCACGTTGTGAAGTCAAATCTTTAGAAGTGCAAAAGTGGATATCCATTGAATGAATATCGTAAGTCCCCAAAGTGATTACCAGCAAATCACATTATTTAACTGAGTGAATGTCCACGATTAAAGGAACCTTGAAGTCATTTCATGATCTTACTTTGCAAGCTTAGCATGAGAGATGACCTTCTATCAAGAGAGGATTGAGTGTTTGATGTTTCACTCCGAAACGTTGAGTATTTGAATTTGTATGTTGTAGTAGAATACAACTCACATCAACAGTATGCATCTTAAGATAGCAACTTCAATGCAGAGACGCATTACAAATATTATGCAAAGGTGGCGATCCCTCTTAAAAACATTATGATGGCAATTCCTTAATTATTAAACAAGGTGTGGTTTAATAAGAGTTTGTAGAAGGTGTGATGTGACAAGAAAAAACACATAATAAACAAGAAGGTGTGATTTGTGTTAAACAAAAATTACATCAAAGGGTGAAATTTTACCAATGACCAAATAGTGTGATTTTATGATAAAATCCAAAAAGGGTAACAAACAGCGACTACTGAGATAATGGGCAGCGATTTAAACTATGAAGGTGCAACACTTTATATTAATGAAAGGCACAATTAAGAGTTAAGGCTGTTAACAATAGACACATCCATTAAAAGGATGTCCCACTTCACATAAAGGCAATATATAAAGAGAAACAATTGTGGAAAAAGTAAAATGTGTGGTGTGTTGTGCGAAGACAAGATAGATATACACACCATATTGGAAGTGGGCATTATATAAGAATATCATATCAGAATTGAGGAGCAGATTGTAATGTGAGTCTTTGGGCAGATTCAAAGGCAAAAGTAGAACGTGCAAACAGAGTGCCAATAAAAAGAAGAATTTTGTAATATAAAGGTAAACTTTTGAAGAAGCTGCGTGAAAGGGGCTGCATTTTTAAATAATTTAAAGCTATCAGCTAAAGCTATGGTTCGCAAGGGTATTTTCTGTGTGGAGGAGGATAAGGACCCCAAGGTGTTAATAGATATGCATAACTGAAAATGTATCAATTCAATCAACTCTTGGGATGGCCCCCCTCCTGAATATGTGAACTTGTAGTTAAGGTGTTCGGCTGTAGTAGTAATTTGCTATCACATTTAATTTGGCAAAATTATTTCTAGTATCTACATAAAGATTCTGTTTTGTTTAGCCTTCTTGGGTGGATAAAAAGGTTTTTTTACGGCGATCTGGTGAACTTCTAGTTACCAGAATTCAGATGCCTCGTCCATGTTACTTATAGCAAGAGGAAAAAAAACTCAGTAATAATAATTTATAGAATAATTCAATAATCATAATTTAAAACATTATTCAATAATCTAACTCTCAAGAAATTGACAGCTGACTCATCAGTTTGTGTCTCAGACTGCTAGTTTCTCTGCTGCTGAATGGAACCAGCTCAGCTATACATTCATCCACTATCAACACAAACACCAGGAGACTTGGGTACGCCTATAAAGATATGATCTTGTTACCCAAATGAATGCTTCTAAGTGGTTACAAAATAAAACCTTTAAAGTGGGGGGAAAATATACAATTTTGTTATCTGACTTAAAAGTGGGGTGGATTGACAGAAGAGTGTGCAAACATAGTGATAATAAAAAGAAATAAATTCAGTTGATGCTGTAACAAGAATGAGAATATCTTCACCTCAGGCACAAACAAAGCATTTCTCGGCCCAGTTGCATTTTGAATAGCTGTTCGAATATCGTCATCAGTTAGATCATTGCATGGATCCACGAGCTGTGGCACAGGCAAACAATACCATATATTTCAATAAATTATGAAAAAGAAAAAAAGCAATAACAAACTTGTGACTTTACATGGAATACACAAGTTTACAGGACACTCTGAAGAGCTAAAGACTTTTTTGCGGAAATTTTTCCTGCAGCAATAAAATTATAGATTAAATCAGTACCTCCAAACACTTGACATAAATTGACTGAAAAATATAATGGATTCGTGCTCCTCCTGACAACTCTGCTGTAGACATTTCTTCATTTTTACCCTCCACCACTGAGGTAAATGCTGCTTAATAATCAAGGAAAGGAGAGTAACAGTATAAATAATAGCCTAAAGAGTTGCTCTTACCAAGAGTATCCAACAAAAAATCAATTGTCACCAAATAAATAAAATGACTGCCATCTTTAATTGAGAGGTTGCACTTCAAAAAGATCTAAAATTGTCGTAGTTCTCTGTTTTGCCTTTCTATATAGGTCAATAACATGCATACCTTCTCTTTCCCCTCAGCTATTTTCTCAATGTACTTTGCTTCCCTATGCATTAGTTATGTGGAGTTTCACTGCTTCACAGCCGATTTACCAATAGTTGAAAAATTATAATGGTATTATCTTCACTTTTATTTTTCCAGTGATAATATTCCATGTTCCAAACACATAAAATAATTAAGGAAATGGGAAAACTAAGAAAGATTTTTGCTTAGTTTTTTTAAACTTTCCAAGGACGGATGGTTCTGTTGATAAAAATTACTTTGGACACAAGAACTCGCCAATATAAAACATGGCACCTATTGAAATCAATGGTAATACAATAAAGTATTCCCCAAAGGAAAGACATTGATTGCCAAAAGTTGATTTCAGTAGCTGTGGTAAGTATGAATAGTCTTGTTATCCAGCTCAATCTAAGTTTCTTGTGTAGATGGTATTCTCTTCCTGATCTTTTTATTTATATTGTGCATAATTCATCGGCATGTCCCAACTACACTAACTGTAAAAACAAAACTTGTTGTGCATGCAATGGTTTAAAGTTAAACACTATCGCTAAACAAAAGGTTTGAGGTCAATATCTCAACAGGGACATGTCTAGACAGAAAGATTGCAAGCAACAAGTTAACAATTAAAATTCAAACTGAAATAATGTAAAATACCTTCCGAGTATTTTGTCAGAATGTTGAGTAACAAAACTCCCTGGCTCGCCTATAAGCAACCAAACACAAGAAACTTAAACACAAAGTATTGAATGCCAAGTGAAGATGATTAGCAGTTCAACAGAAAATGAAAGATGCTCTTATAATGACCATGTGCGAAATCAAAACATGGGGCAGAAATATAAAATCGATACAATAAGCTTTAATTTAAAATTTATTAATGGTTTCTTATCAATAGTATAGAAAATCAAAACAAAACTTTATCAAAAATGGTGCACAAATATTAGTTTATATAATTCTATGATGCAAACATTGTCGCCTTTCAGTTCATTCAGTTTCATAATTCACTGTTATTTGGGTAACTTCAGGAAATGCTATGCTCAATTGAATATTTTGGCACTTACCCTAGATTCTGTGATCTCACCACCTAATGTGGAAATCTCCTTCACCACACTGACCATTTGAGAATTAATTCGTGCCTTCAGTCCAGGTAGAATTGCTCTGATGTGTTGTACCAAAATCTGAAGCCAAGCAAAAGAACAATTAAGTTAAAACAAGACAATCCTATTAAGTTGAGACAACAATTCAACATCCAATAGTTTGCCAGGACCAAAAAAGGTCTTTAAAACCCGACTTTCCTCAACATGGTTATGTACATATTGAAAACCAAAAGTATGTGGGCAAGGCATTGATATATTACATGATTCAATTTTTTGGCCAATTGTGGGATGCCGCATCTATCAGCTAACCTGTGGTACACCTACATAAATCAATTGAGTAAAAAGTTAAAAAATGTGCAACTAGTTCATGTAAAAAATAGTTTAACTGGTGCATTCAACTATGTATGTGAGCTACATGTAAACCTTACCGGACGACTCCGAAAAAATTTCTCCTCATAGGCAAGAGCATCTTGGATGCTCTTATTCCCGTTAATGTCCTGTTTCATAGCATTCACATCAAAAGAAATTTTAAAATATAAAAAATAAAATATTATCATCTACACTATGAACAAGTAATTAATATATTACCAACTGCAATTTTTAGTGTATGTAATGCATCCAGAATAGTTGCAAAATAAAGCTTACAGGAAAACATTATAGATATCCTTCTGAATAAAAGTTCATAATTCTCATGTCGCAGTATAGTCTATAGATGAACTGCCAATCTCACAACTACCGCCATATACTTCCTTATGTTTTATACCATAATAACTTTTTGCATGGTTTTTATGCTAAGTTACCGGTTCGAGTTCAGTTCTAAGCTCGGGTACGAAGAACCAATTCGCAAGTTCAACAAAATTTTGAAAAGGGGTTTGGGTTCAAGTTCGAAAATACATGTAAAAATTTTAAAATTATATATATACATATTTATGAAGCCTAGAAGCATGAGTTAAAATTAGAATTTCACATAGTATCATAAAAACAAGATTTAAACAACAAAAACACCATAAACTTGTAATCATAGCATCATGAATTGTGATCATACCATCATATACTTCAAGTCATAGTTACACCACCCTGGGGGACGGGGTGACGGGGGGACAGAGGGGCCTCAATTTAGGGACAACGGGAGGACGGCGGCGGGGGACAAGGGGGGTGTATATAGTATATACTATACATGTGGTACTTAAAATGCTAGTTATGAAAAGATGTATAACAATATAAGACATAAAGATGTAAAAGTATTGTGTTGAAGTATTGGTCCTTTTGTGGTTGATATAATCATATAAATGTTAGATATTGATATAAGTTATATCTAACATGTATATCCAACACAAAAGGACCAATATCTAACATTTATATCTTTGTTGGTGGCTGTTTTCAAGTCCCTAGGTCCGGCAAATGAGGTTTGAGTGATTTTGGCATATTGGGAAGTCATGTCTATCTGGGATTTGGGCGAGAGCTAAGCTAAGTCTGTCATAGAGATGGGGTTGAAACCAAGTGATTTGTGATAAAACGAGTTAAAATCCTTTGAGAATCATTTTGTCAGCTTCAGTTTGACCTTAGAAAGCCATGATGGATTGTGGGAGGTAGCCCTGTTGAAGGCTTGTTGAATCCTGAAATTTGTCTAAGTCTGGAATTTTTCGAAAACCCCCAAAATCTAGAATTTGCATCTTAACTCCTATGAAGCTGGAACCTATCTCAAACATCCTGAAAAGTATTTATACAAATATAACTTAAGTATAAGAAATCTTAATAGACAACATAAGTCTAATTTATACAAGTATAACATTTAATTTCTTATACTTAAATGTTATATTTGTATAAATCCTCCCTCCCACAAATGAGAATGAGAAGCAAACATTATCCTTTCATATCCACCTTTTAGGGCTCCGGATGTCAAAAATTTATAAAATTTGCAAAAAAATGTCATTAAAGTGACCTCTACGCCCCCAAGTTCGCCGCAGTTTGCCATGGGTTCATTTTTTGGTGAGCTGGTCCGCCCGGGTCCGTTCGTCTGGGGCAGAAGTTCGACCTGGGCCCAGATTTTCAAACCCTGCCTGGACCCACAGGCAAACCGGACCCGGACCACGTACCAGTTCGTACCCGGGCCAATTCGGAGGGGTCCAGGGGCGAACCCAGTAACTAAGTTTTTATGAATCACAATTCTAAATTTAAATTTAAAAAAGTGCAAACACTTATAAAAATTGTTGTCATCAACTAAAATTTATTAAATGAATGCAAAATAGGAGATAGATGAAATACTAGCAATAAGAAAGGACTGGATGAGTATGATGAGATAACTTGAACTGTTGAAACTGTTGGTAATACAGTGCTTTTTAAAAATTTATAGTAAGACTAATTAGAGTTGAATTCTATGTTCACATGGCTTCAAAGTGGGCATAGAATAAGATATCACTCACTCCTTCTGTCCTTCACAAAGCACAAGAAGACTTAATAGACAACATATTCTACATATCAAAATTAATATGTGAATGCGCATATCCCATTCTGTGTGAGAATTTGGGCATAATCAAAGGACTGCTGCATTATAAGAATAACATATAAAAAATTACCCAAAGCTTGGTGTATTTTAAACAACACATGAAAGTCTTAAACCTTGAACCATCATTGATGACTGAAACCATTCTACCTTAGTTACCAAGTATGCAAAAAAAGGATTCCTACCGCAGCTATGAAGCTATCAAATGCAAAATTCCAGAAAAGTTCAGAAAAAATAAATTAAAATGTTATCTGTACATTTAAAAATATATAAGATAAAAATGTTAAATTCAAATTAGTGACCTCGGCTGAGCAAGGCAGCTGAGTTCATACAGAAAATAAACTTTGATAACAATTAAAAGATATATAAATTAACATCTGGTATAACATAAACTGATTCAATGAAACAACAGAAATGGTTTCAGTTGCTCCTACCCACAATCACACAGCTGCACCCCAAGGGGCATGGACCTGCTCCTTGAGAGGCTTCAGCTTCCCTGGCTTCAAGGGTTTCAGTTTTGGACACTATGAATGGTTATTACTTATTGGCAAGCAGGTGTAGGGCTGTTCAAAGACCCACCTCAAAACCCATCATCATTCCCTTCAAATATTTATCTATTCATCATTTTATTCTGCTCTTTGTTCTGAATCACACCATAAAACTCCTTTCATTACCTCCATTGAGAAAGACAAGTGCTTATTGCAGGATGTTTTCCTGCAGAATTTGAGTGATCCACCTGAAAAGATGATACACAACCATGGGATGTTACTCCCTCAAAAGATTGGTAGTTTATATGCGCAAAAGCCTCAATTCTGTGGCATTCTTGGAGATGATGATTAATCCATTACATTGTTGTTTAAAGCAGAAAAGAAGAGTAAAATTTATTTCAAGAGACCAGCAACCTCATGTTATAATAAAGATGGCTACCTGATCTAACAGGCAGATTCCATCCTCCAAGCCAATAATATTTTGTCCCCTAAGGCAGAACAGGAATCTGAAAGTAGGATTTTTTCATGAGATACTCATACTAGACATTGATGTTTGTGAATGAAGTGGACAATTTGGACGATAGGCTACAGCAAATTACCTTCATCTGTAAATTTCAGAATTCTTGGCCCGGTTTGGGTATTGTAAGAATAGCAGCCACATCATTTGAAGCCCCTACAGAAAGAAGATAATGTTATTTGCCCAAGTCAAGGCTAGTTTCTGATTGTGTGAAAAGCTCCCTTGACCAGGGATGCTCTTCTCAATGCAGGCCCTTCAGTTTTGGAATAAGGCTTTTTTGGGTTTGAAACAATGATCCTGAATTCAACCCCTCTCAATCATTTCCTGTTTCTCCAGTTTTTGTTAGGCTTCATAATCTTCTACTCCAATTTTCAAATAATGTGTCTTTCTTTCATTGGCAACTCACTTGGTAAACTTATCAGTCCCAGATTTGAATCAGATGATATATTGTTTCAATTAGCTTAAAATTCTTGCGCCAATGGATTTATCCAAAAACTAAAAGCTTCCTGAAATATGTTCACAAAATTCTTTGACCCAAGCAAGCTGTCAGGTAGAAAGGGAGCCAAACAGCACCCCCATCTGGTGATTTGTGTTTCCTTAAGTTTCTTCTTCTGAATCCACAGACAGGATTTCTCCTCTTGTTTTTCCTCCTGCCTCCTCTGTCCAAGACAGATTGAATTGGCAGATCTGATCCAAGCTTTCATCTTTCTTATAGAGTACCTAGGGTTTACGACCACATTAATCAAAGTTCAGACTGCTAGTCCAAACAGTACTCGGAATTGGTTTCTGCAGAGATTATGAAAGCAATTTCTGATAGAGTTCTTACAGCAAGTTTATTAATATAAGGATATTTGAAATACTGCAAGAGGTTGGATAAATTCCTCGTAAAGTCCACACCTATCTGAATAGAGTCACCACCTGCAGATCGGATTTCAGTTATGACTCTGATTGGCTGTTGTGGTGACTGGACCCACCTTTCTCTAGTAATTTGGAGCCTGGAACATGCCACACAGATTCCATTTTGGCCAATCCTGAGCCGTAAAACCCTAAGGTATCTTCTATTTGCCCAGGCAAAATCATTAATCCTCATTCACCTGGTTCTGGTGTAAATATTGAATGACAGGTAATAGTAATACAGATCTGCTCGCACCTAGGGTCTGATTTGTTGGAGACGATTATCCTGGCCTGTGGCCAATAATTTAATAGATGGACCTACAAATTAGGCATTGAAACCTGCTGTTAATGCATGGAGATAACTGTTATTGGTATGAATTCTTATTCGCCTAGCTGGTAAGAATAGATTGGAGACTTAGCTACCCTGCACAGTGAGCAGATCTGGAATGAAGTTTCAAGCATGAGGGATGACCTCCAACAGATGCACTCCTGTTGCTTCCCAAAATGCCTTAATTCCAATACCCGTCTCCAGAAAGTGCACTAGAACTGTGTAGCAATGTCTGTTGGGTGCTTTGCTGTCAATAAGTATTGTAGGTTGATTCATTTCACCTCAAATCGCCTTGCACAAGGGTTGCCATTCCTGCTGTCCAATATGATATGATCCGAAAGATAACTGCTATTTACAGAGACCCTGGAAAAACAACATGAACCAATGATTTTGGCTCAGCCTGCCACTTCACATTGAAGGCACCAAGGAAACGTACTTGGGATTTTATCCAAATACCTTGATCAGCAAGTGCATGGGTTTTCGTCCCAGCAATAGCAATATGAGATTAATAATAAATCAGATAAATGACAAAATCTGATGCCTCCAAATGGAAGTTTGCCCAGCATTCTACCTGTTCATGGTCGATTTAGTAGTGTAGGTCACCCCTCACTAGCCCACCCCCCCTTCAAAACCAGATTTGTAAATGAATTGGTGCCAAAAAGACCCCAAAACTTGGTTGGCCACAACAAAAAACTTATTTTATTAAAATAACAGATATTATTATCACCTTTTGCCCCAGAAGATGTTGGAGGTCACAAGGGGGGCCTACTCCCCATTCAACATATTCAACTTAGAAGCCACTGAAGTCAATTAATCAGCTCCAGTTAACATAGAAGCCACATAGATGTCACTTCGGGGAAATCGAACATGGATCTCCAGCATGAGAACCTTATGGCCTTACCATTTGAGCATAATCCCATTGGCAATTGATATTATTATTCTTGTTTTTATTATATAATTATTATTACTAGTATTTAAAAACACTTAGTTAGAATTTAGAAAATTTGAAAGCTAGGGTGTAGGGGACATGACAATCTTCTCTCCACAAATATTGTTTGTCCTCAAGCGATCTTAAATTCAGATGATGAAAGATTTTAGCTACTTCACATGTGGCATTTTCAAGGGGCAGATTCTTCATTTTACCATATAATCATAAATGCAGATGTTCTTTAGCCTCTTTTCCCTCATGCCTATTGAACTTCAACCTCTAAAATCAGCTTCCCTTCATCATCAAGTGGTGGCAGCTCTAATGAGGCTGTAAAGTATTGTCCAAATGCCTTCTCAAAGCATGATACATGAAAAATATTATGAATCTTGTTGTTTTCTTGATGCAGGAGCATCCTGGGGTAGTTGGCAATCCTGTATCAACCAAAAATATGTTTGAGTTTGGTTTTGGATTTCGGTTGTAATCTCAGTTGGAGACCTGAGATTCTCAGTCTCTTTGTGTTAGTTCTCGGTTGGAAGTTTGTTTGTCTTCACCGATGGAGCTTGGTGTCTCGGTGTGTTGGTCACTCGGTGGAGGAGTTCAGTGCTCGGTTGCTGCCGAAGGGGTCTCAATGTTCTTTCACCAACTGGTATTGGTTGCTTGGTGCTCTGGCTCACCAACTGGTTTCTTTGGATGAATCGTCTTGGCCGACTAGTGCATTTAATTTGGGTTGCGTTCCTCGTGTTATGGATTGACCATTGGAAGTATGTGGACCTAAATTTGGTGTGTTGCATTCTCCTATGTGGGTCTGGTGACCATTGCAGGCCGACTTGCAGAAAGAAGTATTTATTTAATGTTTCTTTGAGCCGACTGATGTTTGTAATTTAATTCTTGTTGTAAAGCCGACTTGTGGCTGAGTAGTATATAAGGAGGGTATGGGTAGTTATTTAGGAGAGGGAGATGAGATGAGAGATGATCAGTAGATGATTAAGGATTGATCTAAAACTCTGAATGTAAAAGCAGAGCTGGTAGCTAAGTGTTTGGGCCTAGGAGACAAGGAGATTGCTTGGTGGCTTGCGAGCACAAGTTTAGATCTTCCTTGGTGTTTCTACCAGTTCTTGTGGTTGTGCAGATCTAGGCTAGCTAGGTGATAGTTGCATCCTGTGAGATCTTGATTGTATTTGCTGATGTAATTGGTCGTAACCGAGAAGGCCTTACAGCTCGGCATATTGCATGTAATGCTCGGTAATTAAGGAATATAAGTTTATTTCTGGTTATCTCTTGTTGTGTTGTATATTTTTCGTTGTGTTGATGTTGGTTGCAAGGTTTGGATTGTCCATTCCTGGATCCTTCATCCTTGACTCCATCAGGTGGTATCAAAGCGAGGTTGGTCTTGTTGGGCGAAATGTTGATTCGATCTAAGTGAAGGTTGAGAGATCCAAGTTTGCAGATTCGTGTTCCTAAACTTGTGGAATCATGTTTGACTGTTCGTGAAAGATAGCAGGTTGTGATCTGACTTGCAGACAGTTCGGAGGTTGTCACAAGGTGGTTGGGTTAGGATTTGTTGTAGAGGATTTCCAAGAATCTTGGGAGATGCCTCCGAGAAGATTGGATTCGAGGGTGATCGAAGATCTCTATGATGCGATAGAAACAAGGATTACAGAAAGGGTCAAATCGGATGTCAGATCTGAGATGGTGACGATGAAAACTGAGATAGTCTATAGTCTCAGAGATTATGAGGGCTATTGTTGGTTTACCAAGGAACTTTGGGACAAATGATGGATATGAAGAAGCTATTGAAGACTTTGAAGTTGCTGGATCTAGTGGATATGACAAAGCCGATCAGATGGAGAGATCTGGTGAAGACAGAACTGGTCGGTTGCAGAGATCTAGAGCTCGGTTGAGTACATCTTACCGAATGGAGGTTTCTCATTTCTCACATACATTGAAACTCGAGGACCTGATTGATTGGATCGGTGAGTTGGATGATTACTTTGAGCTTGAAGACATTGAAGATCCCCTTAGAGTGAGGTTGGCACAGACAAAATTGAAAGGACATGTTTTATGGTGGAAAGAATTGCAAAGAAATAGAGCAGAAGAAGGTGAATCAAAGATCAATTGGTGGAGATTGATGGTGGCAAAGCTAAAGGCGAAGTTCATACCTATCAACTATGAACTTAAGTTGTTTAAGAAGTTGCAGAATCTAAAGCACAAGGAGATGATTGTGGAAGACTATACCGAGGAGTTCTACAAGTTGACTATTTGGTCTGGGCATAGAGAACTTTCTAAGGAAAAGGTTAGCTCGATATGTTAATGGTTTGAGATTCAATATCCCGGATGAGATGGGTATGTTGAAGATCAATTCAGTAGAGGATGCTTACCAGTATGCCCTGAAGGCGGAAGATAAGCTGAAGAGAAGAAATCATGGTAACTCCCGAAGGAAGGAGAAGCAAGAACAGTTGGTAAAGGATAAACCGGTAGCTGAGGATGGACCGAAACCTGTTGAACTGAGGAGAAAGATAGGTAGAGGTGGATTCAAAGGTATTTGTTATAACTGTGGAGGACATCGGTCATATGAGTGTTCCCATGCAGATAAGGTCGGTAGTAGCAGAAATGTTGTGGTAAATGAAAATGCACCCGAGGTGGAGTAAGAAAAATTGATAGTTCGGAGAACATTACTCGGTACTAAGGTGAAACCTAGTCAGAGGAGGAATTTGTTCAGAACTCGGTGCAAGTCAGGACGTAAACTTTGTAATGTAATTGTAGATAGTGGTAAAACTAATAACCTAGTTGCTGAGGAGATGGTTTAGAAACTTGGTTTAAAGAGAATGAGGCATCCTTGTCCTTATAAGATTAGTTGGGTACAAGAAGAACATGTCTTGGAGGTGAGTGAACAGTGTTATGTTGATTTTCAGATTGGGTAGTATGTTGATCAAGTGTTGTGTGATATTGTGGAGATGAGTTCTTGTCACATATTGCTTGGTAGACCTTGGCAGTATGATTGTAGGGCTATACATGATTGTGTCAAGAATGTATTTACTGTTGAGAAGTATGGCAGGAAGTTTTCCCTAATTCCTTTGCAGGATACAAAACTCGGTGGACTAAACCTAAGCTTTGGTAGGAGGACTGAGTTGAAGGATTCTGAAAGGGTTAGAGATCATGTATATCAAGAATCAATTTGGGATTTGTGTTGAATCCTAAAAGATGTTCGTTGAGTTGCTAAGAACGTCTTTTTCGCACCTGGGGTGTCTGATGCAGGAGCATCCTGGGGTAGTTGGCAATCCTGTATCAACCAAAAATATGTTTGAGTTTGGTTTTGGATTTCGGTTGTAATCTCGATTGGTGACCTGAGATTCTCGGTCTCTTTGTGTTAGTTCTCGGTTGGAAGTTTCCTTGGCTTCACCGATGGAGCTCGATGACTCGATGTGTTGGTTACTCAGTGGAGGAGTTTGATGCTTGGTTGCTGTCGAAGGATCTCGATGTTCTTTCACCAACTGGTTTCTTTGGATGAATCAGCTTGGCCCACTAGTGCATTTAATTTGGGTCTCGTTCCTCGTGTTATGGATTGACCATTGGACGTGTGTGGACCTAAATCTGGCGTGTTGCATTCTCCTATGTGGATCTGGTGACCATTGCAGGCCGACTTGCAAAAAGATTTATTTATTTAATGTTTCTTGGAGCCGACTGATGTTTGTAATTTAATTCTTGTTGTAAAGCCGACTTGTGGCTGAGTAGTTTATAAGGAGGGTATGGGTAGTTGTTTAGGAGAGGGAGATAAGATGAGGGATGATCAGTAGATGATTAAGGATTGATCTGAAAGTTTGAATGTAAAAGCAGAGCTAGTAGCTAAGTGTTTGGGCTTAGGAGACAAGGAGATTGCTTGGTGGCTTGCAAGCACAAGTTTAGATCTTCCTTGGTGTTTCTACCAGTTCTTCTGGTTGTGTAGATCTGGGCTGGCTAGGTGATAGTTGGATCCTGCGAGATCTTGATTGTATTTGCTAATTGGTCGTAACTGAGAAGGCCTTACAGCTCGGTATGTTGCATGTAATGCTCGATAATTGAGGCATATAAGTTCATTTTCGGTTATCTCTTGTTGTGTTGTGTATTTTTCGTTGTGTTGATGTTAGCTGCAAGGTTCGGACTGTTCATTCTTGGATCCTCCATCCTTGACTATGTCATTTTTTAAAGCTCCGACGCATAAGCCACCTCACCAATCCTTCTTACAATCTTGTAAGGTCCATAAATATGTGGCTTCAATTTCTCAGCACCACTTCCTTTGAGATGTCTATAAGGATGTACCCTAAATACCATGTCTCTAACCTTAAAAACCCTTTCAATTCAATGGCGATCAACATTCAACTATTGTTGGCTTTGGGACTCTTGCAAGTTTTCTTTGAATGCATTCCCAATGCCTGAACTATGTTGAATCTAATCTCTAACCCCAATACTACTATCTGAAAGAATCAAATCCATGAATGAAATAGCAACATGATCATAAAGTGCCTTGAAAGGAGCCAAATTATAGACAAATGGTGAGTAGAATTGTAGCAATATTCTCCTAAGTGCAACCATTTGACCCATGTTGTTTACCGTCCTATAACATAATTCCTCACGTAACCTTTTGTACATTTGTTCACGATTTTCATTTACCCATCAATGTAATCAAAAGAGTTCTTGCCAAAATAAGCTAATAAATCTGCTATCCTTATCACATACAATATTCCTTAGAAACCCATGAAATCTAAAAATCTCTTTAAAGAATAGGTCAACCAATTATGAAGCCTTGTACTCTAAAGATATAGCATGAGAATGTGTATATTTAGTGAGCCGATAAACAACCACATAGATACAATTCTTACCTTGGACCTTTAGGAGTCAAGTGGTGAAACCTATGGAAACACTTTCCTATTTTTTTTATTTGGAATGGTAGGGGCTGCAACAAACAAGGTAAAAATAATTGCTCTATTTTATTTTGTTGACAAACCAAACATTCCCTAACATGCCACAACAAATCACCTTTGAGCCCCTTCCTTGAAAAACGGTCCCTCCCTTATATGTCTTGTAGTACCCCTGATGACTAGCAAGTGGTGTATCATGACATACCCTCCAAATTCTCTCCTTCACCTTCAATTCCACTACAAGATACACCCCATCCTTGTTAGAGCTTAAAGTGATACTGTTTGTCTGTGTCAATTAATTTATAGATTTTGACATAGGTGTTTTTGTTTGGGTGTCTGAACTTCCATCAGCCCTTGACACACTTGAAATGTACTAGCTAGTTGATTTTGAAAGATAAATTACAAAGAGAAAGCCCTAAGTCCCTCATACTTGTGTTTAAAAAAAACTGATTCAATGAATCTCAAAAATCCAGCCGTAACAGGATTTGATAACTAAGAAAGCAGCTGTAACTATCTTAGTCTGTACTAATGCTTTTCACAACTCAGTTAATTGTACCCTACTAATTGGCTGGGTCAACAGGCAAAGCCAGTTATGCTAGCCATGAGGGCTAATGCAACCCACTAGAGTGTTTAATTATCAAAACAGACAGCATCAATAAACCAACCATAGTGGTTTTACCTTGGTGATTCAGAAGTCTGATTTGAAAGGACAGGCATTTAACAGATTACTGAATACCTATGAGGAGTCTCAAATAAGATCTGAAGATTGGAATGGAAGAATCTCAATATTACAAAACCATACATGAGAATACTCGTGACAACTTTAATTTTTTAACCTCCTTAACATAACAAATGCATATGGCCTTCCTAAAGAGATCAACAACCTTCATATTGTTAGATTGATCAGGTAACATGACAAACATCAAATGCTTCTACTGCCAGTGTTATTTATAAAGCAATATCATGATTACCAAATCTCTACTCTAATTCCTATTGGATTTTACTCGGTGTATTGTTTGTAAATAGAAATGTTGACTTTATAATAGATGTGACATTAAACATAACCATCCCTGAAAAAAGATGGCAAAATGTTACAAACCTTCATAGCATCAAGAACATTATAGCTATATATACAAATCATACAAGATATTGCAGACAGAACTCTATTACATGGGAGGGCAAGAGAGAGAGAGAGAGAGAGAAGTAAAAACAGTCGACTAGTAGCCCAAGTAAAAAGATGCAAGCAAACTTTGTAAAAGCCATAGTAAATTACAGTTGAAAAATTAAGAAAGTCACCAACATATAGAATCCAAAGAAAGAATGGAAGAACATAATATTTCACTTGTGCAATTTGAACTTCATAAACACACAGAGAAGCATGATAGATCATTGCTGGAATTACTTTATCCAAAGACAAATGACAGATATTAAGCATACCGCTTGACTGCGATTAACAACTCCAACATAACCCAAGCGCAAGGGAATCACATTTCCAAGAAGGAAATTAGTAGCATCAGTTCCCCTGTCCATAATATCAAGCTGGAAATATACAATTAACAAGACATTACATTTTGAAAATTCATTAGTAGAATAGACTGATCAATTCTCAAATAAAATCAATTGACGATTTATGTTCTTTACTTTTTCTGGTTCCCTTACCTTTGTAATCACACCTATAGTACGATGACCTGAAAAAATGGATACAAATCCCAATATTAGAATACCCCAGACAAGAAATAAGCAATTAGATTCAGTGGGCCTATGTACTTGAAAAGACCTACAACATCCGCAAAGGACGTATTAGAATTGAACACTTGAAATCAAGATCTCAAGTAGCTATCTAAAGTTCTAAACATACTTCAAAGTGAATTACCATCAGCATCAGCAACTCTTGCCATCTGAAGTGCATCAGAATTTGACAGGTCTGCATTTGCAGGTGAAACTGCTAGTATGATACATGTTTCATGCTTGATATATGACATAATCATTGTTCTAATCCGGGCCTCAATGTCAGTAGGTTGATCGCCAACTGGAACCTTGGTTATACCAGGCAAGTCCACTAAAGTTATGTTAAGAACATTTGGAGAATAGATTTTCAATCGAATTTGCTTATCAGAGACACCTTTGTTTACTCCAACTTCCCTCTCTGTTTCTGCCTGCATCATTTCAGTGCAGAGTTAGATGCTCAACAAAAAAAAAATCATATTTTTTCTTTTGTCTATAGATAGAATCTCAAATTCCCCCTATGTGCATAATCAAAAGGTTATAAGGATACCAAAAAAAGATTTTTTCCTAACATGAGGGACCCACTAAATCTAATAAAAAATTTCCAGCACATGGCATTCCCTGTATTGCCTACATATATGGAAACTCACTTTCACCATATTAAAATAAGCACGGAATATCATGATGTTAGAGAAGCATAGAGAAAATTATGTGCATTAGACTATTTCAGATTTATTAGCCTTAAAAAATAAGCTTGACAGCAATAATTGCAGCATCCACATGATACATAGTATAATAAAGCTTTATTTCAAATAAACAGTTGTTACATACAAGGGTTCCAAGGATGTCTCTTGTGTAATCAGACCCTCTTTGGATTACCCTATATTTTGCCCTAGAATCAAAAATTCCATAAAAACAGAGAACATAATATAGTTAGAGATATAACTTAACCCAAAGAATGTAAAAGCAAGATGGATACTTGTTGAGATCCTGCAATCATTTTATACAATAATTGAAGATACAATTCATAAAATCAATTATTACCACTAAGGTTAAAGAACATATATTTATAAACATATTAATCATATAACATATACAATTTAGGAGACATGATAGGGGGCCCGAAGTGATCCTCTCTCCTAGGCCCAAGAACGGATATACCATCTCTCTTGGCCTCATGTGGCCTTCCGCCAACCGCCCTTCGTGAGGTAGTGTACCCAGTGAGGAAGCTTGTACCTACCTTCCCTATTCATGCCACCCTATTCACCCTCCTATGATTGAGGCTCCCTTGAATCCATCCCAACAATTAACAAACGTAGAGTTTTGGGGGGAACTACAATAGGGTGCCCAAAGCGATCCTCTACCCTAGGCCCAAGGGCAGATATACCATCCCTCTTGGCCTCATGTGGCCTTCTGCCATCCATCCTTCTTCTCCCTCCTTGTATTTTCTCCCTCACCTCACCATGATTGATGTCTGCTATTTGATGAATACACTGGAAATCCACATTATTGCTTATATTTAAATATATATGTTATATGTCAAATATATTACTTTTGTACACATATTAATGTGTATATTAATATGTAAGGAATTGTGCATTTAATCATTATCATGCTACATACATCAAGCATGTATTAAATATATATTCACGCATACCACAAATGGATAAGAATGATTTCTAATTCTGATCTTGATCACTGGCATATACTGGATTGGTCTGCTCTTATAAGCACTGATGCTCTTTTTATTGTTTTCCTTGATGATCTCTCCCATCATGGACTTCTCTCATATATATCCTAATATTTCCACAAAGGTGGACTCCTTTTGGTGCAAGAGCACCCTAAGAGCATGTGTTTGGTCAACATGACCAAACTTGAGTTTTTTTGTTTTATTTGTGTTCTTTTATGTAAATAAGGCCATTTGAGGCCATTATCATGCACCTGGACCAAATTGTGCAAATTTGAAGTCCATTGGGCAAAACATGAAAAAGTTGCTAAAAACGTATCATTGTGTCAAGTAACTTTGAACAAATTGTCAAAAAGATGCTTTTGTTAAAAAATGGTTAGATGGTTGGTTGTAATAGTTGGAATTGGTTGTAAAGGCATAAATATGGCCTCCCAATTCGAATTCGGAGGTTGGAGAAGATGGGAATAAAAACTTGTTTTGAAGCCATTACACACTAGTTTTCTGTGTTGCTTTTCCTGTAAATAGTCTGTTATTTTGAATGGTACGATACAATACAGATCTGAAGCCAATTGGAGATGAAAGTATACACTCTTAGCTTTCTAATGCTTTTTGTTTGGTGTGATTTCATTAATATTTGAGTGAGATATGCCATTTTTGGTGAGAGAATGTCTGGTTCAGACCTAGGGTTACCAGTTTTGGGAAATACTCCATAACTTTCGTTTCCACTGTTGGATCTTGCTAAAACTTGCAGGAAATGTCTGTATCTAGGTTTTATTCAATCTCACCGAAGCAATTGGCTTAATTATTTCTTTTGTGAAAGTTATTAATGACTGTTCTCAAGTTGCAGGTTGCTCTCCAAAAAAAATTGAAAAAAAAAGCCAAATCAAGGAGGACATTCAATTTTGAAGCCATATTTCCAAAGGAACCCCCACCCATTTCACGATATGTTACAAAAGGGCCCAATAGGTATCTGAAACTGGTTTTGGTTTTTGGAAAAGGAAGCCTATGTTGGAAGTTATGCCCTGATAGACCCACTTGGAGGGCTACTAGGGAAGAGGCCTACTTATGAGCAAAACATCATTAATCCATGCCCAAGGTTAAATGTTTTGAGTTTGTTTAGTTGAGGGATTTTAAGGCCCTGCTCTGCATCACCTTTGGAAGGTTGAATGGACACAATCTTTAATAAATCACTGCCCCTTTAATATCAATTTTTGTTTGACTTCAAACTAATAAATTTAGTTTCTCCCTTTTACTCCTGCAATCAATCACTTTTCAAAATCAGTGCTACTAATATTGATTGCTGCATGCTTGCATATTCAAATAGCTGTTTCTGTTTATTGTTTATTACCAACTTTGCAATCACAATTCATGAATGGGCATTTGCTTCTAAATCGTTTGCTTAACATGTTTTTTTTAAATCGAGAAGTCTTAAGGGTAATATGATTTTCTTAGGGCATCAATATTATCTTCATGGCAGGGGGCATGACATCTTGCTTGTCAAGATAATAACCTTTTGCAATATTCTATTTAGGATTATACAGAGTATAACTGACAGATATCCCATATAATTTAAGATTTTCTACTTAATGATGAATTGGATCATTAAAAATGAAGTCCAGTTGTACGTTCCTATCAATATTAGATTGAAAGAGTTCTAAAATTTCTAAGTAAATGTGAGTTTTGATTCAAAAGCGACCCAAGTGAGAAAAAAATAACTAATCAAGAATTCACTAAAACAAAATATGTTGAAATCTAAGTTAAATAGCCTCCATTGAGTTTTGACTTAGTGCCTCTCATAAACATTATATCTTCCATTACATTACTATTTCTTTTTAAATTTCACATCAATTTGGTGAAGAACATGTCTTCCCCTTTGAGATACTATAAAATTAAATGTAATAAGCTACCCTCTTTGCTATACTTTTTTCCAATTCACTTCCAACTTACCCAAGGACACTATGACCAACGGTTGGTGTGAATGCATGGATACTTTGTTTGCTAGTTTTAGTGCAGATGATTTGCATCGATTATCACATGTCATTCAATAACTTAATGTTTTGCAGGAATAGCTGAATTAAAGCTATGATAGTCATTAACAACAACTGTAATGAATACACAAGGAATTGATACCATTAGTTTCCTTTCAACAAACTGCTGTAGTTACTTTCAGATTACAAACTAAACCATACCAATGATCTGATCTCTTTATTGACCCAGTACATATTAAGGAAATACTATAATCCAAGATTTTTGTCACATCTCCTGACCTTCCAATCATAGTTCAGTTCTGCAAATACATTTTAAAATCACCCAGAAATAAATAGCAGGTGCCCAAAAACCTAACATGCCTCTTCCAAATCTGTCATAGATCAAGCATAACAGTTTGGTCAACTCCAAGAAAGGAAATTGCACAATGCTCTTGTTTCTTGATGCGATTGTGTGCAAATTTTTAACATAAACATCGATGTTAAAAATTTGCACACAATCAAATCCAGAAACAAGAGCATTATGCATATGGATTGTGGAAGTCTGATAGCTTTAAAAGAATATGCAAACAAATTGCCTTGGATCAGTTCTGGAACTGCATGGCAGCACCAGCATGTCATAACAATCAGCAGCAATGTTCATAATGCCCACATATGATCTTAGTGCGACCATGCATCCAGAAATGGAGCTTGATAGCTCACAGCCAGCAGATTTGAGAATCATGCCATGATACAAGGAGTCCACACTACAATCCACTCAAGAAAGAAGTCTCGTGCCCAAAGGAAGGCTCACACTCAGGTATAAGGAGCCATGCCAAGCCAAATTACCAATACCAAACAATGAAAGAAGCCATCAAAACTGTTCAAAACTTACACACCAAAGTATTCAGCAATAACTCTGCTTTGACTCCAAAACCCCATTCAAAGCATCTCTACTCTACTTTCACCAACATTTTGCAATACAACCAAATAACCTGGAAACTTGTCTCTGAAAGAACCACACAAATTTGAAAACTCAACCTTGAAATGCACTAAGAATACCTGATCGATATCTCCAACAAATACCAGCTAGGGTAGATCTTGCATCAGAACCCTAATAGAGTCTCTTCTTCACAATCAGAGAGAAATATCAGAAATAATAAATTCCAACATGGTACAAATGAGATCCAAAATATCTTTTTATAAACTCCAAGCTCAACACCCTAATTAGGGTTGCACAATCTTTAAAATTTTAATTTATCAACTCCTTATGTCTCCCTATGTTGGAGCCCACCTCTAAAAAGCAATTTATTAAATAATTTAAAACCATATAACTCCCAAGGTACAAATATAAAGTCACTTAAGGGGTTCACCCCACAATGCAACAATTGTTGCAACACCATGTTAATAGGGCGGTCAAATGGTCAAATCTCATGCAAGGTATTAACAAAGTTCAACTGAACACAATGAGGCATTTCATGCAAGCGCCCCACAGAAAGATTAGAGGTAAGGTTCGACAATGTGTGTGTTGAGGTGGAGTTTACGCATCGAGCAAACACACGTACAGCTATTCTAAGATTCGATGGTGGTGTTTCCTACCATGGAGATGGAATCTAGCCAATAGACATCCTGCAAGCTCAGAAGACATACCCAGCAACTTGGGAGTCTACGCAAGACCAACTGCGATGGAAGAGACAGTTGTTGTAAAAGTTAATCAGGAGGATTGGATGGATTACAGATGGCAAGGAAGACATGAAGGAATGTCACAGGGGAGCCAACGTGGAAGTGTCGCCTTGGAGGAGTAGAGGGGAGAAAGTGTGATATGAATGAGATTGGAAGTCAAGAGTTAGGTCGGAGAGATAAAGGGGGTAATCAAAGAGATAAGGTAGGCTCGTTGTTGTGGAGGGATAAGGAGATATGGAGAGATAAGGGATGCACGAGCAAGGAGAGATAAGAAGTAAGGCCAACAAGTGAGAGATAAGGGTTGTAGAGCAATATGGAGAGGAGAGATAAGGAAAACAAAGAGATACGGGGAGGAGTTATAAGAGGATCAAAATAGGAGGTGAGGAAGTGTGATATGAAGGAGATTGGAGGTAAAGAGTTAGGTCAAAGAGATAAAGGGGGCAATCAAAGAGATAAGGTAGGCTCGTTGTTGTGGAGGGATAAGGAGATATGAAGAGAACGGAGATGCACGAGCAGGGAGAGATAAGGAGTAAGGACAACAAGGGAGAAATAAGGGTTGTAGAGCGATAAGGAGAGGAGAGATAAGGAGAAAAAAGATCAGGAGAGGAGTAATAAGATCAAAAAAGGATAGAAATCAACAAGAGACAAATCAACGAGGTGTTAATGCCTCGGCAAGAGCAAAAGATATATCACCATGGGGATGGGGTACCCCAATGTGACCCCACTGGTTCATAGCTCCAATCAAAAGCATTCACTGATCAAAAAAAAATAGTCACTTAAATAAATTTAAATAACATGAAGTTAAATATACAATTTAGCTTTAATGTGTTAGCGTTATATTTAATACCTCAAAACACCATCAGTCACCAAGATAGCATTATCAATGTAATCACCGATTGTCCCAAAAATTTAATTTGAACCAAATGAAACAGTCTAAAGATAACAAATGCCAACACAAGCCCACACTATAAATAGTAGTGTTCTTTGAGGACCATAAGTCACCAAGATCATTAACGCAATCACCTACTATCCCAATTTAGTGACACTGACAAAACCATGAATTTGTATGGTGACAACTAATGATAAGGCGAGCTCATACTATAATTAGCTACGCTACCAAGTTTGCAGGGTTTATGGCCAAATCCGGGTCTGATTCAGACCTGGTCTAGATCTAGTTTCGATTTAGTTCAAGATTCACCTACGAACACATGGCCATTAAGACAGAGTCGTGGGACATGAACAAGAGAGACACTTCACGATAAACACTAAAAGTTGTGGCATTGACAATGGTATTTTAGATGCTTTTGTTCCCATATATAAAAGGCATAGGCGTTGGCATGTTCTCACAAGGAAATAGCACTTGGAACCACAGGTTTAATGTGAACAATAGGTTTAACAAGTTGACTCAAATCATTGTTAGCTTGTTAGGCTAATATAAACTAGCAATTGGAAGCATAGGTTTAATTGGGTAGGTTAATAGTTTTTAATTACGCCTAAGGCATTTAATATCTGAAAAGAACGAGCTTAATTCAAACATCAATGGCGCGAAAGGTTGGAAACCCGATGCAAGATGATTAAAACCATCGAAATCCTAGATTTTCACCATTTCATTGGCTGGAATAGTAGGTAGTCCAATCCGTTGAAAACAGTAGTTAGCAAGAGATTGTGCAGTGGGCCATTTGTTTTGTATGAGTCAACATATCTGGTCAATGACAACATAGTTTGGCAATTTCCCATTCTTAGCATCAGATTTGAACTTGAGATCATACTGGTGAAATTTGGTACATACTTGAGCTTTCTCAAAATCCTGAAAAATAGAGTAGAATAAATATTGGTAATAAATACCAAAGTTGAGGCCCGATTTGTAAACGGATTCAAAGATCGTCTTTTGCGAAGATCCTTCAAGGAGCTTGATGGAATTGTTCTTGGTTGCACTATGAGAAGTTGCAAAGTGAACAAAGAGCTGATTTGGTTGCATTGAGGCTAGAACAGACGCAAACCATCTGTCAAAAATTGCAAACTATTTAACCAAGGCTGCGTAGACTGGAACAACTTCTGGTTTGAATCCACTCATCATGGTCTCTGACATTCCCTTCTTAATGCTCTTGGCCTACTGAGTCAATCCGTTCATGGGAGGATTCACCAAAGCGTCAAAGGAGTTTTGAAGATCTTATGTTTTATGTTTTATTTATTTATGTTAGTAAAAAATTGCTTATAATACGAATTAATTACGATTAAGATTAAGATTAAACAAAAAATATTTATTTTTAATAATCATATTTAAGATTAATTTTATTATAATATTTATAATTATATGGATTAAGTTATAATTATAATTATATTTTTTAATTCATTAGAATTAGAATTAGAATATATTTGATTAAAATATATTAAAGTTATTTTAAAATTTATATGTTTAACTAAGATTATCTTTTAAATTAGAATTACAATTAAGATTATATTTTATTAATTTAATTATACAATTATTCAATGTTATGATTTAAGTATATATAAAATATATTAATTATTATTTAAAATTTAAAATAATTTAAAAATAATTATAAATATTTGAATCAAACATATTATAATTCTAATTCTAATTCTAATTACATATAATTTTGAAATAATTATTAATTAAGATTATTATAACAATAATAATTAAGTAATAAATTCTACTATAACCTTAATTTATTTTTTACATAATATTATAGTTATATTAATTTTATTGTTTTATTATTAAATTCTACATAGTGAGTAGGTACAATAATCATCGTCATATAATTTTAATATTTTATATTATATATGGTTAATATTTTAATAATATTTATTATTATATATTATTTAATTTAATCTCATATACATAATTGTTTTATAATTAATATACACAAAGTAGAAGAATGAACTAGTCGGGGATTAATCTAGAGAGAGAGAGTGCTTGCTCCACCATGATTTGAAAATTGTCTTCATTTTAAACTACGTTACCCTGGTTCGCCCTAGACCCCTCCGGACCAACATGGGTTCGAACTAGTACTTGGTTCTGGTTCAGTTCGCCCAAGGTTCGAACCCAGGCAGGCTGGTTCGTCCAGGCTGAACCCAGGTCAAACCAGGGCAGACCCGGGCAGACCAAGTGCGAACCAAGTACATTTCCACTGAGAAACATTCTATAATTTAGTGCGGAAAACAATTATTACAGAATTTGAATAAGATCTTTAACATTACAAAACAAAATCTGCTGAAGTTCATATATTTATTACATCAAATTAAACTAGCCCTCACGATTTCTTCCAGTGAAATTTTTATATCCAATTGCTGATAATGACCCTTGTCTGATTAATTAGAAGCTCTCTATAGTGATAAATCATATTTTAAACATTAAACAATATATTCAATAGGTGAAGGGAGTTGCCAGCTACTTTTTAAACATTTATGATTTTTCAAGTAGGATGTTAATTAATAATTACAAACAAACAAGGTCTTTGTACAGTAAAAAAAGTAATAAGCATTTGAGGACTTGGAAAGCGAGAATGTTATTGATGCAGTTGATCCCATTGGCATTGGCACTGTTTCTGAATCAACTAATGCCTTTGATGATGAAGAAGAAGAAGAAGAATAGATAATCCATTAGATGATTGAAACTTAGTATAAAGTTCCAATTGTTGAAAGTCAAAACAATGATAATTGAAATCATTATTATTTTAATATTTTGATGTTGATATGATGCTATGATTACAAGTTTATGGTGTTTTTTTGTTGTTTTTATGATACTATGTGACATTCTAATTTTAACTCATGCTTCTAGGCTTCATAAATATGTATATATATATGTAATTTAAAAAAATTTACACGTTTCTTCAAACCCGAACCCAAACCCCTTTTCAAAATTTTGTCGAACTTGAGAACCGGTTCTTCGTACCCGAACTTAGAACCGAACTCGAACCGGTAACCGGTAACTTAGATTTTAAACTTGAATGACTCCAATCTACTTTAATTCAACCAATCATTTCTTAGAAACCCTAGCTTTTTTTACGTATTTTCTTTTAAATCTACAATTAGAATTTTCACATTGTCTACCTATTCATATATTTCTCTAATTCTATCTCTTTATCTCACTATTTCTCTTTATATCTCTTTGTCTCCTTCCCTATCCCTTCAAACTCTCCATATTCCTCTGTATATATCTTTATATTTCTTTATTATTTCTTCATTGAGACATTCATTGCACAAGCACAATCCTTTGTAAAATGTCCTACCAATACCAAAATATTTCCTAAATGAATGCCCACATCTCTTCAACGTACCCATTGCACACCAAGGTGCCATTGCTAGTTATATTGTTTAGTCTAGAGGTGTATTACATTTGTATAATGTATTAAAGAACCTTTGCCACTAAAAATTCTATGCCATTTAAATTTATGCCTGTCAACTTTTTATACATAACTAATTTTACTCTAATTTTTATATACATAATTTTAGTCATCTAATATTTTAAATTAAAAATTTAATTTTTAAATTGTAATATATATATATATATATATATATATATATATATATATATATATATATATATATATATATATATATATATATATATATATATATATATATATATATTAGTTTTAAATTAAATATTATATTATTGGGGAACACCCCATAGCGCAATGGTAAGTTGCGAACCTCTCATTTGGGAGGTCTTGGGTTCAAGTCTACTCAAGCCCCATGTTGATATCGACTTTGGCCCATTACCAATCCAAAAAAATATATATTATTTAATTTTAATAAATAATACATTTGACTATATTATTTGATAATATAATTTAATTTCAAATCTATTGGATGTAGATATACATTTACAAGTGGTTGAGTTTTCCATATCGCTGCAAATGTAATGGCACTGCCTAAGTTGTATATGGTATGTGTTTTCCAAATGCAACAATCTCTCTTATTTATATTAGGAATGAGGCTATGAGAGACATGTCCCTTCATGGGACATGTCTATTCATTTTATAATGTTTCATTAATCAATCATATATTAGAATAATATATATTAATAATAATATAACATATATATATATATACACAAATACAATATATTATTATTAATCAATATCTAAGTAATATATGTAATCTAAGTGATCATACGACTAAAGCTTCAAACATTAACACTCCCTCTTAGCTAGGGAGGATGATCAAAAAAAAATGTGTTGTAGTCTCCCTTGTCAACACATAAGACCCTAACTATATCCATACAAAACATCAGCACTCCCTCTTAGCTAGAGAAGATAAAATCCATCAAGATAATAAATCATTAAATTTAAAGAGAGGAGATATCACCCCACTGTGATATAAGGAGATATGGTATATGCAAGAATATCAAGTCACATGATTTTCACCATAGCTCATAAATATCCATGGTATGTCTAATGACAATACATCTCATGATGTTTGTCATATGAATACTAAGTTTACATAAAGACATGTCACTACGTGATATATTTCATAGGGTCCAACCAATATATAATACTAAGTTCAGAAGAATCCTACTATGATTCATATGGATACTAAGAAATCATATATTACATAATTCGTGATATGAAGTATCACCTAACATGTGATACCAAGTTTTACATATCACCTAACATGTGATATGAGGAATCACCTAACATGTGATACCCAGTTTTCAATATCACCTAACATGTGATACGAGGAATCACCTAACATGTGATGCCCAATTTTCAATATCACCTAACATGTGATATGAGGAATCACCTAACATGTGATACCCAGTTTTCATATCACCTTGATATGAGGATTCACTTTTGATCGTGATACCTGATTTTCATACCACCTTGATATGAGGAATCACTTTTGATCGTGATACCTGATTTTCATACCACCTTGATATGAGGGATCACCTCTGTGATACCTAATTTTCATATCACCTTGATATGAGGGATCACCTCTGTGATACCTAATTTTCATATCACCTTGATATGAGGAATCACCTCTATGATACCTAATTTTCATATCACTACATATCGTGATACAAGGATATAGTAAATAAGAACATTACATTCCATTTACATATAACCCTATTATGGTATGTGCACGGACATATCACTGTCTACCATAACGAATCCCCATGTTACAAGATCGTCACCTTGTAACATCAAATACAAGTGTTCATTGTCGAAAAGTCGTCACCTTTCTCCAATGTTCACAGGAGGGCCCATAAGTTCTGGAGTCACACACGTGAAATCCACCTTGACTCATGTCAAAGGGTGGATCCATCATGGCTCATCCCAAAGGGTGGAAACAAGGGCTTTCACCTTAGACTTCTCTATCAAGGAGAAGAATGCAATTACATACAAGATAGTAGATGAAACTTCTTTTCATCTAAGGCTTCATTCTTCAACATGTCAAGTTTATCTCGAAGGTACACAACCTTACCTCTAGCAAGAAACTTGGTGAGAATATCAACCATATGTTCTATAGGGATAATGTACCTTAAATAGCATACTTATGCACTATATCTCTTATATAGTTTTCATCACTCTAGGTGATCCCCAAGTTATGTAGGAGATAGCATAAAAGCATTTTAGCCAACACATATGGGACTCAATCTCATAGTCTTCTGGATGCTTCCTTTAAGGTCTTGTAACAACCTCCTCACCTCCTCGTCCAAGGTTGTTTTAGATGAACTATTATACTCCCTCTGAATCTAATATCAACCTTCTGACTTCACTCTAGCAGGTCGAGTCTTTGTTCTTTAGTCTGTATCAAGCTCTTTTCTTGAATGCCCTTTGATCCAACAACTTATTCATCTATCATGATCTCTAGATATTTGCATTAAGGTCTTTTGGGAGATCCTCTAGTAGCTCCCTCTGTTACGGAATCATACATGGCCGCAATCATGAAACTATCTTGTTTTAAGAGACTCTCATCATCTAGTACATGATCATTTGTTCAATGCAAGATTAATTTCATCAACATTTAACCTGATGGTTCATCAGACTTCTAATTTGGATCCTCGGAAGCTCACAGATGTAGATCCTGTAGATTCTCCCTCGGAAGCTCAAGTTCGTGTATCCATCTTGACATTGTCAGACTCCCTCTAAATCTGATATCAACTCTCTACTCAATTTCTTTTCCTGCAAACACATCCTTAGAGAGAAAGGAAAAGATCAAGGCAAATAGCTCTTATAGTACCTAAAGAAATACAAATAAGAGATTAACTACAAGAAGTAAATATAATAAAAATACTTATCTTAAGTTTCAAATATTTCCTTTAGTAAGGTGAGCCCATATAGGAAATATCACGCATGAATCAACTCTCGTCATAATTACACGCTGCAGGAGATCATAATGTTGTTCGTGCTAGGCATGTTGACGACCTTCACGCAGAGCGATAGCCTAGAGTGAATGATCCCCATTTTCTCACTCTCTACTTTTCGCAACACTCTGGTCATCATTTCCATCAGGTTTAAGAGGATTTTCTAATAATGTCTTTAGCTCATCCTTCCTTAGTACTCTTTGCGCTCCCGTCTCAAACTCTTAATTGCCTTGCAGTAGGCTTTGTATTCTCCATACTTGAAGAGCATGTACAAGCAATCATGAATGTCGTCCACAAGCTCAAGAGGTGTCTCTATAACATCATCATTTCCTTGAACATCAAATTTCAACATAGGAACCGCTCAGCATATAATATAGAAGCTATGCGACCTTCATATAACCCACAAGTATGTGTTCCATCAAACGGATTCCATCTCAATTTTACAAACTACCATTGAAGGGACTATTCCGGGATGGTCTTGCTGTCATGTGCTTCCACAAGGAAATCGCTAGATGTCTTCATTTACGAGCCTTACTAGAGTTTCCTCTGTTTGGGTTATACTTGAATCATCCTAAGGATAAGTAATTGCACACTCTTAATCCTCGTAGCAAAGTGATGTCTCTTAGGGAATCAATGTCAGGCAAGTATAATTTATTTTGTGTGCCTCCAACCGTGGTTCTGACAGTCCTATGTTGGTAGATAGTCGTCTCCAAATATGAATGCTGGTAATATGTATGAAGGATGTCACTGTCTTCATTAAGCCTGATTGTTTATCCATTAAAACACTGTTTCGTTGTTTCCATCTATTCTTTTTGCATCATTCTTCACATAGAAGAGTCTGTGTTAAATATCACAGTTTTGTGTTTGCAGCATTATACATTTTCACCAATTTTAATGCTTCTATAAATACTCCTTATATTGCTTGCTCGTTAAGCACTGATATATTCATTCAGCAACACACCTTCAACTTCCGAATGAAAAAGGCTATAAGTTTGTAAATTGGTTCAACCAAAATTTGGTTGCAACTGTCTCCAACTCCACGTGTTCCAAAACTAACTGTAAACTGCCGCTACTCCTTGAACACTAGAATTCGACTTTTGTCTTGTGATTGCCGAATAAAACAAATACCATATTTGTTCGTTAATTTTAATCTTCAATGTTCAAAGAAGATAGACATCCATCCTGTTGTCCGTTTGTACAGGTGGCAGTAAAAAATATATAAACCGACTTTAAAAGACCACGATTATAGAACCTTTTTTTTTTTGAAAGAGACAAATTACAAGTCTTTGATTCTCTGTACTAATGACAGATGGCAGTACAAGGAATGAATGGCAATTTTATAAATAAAATAAGTCTTTTATAAACCGGAAGCTCCTGATTCATTCTTCAATCAGTTATATCATGCCCAAATATGTTCGTGGGTGTGCGTAGTCCTTGATTGATCGTAACCCTACCTCCGCCTCTTGTTCGATACTTGGGAAATAATATAATCTTGCAAACAAGACCGTCTTTGATATTCAATGCACCGACGAATATGAGCTTCAGGGATGACTCAATTCAATGACACCCCCCATCTCCCATATTTAAGGCAATTGTGAATGTGATCCTCGTTACCATTCCAGATTTCCTCCTCTAATTATGTTCTTCATACGAGTCATATTCTAATTTGTTTTAATCTCCACACAAGTTTCCCAAAATTAGCCATTTCATTATTAATTCTTTCATTCCTTTCTCTACATTTGTAGCCTGGCTCTGATACCATGTTGAGTTTTCCATATCGCTGCAAATGTAATGGCACTGCCTAAGTTGTATATGGTATGTGTTTTCCAAATGCAACAATCTCTCTTATTTATATTAGGAATGAGGCTATGAGAGACATGTCCCATCATGGGACATGTCTATTCATTTTATAATGTTTCATTGATCAATCATATATTAGAATAATATATATTAATAATAATATAACATATATATATATATAAGAATAATATATATTAATAATAATATAACATATATATATATATATATATATATATACACACAAATACAATATATTATTATTAATCAATATCTAAGTAATATATGTAATCTAAGAAATCATACGACTGAAGCTACAAACATTAACACAAGTTTATGGTGTTTTGTTGTTTATATGATACTATGTTACATTCAAATCTTGATTCATGCTCGTGTGTGTGTGTGTGTGTGTGTGTGTGTGTATTACATTGTCTTTTTACTAACAAACACAAACAAAGCTAAAACCCATTTCAAAATTTTGCCTTACCAGTGAACCAGAGTCTCAAACCTGAATTTGAAATTCAAACCTGAACTAGAAACTCAGATAAATAATAGTATCCTCCAAAGTCCAAAGAGAACAAACACAAAAAGATTAGTGTTGTGCATGCAATTACTATAAACAGCAGCGTTCTCCGGGGGACCAAAGAGAACAAACCCCAAAAACCAGAAAGATTAGAGTCATGCAAGCACTTATTACAAATAGTAGTCTTCTCTGGGAACAAAGAGAACAAACCTAAAAATCCCAAAAGAAAATAAACACCATGCAAGCACTTAGTATAAATGGCAGTGTTCTCTGTGAACCAAAGAGAACAAACTGAAAAAAAAAACAGAAAGATTGGTGCCATGCAAGCACTTACCATAAATAGCAACTGCCAACAAAACTCACTGAAACTGGGAACCGAGCTCACCAAGAATATAGGAACATTCCCTGCGAAATTGGAAACCTCCGGGAAACCCTAAAAGCTGGCCAGCACTAAAAGAAGTGGAAGGTGTGAAAATGAGGAAATTACATTGAAGTTATAAACCATCAGTTCTACAAACTGTCCTTGCCAGTGACAGATTGTCATAATACTATGATGCCGAAATCTAACGTAATTAAGTTAGTTGAGTACTGATATGGGCATTCTAATTTTTATATTTTTTGTCCTTTCTGTGTGTTAGAAGATAATCAATTTTCTGTCAGTTACGCCCACTTTTCTATCAGTAGTGAAAACATTCTGTCAGTTGCTTGTACAGTTCTGCAAGTTAGCTAAGTTAAATGTAAAAGTTTATTATCTCCCATGCACATACTGAAAAACTCATTAAGGGATAAATAATAATAATATTAAATATAACGCTTTACTCATTAAAGCACTTGTGTTTTGTACAGGCATTTCCTGTGCAAAGGTCTGAATATGTTTTGGCCAAGGGCAACAACCATACCATGTTTGTAAATTTCATAGCCAAAAATTGGTGTCATAACTCCACAGGAAAGTCTCTCTGATGTTCAGGAATCAAAATATTAAAGAGCAGATGAATATTTGTTCTGTGATTCAATTTTCTTGAACGGAAGAAAAATACTTTTCTTTGCAGCTAATCAGAATTTCAGATTGCGATTTTTCTTTCTAGTTTGAACTTTCAGAATGTGTTAGAATTTTATTATTATGTTACACGAGTGAGATTGATACTTCCTTTCTCAAACTTGGCTTGATACTTCCTTTCTCCAAACTTGGCTTTCTCCCCTACAGTTAGAGCATCTGTAACAAGTTATAGTTGGACTCATAACACAAAAACCATGATCTGTCAGATTGAATAGCAATTACTAAAGAATTTACCATTCAGATGTTTTATTAAAGTGTCGAAATAAGGTGTCAGTCATAGCAGATAAGCAAAATCATTGACAGACATCTGAAGCCAGTGCCCATAATTAGTCTATTTTTAGATACCAGATGCAAACAGTGCTATGATATCTTCGTTATACAGTAGGTAATATTAGCAAAAAACTGTTAATGAATGATATGGAAAAACAAATTGAACACTGTCAAAAGCATCTTGAATGTAACCATATCAGAGCACCCTATTTCATTTTTGTGATAGGTTATCTTTATCATTTCTATCTAGATGATTTCTCCACTCAGCCATGTCCATCAACCCCAAGCATTGCCCTGACAACATTTCCTGAGATGATTTTTCCTCATAGAAGTAAACTTAGCAAAGCTTTTACATATCTCAACTCCTAATCTAAGATCGTAATCAACACATTTATTCACAGGCAGTAGTGTAAGTCATCTACATGCAACAAAATGGTGTAGTATACTTGATATCTATCAAATAAGGTTAAAGTTCGTATTGAGAAAAAAGAACACTGAATCTCCATGCTTGTATTTTTGTAATTAAGAAACAACTTAAGTACTCCCCGTTTTAAAACTTTTATTTATCAAATTGGCATTTCATTCTACAAAATCTATTCAAACAACGAGACATTTTCAAATACTCCAGCTATTAGGATGGAAATCAAATGCAACTCTTCCAAATAAGTCATAACCAGAGGTCAACTTAAAGAGTACATCCAATCTGAAAATAATATTTACAATGCACACAAAAAAAATTGTTTACTGATATAACTGTTTAGAGAAGGAGGCTTGAAGGGGAAATTCCATCCCAAAATGTAAACGCCTACCAATTTAACTGTTTAAAGAAACAACAGTTAAACTGATTAATTAAAAAGGTAAAACCAGATATACCTGGTTTCATTGCGAGCATGCTGACTCTTTTCAATTTATATTTCAAAATTTTACAACATATGGTTTTAGCCAGAGAGCATGCTGACTCTTTTCAATTTATATTTCAAAATTTTACAACATATGGTTTTAGCCAGAATCCAAGCATTACTAAGAAATCTTCATCCACTCATATTATAGCATGGCAAACGCACATTACCTGAATCTCCTTACGGATTGCTGAGAAATCGGTGAAGCGCTTGCCTGGGAGGTGCAAGAATTCACCCCATTCAGAAATTTCAGATCCATCAGTCCTCCGTGTTGTTTGAACAAGCTGCAGAACTAAAGGTCTCCTCGTGCAAATGTCTGAACCTCTGGGAAGAAAATCCCTCCCGACAAGAGCTTCTAAAACACTGGATTTCCCACTACTCTGACTTCCTACAACAGCAACCTGAGGCAAGTCGATTGTTGAAGAGCTGCCCAATTGAGCAAATATATCTTGCAGTTTGTTTACAACTGGGATAACAGATTGCCCTAATGAATAAACGCTGTTTGAACTGGCATTTGGATTTATAGGAGAAGAAGGCATGTCCTCAGGTGATAGTATTTCATCGGCCATTCTAAAAATCTTCAGCGCTCCCAAAAATAAAACCAACCCCAACAAAAAAATGCACCTGTCTCTCGAAGATAGCGCAACAAAAACGAGTGAAACTGCACAGAATCTGAGATAGCGAATTCCACTGAAAATGTATTAAACCTCAAAATCCAATACAATCTAAAACTGAATTGTACACTATATAATTTGATCTACTGGTACAAATTGAACCCTATATAATAGTATACACTCAAACGAATTGAACCCTAGATAATTTTATCCACCAAAACCATTTCAACACTAACTAAGTTACTACCCGCTAAACTTTGATCATAGCTACCAGATACAAGACCAAAATCCTCTACAAATAGAACATTAAACGCAACTAACTGTAAAAAGAGGTGTAATCTCTCCAGTGATGCAACAGCAAAACAAAGCAGACTAAAAACCCTAAATGCTGCTAAATTATTTTATCAGACCTGCGAAATCAGTTGGCAAAAACACTTCAAATAACGCATTCACGCCAAACAAATTCCGATAAGTGAAATCTAAACCCAAGGTTAAATTTTATACGGCCAGACAAACAAGACCTTAGAAATATGAACGTTGATTGCTTTTTGTAAAGACAATAAAACGGTTAAATCTAGCGACGAAGAACCTGGATAAATTTAGAGACTGCCGCGTTGTTTGAAAGTTCTCTTCCTGCTATGGAATCTTACAAAGAAAATGTTGTTAATTTTGCGCTTTCAAATGCTCCGATGAAATCATCCCGTTAACGTTGAGAAATTGAAAAGCGAATAAAGCGTGTGGCAAAGATTTACGTTTTTTATTGCTGGCTTTGCTAATTTATTGCGTGCTATTTTCAAATGTAAGGAGGTCCCGAGCTTGGTTCGAATGGGTCTCTTTTTACTCACTTTTCCCACCGACGATTTCTGTTGTTTTTACAGGTGAAATTGCATACGTATGTAATAAAGTAATTTCATTATCAACGGATTAAAGGACTATGGAGAGTGAAAAAACAGACATCCTAGCACATCCTAGCACGGGACTTCCTCAGGGACAAATTGAAATGGTCATGGTCAGGCAATATACGTCAAGCAAATAGGATTGGTAAGAGTATGGGAGTCGGGAAAGATAGACATATGAGAGTTACTTTAGTCAATATAAAGGACAAGACTACGATTTTGAAGAATAGAGGTTACTTAGAGGTTCTCATATTTATTTGGACGAAGATTTAACATTCACACAACAAGAGGAGAGGAGGAAAGAATGGGAGAAAGTAAAATTAGCAAGAGAAGTGGGAAAGTGGGCATGGTTGAAGAATGGCAAGGCGCAAATCACAGATAGACAGTACATCAGAAATAGGGATTCGGAGCCCCACGAGAGTATATAAACATGGTAAGCTGGAATTGTAGAGGATATTCGTGGAGAAGAGGTCTGGGGTTGGGGCCCATAGCTGAAGGGCAAGACATTATTGTTCTCGTAGAAACACATGAACATGAAGGGTGTAGAATCCCAGATTTTGAAGGATACACTAAAATCTCTATATGGAATGAAGAGACGAAAATAGGCAAAGGACATGGAGGGATAACAATTTTAATAAAGGAAACATGGAACAAAATAGTAAAAGTAGAGAAAGAAGACCCAAACAAGCAGTTTATATGGTTGAAAATTGATGATTGTGGGATGGTTACGTGGCTAGCTGCTTGCTACTTTGCACCTAAAAGCTCAAGATTTTACAAGAAAAGAAACCTTGACAATGAAGACTCTTACGCAGCTTTAAAGAAAGATATTCAGCTTTCAGCTCTATGGGAGACACAATCTTAATTGGGGATTTTAATGCTAGGACAGCAAGTAATCAATCTATTCAGTTGGGCAGTGAGATGATAGAGGATAGTAACCCCTCGTGGCTGGAGGAGAGTGAAGATAACTACACCAAAAGGACTTCACAAGATGAGAATGGTAGTGTTTCGCATTTTGGGGCAGAACTATTGGGTCTTTGTAGTCTCCATGGTTTGGTTATATGCAATGGCATGAGGCATTGGCCAAGTTCAAGCGGTATCACATGTAAAACATACAATGGGCAAAGCGTCGTGGATTATGTAATATGCTCTCAAACATCAATTCCCAAGTTGAGGGACTTCAGGATTGAGAGCTGCCCTACGGAATTAAATTCTGATCATCTGCCTCTTTTTATTAAATATGGTGTTAATTCAAGGGGAGAACAAAAGGGGTAGACTCAAGACACTAGGCTAAAAGGTAATAAACAAGGCAAGATACTTATAAATCAGGAAAATCATGAGCTATTCTATGTTGTTATTAAACGGCAGCTCGAGCGGACTAACAACAGCACTGGTCCCAGAGAAAATAATGGAGAGAGTGAGTACTTGAACAGCATCATGCTGGTTCTGATAATTCATAGTGCACTAAAGGAATGCAAGAGGTCTAGACCGAAGAGGAGCATATCAAACACCTTCCCAGCTAACCCCTGGTATGATGAAGAATGCAAGGCAGCAAAAAGAGCTCTTACAAAGAGAGAGTCTAGCAAGGAAAACACCAACGCTTACAGGCAGTTGATAAAAGCCAAAAAAGAGGGTTATGTGATTGAATGAAGGAAAGAGCTAATCTCTTTAGGGAAACATAATCCCAAAGGCTTTTGGAGAGAATTGCAGCAGAAGAGAAAGCAAGTAGAAAATAACATCACAAATATTCAATGGCTGGAATATGCTAAGTTGTTATACGAAAGACCGAATAGGGCGGATAGTCCACCTATAATTAATAATTCAGCTGAGCTATTTTCTATCGAGGACATTAAACTGGGTATAAAGAAACTGGCAAATGGTAAAGCAAAAGATATCGATGGGCTGCAAGTAGAATTTTTGAAGTGGGGAGTGGAACTCTTTGCCCTGCACATCAAGGATATCTTCAACTCGGTCACTAGGGGCAGCTTCCCTATGGAGTGGACTACTAGCATTGTTATTCCTCTTCATAAGAGTGGTGACATCAATAACTCCTCTAATTATCGTACCATTATGGTGAATCCCCTTCTTGGAAAACTCTTTGGGAGTATGTTAGAACGTAGAATCAGCGATTGGGCAGAAAAAGAAGAGAAGAGAGCAAAGGGACAGGCGGGATTTAGACCAAAACATTCTACTATTGACCACTACATCACTCTAAGGTATTTCATTGAAAAAGTGTGGGAGAAACAAGGAGGAGAAGCTTTTTGTTATTTTGTGGACTTCAAGAAAGCTTTTGACACTGTTCGTAGAGATAAGCTATGGCACGGAATGGAAGAGTTGGAGGTCCCAATAGAGTTAAGGGCAGCAGTTTACAAGCTGTACGAACAGGTCAGAGCCAAAATCATAACTGAGGAGGGCATGTCTGAATGCCTCGAGAGTGACATAGGTGTCAAACAAGTATGCCCTTTAGCCCCTACTTTGTTTAGTCTCTACATTGATAAATTGGACGAGTGGTTAAACAAGGTCAATGGGGATGGGATTCATTTGTCAGGTTATGTGGTGAGGCTGCTTTTATATGCTGATGACCTTATTCTTATTGCTAAGTCTACTCAAGGATTGAGGGAGCATTTGAAAAATTTGGAGCTCTTTTGCCAAGAGGTGGGAATGCAAGTTAATACCTCTAAGACTAAAATCGTGATCTTTTCTTTGAAAAAGAAAAAATAGCAACATACTTTTATTTTTGAGGGCAACCCTTCAGAGACGGTGGAAGAGTACAAGTACTTGGGAATTGATTTCAACTATAGGTTAAGTTGGGAGACATGTAGATCAAAAAGAATACAGGGGGGTTGGAAAGTCTCTTACCTCCTTCAAAATAGATGCAGGAGAGCGGAGTTGTGGGATTGGAAGACTAGGAAGACTCTCTTTGGTCTCTTGGTAGTTTTGGTTATTCTATATGGGTGTGAGGTTTGGGGGAGTAAAATGTCAAATCACAAATGGCAGTAGATAGAAAGAATCCAAAAGCATCTTATCACTAGTAACCTTAAGGTCAAGTCTACGATTCCCTATGAGATTCTCTTAGCGGAGGCTGGCATGTTCTCGATTGAAGCCTCAGCAATTATTTGCATGCTATGCTACTTAAAAAAAGTGGGTAATATGGATATGCACCGTTGGCCTATCATGGTAGTAGCGAAAGATCTAGAGTAGAGGAAAAAGACTTGGAAGAAACAAAATAGAAAGTGGTTAAACAAATGGAATATAAACCCCCACGAGTGCCCAAACACTAACATTGAGATAAAAAGGTGGGTGTTAGAGAAATTCAAAATTGCCATGTGGACAAAGCAGGAAGGGAGGAAAAAAGTTCACTATGTCAAAGAATTTAACCCCAAATGGGACCATGACGATAAAGAGTATTTAAGCTCCACAATCAAAGGCAAGACAAAAATTCTGACTGCTCAGCTGAGGACCAGCTCTCACCATTTACGATGCGAGATGGGTAGATGGAAAGTTCCCAAAGAAATGTGGGAAGAAAGAATGTGCAAGTTTTGCAGTAGAGGGGTGGTTGAAACGAAGTGGCATTTTATCAAGGAGTGTGCTGCTTATGACGACATTCGCAGTCAGTATGAGGATAACTTACAAGGGAACAGTTTGACTGGGCTTTTTGAAGAGACAAACTTACACAAAATGACTACCTTCCTAACGAGGATGCACATCAAAAGGGCCTACTTGGAGAAACTTCAGCAAACAGTTTAAACTTTGGTTCTTTCATGGTCCCTTAGACCACTGGTCTCGTGGACGTCATTAAAACTTCATTCATTCATTCCAGCTTTTTGTTCTATCTATCTATCTATCTATCTATCTATCTATCTATATATATATATATATCTAGTCTTTTAGATATTATAATTAATTTGGTTAATGTGATATGTGCATGTTGTGGGAGTTATTATATGTGAAATACCTGCTTTAAGATGGTCCAATAGCTATCCACTCAAAATCACCATATTTGTGGACAAATGTCTCAGTAGTCTTGCACAAATAGGCCAATAATGAAACAAAAAGGCTAAAAAATGATTGATTGTTGGTACGTAGTGATCCACTAATAAGTGAACAATTATTCATACCCGAGCCACTAGTAGTGTCTTTCCCCTAGTTAATGTTGATTGCAATTTGTATTAATTGTCTTAAAGGTGTAATAGTTATGTCAATTCTAATTTATATAAATTGTCATGAAGTACAATATTTATGTAGATTGTAATTATATTAGTTGTCCTAAAAATTTATAGTTTAATTTCTAAATACTTTAAAGAAATGTGTAGTAAACATTAATAATCATTTATTAGTCTTCATAAAATATTAGATTTTGTGTCTTAACATTTTATTTACTTTGATTTTTGTTAAACATAGACTTGAGGACATTCAACATCACCTAGATAGTTCTACAACAACAATTAATATAAAGTTAGTGTTTAAAAAAATTTAATCTAGATATTTGTATGTCTTTAGAATTCATGGTTAATGTGCAAGATAGAACTATAGGCAATGACCAAAACTTAGCTAGTGATTAAATATCTCATTTTGAACCAATCAAAATGCAATTATTTTTGTAATAATATTACATTCTCATATTTCATGAAATAAAACTAAAACTAAATGTTAAGACACCTTTAATATATTTTAGATTTATATTAGTATTGATTTTTGGTTTAGGTTTTGTATTAAGAATTAATTTTTAAAAATTTAGTTTATGTTTATCTCTTTTCAAAAGAGTTTAGATTATAATATTAAATTTATTATATTATACTATATAATTTCATTTCTATATTTAGAATATTATATTCATATCATTTTATTATAGATTTATATATTATTTTATGTTTTATTATATTTATATTATTATATTACTATTTCATATTTAAAATTATGTTTATATTAAGTTTATATTATATCATATTATATTTGATCTATATTTATATATTATTCAATGTTATTTAGATGTAATATTAAATACTATATATAAATATCTATATTTATATTATTTTATTTTTATATTATTATATTATTTTAAATTATATATTATGAATATTAAATTACATTTATTATAATATAATTATATTTATGTGTGCATTGTTCTATGTTACTATTATATTTATATCAATATTAAACTAATTGTTGTAATGAATAACTTATGAGATTTTCAAAGTTTCTATTTTATTTGTTAAGGTGTTGTTTTTTAGATAATATAAATATGTGTGCAAAACATATAGTTGCAAAAATTGAAAATATCAATTACAAAACATAGTTCAAATTTATGACAAAGTTTAAACATTTTTGCCAATATTAGTACTTGCCTAAGGCATAGTACTATTGTAATGAATTTTGGATTCTACTAGTTAACTAGTTATTAAAAACAATCATATGAACCAATGGTAAGTAAGTTGTTTTTTATTTTTCAAGTTTATTTTATCATTCTAAAGTTTACATGCATGTTATTTAAGTTTTTAAATTCTAAAAAATATTTTTTCTCATTATGATTGGTTAATAGATTTGAGGTGTTATACACGGATTTTTAGGAATGATTGCAGAATATGAACAATTATTAATCTAGGTGTAACACATTAATCTAGGTGCAGATAATTAAATTATGTAAATTGTATTTTTAATAGCATTAATCTAGAAAAATATCAATTGTCTCGTGAAAACCCATATAAAATATATAATATTACAATACAATCTAATATATAATATAATAATAGTGTATCATATATATAATTTTATTTCAATCCTATAATTAAAAAATATATTAATAAAATAAAATTAAGATTAAAAAATAATACAAATAAAATTTAAATTAGCATTACAATTAATTATAATTTGTAATTTGTAATTTTTTAAATAATTATAATTAAAAAATGAAATTATTTAGTGTTACAACTATACTAAAATAAATAATCATAATTATATAATTTAATCATTAATTAAAATTAAGATTATGGTTAAAATGAGCACATAATACTTTTAAGATTATGATTAGATTGCCATTCTTATAATTTCAACTATCATTAATGCTATCAATATGATTCTACATTAAAAAAAATTAATTATAAAAAACTATAACTATATAAAACATAATAATTAAAAAATTAATATACTATTACTTCTACTTTAGTTTCTACAATAACTAAAGGCAAGTACTTAGCCACTACGTGGCACTTGTTTATGTATAAACTAACCCATCTAAAAAATTTATTAATCATAATCATAATCTTGAAAGAAAATTCAATCGACAAAATAGTCTTGGTTGTGTGATTTGATGAAAGGGGTACAATAAGAATGTATGAGGGTGATCAACATATAAATTATTTAATGTGGATTCAAATTTATTTCTAATTTTTTAATAATTAATTATTCTTATTTTTTAAATTTTACCATAAATAATTTAATTTTCTAAATATCTACTTTATTCAATTTTATTATACTTGAATATAGAAGAATAGAAATAGATTTTGGTGATATAGTAGTTTACAATAGAATAAAACAAAATGTGATGGGGAACTTATGTCCAATTTTTAGAATATATCTCTCTTGTTTCTAGGTCTCTCCCAAATATGATATTATATTGATTTTGTAAATAAAATATTACTATACAAACAAATGATTTTATGAAATAATATTATATTAAAATATAATAGTAATTTATATTGTTAAATATTGTAGATACTAATGGACAAATCACACAGGAATATTGTGAAATATTTAATTTGAAATTGATAGGTAGAAGGGAGCAATGGAGAGGAGCAAATTTTCGCATAAAAACCTTTGGCAAGAGTAGAATCATGGACACCAGGAGGAGAGTCAAACCAGTCGACCAACACTAGGATGGGGAGAAAAAGTGGAGAGAGACATATTGATGGAAGCGTTCATAACTAGAATCAACAACAGATGGCAAGTGTATGGCAATGGAGGATTAGAGGCAAGACAATGAAACAACAACCACCAAATTCCCTATGGTGGGAGTGTTGTCATATAGAGCCTGATTAGACTCAATTTTTCCCACTTTTATCAGCACAGTTTCCACCCAAATTATTCAACAAGGGTTTGGGAGCAAAACCCCCAAGACGGGTTGAAGGGGCAACCCCCCTTGCGGGGTCCAAGGGTAGCTCAAATGACTTTTATTATTTTATAATGGCGTTGGGTGATAATTTTCTATTGCCTAACCCTATTTTTGAAATCGACATAAGTCTTGAAAAAATAGCTTAGGGTTTTTCAGATGAGAACTTGGTAGCATTTTGCAGTGGTATTGAGCTGCAAGGAATTGTTGATTGTAACCAGTTGAAATCACTAGATAATAATATTGGACTCTCTTTTTGGTGGACGTAGACCAAGATTGGGTAAACTATGTTAAATTTGTTGTCTTATTTATGCGTGTGTTTTATTTCTCTATTTTGTTGATCAAATCTATATTTAACTGTTAGATATATGTCTTGCAATCATAAAAGAGAGTGATGAGGGTCATAGACCTCAATGGGTTATTTAGTGAGTGCAATGGGTAGACAAGATTCTACCTTTCAATCATAAATGGCACAACTTCAATAAATCCCATCATAAACACTCTAGATCTACTCATACTAATTTTGGATGAAAACGTCCCTATCCAATTCCTGGAAAGTTAGGGCAAAGAAGACAGAAGGATTTGCCATGGATAAAGCCTAATGGATATTGACAAATAAAGGAAGAAAATAAACCCACTGGAGATCAAAAGGGAAACATGTGGATTGGCAAGGTCCTAAAAAATCATGGATTCCATAATAAGAAGAACGAGTGGTTCAGGGAAAAATTAAATCTGATAGCAAACACCTTGGCTAACTAGAGAAGGAAGATAGAAAAAAGGGACAAGATTGAACAGGTCAAGCCACCGGGTAGAGATTGGAAAGGCAAGGGGATCATGGTAGATAAATTAGGACGCTCATGGATCGATGAGGAAGATCTTGGTAAGTTCCCCTTCATACAATCCCGCTATTCAATTTGATGAAGAGTTGATCAAGAGAAATAGGGATATGTTGTCAAATCTAAGTTTTTCATTAAATAAGGTGGGGATACAATTAGGAAATTAGGAAATGGTGTTTGGATTCATGGGGATACAATTAGGAAATTAGGAAATGGTGCTTGAATTCATGGGCAAACAATTAGGAAATTAGGAAATGGTGTTTGAATTCATGGGGATACAAAATTACATAGTTAGGTCACTACCAAATAACTACTACTTGATCACCTTCCCACCAAAAGGGGATAAAATGATGTCCTAGAACAAAGGGAAATATTATATAGAGGGATCTCATATACACATCATAAACTAGAGCCCTAACTTTGATCCATGGAAGCATTTAGTAGGAGAAAGTCTTGTCTAGATACACTTATATGGTCTTCCGGCCATCAAATTATTAAGAAGAGGAAATGCTAAAAAAGATTGGGATGAAACTTTGTAATAATAAATATATGGATAAAATGCTAGAGGATAGGAAGAGAATATCATACTTTAGAATGTGCATAGTCATTCATGCCAACTATAATCTCCTAGACAAAATTGAGCTAGGGTCTGGGGTCAGGATTTGGAAACAAAGGATTGTTGAGGAAGAATAGATGAACTTGTGCCCTATATGCAGATCCATGGATATGAAAATGAAGCATGTTCTCAACAATCATAGTGGTAGGACTCAATAGATATGAATTGATAGGAGTGATAGAGGAAGTAAAGGAGAAGATAATATTAATCAATGGACCTTTATTAGAAATGGAAATGGAGCTACTAGAGTCATATTTTTGTGTATAAGAGGAAAAAGGTCAAATGGGAAATAAGGAGTAGCCATCTTAGATACCATACACTAAGGAGGAAGAATAGACATCCAAGGAGAATGTATTAAGTGTGTAGGAAGAGAGGGAGGGCTTATCCCAAAACCTAGATAATGATATGGACATACCTCCCCAAATCCCAAAGAAATCAGCTATCATCCTTGAAATCCCAACAAAGGAAGTAATTGTGCACATCCTAGACAAGGAAGATGTTAGTGAATGTTCCTCAAACCATACTAGGGGACCAAGGAACAAATAGTAATAAAGAAGATGATAAGGAAAATGTAGAAATTAAGGAAGTCAATTTAGATTTAGACCCGCATAAAAGCTTTGAATACTCAAGAAAGTATACTGTAAGAAAGAGGAATTGAGAAATGTTAATCAAATCTAAAAAATCCCAAACTCAAACCCACCAATCAAAAAGGGTGAAAATCCAACAAAGAAAAGTTGTCTATGACAAAGAATGTTGAGGGGTAAACCAAGTTAAACCAAACAATTGTAAGGAAAGGGAAGGAGTTGATCCTTCTTAGGGAGCCATGAGGATCATAAGTTGGAATGTTAGGGACTTAAACACCCCTAACAAGTGTCACCTCTTTAGGTGTCAGATACATAGTTTTGGTGTAGATTTGATCATTGTACAAGAAACTAAGTAGAGCAAAGAGGATCAAGCAAATAATATGAGATTTTGTAGATAGTGGGATGGTATTTTTGTGGAGTCTATAGGGGGATCTAAGGGAAACGAAGTATTTTGGAACCCTATAAAGGCCAATTATACACTTGTGGTAGCCCATCAGAATTGGATGATGATACAGTACATAAATGATCAAAACAATAAAATAGAATTGGTAATTAATTTAATTTATGGTCTGACTCCCACCCCTACAAAGAGGGATCTTTGGGGTTCTATTACATAACTACTCAAGTAATATTAAGGGGATAGTGATTGGAGGAGATTTCAATGACACCCTTAACATGTTAGAGAAGCAAGGGGGAACGAGGAATTTATCTAGGGTTCAACAAGAATTTCAAGAGTTTGTTGACACCAATAGTTTGAGAAAAGTGTCTGGCAAGAATGAGAAGTACACCTGGACAAATAAGAGATGAGATCTTACTAGCATTGTCAAAGAAATATAGTGATTTTTCTTGTATGGTGATTGGTCTAAGGTGAAAAATATAGGTGAATCAACAATTCTACCTCTCAATGGATCTAACCATTTCTCAACTAGGTTAAATATTGCTCAAGAAAACTACAAAGGTGGTTCTCCCATCATATTCAAAAATACGTGGATAAGAGATTGCACCTTATATGAACTGGTGGTCAGTTGGTGGGAGGATATACATGTTGGAAACCAATCAAGGATGTTTTCATTTCACAAGAAATTAACTCATGTGAAGTGGAAACTAAGAGAATGGAACAAACTTCAATTCAAAATTATCTTTGAAGAAAGAGATCGAGTTGAGAATGAATTGAAACAAATAAATAAAATGATAATTAAGAAGGGCATGGGAGAAGAAGAATATTAAAATGAAAAAAAATAAGGCTTACCAGGTAAAAATATTAGCAAGAGAGGAGTTTTTTTGGAGGCAAAAATATAGAGAGGTGTAGTTGAGGAAGGGGGATAGAAACACCAAGTATTTTCATCACACAATAATAGTTAATAGGAGCATAAATAGGATAGGGGAGTTGGAAAATCCAAATGGTTCAGTGGCCCAATCTAGGGAAGAGATCAATCAAGAAGCAGTCATGTATTTCCAGACAATCATGAATCAAGAAAATTAGTGACATAGCGAAGAGTGAGGGCAATTCCTTGACAAAATTCCACAGACCATCACTGAAGATGAGAAAAAGGAGATTTTTAAGTCTTTCAACTTGGAGGAAGTCAAATCAACAACTTTTCAAATGGAACTTGACAGAGCCCCTAGGCCCGATGGATTCCCTGCATGTTTCTATTAGGCATATTAGGAACTAATCAAAGACGATTTGTTAGATTTGACAAACGCAAATCATCCCAAGAACACCTGCATGCAAGACTGTCACAAAGAAGAAGCAAAAAGACAGAAAGCTATGGCGGCCAAAAGGCCAGAGACAGGAAAATCATTGTGATAGAAAAAGCTTCTATTAACAAAATGAAATTACAATACAATCTCCTTATTGAAATGAAAGAAGTGAATCCTTATAAAAGGAAACACGAAACCCTAAAGGCTAAAACCCTAAAGAATTATAAAGCGCCTAAGTGAAACTTAAGCCTAGAGTATGATAAACTAATAATTAAATGATTTAATTATTAGCTAACATAAGACTACTCTAACACCCCCCCTTAAGTGTAACTTAGGGAGAAGCAAAAAAAGCTAAACTACTGCAGAAAGCAGGAAAGATGGGTCCCGGCAACTAGGCCTGATCAGGTACCCAAACATAAAGCAAAAGATGTCCCAGAGAAAGGAACAAGAAGAGAGCAAGAAGCTCCTCCGAAGCATGTCTGAAAACTCTGTCAGAAGATACTGCTGGAACCCCCACTGAAGTGCATGACCAGGTAGAGAAGACAAGTGTCTGAAGAGCTGATCAATTGAACCAGGAAGCAATAGAACCAACAGGTGAACCCCCCCATAATGATGAACTGGGAGAGGTGACAGGAACACTGAAATGCGATGCCAACAACAGCTGCAGAAGAAGAACCAGGAACACCAACAGTGCAACAGAAGCACACACACAGGATAAAGGGCGGTGTCATAGACACAGTCTACATGGGCTAATGTCATGGAAGGTACGCTCACTTGACAAGAGTGGATGCGCCTAAGTGGCAAATGCATCAGAATCCCCCCATGGCACTTTATAACTGAGTGCGAATACTAAAACTGAACCAGGTGAAAAAGATCCCAAAAATGCAGAAGAGGACACTTTATCTTAGTGCATTTACAGAACAAAGATACATCAGAAAGAGCATGCAAGCTCAGAAGTCAGAAAGAAGAGTGCACTAAGAAACCAGAAGAAGAGATCCCCGGACCTGTAGAACCAAGCACACCACCAGAGGGCATAAACTGCATAACTCGGAGGAGTGAAAACCTGGAGCAGAATCTGGAAGAAATAACCTCTGCCACTGAATAGCACACTGAACCAGCTTTCTGAAAATACCAAGTTTGCTGAAAACTGAGCCCGGATGTGAGAGATATAGTGTCCGGAATGCAAAAAGTACCCGTGACTTTGACTGGCAGAAAACCCCTGCAAACGGAAAAATCAAACAACCAAACTGAAAAAAACAGAAAGGTCTCAGAACTAGCTTTCCGTCGATATCTCATTTGGCAAAAAACGCCATCGTATGCTCAAGTTACGGCAAAAACAATGACAGGTGCTCTGGCAAGCACCTGAAAAAGAAAACTTCTAAATTCAACAGCCTGGTGCGAAAAAAGGAAGAAGAATCTGGAAAAAAGCTCTCCATATAAAACGACCATCTCGGAATCATCTTTCCGATGATGTCTCGTTCACCCACTAACTCCTTCGTATGAGCAAGTTATGCCAAAAAAAGCATCAGGTGCTCCAAGAAGGCAAAAAAGCAGTCCTGCCTTCGAAGGCATGGTATGAAAAACGAGGCAAAAAACTTGAAAAGAAACCTCCATAATTGCGTTCGTCTCGGAAAGAGCTTTCCGATGATATAAAAAACTCCCAAATACGCCTCCAGATGAAGAAGTTATGGCCCTGGAGGCCGAGGCTGCACAGCTGGACTTTAGAATTAAGCCATGCAAAAAAAATTGCCAACATCAGCAATTAGCGAGCCTAAAGTTGACGGCCAAATGGCCGTCACGGCTCAAAAAGCACCAGGGGCTTGGGTCCGGTCGCCCATGTGACCGCGGGCTGGCGGAGCTGGGCGGTGGGGGCCAGCGGAGTGGCCAGAGGGCGGCGATTTCAGCGGGCCGAGGGCGGCGGAGGCCGCAGAGTGGCGCGGTGGCGGTGGGGGACCGCTGCGGGTGGTGGGCCGGGAGGCGGCATGAAGAGACCGCACAGTGCAGAGGGGTGGCCGCCGGGCGCTGGCCGGCGGCGGTGGTGCGGCGGCGGCGCGCTGGCGGCGCAATTAAAATAACACTGCACGCGGTACACAAAACGCAAAAAAAAACCTTAAAAACAAGGTTTTTTAATATTTTTTTTTCGTTTCTCGTGCCGTACGGCCCATAGAAGGCCGAAAAAATTCTCCAGAGCCCTGGTGTCCAAATCGGACAAGCTTTATATGGATTCTGGGGTTTTTGGGCCTTCTGGACGCAATGGAAGTGTCTGTTTGGGCCCAAAGTGCCTCAAAAAATAGAGACCCCCCAGAATCAATGAAGAATGCTAGAAACAGCTGTGAAACCTTCAAACCCTCGCTTGCTTTGACAGAGTATGAACAGCCAGATGTAGGAGAGCTCTGATACCATGTTAGATTTGACAAACGCAAATCATCCCAAGAACACCTGCATGCAAGACTGTCACAAAGAAGAAGCAAAAAGATAGAAAGCTATGGCGGCCAAAAGGCCAGAGACAGGAAAATCATTGTGATAGAAAAAGCTTCTATTAACAAAATGAAATTACAATACAATCTCCTTATTGAAATGAAAGAAGTGAATCCTTATAAAAGGAAACACGAAACCCTAAAGGCTAAAACCCTAAAGAATTATAAAGCGCCTAAGTGAAACTTAAGCCTAGAGTATGATAAACTAATAATTAAATGATTTAATTATTAGCTAACATAAGACTACTCTAACACGATTTGCTCACAGTGGTGGAGGAATCAAGGAGGAAAGTGGCACTATTAGGAGATATAAACCATACTTTCATTTCATTAGTACCAAAGAAAGAGGAATCAAAAATAATGAGTGACTATCACCCTATAGAACTATGAAACACCCTCTATAATATCATTGCCAAAATAATTGCCAATGAAATGAAGTAGGTGATAGATAGAGTTATCTATGAGGAACAAAATTGATTCATCACAGGGAGATCCATTATTGAGGATATCATTGTAGCACATAAAGAAATCCATACAGTGAGAAAGATCAAAGTACCCAACATGATAATCAAACTGGATATTCCAAAGGCCTATGACCTATTGGATAGACAATTCCTTCTAGAAAGACTAGGCAGGTTTGGGTTTGATTCAAAATGGGTGGCTTGGATCAAGGCATGCATTGATAACCCAAAGGTGTCAATATTGGTTAATGGGGGTGGCTCAAGGTTTCTTCAATACTTCAAGGGGCATAAGGTAAGGAGATCCTTTTTCCCCCATTCCCTTCATCATAATAGATGAGGCATAGGGCATAAGCATAATATAAGCAAGGGAGGATGGAAGATGGACTAGAATAGAGGTTACCACAAGTGTGGAGCCAATAACACATTAAAAATTTGTTGATGACACATCTTTATTTAGTGTAGCCACAAGGATGAAGGCCAAAACCTTTAAGAAATTATTGGATGACTACTAGCATCAGGACAAACCGTAAATTGGAACAAATTTGAGGTTATCTTTGTCAACATCCAACCAAGGCTTCAAAGGGACATAGCACACATACTAGGACTACATATCTCTAGTATGCTAGGGAGGTTCCTTGGAATGCCTCTTTTTGCTAAGGTCAATAAGAAATCCTACTAGAAAAATCTCCTTAAAAATTGTAAAAAGAAAATGGAAATGTGTAAAGGCAAATGAGTCTCTTTGACTGAGAAGCTCCTGACGGTGAAGGCAGTTCTTGTAATACCCCAAAAATGGGCTTCAGTACCCTTAACCTCCCAAATCAACAAATTGATCGAAATCAACCCTAAATTCGTAACCCAAGGCACATATGCACATCAGGTTATCAAAACCCTAATCAACTTTATCACAAATCTGCATCGGGGAATATTCTTAAATATTCCTAATTTATCCTAATTATCTCTGATTAAATATTATTTGGCGATAAATGATATTATGTTATTTATCCTAAGTGCGATTAATTGAATATGTTGAATAGTTAATTAATTAAACTTCATTTAGCCACTTAATCATTTTAATTAGATTTAATTAAATTATTCTTAATTAATATTGTTTATTTGACAATTTAATCAAAAATTATAAAATAATCGATTGAATATGTATATAATTGATTAAATTGAATTGTCAATTGATAATAGAATTTTGAATAAAGTTTGATTTAATAATTGATTAACCCACAAATCAGTTATGTAATTAATTAAATCAAATGGGTTGAGAATAAAACACATGGAAATTAAATAAATCAATATTTATCTACACAAAAATCAGAAGGTCAGTTAACTCCAAAATCAACTTTTGACTCATTCTGTTAAAATTTCTAACTCAACACTGGATTGTGAGTCATAAAGCTGATTTGCATGATTTTGACACTTGATTGTGAGTCATAAAGATGATTTGCATGATTTTGACAGTTGATTGTGAGTCATAAAGCTGATTTGCATGGTTATTAAGAGTTAACTATTTCTAATTCCTGTAATACCCCAAAAATGGGCTATAAGTTCATTAATCTCCTACATCTTCAATTCGAACGAAATCAACATCAAAGTCCTAATCTAAGGCACATCTAAACATCATCGAATCATAATTGATTATCTTAAATTCTGCATCGGGGAATATTCCTAGTAATATTCCTAATCATCATAATTATCTTTAATTTTATAATTATTTGGCAATAAATCACATTTATCCTAAGTTTGATTAATTGAATATTTTCATATTTACTTAATTAGATTTAATATCTTGCCACTTAATTGTGTAATTAAATTTAATTCTATCTATTATTAATTGTATTATTTAATTTTGACAATAAATCCAATATCCTATGAATAATTGATTAAATTCTTATTTAATTAATTAAAGCATGTTGTCATTATTTAATAATATAGTTTTTAATAAAAGTTTGATTAAATAATTGATTAACCCATAAATCAATTATTTTATTTTTAAAAGCAGTTAAGTGAGAAATAAATCACTTTATTATTAAATTAATTCATAAATAAAACATGCACAATCATAAAAGCAGACAACTATCAATTATCAATTAAAGCTAAACTCTATTTTGAGTTAAAGCTTAGCTTTTGCATGTTTTTGTGAGTTAATTATCTTTTATTTAAAAATAACTCAAAAATCAACCTGAGTTATTTGAGTGATTTATGGCTTTTTCCCATGCACCTCCAAAGCCCTGGATTTCTATAAAAACAAGGCTCATCTCTTCATAATTCATCTCTCAAATTTGCATCCAAGCATCTCTCAAATTTGCATTCAAGCATCTCATATTTTTGCACAATCACGCTGGAGAATTGGAATTGAAGAATCAAAGCTCTTGCAAATCGACATCTTTGTGAGATCAATCTTATTTTTGCATTCATATTGCATATCATTGTTAGATTAGCATTGCATATCAATTTTTCAATAGCATTCATAGCATATCAATTTCCATACTAGCATAGATTCATATCAAGTTTTCATTCCTTATTGCATCATAAAATCCCCCCAAAAAAATAGCTTAATTGCATTCAATCTCATATCTAGATCAATTGCATTCAAATCCTTCATTTAGGTGTCATCTAGGTCACTGATCTCGATTACAATCTGAGAACATCAATCTTGCACCTACTAGAAGGCAGTAAATCACTTGGTTAGAGTAGATTTCAATTTTGCACGATTTTGATTATAGCTAACCTTTAATGTTTTACTGAAGTGTTGTGTCTACAAATCAGGTACAAAATTCACACACACAATTCCATGTTGATTTGCCAATCAATTTGAGTCAATCGAGGAGTGATTCTTGGTTTTTCCATGAGTTATCAAATCTTGGGTTTTCTATATAAACAACCCTCAATTCTTCACAAAACAGTGTACAATCTTGAGAATAATAGAGCTATATTGTCCAGTTCTTGAGTGATTGTGCCATCTTAGAGATCATTGCTATTTTCTTAGTTTTTGCATTCTTAGATCAATTTCATTGCTATCATTATTTTAGATCATTTTCATCTTAGATTAAATCATTGTTATTGCATAGAAAACTAGAAAAATATGGATTAATCTTGCATTTATTTCAATTCATTTTAGCATTTAAATCCTTCATCTAGACGTTGCATTGTCACTGGTCTTGATCAGAATTTGAGAATACTATACTCACGTCTCTTAGAAGACAGTAGATCGCCTGGTCTATGATAGATTTCTTGATTATCTACATATAAGGCAGTAGATTGCCTAGTTTATGATAGATTTCTTGATTATTTGCATATTTTTCATTTATATCTAATGTTCTATTGAGGTGTTGTGGCTTCTTAATAGGTACAATTTTCACACACACAGTTCTTTCTGCCATCCCAGTTCACTCCATATCATGCATGAAACTCGCAAATACAATTGTAGATAGTCTCAACCAGATCATGTAGAAGTTTTTTTTGTAATGGGCCAAGTGATACACAGACTCCCCTTAATGTCTTGGGAAAGGATGTGCAAGCCATGTGACACAAGTGGGGTTCAGATTAGACAATTGAACATAATGAACTCTTCTATGGGAGGTAAATGTGTCTGGATGATGTACAAAGGAAATAAGAAGTGGGTCAAAATAGTAAGGAGTAAATAATTGGACTCTGAGGATACCATTGGCATTATAAACATCTATAATCCTCCAAGAGGGTGAACACTATGGAAATTCACCTATGATAGTAGGAAAATCATCTCTAAACACACTACATGGGAATTTCATAATGGTCATAGGGCTTCATTTTGGGAGGACTCATAGGATGGCCATCTAGCACTTTATCATCATCTCCACCTGCAAGAGATCAGGAGGGAAACTGCCATGTTTTGGGGGAAGAAAATATAAAACTATGGTCACAACATAGTAGAAAATGATATCTCTTTATGGGTGTGGAGATCATTTGCAGAGATTGATGTTGCACAACCCCAAAAGGACACATTAGCAAGTATTCTAAAAACCAAAATCATATCAGTTTTAGAGGAGTATGAGCTCAGATGTTGTGCATCCTTAGACAAAGAATATAAAGTAAAGATTGGATATAAGATCAAAGAGGCAACTCAGAATAATGGGTAGTGGACTACAAAGTTCCTTTGGGGAAATAATATTCTACCAAAAGTAAGGGTCTACTCTTGGTTAGCTATTCAAAATAGGATTCTAACTCAATATGAATTGGAAAATATTAGAATAAGAGACTCAAACAAGTGCATCCTATGCAAAAATAACTTGGAAATAACCAACCACCTACTACTTTCCTATCCATACACTGAGTTCAGTTGGAAAATTTTCATACCCAAGATAGATCTACAGTCCCCCCTCCTCTTTGAGTTGCATGACTAGTTTTGCCAATGGCCAAGGTTAGTCTCAAAAGAAGTTTTTAGTTGCATATGGAAAATCTTACCTTCCACAATCTACTGTGAGATTTGGAAGGAAAGAAACCATAGGATATTAAATGATCAGTCAATGCCCAAAGATGCATTGGTTTCTAATGTGGAAAACATAATTATGGAACTAGAAAATGTGGTTGCTAGGAGAAAATATTTCAAGAAGAACATCTTTACAAATAGGGATATTGAACTCGTGAAAAAATTCATAGGCCTAGTTTCCCCTTCTCTTGTTGGAGTAAATTCAAACCAAAAAACTACCCTATGGAAGAGTATCATATAGAAATCTCTAGATGAGGGTTGGATCAAGGTGAATTTTGAAGGTGCATCATTGAAAAATCTCAGGGATAGACGAATTGCTTATGCAAATTGCAATGCAAAGGGTGAGATCATTGGTCAACTAGTACAATTAATTGGGCTAGCACACAATAATACAATTGAATTTAGGGTTGCACCATGTGGGTTGGGACTTGGAACCAATCTTGGAGCTAAGAGTTTACATCTTGAAGGGGAATCACTAATAATGGTTAATGCCATCAGAAGCAATTTGACCCCAAATTGGATGCTACAAAGGTGGTTGGAACCCATTGCTAAGATCTTCAGTAATTTCTCCAATATTCTAATCAACCACATATATTGGGAAGAGAATGGTCTAGCTAAGAAAGAAACTAAGGGGGTGGAATGTACTTGATTGGCAGATCCCAAGTGGTAGGGGTGTAATAAGAAATACAAGACACGTCAAAGACATGTCAATATTAGGGGTGAGGTGATGTTAAGAAATATTTGAAACTCCCATTTGTTAAGTTGGGGGCACGAATGGTCACATGCACATAAACAAGACATGCATTTAAAGTAAATCTTGGACAAAGAATTACTCATTGCTAGGGAGGTAGCATGAGGTGGCTACTTGATTATTTTTCTAGCTCACTCAAGTGAGGACTTGAAGGTATAAATATAATAGTTAATCCTAGAGTTACGTATAATACTGAGGAGAGGTGGTATATCCTCAAACTTTTTGATACACACATTGCCCAAATTTTACTATGTCTTTGCTTGTTTGGTTTGCCTTAGGGCATTTCTCTTTGTCTTTAGGTGTGTAGGTGTTCAGGGTGTCTAATTTTGTTTCCTACGGACATCAAGCATAAATATTGTATGATCTATTAAGGTATGGCATCATATACTATGTTCTATAATTACTATTATATTAATCATGGTATGTGGGTAGCATGCTTGTATCTAGGTATTTGGGTATTTTCTAGTTGAACTATCAAATTGTACAAACATTATTTTGAATCAATAGAAGGGTATTGGCCCTCCTAGTGATTTAATGATAAAAAAAAATTATAGATATTGTAGGATATATTTTATAGAAATTATATTATTTGAGCAATAAATATATAATATATTTAATTTTAATGTAAAATTTTGTAAGATGCCTATTTTCCTCCTCACTGTGATATGCTTACTACAATAAATTTCCATAGTGAACTATAAAAATACACAAAAAATAATTCTAATCGTGAAATATGGCGAGGTCGATGGAAAAACACTATTAACAAATAAAAAGTTAAAAATTGTCAATGGATACCCTTCATGTATATGAGATTAAACTACCCCAAATAGTCCTAACAATGAAATGATATTTACACTAAAACTCTTCTTAATTACCCAAAAGATAATAAAAAATTTACAATATAATTAATATCTTGAACATGATGCAGGAGCATCCTGGGTGTAAGAGCAATCTTGCATCACCCAAAAATATTTCTGTTTTTGTATTCAATAAGGGCTATTTTGTGCAGAGCTACTATTTATGGAAAGTTACTATTTTTGGTAATTTTCGTATGTGCTCAGAATGATCTGATTTCTTTCTTGGAGGTTCATTTTGGTCATATAAGTCTGCCAATAAAGTTTCATTGCCAGATCAAGTGTATATTGGAAGATATTGAAGATTTTCAGTATTGGCAGCAGGGTACAAAAACTTTGAACTCAGTTTTGAAGGCTTTAGAGGCCCCGGATGAGGTCGAAAATTTGGGTGACGGGCGCTTGCGCAAGTCAAGCCTGTAGAGCGCTTCGTGGCATTTCTGAAATGGGGTTATAATAGCCGAGCGGGTCAACTGGTGATGACTTATGGTCTTCGGAAGTTGGGCCACCTGAAATGGCGGAAAATAATTTTCTTCAAAATTTCTGTTCGGGTTTCAAAGGTTATCTTGAGCCGACTATGATGTAATAAAATGTAAAATAAAATAATTCTAAGTTTGGTCGGCCTTATTGGCTAAAATTCTGGAACCTTCCCAGGCGGTGGGGAATTGCCTATATAAGGAAGGCTGTATTATTGTCTTAGGCAGTTCAGAATAGTTCTGGGTAATAGTTCGAGGCTTTGTCCTACAGAATATTGTAAGGGAATGCCCATGTGGCTTGCATGTTGTAATTCTGAAAATTTGTAATTCCACATTTGTGGAGATAATAAGAAGCCAATTTTTTATTCTTGCATATTATTGTTGTTGTTTCTCTATGTCTGTTATGTGTTTGTGGTATTAAGGGGAGCACCCTTCATCAAGTGGTATCAGAGCAGGAGTTCTTGAGTGTGTAAACAGATCGCCGACTGTGAGGCAGTTTGCACCAGGACCGTGGCTAGGGTTTCAGCGCGCATCGCGAAAATGCCTCCACGAAGGGAACGTGGCGGAAGAGCTGGTGTTGTAACACCTGAGGTTAGAGAGCTGCAGAGACAAGTGCGAGCATTACAAGAAGAGATTCGTAGAGGAATGAATCTTAATGTTAGAGACGAAAGCGAGGATGAAGCCGAAGAAGAATATCAAGGAGGAGAAGTTGAAATTGTGAACCAGGAGGAAGAAAGACTTTTTCGAGCGATTTCCAAGATTGGGAAAAGACCTAAGATTGAGGTTCCTACATTTTCTGAAAATCTTAACCCAAAGGAATTGATCGACTGGATCAATGAATGTGAAGAATATTTTGAGTATGAAGATGTCGAGGATCCTGATAGGGTCAAATTTGCGAAGGCCAGACTGAAAGGTCATGCGAAGATATGGTGGCAAGAGATTCAGTTGGAGCGAAATAGAAGGGGAAAGGAGAAAATCACGAGATGGGATCAGATGGTGGATAAATTGAAGCGATAGTTCATTCCTGTTGATTATGAGCTTGACCTACTGAAGAAAATGCAGAGTTTGAAGCAAGCAGGAAGATCTGTTCAGGAGTATACAGAGGAGTTCTATCGACTTCTCATCAGAACAGGCCATGCAGAAGCTGATAAGGAGAAAGTTGCCCGATACCTTAATGGGTTAAGGCCAAGCATTCAGGAGGAGTTGAATCTGGTTCGAATGAGCAGTATTGAGGAGGCATACCAATTTGCCCTAAAAGTAGAGGAAAAGCTGAATAAGAAGTTCGAGAGCAGACAAAACGGAAGAGGTCGCGGTGGATGATCTGGTGGACGGTCATATGGTGGCCGAAATGAGGATCCGAAAAAGAAGGATGAGGCCAGTAGTAGTCAGAATCAGCGAGGAAATAATTCCAATCGCTTCCAGGATCAGAATAATAAAGATCAGAGAGGAAGAGGAATAGGACAAGGATCTGGAAGAGGTGGCTTCCGTGGAACATGTTTTCACTGTGGAGAAGAAGGTCATAGGGCATTTGAATGTCCTCAGCGCCAAGGCAGAACAGACAGGAGAAATGAAGGCCAGGCTAGAGTTGCACATGTAGATGAAGATGCCAGATCATCAAATTCTGAAGATGCTGAAAGAGGAGAAACGTTGATTAACAAAAGAGTCCTGTTGAGTGGTGAGAATGAACCTGAGCAAAGGAGGAGCCTGTTTCGCACTAGGTGCAAGTGTGAAGGTAAATGTTGTGATGTGATTATTGATAGTGGAAGCACTGACAATTTGGTGTCAGAAGAGATGGTGACAAAGTTGAAGCTCAAGAGACAGAAACACCCACATCCATATCGGATTGCCTGGGTACAGGATGACCACAGGGTCATGGTTAATGAACAATGTCTGGTGAAGTTCAAGATTGGCGGATACCAAGATGAGGTATTGTGTGATATCATATCTATGGATGCATGTCATATGTTGTTGGGTAGACCATGACAGTTTGACAGATGTGCTGTACACGATGGCCGTGCGAATACCTATTCCCTGACAAAGGATGGAGTGCGGCATAAGCTAAAGCCATTGAAGGAGACCGAAGAAAAGGTATGTGGTAATGCAAGGATAACTTTTGTTGATGTAAGAAATTTCCTAGATGGTATGAGGCATGAGCATGTATGTTTTGCTTTAATTCCAAAAGCTGGTAAAGAGGAAGTAGAAGATGTTCCTGTAGAAGTTGCAGATTTGTTGAATGAGTTTCAGGATATTGTATCCGAAATGTGCCTGATGGATTACCACCAGTCAGGAAGATCAGTCATCAGATGGACTTGATCCCAGGAGCGAGTTTGCCGAATAAGGCAGCACACAGAATGACACCTGCAGAAAGTGAGGAGTTGAATAGACAAGTACATGAACTGTTACAGAAATGATTGATCCGTGAGAGTCTGAGTCCCTGTGCTGTACCAGCGGTATTAGCACCAAAGAAGAATGGAGAATGGAGGATGTGTACAGATTCTAGAGCAATAAACAAGATCACAATCAAGTATAGGTTTCCATTGCCACGAATGGATGATATTATGGACTGTTTGAGTGGAGCTGTGTATTTCTCAAAGATAGATCTGAAAAGTGGATATCATCAGATTCGGATCAGAGAAGGAGATGAATGGAAGACTGCCTTCAAGACAAAGGAAGGACTGTATGAGTGGTTAGTCATGCCTTTTGGGCTAACCAATGCACCGAGCACTTTCATGTGGCTCATGAACGAGGTTCTGAAAGAATTTCTGGGTAAGTTTGTCATTGTTTACCTAGATGATATTTTGATCTTTAGTAAGACATTGGATGAGCATATGATGCATATTCGTATGGTATTTGAGAAGTTGAGAGAAGAGAAATTGTTGATTAATTTGAAGAAGTGCAGTTTTGTGAAGAAAGAGTTAGTGTATTTGGGATTTGTAGTTTCAGCAGAAGGTCTAAAAATGGACCCAGAGAAGGTATAGGCTATCCTTGAATGGCCTACTCCAAGGAGTGCTACTGAGGTAAGATCTTTTCATGGTTTGGCTAGCTTTTACAGAAAGTTTATCAAAAATTTTAGCAGTATTTATGGTCCCTTGACTGAAACAATGAGAGGGGATAGAAAAGAGTTTAAGTGGACTAATGGGGCAGAAAAGAGTTTTCAATTATTGAAACAAAAAGTTACAGAACAACCTATTTTAGCACTTCCAGGTTTAATAAGGTGTTTCAAGTAGATTGTGATGCTAGTGGTACTGCAATAGGAGCTGTTATGAGCCAAGAAGGTAAATCTGTTGCTTATTTCAGTGAGAAGTTAAATGATGCCAAGAGAAAATATTCTGTTTATGATCAGAAATTTTATGCTATAGTTCAGGCATTAAAGAAGTGGAGACATTATCTGCTTCCTAAGGAGTTTGTTTTGTATACTGATCATCAAGCTTTGCAATATTTGAATAGTCAAGGAAAATTGAATCAAAGGCATTTGAAATGGGTTGAGTTTTTGCAGAGTTATACATTTGTTTTGAAACACAGGAGTGGAAAGTCTAATAGGGTTGCAGATGCTCTTAGCAGAAGGCAACTATTGCTGACAGAAATGCAGATTGAAGTGGTTGGGTTCAAGGAACTCAAGAATTTGTATCCAGAGGATCCTGATTTTGGTGAAGCTTGGAAAGCTTGTACAGAACCTGTTACTCTAGACAGGACAAAATGGTTGGATTTCATCATCCAGGATGATATGCTATTCAGAGGGAGTCAGTTGTGCATTCCACAAAGTTCTATGAGGGAGAATCTCATCAAGGAGAAGCATAGTGGAGGATTGGCTGGACATTTTGGTCGTGATAAAACCCTTGGTTTGGTTAGTGAGAATTATTATTGGCCATAGTTGCAGCAAGATGTGAAGAAGTTTGTACAGAGTTGTAGAGTATGTCAGATGACGAAAGGAGTGAAGCAGAATACAGGATTGTATCAGCCTTTACCCGTACCAGAGAAGCCTTGGGAGGATATCAGCATGGACTTTATTCTTGGTTTACCGAGGACTCAGCGGGGACATGATTCAATTTTTGTAGTGGTTGACAGATTTTCAAAGATGGCACATTTCATTCCCTGCAAGAAGACTAATGATGTTGTTCATGTAGCAGAATTGTTTTTCAGAGAAGTAGTGAGACTTCATGGTTTGCCAAAGACCATAGTTTCAGATCGGGACACTAAGTTTGTTGGATATTTCTGGCATCCATTGTGGAAGAAGTTGAAAACAGATTTGAAGTTTAGTTCATCACATCATCCACAGACTGATGGACAGACAGAGGTGGTGAATAGGAGTTTGAGAAATTTGCTGAGATGTTTGGTTGGAGATAAGCCAACAGGATGGGATTTGATTTTACCACAGGTGAAATTTGCATACAATAATTTTGTCAGCAAGAGCACTGGTAAATCACCATTCCAGATTGTATATGGAAGTAGTCCAAGAAATGCATCTGAATTGAGGAAGATAAATAAAGGAGAAATAAGTAGTGCTGAAGCTGAGGATTTTGCAGAACACTTGAAGAACATCCATGAGGAGGTGAGGAAGCATATTACCAAGATGAACGCACAGTATAAGGCTAAGGCAGATGAGAAAAGGAGGTATAAGGAATTTCAAGTTGGTGAGGAAGTCATGGTTCATTTGCGGAAGGAGTGGTTTCCAGTTGGTACATATAACAAGCTGAAAATGAAGAAGTTTGGACCATGTAGGATACTGAAGAAACATAATTCGGGAAACGCATATGAGGTAGAATTGCCTACTGAGCTAAATATTTCACCAGTGTTTAACATTTCAGATCTGACAGAGTATCATGAAGGAGGTGTTGAAGATGAGATCACAGCAGCATAGTGGAGTATTCCAGCAACTAGTTCAGACACTAAGGAGATCGAAGATATACTGGATAGTCGTGTTGGCAGAAGAACAAGGAACAGGACATATGAAGAATATCTGGTCAAGTGGAAAAGATGACTTGTTGAAGATTCATCATGGCTGACAAAGGAGGAGGTTAGCCGTCTTGGCTTTCCTCTGCACACCTGAGTCGTGACAGGGTCACTTCTCAAATTACCCTGGGTGTCTGATGCAGGAGCATCCTGGGTGTAAGAGCAATCTTGCATCACCCAAAAATATTTTTATTTTTGTATTCAATAAGGGCTATTTTGTGCAGAGCTACTATTTATGGAAAGTTACTATTTTTGGTAATTTTCGTATGTGCTCAGAATGATCTGATTTCTTTTTTGGAGGTTCATTTTGGTCATATAAGTCTGCCAGTAAAGTTTCATTGCCAGATCAAGTGTATATTGGAAGATATTGAAGATTTTCGGTATTGGCAATAGGGTACAAAAACTTTGAACTCAGTTTTGAAGGCTTTAGAGGCCCCGGATGAGGTCAAAAATTTGGGTGACGGGCGCTTGCGCAAGTCAAGCCTGTAGAGCGCTTCGTGGCATTTTCGAAATGGGGTTATAATAGCCGAGCGGGTCAACTGGTGATGACTTATGGTCTTCGGAAGTTGGGCCACTTGAAATGGCAGAAAATAATTTTCTTCAAAATTTCTGTTCGGGTTTCAAAGGTTATCTTGAGCCGACTATGATGTAATAAAATGTAAAATAAAATAATTCTAAGTTTGGTCGGCCTTATTGGCTAAAATTCTGGAACCTTCCCAGGCGGTGGGGAATTGCCTATATAAGGAAGGCTGTATTATTGTCTTAGGCAGTTCAGAATAGTTCTGGGTAATAGTTCGAGGCTTTGTCCTACAGAATATTGTAAGGGAATGCCCATGTGGCTTGCATGTTGTAATTCTGAAAATTTGTAATTCCACATTTGTGGAGATAATAAGAAGCCAATTTTCTGTTTTTACATATTATTGTTGTTGTTTCTCTATGTCTGTTATGTGTTTATGGTATTAAGGGGAGCACCCTTCATCAGAACATCTAATTGATTAAAGTCAATGATAAAAAAAAAATAGTCATGGTTAATAGATCCATATTCAAGGAAGCCCTAAATATCTAATCACAATTTAGTTCAAACTATCAAAATTATTAATAACAAACATTGAACTTTCCCTAAAAAAAGATTAAACACTAATATGATAAGTCATTCTAAACAACAAATATTTTTTTATGAATAGTGTGGTTGTTTCCATTGATATAAAATAATATACACTATTCACAAAAAAATCAAGGGAATACAAGATCACTCCTTAAGATTCATATAGACAATGCCAAGAGATCAAAATACACATGAACAAAGCCCATAGAGAAAACTACAAAAATAAAAGTCACTTAAATGATGAGGACAACAATAGAGGATCTATATCATGCTTTTACCCCATAAATTGGCAAATTTTAGGGTGATATCTGTATACACCCTAAAATGGTTGCCTAGATTTTGGGCCCCATTTCTGCAATTTATCAAATCCCCGAATCAATATTTTCAAAAATCAACAAAATCAATTATATCAATTTCCTTGATCAAATCATAATCAATTCAATATTTCTTAAAGTTTGAGCCTTATTTAATTTAAAAGAGAAAAAATAAAAATCTTATTTAATTAAGAGAACATGCTCTCTTTTAATTAATTAAAAATCTCTTTTAATTAAATAATAAAATCACTTTATCCTAAGCCTTTATTTAATTAAAAAGAATTTCCTCCCTTTTTATTTAAATAAAAAATTCTCACTTTTCTTCTTATCCTATGTTGCACAAATAAATCATTATTCTTATTTTATAAAAAGAGAAAAAACACTTTTTGTCTCATGTGAGACACAAAAGTCAACTCCTATTTTCTTATTGGAGGATATTTGTGCACAAGGATCAAGCTTCTATTTTTCTCCACCGTTGATTAAGTCTTTTGCCTCTTAATCTCAATGGTTCATTCCTTTTCATTTCCTATAAAAGAAGAGCTCTTTTCTTCATTTTCATATCTTAAATTTTTATGCTAATGTTATGCTGCAGATTTTCTAGGTCATTTTGGAGCTCTTTAAAGACATTCTACATCCAAGTTTTGAAAACTTGTTATTGCATTTCATTGTAGTTGCATATTTCATTTCTTAGTTACATTATCATAACATATTAGCTTAGATTTCCTTTTATGCAATAGATTAACTTGCATTGTCATATAAATTTGCATTGCATTGCATCCATATTGATTTCATTGGAGATATTGGCATTGTTGCCCTTGTCTTTGATTTGGAATCTCTCATTGTGTGGTTGACTAGCAAGGTCATGAGTTTATAGCTCTAGCTGAGAGCAATTTTACAAATCTTGCAACTCCATGCATAAAGAGCTATGGATCGATTTGTGAGGGCTCATTCTTGAGTTTTATTGCATGTAAAGATTCATAGAAGTGTGGTAACATTTTCACCATATATTTTTGGCACCCACCGTGGGGCAATCCACTTTTACATGTTGGTTTTGATTATTTTTGGAGCTAACCCTTGTGTAGATTTGTTTGGAGATGGAAAACCCTAAATTTTTAAAGATATGATCATATCTCCCAAACGGCTTGATGTTTTTATCTAAAAAATGTTTTGTGGGTTGGCGACATATCAGAGAAGCTCCAAAAAAAAAAAAAGATTTTTTGGAGGTGATTTGTATTTTTTATGATTTTTTCTTAATTTTTCATAAAAATTTGATTTCTAGCGCAAATCAACATATTTTTTGAAAAATTTTATATTTCTAGAAAGGTCTTGAAATTCTATAGGGGGTCCATTCACTGTGTTTTTAATTTAGAGGTCATATCATAGCTCATTTGGTCAATTTATAAAAACTGGTCTATTTTAGTAAAATGGGTCTCTAGGGCACAAATGAAGAGATTTTTCTGAAATTTTTACATTTTTGAAAAGCTCTTTGTTTTTTGACAAAGGTCTTTTTTTTGCATTTTGGGTTTAGAGTTTGAATTCATGTGGTAAAAATCAAATCTTGTTGACTAGGTCAAATGCAAAAAAAATAAAATTTTGTGATGGGTATGCACTTATTTTTCATTGTTCAATGCATGATATGAGTTATCATTTGGATTATTTGCTAGTCATTATTGTTCCTAACAATTTATTTTCAAATTTAACCACCTTAGGGTTTGCATAAGTTGGATATACATTGCATATCTTGTTTGCTTGTTTCTTGTCTTGTTCATTTGAAGGTGCTCTTGCTTTCATAAAAATGCTTAAAAAAAACAATTGGACTTGAGGTATTTTGTTCCATCTCTACAACATTTAGATTTTGGGATTAAAATTGAACCTCTCATGTGTTTGGCTTGAGTGTTTTACATGCTTTCATAAAACATATTTCAATTGATGCTCTTAATAGGAAATGAATGAACATAGATTTACTTTCATACAAATTTGTGTAAGTGAATGCTTGTGTTTAAACCTTAAGTAATTCTTGGTTCTAATATCAAATATCTCATTGAGTGATTGAGGGCATGGATTCATTCCTTGTTTACATAGGAAGTTAAATGCACCACTTTGTGGACTCACTCTATGTTTACTTGGAAAGTTAAATATTCCATCGTTCAACCTTTTTTCATTTGTGAGTACTATTGATTAGCAGTCTTAGATTACTTGTGATTGATCTAGATTGCTATCTTGGGTTATTAGACTCGCTAATCCACCGACCTCTCATTTTCACCCCGTGGTTGCAAGATCAGTGCCACATTAAAAGGGAAGAGTCTACAGGAAAGAAGTGTTAATTGCTCCACTAGGCAACCCTTTTGTGCTTTTTGGAACTCACTTATTTTCTAAGATGTGGACTCACTTTGAGTTGGTGTGAAGAGTTAAATGTTTCACTTTTGGACTCACTTTGAGTTGGTGTGAAGAGTTAAATGTTCTATTTTTGGATTCACTTTAAGTTTATGTGAAGGGTTAAGTGTTCCACTTTTTGGACTCACTTCACATTCTCTTGAAGGGTTAAATGTTCCACTTTTGGACTCACTTCACATTCTCTTGAAGGGTTAAATGTTCCACTTTTAGACTCGCTTCACATTCTCTTTAAGGGTTAAATGTTCCACTTTTGGACTCACTTCACATTATCTTAAAGGGTTAAATGTTCCACTTTTGGACTCGCTTCGCATTCACTTGAAGGGTTAAGTGTCCCACTTTTGGACTCACTTCGCATTTACTTGAAGAGTTAAGTGTTCCACCTTTAGTGCTCTAAATACTTTTGATAGTGAATTACTTAGTTTTTATTTCTAGAAGGCCTGCTTGGGGACACACCACCTCAAGGGACGACCTTAACTCCTATGTTCCGATGGAGTATAAATATCGGGAGGTGAATCCAAAGACACCTCTCTTGGGAATTGAGTTTGATATCACTCTTGGCTAAGCCTCAAAGAACTTTATACCTTTGAGAAGTGAAGGAGGAGATTTGGGTTACCGTCTCCCCCTGACTGTGTGATTTTGGATTCTTCTCATCTATGAATTTGGGCCTCACGTACCTTGTGTATATCAAGGACTCCTTTTAGAGAGCCACATATATCCTTGTAGACATCTTGTTAAGGTGTTGTTGTGTTCTATGTGCCTGCTAAAACATTTTCAAGAACATACACAAGTAGAACCTTTAAGGAATAAGAATACTAAGTCATTATCTCTGCTCATGTGTAAGGTTGCTTTGTCCTTTGCCCATTGCTTGAAGACTATTTTCTTGAATTCCCTGGTTGTTGTTCTATGTGCTTGATCATCATTGCGAAATCTTTTGAAAAATCTAATTGGAATACTGAAACTAAGTTCTGTCCTATTGTAGTGAGTTCTCCTTAGAAGCTTGGTCTTCCTTGGTCAGTCCAGATCTTAGATCCTAGGTGTTGTCATGTTGCTCAACATCTCAATGAACGTTATGGTATTAATTGCACAAGATGACTCTTAGTCTTCTTCTTTCTTCTCCATTTCCCATGTTCTTCTAAAGTCTTCTATTCCCATGGGAAATTCTTCTTCTTCTTCTTCTTGATTCTTTTCCTCTTATTTTCTAGTCTACTTTCTACTATTCATCTATTCATTTCTTTCATGCTTGATTCCTCTTTTTCTATAACCATGAATCTTGAATATCTAGTTTTGGAACCTTTATTAAGAATAGATGATCTTGAGCTCATTGACATATTCGAAAAGTGTTGTTCCTCCAAAATTTTCATGAGTGATGAATTTATGACAAAAATAAAAGAAAAATCGATTAAATCAGATGCCTTTTCTAGAATCATACTCATGATCTCATCCAAATATTCTTCATTTTCTAAATCTTCTCATCATTCTTCATCTTCTAAATCTTATCACAATTCTTCTAAACACTATTCACATTCTTCATCTTCCAAATCTTATCATGACTCTTCTAAACATTATTCGCATTCTTCATTATCCAAATCTTCTTCTTCCACTAAGTCTTCAATTTCCTCTAAGTCTTCACAATCTCATTTTTCTTCTACTTTTCCCAAGAGTCTTACTTCTCTTCACAAGACATACTATAAAGAGCAATGTGATAGTCCTTATGATGTCTCTTCCACAAAGAGTGACACACCCACCTATGATGACTATGATGACTATGATGATGGACAATGTAGTGATGCCCATGAAACTTCTATTCCTAAGCATCATCCTCATGGTACACTTGTGATTTCTAAGGGGGAGTCGTATTGGGTAGACTGTGATGGTGATCCATATGACTCTAAATTTGAAGAAATTTTTTGATGATTTTTGCAAATAATACAATATTCCTACTGAGGAAGAGAAAATCTACCACATTGATTTCAAATGTCAAAAGAATATCTCCTCTAAAAGTTCTCATGCTGAAAATAAAAGTTGCGCTCTCAAGCAAGATCATATTAATGTTGAACCTTTGTCTTGTGATGGTTCCCTTCCATCTTCTACTTCCTCTAATACCTACACACTTCCTAAAGCTTCTGAGTTTTCCAAATCTTTCATAAATCCTTCATCCAACAAAGATCCTAATGCTTTCCATGCGGTTCCCTACAGTTATCCTCAAGGGCTACCTCTTAAATAAACTCAAGCTCACCTTCAATTTGCTGCAAATACTTCTAATGATGCTAAACCAAAAGATCTTAAGTCTTTGTCTGCTATACTGCCTACTTCAGCTAATTCTTCACCATCTCTTCTAAAGTCTTCCATACAATCCCAACATGCTTCCTTGTCCTTAGAAGTGGCTCCATGTCAAGAGGACTTTAAAAATGATAAAGAAAAGAATATAAAAAATTTTATCAAGATCAAGAACCCTCCATGTCATCCAATTATTTTCATGATGTCTCTGATCCGTTTCATGGTTCCTTTGATCCTCTACCCTCTTCCGCATTCATTCCACCATCTCCTAAGCAAGATCAAGCTACTACTTACACCGTTGAGCTTATTGATAATCAAGATAACCTTACCACACTTGTGCTTTCCAAAGATGATACTTCCATTAAGGTTATTAAAAATGGTGTTGTTACTTCTGATGTAGAGCCTATTGAAAATTGAAAGAAAGTTGATAAACTTATGCTATCCAAAGCAACTTGTCAAGATCAAAGTCTTTCATCTTCTTGTTCTACCACTCCATGTTCACCTCCACTTTCTACTCCTAAGTCTTTGCAAGCTTTGAACAATCCTATCGAAGAAGTTGCTCCTATTTAAGATGTTCATGATCCTATTGCAAATCCTAATGCTCACTCTAAAGATGCTGATGTCCTTGGATGTCATATAAATGTTGATGAATTGGTTGATTATCCTTTTGCATCTTCCACATCCATCCTTGGACTTCCTCCACCAATACCAAAGGCTTCATGTCTTCCTTCCATATTGGGTCCTTATGTCCCTTCACTTTCCCCTCCTAATTCTCTTAATTTGTCATCCATTTTGGGTCCTTACATCCCTCTATCTCCTATCTTTCCTCAAGATCAACATAGATACATACCCTTGAATCATTTTCATCCATCCATCCATCTAAACCAGTCATATCTTCCTTCTTCTTTTACAAGTCCCAAGTCTTTTGGAAGTAACTTGAATGGTCAATACAAAAAAAATAAGCGATACAAGAATCCATCAAAGAAAGAAGATCACCATGTCTCCTCTAATCGACATGGGGGCATAAAGTCAAAAGAGATATCTAAGAAGAAAATTATAAGACAAGTATGAGTTCCAAAATCCATCATTGAAGATATTCTCTCTAACACATCAAAAGAAAATAAAAAGCTTAAAGCTATATGGATTCCAAAGTCTCTCTTGAAAAAGTTTCATGTTGAGCAAAAAGTGAAGTTGACATTCAAGCTTCCAAAGGCTTCCACTTCATCTTCTTCCAAAAACATTCTTCCATTTCATGCGCCTAAACCACAACCTCTACTAAATATTCATCATATTCCTTCTCATATTCCTTCATTCACATTTCCTTCATCCTCTCGCCACCCTTCAAGGTGTGTGTTGATGTTGATCTTGCCTTTCTTTTCATCTACCCTTTCACAATCCTTCCATTCACTATCCTTCTACCTTCTATTTTTTTTCCTCATTTGCCTATTCCTCATATCTTCCAACCTCACTTGCTTTACATAAAACTTTATCCTCCATTTTTCTCTTCCATCTCCCTTTCCCTATTAGTATCTTTGAGCATATCATTTTGGATCCTTGGTATATCAATGATTTATCCTTTCAAGGAGCATTACCTAAAAGCTTGCCTTCTTAAAAAAAAAATAGAAAATTCAAAAAAATAGAAAAAGTCAAAAATATATATAAAAAAAAAAATGATGAAAAAAATTAAAAATGTGTCATGGTGAAAATTTGGAAACAGGCACCTTGGTAGCAAAAGTAAAGAGAAATAAATTCATCCTATGGTGAAAACCACTCCCTTGTGGCACCTTAGACAAGTACCATGATGAAAATCTGGCAATCAAGCATCATGCGTAGTTCTTCTACATATTGCATCCTTTCCATCCTCTCTCTTTGATCTTGACAATGTTGACCTATACACGAACATTTGACTATCTTGTGAGCTATCTTATGATGATCTTGCTTTCATTCTTTTCATGTTTAGCCTTCATATTCATTTTCCTTCATTCATTCTAGCCTTTCGCTATCATTTTCCCTTTTGTTCTTGATCTAATATAAAAAAAGATTAAACACGATGCTATGATGCCTCTTGACATGTCTACTCCTTTGGACTACATCCTTCCTTCTTTTGTAGTGCACTTTTGTGACTTATCCTATGCTAGCCTCTCATTGCTTGTCCAAATGCACTTTACATGATAATTTTTCCCTAGCTTGGGTGCTCTTAAGGAGTTTGCTATTGAGGATTTCTTCCCTTCATTCTCCATCATTCTCTTGTCTTCCATTTCTTCCACCAGCTTGTTCATCCCTCTTTTCCTCCACCTTCCTAGACATTGGGACTACACAATGTGATCTTGCTTGAGAGTTTGATGCCCATTCTGTCTGGGGGCATCCTTTGTACATATTTTATGATCCTAAAAAAAATCAAAAAAATTGATATATGATGCTGAAAAAATCTTTAAAAGCATAAAAAGTCCTGAGAAAATACAAAAAAATTTAAAAATTTAAAAATTCAAAAAAAAAAGAAAAAGTGCCTTGGTGAAAACCTAGAAATAGGCGCCTTGGTAGCAAAAATATAAAAAAATAAAAAAATAAAAAAAAATTCAAGTGGTGAAAACCTGGAAACAAGCGCTACTTGAGGCCTTTGCACCCCTATTTGTTAGCATGCATCCTCGACACTTAGCCACTTTCCATCATGCCTTGACCCTATTTGACTTGGTCTGGAATTGGTCTTTGTCTTTGTCTAGGGGGCATAATTATTCGCGTAGGTCCTTTAAGTGCGTTTGTCTCTTGGGGCATTTCACAACAGGTGTTTTTCAACACCACCCCAAATAGTGTTTTTCAACACTACCCTTGTGTCGAGTGTTTCTTAACACTTATCAGATGTCTTACCCAATAGTCTAGTATGGTGCGATATTGCTCATTTGTAGATGCGATAGCTAGAGTCTGACTCTATGACCAACACACACGCACTTACACAATCAACTCGATTGAGATATGTTGACTTTATTTTTCTTTGTGTGTTGTCTATGATGATTTTTTTGATGAGTGGTCTCTCCCTGAGAAGTTTTCAATGATGCATAGCTAGAAGACTGAAGGTATGAGAACATGTTTTCTTTCTTTATTTGCTTATGGGTATATTTTGTTGATCCTAACTTGACACTATGGATTGACAAGGTATTATCCTTAACTGTTTTGTGAGTGCATGCTTGTAGTTATCCTGACTTTCATGTGTCTTGATACAAGCATAATCTCGCCATATCAAACATAGGTAATCTCACTACATTAGTCATCCTGACCTCCATGTCTTTGATGCCTAGGTGGGATTTCCACATTCTATCTGATAAAGATCATATTCATATCCACATAGTCATACTAGTGTGCATTGTATGATCTTGCGACGCTACCAATAACGCTTGATGATGATAATTAGATGTTTATAGGTGTTGTGACCTTGCAAGTCAACCACTTTCATAGTAGCTTGCATTCTTAGATTCATCATAGTTTAGTTTTTGCATCTTGCATATGGAGAGAGCTCTTCTTTTTATCATCTACAGACTAGTTGGTCAACTGTGCTCATTTTCTGATTCTTCTTGATCATATCTTTCATTTCTGGTCTTTCATATCACATAATTTTCTATCCATTTTCAGACTCAAAATCAAAATCTGAGTCGCATTTCCAAGATTTCTCATTCTTCTACATTGTTGACTAACCTTTTGAGGCATAATTCTTCGATCTTTGATGGAATTTCTTCCTTTCCATTTCTTCCAAACTTCTAGTCTTTCATTCACCCCTTTCGCTTCCTCTCTCTAAGGTTTGACTTAATCTTTATCCTATATCTTTTTTAGTCAGACCTCGTCAACCTGGGGCATATCTTCACTATTTGATGGTTATCTTATCATGCTCCATCCTTCGATTATGATTTATTGTGACTTGATCAAGTTTATCAATTTGATGTTCTCCTTTATCTGATTTCAATTTCAATTCCGAGGGGGCAGTACCTATCAACTTTAATCTTTGATTCAGCTTTATCATTTAGCTCAACTTGAGATTCTTATTTTGAGACTTGATTATCACCTAGCAGCGACGGTGGTGATTTTGTCTTTCAATTTTTATCTCCTATTTTTTTTAGACTTGATTATTGCCTAGTAGTGACAGTGATAGTTTTGTCTAAGGTTTGATTTGCACCTAGCAGCGACGGTGTTGGTCTTGTCTTTTGCTTATCTTTGTCCTGATGTGTTCCCAAAATGAACACACATCTGAGTTGTTTTGTGATCCCAAATCAATCTCACATTTCAATTCTTCTTTGACTGCATGTGTTCCTGAAATGATCACACATTAGTCAAAGAGGGGCAAATGTATACACCCTAAAATGGTCACCTAGACTTTGGGCCCCATTTCTGCAATTTATCAAATCCCTGAATCAATATTTTCAAAAATCAACAAAATCAATTATATCAATTTCCTTGATCAAATCATAATCAATTTAATATTTCCTAAGGTTTGAGCCTTATTTAATTTAAAAAAGAAAAAAGAAAAATCTTATTTAATTAAGAGAACATGCTCTTTTTTAATTAATTAAAAATCTCTTTTAATTAAATAATAAAATCACTTTATCCTAAACTTTTATTTAATTAAAAAGAATTTCCTCCCCTTTTATTTAAATAAAAAATTCTCACTTTTCTTCTTATCCTATGTTGCACAAATAAAACATTATTCTTATTTTATAAAAAGAGAAAAAATACTTTTTGTCTCATGTGGGACACAAAAGTCAACTTCTATTTTCCTATTGGAGGATATTTGTGCACAAGGATCAAGCTTCTATTTTTCTCCACCGTTGATTAAGTCTTTTGCCTCTTAATCTCAATGGTCCATTCCTTTTCATTTCCTATAAAAGAAGAGCTCTTTTCTTCATTTTCATATCTTAAGTTTTTATGCTAATGTTATGCTGTAGGTTTTTTAAGTCATTTTGGAACTCTTTGAAGACATTCTACATCCAAGCTTTGAAGACTTGTTATTGCATTTCATTGTAGTTGCATATTTCCTTTCTTAGTTGCATTATCATGGCATATTAGCTTAGATTTCTTTTTATGCAATAGATTAACTTGCATTGTCATATAGATTTGCATTGCATTGCATCCATATTGATTTCATTGGAGATATTGACATTGTTGCCCTTGTCTTTGATTTGAAATCTCTCATTGTGTGGTTGACTAGCAAGGTCATGAGTTTATAGCTCTAATTGAGAGCAATTTTACAAATCTTGCAACTCCATGCATAAAGAGCTATGGATTGATTTGTGAGGGCTCATTCTTGAGTTTTCTTGCATGTAAAGATTCATAGAAGTGTGGTCACATTTTCACCATACAATATCTAGAAGAAATCACCCCTCTTCAGCAACAACACCCTCCTCTTTGTCCTTTTCCTCTCATGTGGGCAAGATTACTAGTGTAAGTTTGGGAAGCCATTTAGAATAATTTGGCCACCACCATAAAAAATCATCCAACCATTATCACTTCTCATGGATGGGCCCATTCCCCTTGTACCCCACTTAGAGGCAAAGATCTCACATGATAGAGAGGTAGAGTGTCACCTATACAACTCACTTCCACCACTAGATTGGTGGTGGGGAGCCTAGGACCATGAGGTCTAAGAGCAATGAGCAAAGGAGCTTCAACCACACTCCAGTAGTTGTGAGGTAGTGACCATGCCCATGAGGAAAATTTGTCTAAAGAAACTCTATCAACTATACAAATGGTATTCCCATGATACTTGAGAAGATATTGAAAGTAGTCCACCTCTAAAGCAACTTTATTGGATTAGACTTGAATTTGAAGCATCACATTATTACAAATACGAGCGTTTATGAAAAGTGAAACATGTACACCAACAGTGTTGTGTGAAAATAAGATAGTATTCTTATCTTTCCATAAATAAATTATGATATCCACCTTGAAAGTATTGCATATTATGGAAATCTTGAATGGAATGTATGCCCAAACCCACAAAATAGTCATATGTTAAGAAAGTCATTCAAACTAGAAGGGACAAAGGAAATCATGATTCCAACTCCACAAATTTTGAGCACAATGACAAAATCATAAGAGGTAGTTTAAGGTTTCTAGTTGCCCATAAAAATGGAAATGAGTATTTACAACACCTATGCACCAAAGACAAGAGTCCAAAGGTAAGCCTTGGAAAATAATACATTGTTCAAATTGGGTAAACTCGGGCTCAATAATGGAAAACCATATATTCAAGAATCTGCCTTTCCAAATGGATTGAAGAGACTTCAAATTCCACTGGAGATTCAATGAAAGCACTATAATAAGGTTCATCTCAAGAGCCAACAATAGCCCGGTCGCAAATTGTAACTGCAAAAAGGTGGTGTTGGAAACCAACGCCAATCTTTTCATCAAGGCTTTGTAGAGTGAATGTCAATCTTTTGTAGCATATTTAGAGGCAAAGTAAACACAATCATGTTGAATGTTTTTTGATTTGGTAGGGTAGGTTAGTATTGAGATTTCATATCTTCCTAGAAATAATGATCCATAGTGGATTTTAAAAAAATAATTTAAGGTGTGTAGATGCCATGTTTGTGAAAATATAAAGCACAAAACCGATACAACCAAGCCAAAGAATTCCCTTGGACCTGAATTAGTAGAGATCTCCAAATATTATGCTAATTTAACAAGAGGTCATCCAAGAAATTAGAATGGTCCCATCAATACCAAGGTTTGATATCCTCATAGGCATGCCAAATACTTTTGGCTATAAAATTACCTCTAATATGAATGATATTTGTCATATCCTAAAGGGTTTGAAAGACATTACCCTCCAAGTTAACCTACTAACTAGGTACCCCCAAAGAAATGAAATGTCCAAGAATGACTTTATAGGATTCATTTCTAGAAATGATACAAATAATCCACTTAGAACACAAGGGATAGGCTCTTCTTCTAGGTATAAAGGAGCCCCAAACCACTAGACTCTTGTGGGAGACAACAAAGCTCCCAGGAAACTTTATGAAATCTATGATGATTTTTAGAGGGAGCCCATAAAAAATCCCTTTGTAACTTCTCAAGCTTGTTGGAAGATTCATTTGAGGGATCCCATCAAGATGAATAATATATATGGCAGGAATAAGAATTTTAGAACATAGTTGATATTTACCAGCTAGTGAACGTATCTTGGTAATTCAATAGGTCATCTTTTTCTTAATTTCGATAAAGACCACATTGCAAGATCCATAAGAGAGCCTTGAAAGACAAAGGGAATGTCCAAAAAATAAAATATTTTACCATTCCTGATCCACTTCCACCCATACCAAAGCATCCATGACAAGGTTAGAAGGAAAGATCAACATTAACATTGAGTTTTGTAATCACCGAAAAATGGTCTATCTAACTAAGTGCCCCTAATTTTAATTAATTCAAACAAGTATGCTAGACATAATTATGTAAGTAATTAAATTATTTGGCTTTCATAATTAAATCAATTAATTGAGCTTAAAAGGTTATTTTAAATCAATTCAAATCAAATCAATCAATTAAAAGGTTTCTAAATACTTTTAATTAATAAAGTAACCTATTCAATTTCATGTGCACAACTTTCTAATTTAAAAGAAATAGTAAAGAAATGGAAGTTGTCATATTTCTTTCGCTCGCATCAAATCATGAGAAGTTTCTAAAAATGAAAGAGGATCTCAACCACTCAACAAGATGAATCTCAACCGCACATTCATTTTTGGATTTCTATATAAACTTACTTCTTGGCTCATTTAAAGGATCCTAATTTTTGTTAAGTAAATGCATTATGTTGATTTTCTCTTAGATTTATATGCTTACTATTTGTTGATTTCAATTTCTTAAAAATCTAAATTTGCATGTTATCTTGTAGCTTTCAATTCATAGAATAATTTAATATCATGCTAGAATAGACATTAGATTCATAGTTTTTGGGTCTCTCATAACTAGATTCAGATTGTTGAATGCAGTCTTGAATCCAAATTCACCATGAATCTTCAGTTATGAATTTTTCTAGTCACTGATTCTCATGAATGCCATCTAAGAGCATCTTCCATAGAATCATACTTGCTTCATATAGGACAAAATAGATCATTTATAGGTAGTTTCTTTGATTATTTAGAGTAAAGATCTATTGAAGTGTAGTTGTTTAGATTAGCCACATTTAACACACATTTTTGGTGTCCACCATGGGGCCAAATCAAAATTTTGCCCCATTTTTTGCAAGTCATTTTTGCCTATTTTATGAAACTGCGACAATCATTGTACCACAATAGCACATATTATCATACGATAATATGGAAAAATGATTTTATTGCATAGAGTTGCAAGAATCATTGTATGATAACCTAGAATAAAATATTTCATCACATCTAGTTCTGAGTCTTATCACACCCAATTTTGAGTTTTATCATATGATATACCAACTATGGTCTTTTATCACATGGCTTTATGAGTTGTATCGTACAATTATATGGTGTTTTCTAGTTTACTGTGTTTTATTGCATAAAAAATAATGAGCATATTCTGAGATCTAAATGCAAAATCTTTGAGATTCTGATGGTTTATATGGTTTTGTATGCTTGTTGACCATCTTCTAGTGTAGCTTAATAGGTTCTTGTAGGAAATCTTGTAGGGAATTTTGCAGGCCAAATACACTTGATACCACTACTAATAATTTTCTTGTAGATTGTTGGAATATATTGACCAAATAGTTTGCTTGCTTTAGCATTTTCTAGGCACGTAGATTAATTAAAGGGATAATTGAACAAATTATTTTGCACATCTGGGAGAAAATGACTTGAGTTAGAAGATTATGCTCTTTTCCCCTTGCGGGAGAATTAGAAATCTAGAGCTCAATTGTCGCCAATCCATTTCTTTATTGTTAATTCTTTAGAGAGCCTGTCAATGAGGAAAAATCCTCTTGGGTACGACTTGAGTGGGAATAAGAAGATGCCATCTCTTCCACCCACTATAAATAAATTCCTCTTTGAGATTAAAGTCTCAGAGGACTTAATTATATCTATTCTGATTACTTCGATTTGTACCCATAGGGAATTTTTATGTCTTAATCATGTTTACACAACTACGAGAGGATATGCTTTAGATATTCTTAGTGACAAGCATCCTCAATCCTGCTTACGAGACTGCATTGTCTGGAGTACTTGTAGGGCTATAGGCCTCAATCTCTCTTGTGAGACTACATGGAATAGTTATGAATGAATGCCTTAACTACAAGCTTTAGTGTAGAGACATCCTAGATCAACCTTGAAAGGTTGGAACTCTAAGTACAAGGAAAATAGTAATCACCCCAAGACACTCACCATATTGATCCCTCATTGGTGTTATCACTCAAATAATATGGCCATCAATATCCATTGTGCATTATTGGCCTGTCATATTTCAGAGGAGTCTTTGAGTGTGTTCCCAAGTATGCGAGAAAGGATTTCCAATCTTGACCAAGTCACTTAGGGACAAAGTGTGTTTGTTTTCACACTCATGTGCTTGATGTGCTTGTTAATCACTTGAAATATACAAACATAAACCAAAAATTGATGTCTGAGAAATTTGTTTTTTGTCCACTAAACTGATGTCCTACTTCAACTCCTACACTATTTTAAATTCATTCTTATTTGTCACCATGGTTTTTCTTGTTACATATCCTAATTTTATAAAAGTTTGACTAGTCTCCATATTATCTATACCTAACTTCTGACTTGCTTTCAAATCCTCTAACATGGCAGTGAATTATGATACATTATTAGTTTGGATCCCTATAGGGCATGCTATACTAAATATTAGCTTCGTGTCCCAATTGTGAATACAACATCCTATACCTGCTATTCCTGGATTTCATCTGGAGGCTCCATCAAAATTCAATTTGTGCCATCCCACAGCTAGAGCTTTCAAAACACATTCATTCCTCTTTTGATCAGATTCCTTCTTGTTGAATTTACCTAATGGGGGAATTTTGAGGCCTTCTCATCTATTTATGATCTTATCATCCCACCCATAGAATCTCATTCCTTCTGGGTTGAGATAATTTCTATTATTTATAACTTCAACAATACATGCCTCTAATTTATTTGAGACTTGATTAAACTATAATTCAGTATCTTTGAAAATTCTCCTATTCCTTTTTTTTCCATAGTTACTAGATTAAAAGGGATAGAGAAATCATCCATATATTTCCAAATAGATCCTTCCCCTAATTCCTAGGCCAGTACTTGAATAAGTCCCCAATGTTATTTGGAAGAGCTAACTTCCAGTTGAGTTTATACATAAGCCAAACCCAACATTTATTAGTGAACTCACAGTTTAGGAGGATATGATCCATTGTTTCTTCCTTCTTTTTACACAATACACATCTAAAGGGTCCATGAAATCTCATTTTCATGAACCAATGCACAGTTAAAATTATATGTTGTAAGGCCGCCCATGCAAACATACTAGCCTTTGGTAAGCACTCATTATTCCAAAATAGGTCTCAAGGTATCTCTATTCTTGTGAAATTATGGGTCTTATATAAGGATTCATATCCATCTATAGTGTTATACTCCCCTGATTTAGATCCTATCCACACTATCCTATCTTCCCTAGAACTAGGAGAGATAAGCCTGGCTTCTAGAATTTCCTTCAACCCGACTCTAAAGTTTGGTGGTATCATGTAGTCCCCATCTAACTTCTAGCTCCAACTCAAAGCTGGATTTCCACTTGGAATGTCCATGTAATCACAAACAAAGATACCCACCCTCTCTTTAAGAAGATTAATAGCTTCTTAGTCTTCTACAAGGTTGTGAAGAATCAAGTATTCCCCCATGAATCTTCCCCAAAAAGTGCCTTTCTCACATCCCCTATACTCCAAGAGACCTTATTTCTTATAAGAGGTCTGCAATCCTTAATGAAATTCCACAATCTAGACCCTCCTGGGGGAGACTCACGATGAAGAATGCTTAGAGGGTAATTCCCCTCCAAATAGTTGTATCTGATTATTTTGACCCATTTAGATTCTTGTTCCTTGATCATTTTCCTAACCAACTTAACCCCTAATGCTACATTTTGATCTCCTAAAATTTTAAGGTCAATCCCCCATCCTCTTTGGACTTGCATATCTTGTTCCAAGCGACTAAGGCCAACCTTTTTTTTTGTCGAACCTTGCCAAAAGAAAGTTCTCAATTTCTAATTTAATTTCCTCTTAATTTCCATTAGCATATTAAAACATGACATCTGAAAAATAGGAATAGAAGAGAGGACATATCTCAACATTGTTACCCTCCAAGTTGTGGAGAGCCATTTTCCTTCCAAGATGTCACTCAGTTCTCTACCTTAGAAATTTTCATAAATCCATCCGTTTCCTCCCCTTGTCCAATCAAAGACCTAAGTATTTTCTAGGAAGTTCACCTTTCTTAAAGCCTAAGATATTCAAAATTATTCTTTCTAGATTTACTTCTATGTTGAAGAAAAAAATTTATGACTTGTCTCTGTTTATAAGCTGACTAGATGCCCCTAAATATTCGATTAACAAGTTCTTAAAGTTTCTAGCCTCTTCTATTTTTTCCTTCCCATAAAGCATTGTGTCATCCACAAATTGCTAGTGAGTAGTAGGTTCTACATCACTAATGATTTTAATTCCTTTAATTCTTTGCTCTTCTCTTGCCTTATTCAATGATCTCCCTAAGGCTTCTGCCATAATTATAAATAGGAAGGGTGATAGAGGGTCCCCCTGACGTAGCCCCCTATATATTTCAAAGAAACCCTTTGGGGTTCCATTAACTAGAACAAAAATTCTAGGCATTGAAATACATTCAAACACTAAATTAATCCATTGCTTAGAAAAACCAAAGGCCTTTAAGAAATTACATAGGAATCTCCAATTCACTTTATCATAAGCCTTTTTGATGTCCAACTTTACTAACATACTGTATACACCTAAAAATGACTTCATTAATTAATTAAATATTTATTATTTAATTACTATTGACTTAATAAATTAATTAAATATTTATTATTTAATTAATAATTATTCCTCTATTTATTAAATAAATTATTTAATAAATTCACTATAGTCTAATTCTATATCCTAAGTCTTCTAAATAGTCTATTAAAGTGATTTAATTAAATACATAATCACCTGAATATGACTAAGTCTTCTAATTCACTTCATCCACCTAGTCACTTAACACATCACCTTGGCTAAAATAAATAATTATTATTAATTATTTATTCATATTTATCCTCACCCACACATGTCCTATTCTTAAGGGCTATGTGGCCTCATAGGATTTGGTCTCATGACCACATGTCCTCTCAACAACCAAGCCAAGAGACATTCCCTATTCCTAAGGGGCTTCTCAAGCCACCTTTAATGGTCAAAGGTGACTCATGGGACACTTGTATAAAGAGTCCTCATGAGGAAAATGTCTCTTCCCCTTTCTCTCTTTGGTCTTTGTGAGAGACTTGACATGTGTCTTTCCCTTCCACCTTCTTCTCCTCCATGTCAATGTGAGAGGAACATCATCCCTATTTTTCCTCTCACATTCCAACTACATCCCCCTTTCTCTCAACTCCTTCAACCAAGTCAATCCTAGCCCTAGGATCTTCCACCTTTCATTCTCAACCGTAGGATTGTGCCACCTAGGCCTAGATCCTCCAAAACTCTATAAAAGGAGCCTCATTTCTCCTTTGTGGGCTAATAGCTAATAGGTATTTTTGATAACAAGCATTCAAGCATCCAAGCATTCAAGCAATCAAGCATTCTATAGCAATCACCATTTCATTTGCATTTCATCCATTAGTTTGCATAAGCTATTGTGCACTCATTTCATTCAATCTCCACACTTTGGTAGCATCTTGGGAGAAGGCTTCATTTTGGAAATCTGAGAGCTCAACATCTTCAAGAAATCAAAGCTAGGAGGATAATGGAGACAAGCTGCATGGTAGGTGAAGGTAATTAAATTAGTTTCATCATTTCATAGTTACTTTGCATTCTTCATTGTGTTTGCATTAGATAGATTCATTTAGCTTTTAATAGTTAGTTTATCATTTCTAGTTGTTAGACATCTAATTTGCATACATTTTTAGCGCTAGAAGGAGGGCCCAGCCGGGTTTTCACTTTCAGTTTTTAGTTTTCTGTGTGCAGGTTTTTCTATAGGTTATTTCTACGCATTTGTCCATGATTTCTGTGCATTTGTTCATTTCTATTGCGCATCCATTTTCTGCAACCACAGACATAAATTTTCATTTGATTTTCACTTTTTATCATATTTTCTGTGCATTCGTTAAACTGTCTTGCACATACATCATTTTTCACTGTGCATCCATACTAGCTGCACATACATATCATCAGGCTACGCATTCATTCAATTGTTTCAGGCATATATAATTACTGTGCATATATTCAAACTTACTGCACATTTATATCACTATTCTATGCATTTATCAATTTCTGTAGAAAAATTTAGTTTTCTGTTAGATTTGTTTTTAGCTAACATTTTGACAAGTGTTTGTTCATTCTAGTAGTATTTTTAGGTTGTTTTGCAGGACATAATTTTGAAGACCCCATTGCTAAAAACATTTTTCTAACAATTTGATTGCAGATTACCAAGGGGTTTGCAAAATAGACTATAATCTCGTTTGGGCTTAAAATACGACATGTTCTTGCTTTGTGTCTTCCTTAGCATAGATTCAAGTGTCTGTTGTGTTTTGCTTAACAGCATATCTGTAATCCCAAAATTATAACAATGTATCCTCTCCCCTTGCCATTCATGGACCTTGGGTGTAAGAGAAACTGTTATAATTTTTAGAGGGTGGTCTTTGGTGGGAAAAGAGGTACTCACCCCAAGGAACGAACCAACCGGTAATAGGCTAAAGCCAAGCCCTTCCAAACTGGTATATAAAAAATGCTAATGTGATTAGTCTCACATTAGACAGGTGTGAATTCATTTTGGCAACCAAAATCTCCTCTAGTACCCTAGTGGTGCGTTAAAGTCCTACTTAGTAGAGGTGAAAGCCTTGCTTTGAAAGGATTGGGAGAGCCCCCTTAATTGGGAAAATGACTTGATCACAACCACCTGAATGGATGTCCTTACTACAAAATTTTGTTTAGTGGCCAAAAACCTTCTATCTGCTGGCTCAAGGAGTCACCCAAGCTCGTGAAGACACCCCACATTACTCACGGTTCATAGTAGAGATAGCAGTTCTTTGGGAAGTAATGACCCATTGAATTTGGAACTTGGTGTGCCTGAGAAGTGAGTGCACTGTAAGGAGGAGCCCGTGCCTCCAAGTTCCTAGGCTATCTGCTGTGAATTTGTGTGGCTGGATTTTATTATCCTAGTGGGGATTCAGCAGATATCATCCTTGCCAACCATAGGATTGTAAGCATGTTTGTGCATTCATATTAACATAGTCAGATTAACATCATTTCTATCTTGTGTGTGTGTGTTTATGCATTTTTCACTTTGCCAAAAACAAACAAAAAGAAAAAAAATAGCCAACAACAGGAAAATCCAAAACATTTCAATTCAGATCAAAATTTAAACACCTGCGCATATATCACATCTTTCCGCGCATTTGATCAAACTTGTTGCGCATTTGTCACAATTTGTTGCACATCTGTTCAGACTGTCTGCGCTTTTGAGTTATACAAGTCGCATTTGTTACATATTGCTGCGCATCTGTTTCATTTTGTTATGCATTGATCAATCTGTCCTGCGTATTTACAACAGTGAGCATTTCTACAAACTTTGCAATTTTCAAAATCACTTTTTCAGACACCCATTTTCATCCTTAGTAAGATTCTAGAGAAACAGTCAAGTTGCACAGACCTTTGATCTTTAGTTTGACCATTCATCACTTTTCATCATCCCTTCATCAAGATTCATCAAATCATTTTTCTTCCAAATTTTTGAAATTCTTGATTTTTTGTGTTGAAACATTATCTTATCCCTTAGATTTTGATCTTTGTGAGTTTACCATATCAGGATATATCATCCTTAATCATCAAACTTGCTGAGGTTATTATCTCTTGATTTCTCTTTGTCATATCACAGTGAGATCTATACCTCCTATTGACTTAGAGTTTATCAAGTTGTCTTATCACTTTTCAACACATTTCAATATCTTTCCTATCAATCACTTTCCATATCTTCTCATCAAAAAAATTTCATCCCACAATCAATTCTTTCAATTTTATGGTTCAAACTCAATCTTAGAAACTTAAACAAGCCGTCAATCTAGAATCCCTAGGCAAGATGGAAGGAAATACCAGCAATGAAGAAAATCCTTGGCCCGAAGCTCCTAAGAAAACTTCACTTTTTACATCCACTGATGAACCTACCGATGAAGAACTTAAGGAAAATTCACAAGATCCTCAATTTTATCATGTCATGGAAAGACTATTAGGCTTGGATAAAGAGATGTATTTTCTCATGCTTGCTCAACAAGGAGCTAAGTTACCAAGTGATTTTGATGTTTCTTATCTTAGAGAACCAGCTCATACAAATAATCAACAAATTCTTAAAGGTTCTCAAGATACTCATGGAGCAAAGGAAACCAATCAGCAATCCAATGCTTCTCATAGTCATGAACAACACACTATTTCTCAAAATGATCAGCCAAATCATGCTTCACCAAACAATGCTTCTCACAACAATGTTTCCCAAAACACTCAAGGAAACACACCGTCTTTGGATCCCGTCCTACAACAAATCCAAATGCTTCAACAACAAATCCATGACATCCAAACTGGATCATCAACAAAGAAGTATTCCTTGGATGATATATGTCCTTATCCTTTTGATAAGAATTTAGCAATGATTCCATTCCCTCCTCATTTTGAGGTACCAAAATTTGACAAATACAAAGGGAATTCGGATCCACAAGACCATATCCATGAGTTTTGTGCTGCTTGTATTGAAGTTTCTCACAATGACACTTATCTTATGTGACTATTTCCATGAAGTTTAGGAGGACAAGCCATGGAATGGTTCTCTAAACTACCCCCCGGCATCAAATCTTTTAATGAGCTTCTTGACAAATTTGTGACTCATTATTCATATAACATCAAACATGAGGTCACTATGCTTGATCTTTGCAATGCACATCAAAAGAATGGAGAACCTTTCCTTACTTTTTTGCAAAGATGACATCAATTGTTTTCTAAATATCCACGAATGATTCCTGAACAAGAAAAGATGGATATTTTTGTGCATAACCTTACACCAGAAATGAGTTATAGGTTACAATTGCAATGTCCACCAAATTTCAATAAGCTCATAGAAAATGGTATCAAGATTGAGGAAGCCATGGTCCGAAAAGGTGAGATCAAACTTTATTCTAAAGACAATGTTGGATCCTCAAATTCCAATTCCAACAACTACAACAATGACAAATCAAAGTTTTGGAATAAAAACAAAAACATTGTCAATGATGGGATTGTTGATAATCATAATGTCAAACCAACACAACCCCTTCTTAATCTCACCAGTCAGGCCAATGCTACTCAAGGAACCTACAACAATCAATCATCAAATCAAAATACCAACAAGGATTCATCTAAACTAAGATTGCCTTTTATGTCACCCCGAAAAAACTTTACTCCTTTGGGGGAATCTCTCGAATCAGCATTACGAAAGTTAATCACAAAGAAACTCATTACGCTTCCTGAAATGAAAGATTTTGAACCTAGAGTAAAGCCTTCTTGGTGGAATGAGAATGATTATTGCAAATTTCACAGAGGCAGAGGACATAAAACAAATGATTGCAAAAGACTCAAAAATGTAATCCAAGATTTAATCGGAAGCAGTGAAATTGGTGGACGGACATGTCTCGAATGAATCACATACAGCTTTCAAAGATCCACTTCCTGAGCATGAAAAAGGGGGTTCTTCCAACAATAAGGGTGATAATCAAGCTAATTATAATTCCACTCCCTATCGATATGTTGGTAACATTTCTAAATGTCATCCTTCTATGTATTATGCCAATGTTATTACCATCAAAGAAAAATCAGTGAGTCAACCAGTCCAAGCAACTACTCGTGCTCAAGCCAAAGTTACTCTTCAAGGAGTTCAGTCTAAACCAAGCACTACAAAAACTAAGTCTGTTTATGTCCCAAAGTCTATCCCAAATACTTCCAACCAGTACAATCTTTTGGAACAACTTAAGAAAACACCTGCCTAGATATCCATCTTAGAGCTTTTGCATCTTTCTCCATCTCACAAAGATATCCTTGAAAAAGCTCTCTTAGAGACCCAGGTTCCAACAACTCTAGATCCTGATCAATTTCAAGCTATGGTGGGCCATTTAACAACCCCACACCATTTGTCCTTTACTAAAAATGATGATTTAGCCATTACCCAACCTCATAATGCTCCTTTACATATCAAAGTCCTTGTCTAGAATCACAAGATTAAAAGAGTATTAATAGATGGGGGAGCTAGCTTGAATATCTACACGTTAAAGTTAGTCCTTGCATTGGGATTTTCTGAGAATGTCATTGATCCAAAAAAGAAAATCACAATAAAAGCCTATGATGAGGAAGAGAGATCATCCAAGGGGTCCGTTGTTCTTCCAATTTGAATTGGTCCTATTGTCAAAGATGTATCTTGTCAAGTTCTGGACATGGATCTTGCTTATAATATTATTTTGGGAAGACCATGGATTCATTCCATGCAAGCTGTGCCATCAACTTATCACCAATGTATAAAATTCCCTCACAATGGTCAGGAGATCGCTATCTAAGGAGATTCTAATCCTTTTCAATATTGTAGCAATGTGAAGATTTCTAATTCTTTGGTTCCCTATAATCGTACTGGATCTTCTGCAACTACACCTAGTGACCCTAGTAATATAGCATCAACTTCTAAATCATATGGGATCAAGATAGATATCAAAGAAAGAAGTATGGGAGAATATACTTTAGGTCAAGCTCTTTGTATCACTGAGTTACCTTTATCTCCCAAATCATATGGTAGATCTTTGATCACTAAACAACAATCAGAACCCCCTTCCACCCTTGTTATAACACATTTATAAGTGGGGGCACAATATCCAAAGAGGCAGCTGAGCGTAATGCAAATTATTGGCTTAAGACACAGAAGATTGAAGAGGATACTAAACATGAATGTATATCACCTAATGTCTATGGAAAAGGGTATACTTTGCTACAAAAGATGGGATATCAAGGTGTTGGACCTCTAGGGTTACAAAGAGAAGGTGTTATAAAACCAATTTTGCAAAATCCCAATTATCAAAGAGACACTACAGGATTAGGATATAAAGGAGAAGGACCACAAGAACCAAAAGGAAAAGCAAAAATACCACCTTTTCATGAGACATCTAAAGCTCCTGCCTTACAATTCAGAAAGCACGGTATGTATGTAGATCCAGAGAAACAAAGGATAACTCAAAGAATCATTGATAGACTTGAAGATAATGATGATTCTGATTCTAATGATTATGAATGGGATTCCTTATCTGATTCTATTGAAGAAATAGGAGTCGATGTTGTCCATCAATATAGTAATGATTACCATGAGGGTGAGAGTTCAATGAGTGACTCACTAGGATTGGTCCCACGTAATAGTACTCATGTTGATCGTGAGTGAAGTGAGTGTTATCTTGTGACAGATGATTTAGATGAGAGTATGGAAATAGATCTCGCTGATACTATCATAAACCTTGACAACTTTTCCATCAATACCATCTCTACTTTTGAAACTGACCCAAATGATCCAATGCCCCTTGTCTATCCTGACCTTATTGATTGGGAGTCTCCTGATCACCCAGAACTTGATGTCTTCCATAATGATGATGCAATCATTAACTATCTTGGTATCAGGGATCATTTACCACCAGGGGATCACAAGTCAGGATTTCTGATAGAACTCAATGACATGGCATATTTTGGAGAGAGTGCCAATCCTTTCAGTCATAAAAATATAAAGATAATCAACAGATCTAATGGTGAAAACCACTCAGTGGCAGTATTAGATCCAAAAATAGTAAAAAGAAAAGACGCATCTAATGGTGAAAACCTCTCTGAGGTGCCTGACAATGGAAGGATTGGCACTCTTCCCAACTATCTATATCAAGAACAATTTGCCATTCTTATAGAACCAACAGTACCACGTAACATTGGAACAGAGGAGTCTCCATGCATCCTCAAAGTAGCAACATCCTTGACAGAATTAGAGAAAGAAGTTTTTGCAAAATTTTTCAGAGAAAGACAAATCAATTTTGCTTGGTCCTATGCTGATATGCCTGGTTTGGACCCCAATCTCATTATGCATCATTTATCTATCAAACTAGGTGTAAAACCAGTTAAGCAGAAGCTCCGCAAAATACATCCTCACATTACTCTAATGGTGAAAGAATAATTGAAGAAGCTCCTAGATGTTGGATTCATTTGGGCTATTGATTATGTTGAGTGGATTTCAAATATTGTTCCGGTTTCGAAACCAGACAAGTCTATCAGGATTTGTATTGATTTTCGAGATCTTAATAAAGCTTGTCCGAAAGATGATTTCCCTTTGCCAAATATTGATATGATTGTTGACCTAACAGCTGGGCATGAGATGTTATCATTAATGGATGGATTTTCTAGCTATAACCAAATCAAGATTGCACCAGAAGACCAGGAAAAAACTGCTTTTACTTGTCCATGGGGTACATACTGCTGGAATGTGATGCCATTTGGCCTAAAAAATGCTGGAGCAACTTATCAAAGAGCCATGACCACGATCTTTCATGACATGATGCATACCATCATGGAAGATTATGTTGATGACATTTTAGCAAAATCTAAAGACAGGGCTGGTCATTTGAGAGTGTTGGATAGAATATTCACCCGGATGGAAAAGTATCAGATTCAACTTAATCCAAAGAAATGTGCATTCGGGGTTACATCCGGCAAACTGTTAGGCTACATTATCTCAGCTAAAGGCATCGAAGTAGATCCAGAAAAGGTTAAAGCAATATTGGAGATGGCTTCCCCAACTAAAATTAGTCAGCTAAGATCTTTACAGGGGCGTCTACAATCCATCTGAAGATTTGTTTCTCAACTAGCAGATCGCAGTCATCCCTTTCAACATTTGCTACATAAAAATATCTTATTCCAATGGGATGATAAGTGTGAGGAAGATTTCAACAAAATCAAGTAGTATCTAGTGAATCCTCCAACTTTGATGTCACCAATTCTAGGCAAGCCACTCTTGCTCTACATTTCAACCATGACAGCCTCACTAGGTGCTCTTCTCGCTCAACAAGATCATGAAGGAAAAGAAAAAGCCATCTACTACATCAGTTGCACTTTAGTGGGATATGAGTTAAACTATTCCCCTATTGAAAGAGCATGTCTAGCTATTGTCTTTGCTTCACAAAAGTGGTGACATTACATGTTGTCACATTCTACTTAGCTTATTGCAAAGATTGATCCTTTAAAGTATTTGTTAAGCAAGACTGCATTGATAGGCAAGTTGGCTAAGTGGGTCATGCTACTTAGTGAGTTTGATATTGAATATGTAGACAGGAAGGCTATCAAAGGTCAAGTGATCACAGATCAACTAGCTGATGCTCATATCTTAGCTTTGTCTACACAAGCATGGAAATTATACTTTGATGGCTCATACACTCAACAGGGTTCAGGAGCTGGTATTCTTTTTATCACGCCACAAGGATACACTATTCTGAAATCTTTCAAGTTGTTATTTCCTTGCACCAATAATGTAGTAGAATATGAGGCTTTTCTGATTGGGTTACAAATGGCTTTACAATGGAACGTATCTGAAATAAATGTCTATGGAGATTCTCAGCTGATTGTTAACCAGGTTAATGATGATTATCAGACCAAAGATGATAAGTTATTGCCATATAAACATATGGTTGATGACTTTAAAACATATTTCTCTATCATCACTTTTGAGCAGATTCCTCGGCATGAAAATAAGGCTGCTGATGCCATGGCAACGATTGCTTCTTTATTTGATATAGAAGATACCAAGGCCCGTTTTGAGTTCTTGGTGGAATCCCTGACTTGTCCTGCATATGATGAGCCTGATACGAGTATTATATGTCATCTGATTGGACATGACTCCCTAACCTATGGAAAGATCTATTCTTACCTCAAAGATAACATTTTACCTCCCAACCTATCCTGCAATAAAAAATGAACTTTTCTCCACCAAACCTCCTGATATATCTTAATATCCGACACCCTTTATCGGCAAGGTTTTGACGGTACTTTCCTGTGATGTCTCGAACATGATGAAGCTCAACTTTCCTTACATGATGTGCATGAGGGTATTTGTGGGACACATTCGAGTGGTCCTTCTTTGGCTAAGAAACTCATGCGTATGGGTTATTATTGGCCTACCATGGAAGCAGACTCCTTTCATTTTGCTAGGGCATGCAAGAAATGTCAAATACATGGAAACCTTATCCATGCCCTAGCACAAGAGTTACATCCTTTTACAACTACTTTGCCATTTAGTCAGTGGGGACTCGACCTCGTGGGTGCTATCAATCCTCCATCTTCCAACGGCCACAAATGGATTCTCACTACCATAGAATACTTCACTAAATGGATTGAGGCCGTTCCATTAATTACCGCCATAGGGAAACAAATCTCCATGTTTATCTTAAACTATATCATTTGCAAATATGTTATACCTATGTATCTTATCACTGATCATGGGAAACAGTTTCAAAACCAAGACATGGATGACTTGTGCGCCAAATTCCACATCACCCACAACTATTCCACCATCTACTATCCTCAAGGAAATGGCCAAGCTGACGCGTCAAACAAAACAATTTTTAAAATCCTACAAAATACTATCAATGACGCTGGCCGTGACTGGCATCTCCAACTTAATCCTACCTTATGGGCTTACCGTACCTCCATCTGTACTCCTACTGGAGCCACTCCATACTCCCTTGTCTATGGATTTGAAGTAGTCCTACCCCTCGAGGTCGAGTTGCCTTCACTTCATGTTACTCTTAAAGATTTAATTCCTAATGAAGAGTATAGAGTTGCACACTTGACTGAATTGGAACTCCTAGATGAATGCCATCAGTGTGCCTATGATCATTTGAAAGTTTATCAGCAGCGTCTGTCCTGTCAGTACAACAGCAAGGTAAAGATCAGAGACTTTCAGTTGGGTGACTTAGTCCTTCGAGAAAATCCAAAGAATCAATAGCACCGTGAAAAGAAGGGCAAGTTCGAACCTAATTGGTTAGGACCTTTTGTGATTACAACAGTCTATGGTTCTGGAGCCTATCAGTTATCTACACCTAAAGGGGATCCCTTGGATGAACCTCTTAACAACATCCATCTCAAGAAGTTCTATCCCTGAAATCTCAATGCAAGGGGCATGTATCTAGTCTGTATATATATTCTGTAAATTAAAAATAAATAAAAAAATACAAAAAAAAAATAAAAATCACAAAATTAAAAAAAAAAAAAAAACTGCAATAAAAGCATATGGTGAAAACCTAGAAACAAGCGCTATGTGTGACAAGTTAGCTCCTCTATCTATTAGAATTCTTCTAGTGTGTCTATTCATTGTATATATCCACAATAAAATAGTTACTCAGTCCTTGTCCCCACCATGTATATATCATAATAAAATGGCCAATTCATACACCATCCATTGTATCTATCCGTAATCAAATCCCATCATAGCTTGATCTTTTGTCATGGTCTTCATCCTAGTCTTGTTGCATCTTTCTTCATCCATAATAAGTCAGTCCATCACCTAGCTGGGGGCATGTCCTCGACCTAGTTTGGGAAGTGGATCTATGATAGTCATGACTCTTAGAGGACATAATGGAGTTATTTTCACTAGGCAAGGCAAACACAATCAAATGTTCTTTCACAATGGTATCTTCATATTGAATCATAATCTATGATCTATCCTTCGAATTGTGACTGCTTATCTATACATCTTGACTATACATCATCACTTGAATTGATTAACATATCCTAAGTCAATCCTTTTGGCAAAATAAATGTATATTCATGGCAGACATGTTAGAATGATTTGTTATAACTTATGCATTCATATCTAGATTTCATTGTTATCATGCTTCCTATGCTATTCCGGGATATCTTTGACATGAGTTTGAAACTCTCATATGTCATTAATTAGAATAGTCAGGATGGGGCATGATATTTTATTTGATTGCTATTTGTGGGGTATTTTTTGATGAAATTGAAGGAACAAGTAATTGGGGTGTTTGTGTATAAGTGCCTTCATCCATTTCATAGTATGGAGAACATACAAATCATCTTGTTCTAACCAATGCTATTTATGGTGATACGCCATCGCATACCTCGACTCCAAATATTTGTTCCCTGATGGAGGGGGGAAATATTCCTTGTCTGTTATGCAAACAAAACTCAAGTCATCTCGGTTCAATTATACCTAGATGCTTGTCAAGTTTGCCATATTAAACTCCATGCAAAAAATGCTCAGGTCATCCTGGTTTAATTATACCATGATGCTTGCATTTTCTTGCAACATAACAAGCTCAATGATGAAACTCAAGTTCCAGTTATTATGAAGTTCTAAGATGCTAACTAAAGTTGTGGAGATACATTCATTTCATATTGCATTTCATTAAAACAATTCATGACTTACATATAAGTGCTCCTTTTATAGAGATTTATAGGTTACCGTTCTTATTACGTTATCTGTTCTCTTAGTATATTCTTCTTGTGTCAGATACATTGTTATTTAAGTTGAGGACATTTGGACAACCAAACATATTATGAATTTTTTGCATTTAACATTTTGCACTTAATCATTTAGAGACATATGTTATCTTCATTAAGAGTGTTCATTTATATATAATTTGATCATTTATTATAGCTATCGTTTCATCTCATTTTCTTTTATCATGTTATCAGTTATTACACTCAATCATCTTAGGTACATTATCATTTATTACATTAGATATTATATGCATTTTACATCATTCATTTATTATATATTATATGCATTTTAAATCATTCATTTATTATATATTATATGCATTTTACATCATTCATTTATTATATATTATATACATTTTATATCATTCATTTATTATACATTATCATGCATTTTACATCATTTATTTATTATCCATTATCCACATTGTTTATCACAACATTGCATTGATAATCACATAGCATTAGTAAACTTATTTAAGACATGCATTTATATCACCATCATATGATTATTAACCATTAAGCATCAACAATATCAAATCAGGATATAAATCATTTTGCATTCTAAGACATACCTTCTATGCATATTAGAGTAAATTATCACATCCTACATATGTCAGTACGCACATGTATATAAATCATCAAAGAAAATCATGATAGAACTGCATCACTGTATATATAGAGTCAATCATATAGCATCCATCATATAAAGTCCATAGAACAACAAAACTATCCGAATGTCCAATGATATAAATCAATAACAATGTGTCCATAGTTAGTGTCCATCAAGTCAAACTATAATGATACAATGAATCATAATGGTACAATAGTGTATACAATGCTCTCTCAACATCTATGAACCACTGCCTCTAGACTCTGTCTGCCGCTATCTACGGGATGCAATGTGGCCCTGTGTTGCTAAACTCCCTGATGCTGAGGTTCCACCCTAACCTCCTGAACCTATCGATGCTCTCAGAGGGTGTGATGACACACCCTCTCCACCAGCTGGTGCTCCTTTTTCATGCACTACTGTCCTGATCACCATTGAGCTCTCCCTATAACTCCAGATCCACTGATCCCTCAGGACTGCCTGTCTGTATGCCTCTCGCTAGTAGGATATCTCCTTCCTGGCATGTATCATGGCTCTCATGATATCTCCATGGGGACCTAGGTCCTCTGTCCTCTGTAACTCATCTAGTAGCATCTCAAAATCCCTGAGTCTCTTAATCGCTGCATCCCGCTCATGTCTCAGGACATCCATCTGGCACTCTAGCCTCTCTATCTATCTCTCTAAACCTGGCACCTGATCTACTTGTACCTATGTAACTGCTAGTCTGACTAGCAGTGCATCAATATCTAGCTCCTCCTCCACCGTGTCTCTCTGTAAATAGGGATCCTGTCCCCTGATGTCCATGTCCGCCTTCTCATCCTGTGCCTGTACATCCAGCATCTCAGCGTCAGCCTCATCCTGTATATCATCTTGGACCTGACCACCCTGTACCACACCACCCTGGCCCAATAAAACATCTGCCTCATCCTATCCCTGCCTCTGTACCTATGCAGTTGGTCTCTGTACTGGGGCAACTGGAATCTATGCCGGAGGGATTGGTACCTATAGTGGCACTCCTGCAGCTGGCTGTCCTGGCTGTGTTGGAGGCTATCTTTGTCCCTATCTCACTGGAGGTGGTATCAGTCCTATCTACCTCACTCCACCTCCTCTCATCTGTGGTCCTGCCCTATCCCCTCTCCCTCCATCTCAGCAGTCATCCCTGGGTCTACCATCATCGGTCTCATTGACCATGCCTAAAATGGGGCATCCAAAAACTCCTACCTAGCAACATCGAATGATGCCATGGGCCCCCAGTCTCGTCTCTCCTGATGCGTGCGTGCATGCTTTGTCACTCCCTGTGGCATGCCCTGTATCTTGCCAAATTGTCGCAGGACCCGACTAACCAACTGCCGCTCAATGATAAATGGTGTCCATCTTATCAACCACTATGACTCAAAACAAAAACCAAGTTGCCACTCATCATCCCACGGCTCACACCTTAGGTAGGGTCTCCATGTCACTGTGTCTAGTGTGTCAAAGGTATACCGCCAAAACTCTAAATGGCCCAGTTTTGCCTGAGACAAAACTGAGGAGTATAAATGAATATAGGGCTACCCTGCACCCTGAAATCTGATAGCCACCGGTCGAGTAACTGCAATATGCTCCCATGCCCAAACATGGAGCAGTGTCACACTTGCTGATAATGATGCACCCCTATAGTACACCACCTGATGTATGTCATGATAAAGATGTGCTAACAAACACACCCCCCAAGCATATCAGGTCCCCTCCATCATCCGCTGTAATGTGCGGCCCCATCCAATTGCAAATCCATGTGATCTACGATTAGGGCATACAAATCCCCCAATCGCTCCTGCTAGCACTACTGGTAAAGGATCATACAAGTCAACCATATCCTCCCAGCTGATCTCTCCCTCCTCTATATCATCATCACCAAAGATGGCTCTGCACTCCGTCACTCCGCCGTGTCGATCATACTGTACCAGCTCACCTGTGATGGGAAGATGGAGGATGCGATATACATCCTCTAATGTAACTGTCATCTCCCCTGTCAGAAGATGGAAGGTACTCATCTTCGAGTGCCATCGCTCTACTAATGCTATCATCATACTCAGATTCACCCGAATCTCAAGTGTGTAAATCACATAATATAATTCGGACGCTCCAATCAACAGTCTATCTGTCTCCGACAACGCCGGTCTCAAATTCTGAGTCACTGAGTATCTCTCTCGTGACATTAGACTATCTATGATATCCTCCTATTCAAGTCAACAAACAATCAACCTATCAGATTTTGATAAACTAATCTATCAATCTATCTATCCTATCATATCAAATATAAACATGTTCTTATCACGTGTTTCAACAGATGATTCTATCAATTATCTACGTTCAAGATTGGTTAACTAGCAAACATGCTACAATGTTGCCTATCTTGATCAAATCGATCAAAATCACACACCGACAGATCCAATTGACTTATTGACATCAAGTTTGACCTAATTAACTATCTATTTTCACTACATTCTACCACCTACAATAGATGTGCAACATTTTATCATGTATGTGCAACATTATTTAACATTTGCGCAGCTTTTTACATTTGAGCAGTTTTGTTGGATATTTGCGCAACAATTCATCATGAATGCATAGGTTTTCACATATGCGCACTTTTATTGCATACTTGTGCAACACTTACATTTTTATAGTATTAATGCGCAACTATTATTAACGAATGCACAGAAACTTAAAATTTCTGCGCAAACATCAAAAGTTTCTGTGCATTGGTGCGTCAAAACTGTGCATTCGTACTCCACCTAGAAAACTAAAAATTTTCTAATCTAATCTACCATTTCCTCTACCCTAAACATGCTACAAATCTAATCTAACATGCATCAAATCATAAAATCACAAAGCAGGATTGAGTCACCTACCGGTTCACCCGAATCGGGTGGTCGCTGGAAGCGTCTGACTCTCTCAAAGTGGTGATCCGACAAGGGAAATGGCATCATGGCAGCTTTTCTCTTCTCTTTCTCACGCTCCGATCTCCCAATGACAAGTGTGCACAATGAGCCTATTGTGGACCCCTAAGACCTATTTATAGCCTATGGACTCTATATGCTTGGTGTGTGGACCCTATCTGCTGTTTTTCTTCCATTCCACCCCGTTTTCCTCCATCTTTTCTACCGTTCTTTCATGAGATTGATTGCACAACAAAATAAAATAAAAAAATAAAAATAAAAAATAAACATTCAAATAATCTTTTTTGTCAATCAATCTCTCGAGGGGGCACACATAGGTCATTTGAGACATTGTCTGGGGCAAGGGCAAAAATGCTTGAAATTTTCTTTGAAACAATGTGATACACACATTATTTCAAAGAGGGGCAAAATGTATACACCTACAAATGACTTCATTAATTAATTAAATATTTATTATTTAATTACTATTGACTTAATAAATTAATTAAATATTTATTATTTAATTAATAATTATTCCTCTATCTATTAAATAAATTATTCAATTTATTTAATAAATTCACTATAGTCTAATTCTATATCCTAAGTCTTCTAAATAGTCTATTAAAGTGATTTAATTAAATACACAATCACCTAAATATGACTAAGTCTTCTAATTCACTTCATCCACCTAGTCACCTAACACATCACCTTGGCTAAAATAAATAATTATTATTAATTATTTATTCATATTTATCCTCACCCACACATATCCTATTCTTAAGGGCTATGTGGCCTCATAGGACTTGGTCTCATGACCACATGTCCTCTCAACAACCAAGTCAAGAGACATTCCCTATTCCTAAGGGGCTTCTCAAGCCACCTCTAAGGGTCAAAGGTGACTCATGGGAAACTTGTACAAAGAGTCCTCATAAGGAAAATGTCTCTCCCCCTTTCTCTCTTTGGTCTTTGTGAGACACTTGACGTGTGTCTTTCCCTTCCACCTTCTCCTCCATGTCAATGTGAGAGGAACATCATCCCTATTTTTCCTCTCACATTCCAACTACATCCCCCTTTCTCTCAACTCCTTCAACCAAGTCAATCCTAGCCCTAGGATCTTCCACCTTTCATTCTCAATCGTAGGATTGTGCCACCTAGGCCTAGATCCTCCAAAACTCTATAAAAGGAGCCTCATTTCTCCTTTGTGGGCTAATAGCCAATAGGTATTTTTTATAACAAGCATTCAAGCATCCAAGCATTCAAGCAATCAAACATCCAAGCATTCAAGCAATCAAGCATTCTATAGCAATCACCATTTCATTTGCATTTCATCCATTAGTTTGCATAAGCTATTGTGCACTCATTTCATTCAATCTCCACACTTTGGTAGCATCTTGGGAGAAGGCTTCATTTTGGAAATCTGAGAGCTCAACATCTTCAAGAAATCAAAGCTAGGAGGACAATGGAGACAAACTGCATGGTAGGTGAAGGTAATTAAATTAGTTTCATCATTTCATAGTTACTTTACATTCTTCATTGTGTTTGCATTAGATAGATTCATTTATCTTTTAATAGTTAATTTATCATTTCTAGTTATTAGACATATAATTTGCATACAAATACTAGGGGTTTTGTTATATTTTATAGTATGAATTACCTCCTGGGCAATAATCACTCTGTCCAGAATCGATCTCCCTGGCACAAAACCCATTTGTTCCTCATAAATTATGTCAGGGAGTAAGATTTTTAATCTATTTGCCAGTGTTTTTGTTAAAAGCTTATAAATAGTATTGCATAAAGAAATTGGTCTAAACTGCATTTTCTACTTTGGGGATTAATGCTAAGAAAGTATTATTCATCTCCTTTAGGATTCTACTTGAGTTTCTTATACTCTCCAATAATTTTGTCACTTCATTCCCCAAGAAAGACCAATAATTTTGATAAAATAAAGTTGGGAAGCCATCGGGTCCTGGGGATTTATCTAGGTGTGACTATCTAAGGGCCTCCTCTACTTCCCCTATTGTGATTTTTGCATTTAGACTTTTGTTTTGTTCTCTACTAATTGTATCATCTTAAAATGGAAGCACTTCCATGTTAAGAGCATTTAGCCCTCTGAGTAAGTGGTTTGGGGTCATGTCAAGTACCTTGAATTGGTCTTTGCATGGATCTAGATTTTTCCCCATGTTCTGCTTCTCTCTCTACCTATTTCCAGCCTTTTTCTGGCACTTGGTCCTGAGAATTTGAGATTTGTCACCTCAGGGTCAAAGTCAACCTCCTAGGTCAAGGTCGACCTCAACCCTGACCTAGGGTAGAGTTGACCTTGACTCTGACCTAGGGCAGAGTCAACCTTGACCCTAACCCTGGGTCCAATTTTCAAATTTTAGAGGTTTCAGGATATCAGACTTCAGAAAGTTTTATTTTCCCACTTCCAGGTCGACTATTTCAGATTTTGGAACGGTTAAATCTTAAATTACATTTAATTTAGGTCCATTTCTATGGGTTAAGGTTAATTGGGATTTAATTCTCCAATGTCGGCCTCTCTAGAAGTTTTTGCCCTAAATCACTATAAAAGGAAGCCTTCCTCTCTCATTTTCTCCATCCATAATCAAGAGCGAGATCTCTCAATCAATTATTCATGAGCATCCATCAAGTTTTGAGATCCTTTGTCATAATCTCTCAAGCACTCCATCCTTCAAGAAAGCATTTTTAAGGAAGCATTCAAGTTCTCCATTGAAGATCAAGGATTCAAGCATTCAAGCCTTTGAAGGGATTTGGTTCAAGCATTCAAGATTCATCATTCAAACCCTAGATCTATCCATCATGGTGGTGTGATCTTCCTTCAAGATCCTTTTTTAATCTTCAAGATCCATTCATTCTCCTTTCAATGTGGATTCTAAGCATACAATCATGGAGGTTTTGATTTACATTTGTTAATGTTGTGTCCAAGCTTTCATATCAATATACTTGTTTACATTTGAAATACAATTGCATATATATTGATTATCATAGCTTCATTGTTAGATCTACTTCTACTACTTTCTAACATTCTCTATTTTAATTCCATTATTAAGGTTGATTCCAAGCCGGGGTTTGACTAAGGCAAACCCCTCATCCAAACAAAAAAAAAACCATTTTTCTTGCAGGTACAAGTATAGGACAACGAATTAAAGTGCAAATCTAGATACCCTTTTTGGTGAACTTTCAAGATCCATGAACATAATTTCTGTCAGAGCTATTTCGGGTCAAGGTCAACCTTCAGTGGGGGGTAAGATTGTGCCTTGAGGTAAGATTGTGCCCCGATTTTGAGGTCAAAGTTGACCTGGCTCTGAAAGACAAAAGTTTTCTGGGTTTTTTCTGTCTCGACATTTCTAGTTTGAAGCAGGTTGCAGAATCTCTCAAAACTGAACACATACATCAGAAAATAGTGATTTCCACATCAGCCTCTTTTCAAGATAAGTATTCATTTTTTATTAAGTTTTTATGTCCATAACATTCTTCATCATATATTTACACTTTGTTATCACATACTTTTCATAACAAAATATAAGGTTTTCTCCTTCATTCACATTCTCCATAGATTGATTCTTTTGTGCATTAAACTTTTGGTTGATCAATTTGGATCTCTCCTTTGGGAATTTGGATTTGGAGGTAGATCTTAAATATTTCCCATCCCATCATCATCTCCTACATACACACACAAACCCCCAAACAAAATATGATATAAAAATATATTTCATAGATATATTTTTATATCTTACACTAATAATGGGTAGGATGTTTCTGACAATATCCTCCTAGGCTCCTAATGTTGAGGAATCACAATTTAATAGCTCTCTAAAGAAGGTAACCACCTCCTTGGAAACTTCCTCAGGTTTCTCCACCATTTCTCCATTTTATTTATTAAGCTCACCTATTCTATTAAACTTACTTATGAGCTTTGTACTATTATGAAAAAAAATTGCATTCCTATCTCCTTCCTCTAGCCAGGTCTCTCTAGACTTTTGCCTCCAAAAATTTTCCTCCTTGGCCAAAATGTCTTCATAATTTCTTAATAGGACCTTTTATTTCAAAAATCTTTCTTGATTCATACCTTCCTTTAGAACCTTCTCATTTAGAAGCCCAATTTCCTTTTCAATTTCTTCCTTATTCTCAAAGATATCCCCAAAGCATTCTTTATTTAGTGCTTTACTCATTTTTTAATGGCTTTCAATTTTTCCATAAAAATGAAATCTTTTGAACCTTCAAAAACTTCCTCCTTCCACCATTGTTCCAACAAGGACTTCAACCCATTATCTTTAAACCATATTTTCTTGAATTTGAAAGGGCATCTATTAGGTTTGTCAGTTTCCTTCACCCAAAGAGATGTTGGATAGTGGTCTGACCCTAAAGTAGGGAAGATAGAGGATTCCAGCTCAAAATTGAAGTCAATCAAGTTGCCTTTGAAAAATAGTCTATCTAATTTTTTAGTAATATTATTGAATCATAGTCTACGATTGGTCCAAGTAAAAGTCTCATTACTTGTTTTAATATCCATCAGTTCATCCCTATTAAGCCAATCAATGAATGACAGTATAGTTTGAGAAGTTCTTCCCAAACCCCCAAATTTCTCATCCTCATTCAGAATTGCATTAAAATCCCCTCCCATGATAAATGTTTGCCTAGGGTTTCCGTCAAAAAAGGTTTCAATTTCCTCCCATACTCTTGCTTTCTCATGAAGGGTTGAAGGACCATACACATTGATTATTAAGAATTCTAGAGCCCCATTCATGGTTTTCACCTTTACCCTAATCCAGAACCTACCTCTGACCAACTTTGCAAAGGTAACCTTTTTTAGATTCCAGAAAATATCCAGACTGATCGAGGATCCTACAAAAGGTTCACCCTCCACTTCCCAACCCCTACTTTTCTTTTTATTTTACCATTTCCTCAACCAAGCTTAGTTTCTCGTAACACCAATATATCTATCTCATTCATCCTAATGAAGTGCTTCAAGATTGTGTTTCCATAATCTCCCCTTCTTCCAACTCCATATCGCCCACCTTGTTTTTCTTTTCGATCAAGAACCCTCCCTAATTTTCTAGGAATTTAACTTTCACTTCAACATCACCAATCATTATCCCAGGTTTTTCATCCTCTATGGGGGTTTCTTCTTCCCATAATGAACCATTAAAGAAAACTAGATGAATGAGGTATGAGGATTCCTTTATCCTTATCTCAACTGGTCTCAATTTTGCAACATAAATATCCATTTTAACCACCACAATGACATCAATTTTTAGAAATTTTCCTTCCTCCATTCCTACAAAAGCCCCTAATCTATTCCCTATCTTCCTTATAATTTCCTTATTTACTAATTCTATTGGTAAATTAGGAAGCAACATTTCTCTTTCTATCCTGGAATTCTCTAAATTTTTAGTGTTGAAATTAGGTTTTCAGTCTATAAAATTAAAGTCATTACCTCTAAATCTAGGTGACTCTTCTTTTAATAGTTTAATCTTTAAATCAATAGGGAAAATACTATAGAGAAAATTTTCTGATAATATCATTATATTTACCTTTTTATATGTCACCTACAACCATTATGATATTTGTTCTATTGGGATGCCATAGTCATTCCATCTTGCGATGACTCCATATTTCTAGCAAAGTCTTTGTGTCGCTTCTACCACTCCATCCCTACATTCCACAATTAAAGTCTCCTTAGTATCAACAAAAGGAAATATTGTTTCATTACCTCTCAATTGATGATATAGGATTTCCTTCCATGAATTAGAATTATCATCACTAGGATTTATTGGCAGACTGACTGATCTTTCCGATAGCTTTATTTATAGAGGTTTTTTATGTCGCATGGAATTGGAGTGGGACTATAGCCTTCCCAAACTACTACAATTTTCATATCAAAAATTTTCTGAAGACCTTCTTCTTCGGTTGAGAATTAGTTTTATAGAACCTTCCTCAACTTTCTACAAACTTTGAAATTGATTGTGGAGCAGGGGAAAACCTAGGTCTTGTTTGGACCTTTGTCATTCTGGTCTAAGCTTCGAAGAATTCATAGCTGCCCTCCTTTCTGCCCCTTTTCTCCATTTGGATTTCACACAACACCATCCATCATTATTCTTAGATTGAGGAAGGGGAGCCCAGTTCCCTTGAAAAGAAAATATAAAACTGAGAGACACATATTTTGTTTTTCCATAGAAAAATAGTTGTCTACCTAGATTCAGAGCTTTGATGTTTTCGCATAAATTGAATTTTTGCCAATGTAGAGCCATTTTTTATTTTTTTTAACTAGGGATGTACTCCTTAGGTAGAATGAAAATGCCCCACTCCACATCTTGTGAGTAAATCAAGATACAAGATCTTGGGGGCCCCTCAATTGGTGACGCAATAGAGAGTGAGCTTGCGAGGTTTGAACCTTGGTTGTAGGCACAACATGCAAGAAGCCCCACCATTTCACCAAAGGGTCACCCCCCTAGCTAGCATGATTGTTATGATTAAATAATTTATTTAGATTAATTATGTAGTTTAAATAAATTAGATCTTATTAAATATAGATAATTAAATGTGAAAGTATTTAATTAATAGAAATTAATTAAATACATATATTAAATTTAAAGATTTAATTAAAAGTCTACTTGTGTAAATAAAACTATTTAATTAATGGAAATGAATTAAATACACTTCTTTAAAGATTTAATTAATTATCGAATTCAATTTTTCAAAATAGAAGATAAATTTATTATTTGAAAATAAATTATCATTAGGTAAATAATATTAGAATAAAATAATGAGAATTATTTATTTATGTCAAAAAATATGGCTCGTGCAGCGAACATTATGAACTCAAAAAATAAGGCAAAATTCATGAAAAATGCAAGGCAAGTCACGAATGTCACTAACTCCAAACCCTTCTCATTCTCAAGACTTGCTCCTTCACAAAGACCACCCAAGCAGATAGTCTACAAAATAGCTTTGAATTCCTAACAAATTTGCATGATAGTAGAAGGAAAGAGCTATTAGCCGATCAAAGGAAAGAAAAACTTGCAGTGTCTAGATTCTAGAAGGAAGTAAGGGAAAATGTGGTATCCAAAACCCTAGGGATCCAGGAGGCAGGCTAGAAAACAGTGCGGAGGAAAAGATCTAAAGCCCTACCAAAAGTAGCGAAAGCACCAAATATTGCAAGACTCAGGGCCTAGGATAAAAATGGGAATAATAGAATCAATTCCTAGGGAGTTCACTACTCCAAAACCAAATATACTCTAGAAGAAGATATTAGGAATATGATCAAGCCTAATTCACAAAAGCAACCAACAAGGAAGGTGGAGGGAGGATGGTGACTCGTACTCAACAAAAAGGTACCAAAACAAGAAAAAGTATCAAGGAACTCATTGGCCAAGGCTTTACAGAAACAATCAACCATAAAAGGACCCAATCCCAAGTCATCCATAGAATCAAATAACCAACCGAAGGACCAACTGCAACAACAGACTATTCTATTCTCCAAAACTAGGTATGCTCATTTATCGAAGGCATAGAATTCATGAGTTGAAGCCCTTAGCATGCTAGAGAAGTTAAACCCTTCGGCAAATCAAAATAATGACATTAGAACAAAACCCTTCAATAACCCTAGCATAAGTTTTAAGCATCCCACATTCATCTCTGAAGAAAAAAATATCCCAGTAGGAGGATATCCTCAAGATTTCAAAACTCCAAAATAACTACAACAAGCACAAACCTTCAGAAATAAACCCCAACCCAAAAATATACAAGGAAATTTGGATAAACCAGTGACCCTTGCTTCTCAATCCTAGTAGCCTGAGCCTTTCAATGATGGAGCCTTGACAAAAAAATATGCTCCTCCTCACAGATGGATTGTCTGCTCAATGTCTACACAAGCACTAGACAAACAGACCCTCCATAACCCTCACCATAGGAGCAATAAGATAAATTCCCAATCGCATCCACAAGACCAACACCTCCACCAAACAACAATGAGTAGAGGACCATTATAGGAAAATATAGAACAAACTCTGATCATTAGTGATCGACATAGTGAAAACCGGTGGAAAGAATGTCAGGAACATGGTCTATATGCTTATTGGAATAGACCCAAGGAAGAAATGTCCAAATTAATAAGTTGGCTGAAAGGATTCTGGAGGGACTAGGTAAGTATTTCTAATTAAATTGAGCATTTACTTTACATTCACTATCTAAGTAATCAAATTAGAGATGATTTTCTTTCAGCACCACATTATTTTTTCAAAGGCCACTCCATACATTTTTTAAGATGGGAACCCAATTTTAGTGAAGATAGGGTTAAAGAATATTTGGCTCCAACTTGGGTAATCATCAAATCACTCCCCTCATAACTTAAACAAATCCAAATTCTTAGCCACATAGGTGCATCAATAGGAGATCTGATAGGAATAAAGACCAGTTATATCGACTCTAATGACATCAAGTTTCTCATTAATATGGAGTTAGGAACTCAAGAAATCAAACCTTTGAAATTGATAACAAACAGATCAATATATGAACTCAAAATTTCAAAATATGAAGGAAAAATTAAAGGAATCCTCAGCACAAATCCTCTCAAAATTTTTAATCCACTATACATGAGAAGAAATTTGTCTCTAAAAAAGGTATTCCCCCTAACCCACATTAAGAATAAGAACAACATTAGGAGGGAATCAACAGAAGCAAGGAAACAAATTTTAGAGAAGAAGGTGAACTCAGAGGTAACAACCATCCCAGGACTGGAAAGGGAAGAAGGGGAAATATCAAAAGATGAGGAGAACAACAAGGAACTCAGAGAAATTCAGGACCTTTAGGACAAAAAGGCTCATGTAGGGGGTAAAAATGAGCATGTGATGTTAATAGAGATCAACGCTAATGGTAGAGCCATAATAGAGGAGAAAATAACTAGTTTACAATAGTGTGATTAATGCCAGCAACAACACATGTTTGTCGATGAGATAAGAAGTAATTTGACCAATATAGACAAACTAACACATGATATCCTACTCACAAGGAGTGATATCGATGATTACATCTTGACAAAAGATGGAGTGAAACATAAGCTAAAGTCATTGAAGGACCTAGAAGAAAAGGTATGTAGTAATTCAAGAATAAGTTTTGTTGATGGAAGAAAATTCCTAGAGGGTATGAGGCATGAGCATATGTGTTTTGATTTAATTCCAAAAGTTGGTAAAGAGGAAGTAGAAGATGTACCGATAGAAGTTGCAGATTTATTGTTAGAGTTTCAAGATATTGTATTCAATAATGTGCCTGATGGATTACCACTAGTGAGGAAGATCAATCATCAGATGAACTTGATTCCAAGAGCTAATTTTCCAAATAAGGTGACACACATAATGACACCAGCGAAAAGTGAAGAGTTGAACAAATAAGTACAAGAGTTATTGTAGAAGGGGTTGATTCGAGAGAGCCTGAGTCCATGTGTTATACCAGAAGTATTATCACCAAAGAAGAATGGAAAGTGGAGGATGTGTATGGATTATGGGGATATCAACAAGATAAGAATTAAGTACATATTTCCATTGACACAGATGGATGATATTATGGATTGTTTGAGTGGAGCTATGTATTTCTCAAAAATAGATCTAAAGAGTGGATATCATCAAATTTAGATCAGAGAGGGATATAAATGAAAGACTACCTTCAAGACAAAGGAAGGGTTGTATGAGTGGTTAGTCATGCCTTTTGGACTAACCAATGCACTAAGCACTTTCATGCGGCTCATGAATGTGGTTTTGAAAGAATTTCTGGGTAACTTTGTCATTGTTTGCCTGGATGATATTTTAATATTTAGTAAGAAATTGGAGGAGCATATAATGCATATTCATAGGGTGTTTGAGAAGTTAAGGGAAGAGAAATTGTTGATTAATTTGAAGAAGTGCAGTTTTGTGAAGGAGTTAGTGTATCTAGGATTTGTAGTTTCAACAAAAGGTCTAAAATGGATCCAAAGAAAGTGAAGGCTATCCTCGAATGGCCTACTCCGAGGAGTGTTATTGAGGTAAGATATTTTCATGGTTTGGCTAGCTTTTACAAAAAAATTATCAAGAGTTTTAGTAGTATTTTTGGACCCTTAACTGAAACAATGCGAAGGCATATGAAAGAGTTTAAGTGGACTACAAGAGCATAGAAAATTTTTAGACTGTTGAAACAAAAATTTATAGACCAACTTGTTTTAGCACTTCCATAGTTTAATTAGGTGTTTCAAGTAGATTGTGATGCTAGTGGTACTGCAATAGGAGTTGTTTTGAGCCAATAAGGTAGACATGTTTCTTATTTCAATGAAAAGTTAAATGATGACAAGAGAAAATATTATGTTTATGATCAGAATTTTATGTTATAATTCAGGCATTGAAGAAGTGGAGACACTATCTACATCTTAAGGAGTTTGTTTTATATACTAATCATCAAGCTTTGCAATATTTGAATAGTTAAGGAAAGTTGAATCAAAGGCATCTGAAGTGGGTTGAGTTTTTGCAGAGTTACACATTTGTTTTGAAACACAAGAGTGGGAAGTATAACAGGGTTGTAGATGCTCTTAGCAGGAGACAAATTTTGTTGACAAAGATGCCGATTGAGGTGATTGGGTTCAAGGAACTCAAGAGTTTGTATCGAGAGGATGCTGATTTTGGTGAACCTTGGAAAGTTTGCACATAACCTATTACTCTAGATAGAATGAAGTGGTTAGATTTCATCATTTAGGATGATATGTTGTTTAGAGAGAGTCAGTTGTGCATTCCATGAAGTTCTATGAGGGAGAATCTAATCAAGGATAAATATAATGGAGGATTAACTGGACATTTTGGTCAAGATAAAACCCTTGCTCTGGTTAGTGAGAACTATTATTGGCCATAATTGAAGAAATATGTCAAGAAGTTTGTATGAAGTTGCAGAGTATGTCAAATGGAACAAGAAGCAAAGAAAAATACATGTTGTATTAGCCATTACCTGTATTAGAGAAGCCATGGGAGGATATTAGTATGGACTTTGTTCTTGGTTTACCAAGGACTCAGCGGGGACATGATTCAATTTTTGTGGTAGTTGACAAGTTTTCAAAGATGACACATTTCATTCCCTACAAGAAGACTAATGACGATGTTCATGTGGTAGAATTGTTTTTCAAAGAAGTGGTTAGACTACATGGTCTACCAAAGAGCATAGTTTCAAATCAAGACACCAAGTTTGTTGGATATTTTTGGCGTACATTGTGGAAGAAGTTAAAGATAGATTTGAAGTTCATCTCATCACATCATCCACAGAGTGATGGATAGATAAAGGTGGTGAATAGGAGTTTGGGGAATTTGCTGAGATGTTTGGTTGGAGATAAGACAAGGGGATGGGATTTGATGTTACCACAAGAATAATTTTCATACAAAGGAGAAATAAGTAGTGCGGAAGTTGAGGATTTTGCAGAACATTTGAAGAACATCCATGAGGAGGTGAGGAAGCACATTACCAAGATAAATGCATAGTATAAGGCTAAGCCAAATGAGAAAAGAAGGCATAAGGAATTTTAGGTGAGAGATGAAGTCATGGTTCACTTGTGGAAGGATCGATTTCTAGTAGGTACATATAACAAGTTGAAAATGAAGAAGTTTGGGCCATGTAAGATACTAAAGAAGCATGATTCGAGAAATACCTATGAGGTAGAATTGCCTACTGAGCTGAAAATATCACCAGTATTTAACATTTCAGATCTGACAGAGTATCATGAAGGGGGTTTTAAAGGGTCACAGAAGCACAATTGAGTATTCCAATAACTACTTTAGCTACCAAGGAGATTGAGGATATATTGGATAGTCATGTTGGTAGAAGCACAAGGAACATGACATATGAAGAATATTTTGACCTATAGAAGATTCATCATGGCTAATAAGAGAGGAGGTTAACTATCTTGGTTTTCCTCTACACTCCTCAGATGTGACAAGGTCACTTCTCAAATTACCCCGGGTGTCTGATGCAGGAGCATCCTAGGTGTAAGGGCAATCTTGCATCACCCAAAAATATTTTTGGTTTCTTTTCAATAAGGGCTATCTTGTGTAGAGCTCCTATTTATGGAAACTTACTATTTTTAGTAAGTTAGTCATACAAACTCAAAATGTTTTGATTTCACAAGTGGAGATTCATCTTAGTCATATCAATCTACCAGTAGGGTTTCATTGTCATATCTTCTATATTGGTAAAGTTATAGAGGTTTTTGGGTATAAAATATTTGAGCTCAATTTTGAAGGCCTTAGAGGCTTTAGATTGATATTGAATCCTGATTGTCTAGAGCTTGCGTGAGTTAAGCACTGTAGATCACAACCTGCCATTTCCAAAAAGTGGTTATAATAACTGAACGAAGCTACGATTAAAAAGTTATGGCCTCTGGAAGTTGGGCTATTTGAAAATATAATTTGTAATTATTTTGAGCTGACCCTAATGTAATAATTATGAAAAATAAAATAATTATAGGGGTATTCATCCTTAATGGCTAAAATTTTGGAACCTTCTCGGGCGGTAGAAAATTGCCTATACAAGGAAGGCCCGTAGTGTTTTCTAGGGTAGTTTTGGGTGGTCATTCGAGGCTTTTTCCTACATAATATTGTAAGAAAAATGCCCATGTGGCTTTGCATATTGTACTTCTAAAAATTTGTAATTCCACACTTGTGGAGATAATAAGAAGCCCATTTTTTCATTCTTACAAATTGTTGTTGTTTCTATGTCTCTGTTATGTGTTTGTGGTATTAAGGGGAGCACCCTTCATCCATGGTTATTAAGGCTACTTTGGTGGAGGTAAATATGGCTCTAGGGCATGGTGGATAGTTAGGAGTTCAGACTGGTGTTCCTATACCTTTAGGCTATAGAGGGAATTAGAACCAAGGTGTGGGGAACTTCAGGAAACCTCCTCCCTACTTTAAAAGGAAGTGATCATTAAGGATACTTTGGTGGAGGAAAATTTGGCTCTAGGGCATGGTGGATAGTAAGGATTTTAGATTAGTGTTCCTACACCTTTAGACTATAAAGGGAATCAGAACCAAGGTGTAGGGAACTTTAGGAAACCTCCTCCCTACTTTGGTAGTTAGCAACAGAAGGGGAAGAATCCTCCTGCAAAGAATGATGGTCCTCAATCAAAGAACTTATGTAACTTTTCATGAAATAGGCATAATCATCCCAATCAACCTACACAAAGCATACATTCAGTTGTGAGTTGAGGCATCTATAAACAGTCTAGTGCACCCTCCACTGGGAAAGGTCACAATAGAGGTAATGGTTTCTTCTCATGTGGAAAATGTGGTCACATTATAGTAAATTACCCTGAGTGTGCATCACAATTTTGAGGACAGAGGCCTATAGCTTCTGATCCTACTATAGGGGATGCTGAAAAATCTCATAGGGTATTTGCAGCAGTGGATTGTCGTTAGGAAGAACATCAGGGCACTATGGTAGAAACTTTGGCGCTACTAGAGGTATTTATCTTTCTATTTTTATTTGATTCAGGATTTATAAATTCTTTTATATCTCCTTTTGTAGTAGAGAAATATAGCCTAGTGGCAGTAAAGCAAGACATTAGTTGGCAAGTAGAGCTAGCCTCTAGGGGCAAGGATATCAACAAACTCTCTAGTTCATAAATGTGAGTTGAACCTGGGTAAATTCACCACCATGGTTGACCTTCATGTGATTCCTTTGGAATCATATGATGTTGTCCTTGGGATGGATTGTTTAGGTTCTCATGGAGCCAACATTGATTGTAGACAAAAGAGAATCAGATGCAAAGATGATGTTTGCAAGGATTGTGAGATAGTGGGAATTCAACATCATATATCTCTTCGTATGATTTATGTGATGCAACTCAAGCAGAACATGTGAAAGGGATGTCAAGTATTTTCCATAACTATGAATGCTCTGGATGAAGTAGAAATAGAGGAAAATACTCTTGATCATCCTATACTTCAAGAATTCACTGATGTCTTTCCTAGTGAGATTTTGGGTATGCCACCAAAGCATGACATATATTTTTGCATTGATCTTATTCTAGGAGCACAACCTGTATCTAGAGCTCCTTACCGGATGATCATATAGGATTTGAGTGAGCTTAAGCTCTAATTTGAGGATATTTTGGTGAAGGATATTATTCGTCCATGTATCTCACCATGGGGTGCATTGTTCTCTTTGTTAAGAAGAAAGATGGATCTTTACGCTTGTGCATCAACTATAGACAATTGAACAAGGTAATGATCAAGAACATGTATCCTTTTCCAAGGATTGATGATCTCTTTGATTAAATAAATGGAGCCAAGGTATTCTCCAAGATTGATCTCAAGTCAGGATACCATCAATTATGTATTCGGGATGTAGACATTCACAAAATTACATTTCACACTCACCATAGACATTATGAGTTCATATTAGTTCCTTTTGGTTTGACAAATGATCCATGTGTTTTCATGTGCCTAATGAATGGAGTATTTCGTTCTTACCTTGATCATTTTATCCTCATCTTCTTGGATGACATATTGATTTATTCTAAAACCATAGAGGAGTATGAGGAACATCTACAACTAGTTTTGCAGTGTCTTCATGACAATCAATTGTATGCCAATGCAAGGAAGTGTGACTTTTTCCAATCTGAAGTTTAGTATTTGGGGCATGTAATCTTAGGTGAGGGTATTTTAGTGATTTATTCCACAATTCAGGCTATAGTAGATTGGCCAACCCCCACCAATGTAATCAAATTCCATAGTTTCATGGGCTTGGCAAGATATTATCATAGGTTTGTCAAAGACTTCCCTAGGGTTACATATCAGATTACTTCTCTCCAAAGGAAAGGGAAGAAGTATGTTTGGATAAAGAAGTGTGAAGAGGCTTTCTAGAACCTCAAGAAGTGTCTAACCAACACACCTATCCTAGAAATACCTGACCCAAAAGGTGATTTCATGGTGTGTATTGATTCTTCTTTGGAAGGTCTAGGAGTGGTCCTCATGTAGGACAAACATGTGATTTCTTATGGATCTTGCAAAATCAAGGAGAACGAACAAAAAAATCCTACACATGATCTTGAGTTAGTAGCAATTGCCCATGCATTAGTTAAATTGAGACATTTTCTATTAGGACATCAATTTGAGCTTCATAGTGTTCATCGCAGCTTACATTATATCTTTACCCAACCTCATCTAAATGCTAGGTAGAGGTAATAGATGGAGTTTCTTTGTGAGTATAAATTTGAGGTCAAGTACATATAGGGTAAGGAAAATGTGGTAGAAGATGCCTTGAGTTGCAAGAGACATGATATTTTAGCTTTAACTCTTGGTGTGGATTTGCGGGATCGTATACTCTAGGCACTTCCTTCAAATACTTGGTACAAGGAAGTGAGAGTTGAGATTGAGTATGGGAGACCTTTGGAAGATAGATTTTTAGGTTATGTTTTGGATTCAGATAATATTTTGCATTATATGAGCTAGATATATGTACCTCCATATGATGATCTTTGTACCTTGATTCTATCAAAGGCTCATCGTGCACCTTACTCGGCACATTCAAGTGTCAAGAAGATGCATGCAGACCTTCGACAACTATATTATTGGTCTAGTATGAAATATGACATTGCTGATTTTGTGGCTAGATGTCTAGAGTGTTATAGGGTTAAGTCAGACCACCAACATCCAACATGACTTTTACAACCTAATATCATTCCATCATGGAAATGGGATGTCATCTCGATGGATTTCATCATAGGTTTGCTTATGGCTCCCCACGGACATGATACCATCATGGTTATCGTTGACTAGTTGACCAAAGTGGCACACATTTCTCCTATGAGAACATCCTATACAACAACTTTAGTAGCTAGAGTCTTTATGCAGGATATTGTGAGGCTACATGGTATTCCCCGCAAGATTATATTAGATAGGGATCCAATATTGACTTCTACATTTTGGACTTCCTTGCAGCATTATCTTGGAGCACAACTGAATTTTAGTTTGACATATCACCCTAAGATCGATGGTTAGACAGAGTGGGTTAATCAAGCGCTTGAGGATATGTTAAGGATGTATGTCATGGATAGACATACTCACTGGGAGGACTATTTATATCTGGTTGAGTTTGCCTACAACAATGGTTATCACAGTTCAAATTTTTTGTCACCTTTTTCAAGTTTTGTATGCTCATACTTGTCATACACCTTTGAGTTGGGATAGGCTAGAGGATCATATTCTATTAGGTCCTGAGATGCTTTGAGATATGGAATAGCAAGTGGAACACATCCATGAGCATGTGACCACAACTTAGGATAGGCAAAAAAAGTATGCAGATGCTCGTAGAGTGGATAAGCAGTTTGTAGTTGGTGTTAAGGTGTTTCTAAGAGTGTGTCCACATAAGAGTCTGATCCATTATGGAAATCATTCAAAGTTGGTACCTCATTTTCTTGGCCCATTTGAGATTCTTGATAGGATAGGACCATTTTCTTACCGTATTGCTTTGTCACCTAGCTTATCTCGTGTTCATGATGTTTTCCATGTTTTAGTACTTAGATATTATGTACCAGATGTTGCACATGTACTTGACTGGAATGCTTTGTAGGTAGAGGATGAGAAAATTTCTTTGGAGCTTGTTCGCATACTTCAACGATGCAAGCTGACCCTTAGGGATCACACCATTAAGTAGGTAAGGGTCCAATGGGACCCTACTGATGAGTCATTAATGACTTGGGAGGATGTATCGAGATTACAGAATTTATATCCCTATTTGTTTGTAGGCTTCCAAGAGTAACCCTAATTTTAGGGGGTGGATGTAGTGCCCACCCATAGTTTACTTTTCAGTTTTATATTGCCAAATTCTTTTAGGCCACTTTTATGTGTGGGTTGATTATTTTAGTTTTATTATGTGGTTTTGGATGTATAATATTACATGGTGATTTGATGTTGGATAATTATGGATATCATATATTTGCAGTTAAATGATGTTATTTTCTTTGATAATGATTATTTTTATGTTTAAAATGTTGTTTGTGTTTATGATCTTACTTACCCCATGCTTGCATGTGTATGTTTCATGTTTGACATGTTTGATATGGTTGAGGGATAGAGTTGTAGTTACTTGCTAGAGGATCTACATGATGTTATGATCCCTATCATTGCTTGTTATATATACATGTATGTACATGCTTGTCTTTTATGTAAGTTTGTAGGTACCAAACATCGACTTCCCTGAATTGTCAGGACGAGTGTGCCCTATTGTAAAGTCTCAATGGTAAGAGAGGGGAGATAATATTCATATCCAAATCCCAACCTAAGCCATTTTATTATCCCAAAATAGTGGACAAGTTTCTGATATTTTACCCTTCCCAAATTTGTCTAGGTGACATGAGTCCATAAACCTTTCCTTTGAGCATGATTAGTGTTTTATTGGGTTTAGTTGGTCTTTGGCTAGTTGGCATGATTGCTATGATTAAATAATTTATTTAGATTAATTATGTAGTTTAAATAAATGAGATCTTATTAAATATAGAAAATTAAATGTGAAAGTATTTAATTAATAGAAATTTATTTTATTTTATTTTTATTTTTATTTTTTGGTAATTTAGGCCGAAGCCAATAGTTTATTAATTATTAAATCAGTGTTACAAGTAATGAAAAGAAATCCCACTCTGTGCAGGTGCTGGTAGGAAAGGGCGGGGTTGAGAAAACCTCCAGCCTTGCTTGGGACCATAGTCCGGAGTCTGATACATAAGAGTTTTAGGAGGGCATACCCACTATTATCAAAAACATAATATCAAAAAACATGCTTAATACATAGCTATTCTAAATTAGGCTATTCAGCAGAGTTCGTAGAGTCCTTGTAGGCCTTCCTTTGGGTATTTTCTTTTATTGATTTTGTCTCTTTCTACTCTTTTGAAGTCACTTCTCTGAGGGAACCTGAATATATCTTAGGGATGGTTTCCCTAATTAACTCATCTGAGAGATGCTTCCACAAGATGATTCTTGAACCTAAAATTTCAGAGCTCTGGCTACGATCTTTATTAGTATATCCATATAATAATTTGTTAATCCAAAATTCTGAAAACTATTTATAGGGGAGTAATTGCTTAGAAGGGAAATATTTGCTAGAAGAGAGAGGATACTTTTACCTCTAGCTATACCACTTGTTTAAGCGTAGATGGTTGGATTTGTTGCCCTAGTACCTGTAAAAGATCTAAAAGTACTATTTACAGACACTGCTAAATATATCTCCCTTAAAACAGTGCTAGTCCATAAACTTATGCTTAAGAAATATGATAATCATCTTGAAAATAAAGGACTTATCCTATAGTCTTAATAAATGTGAACTTTCAGGTTGGCTATAAGACTTAAAACAACACTGTGAGTTGTTATTTCATAATCTAATATACACTTCTTTGCATACATATTCTGATTACAGAGGGTCATCCATACACCAATCTAAAGAGGTTTTAGATATAGCTTCAAAAGATATTTAATTAATCTACCAATTTGAAGAAACATCTTCTATGCACTTTATTAATGCATAGTTTACTAATCTACCAATTATCATACAATCATAGAGCCCATAAGAACATATGAGACCCGGTAAATATATTCCTAAATCCTCTATAGTGTATATGTAAATTTTCTATAAGGTTTCAGATTATCTTGGAGAATTCATCTATAATTAAGAAATGACCTAAACCTAGAGCAGAAATGGAAGAAAACACTAGCTTGAGAAGTCATGATCATTCCTAAGATTGTTTAGACAAAATAAATCTATTTACCATGAGATAAGATTTTATCATTAATACCATATAGGTGTTGTACCATTGATTGGTAAGGTATGTAATAATTATATCATTCCAAATTAATTTACATTTTAATTTCTGTCTAATATTTAGCTAGGTATGGATGTTTTGGGACAGTGATGTCATTTTTTAATGGGGTAAATCATATTTTCTATTGATAGTAAACATGAAATAGAAATTTGTTAGACATCCTCTATTGTTCACATCATAAGTTACCTAGAATCTTCGATTCTCAGCAAGGTATATAATGCATATATTGTGACAGACTCATCCTAGCTATTATGAGTTAGCGAAAGTTCATACTAGGATCCTAAAATCTTCAGTCTTTTGAAGCCCATGAAATACTGTCGGGGGGGGGGGGTGTGTGCAAATATTCAGCTCTATCTCCATATATAATCCCATCCATTTAGTAGGTTAATTATAAGAAAGCCAAAAACAATCTATTAGCAATTATGAATATAAAATATTAGCTAGATCTGATATTACTCAGGAGAAGGAGACAATACGTTTTCCTTGCTCACACATAATCTGTTTGTAGGTTGATATCAATATTACTAATTTTTATATGAATTTTGATCTTATTTGGAGATTGTTGAGCATTAACTTTCCCTATTCCAATAAGGTGATATTTAGATCCTACTTCAATAGTTCAGAAGATTACTATAATCAAATATCACAATTTGATGAGGGGACAAAAAAAATAAACATTATTGAAATTGACATAAGTCTAGTATATGGAAGATTAACATGAATCCAACCATAGGCTATCTTCATTATTCCCTGTCTTGAGAATCTAAGCTCTCTGTAGCAAGGGGTCTTTTTTTCTTTTTTTTGTGGTACTTACCTTCCTCCAGCCATAAGTCGATTAGATTTTCTGACTCAGATTCTGAGAAGCACTCCATGTCTATATTTCCAACTTCATCTAGGTGCCAATAGTCATAGAACCAATCCTCCTTCTCGGGCTTACATATATGCAAGCAATAAAATAGAAAGATTGTGTTTCTTTTAACAATGACTTCTCTATCCTTGAAGGCCTCCATGTTCAAAGTTGCAATGATAGGCATAGATGGGAGGAGAGATACCATATCATAGTACCTTGACCTAACAATAGTAAAGTCCTCTTTAATATTTTGAAGGGCTTTATCTAAGTTGCCAAGAAATCTCTGTTTGAAGATTATGTAGCAAAGTCTCCATATTTCCTATTTATGGAAACCCCAGAAGGAAATGACAGCTACAAACATGGATGTGATGTTGGAGAGGACCCAATATCTATCCTCGTTATTGATAAATTTTGGACCTAAGATATAGAGGGTGGCTCTGATAATAAGGGCATGCTTATTTATCAACACCTTTTTAACATGCTTCAGCATAATCTTGCCTTCAAAAGCCAACTGGCTCCTGCTATAGGTGAGCTTGATTGGAGTTTCCATGTTAGCCTGCACATTTAAGGTTATGCAGGGTCAATAAGAGAAACACTATAGGAGCATGGGGCTATTTATAAAGTCTAAACTTCAAATGACCTATTTGTTGGATACCTATGACTGTTCGGGGTTCCAGGTCTCTCTTAAACATGCTACTTTAGCTTCTTAAGGGGAGGCGAGGAGTTTTCTATATCTATGAGGATACTTTTAATTTTTATTCCCTCTATTTAATATCTACCATTTCGAATGCCAGTATACAAATAGACAAGGTGTAAAGGCAACATTTCTGTATAGAATTCTATAAGAAGACAAACAGATTAGTGTAAAATTGTTAGTTGGAACCTGCATGTAATGATCATAAATTTCATGCTTTTAAAGGAAATTTAAAATTAATAGCTAAGAATCATACTAAAATAGTACCTATTTTAAGAGGGACCCTGTTGAGAATAATCATACTATTTTGTACAGCTATGAATAATAAGGAGCTAGTTACTTACATATGTCTGATGCTTGATTTAAATTGTAGATATTATGAAAGACCATAGTGGCTTGTCTTATAAAACCTTATAGATAACTACTAATCATTCACTAACTGTTCATAGTTTGTAAGTATTTTCTATAGTAGGTATCAAAAAGGAGGTATTAAAGATTGTAGTTCATATGGCACCATTTTTTTGAACCATCTTACAGTTCCATATGTTCTCTCCCTTTCTTATAATAATGATGCATTCTTCTTCAGGTGCCATCTTCTTCAAATGTCGAGTTCACCTTTGGATCTCAAGAGCCGTAATGTGGAGCTTTGCTGCCTCAACTTTGTCCAATTCATTCGGTATGTTGAATCCCTCACTCCTCCAGTACTTGAGGATCTCGGCTGTGTCCATCTCTATTTGGAGAATTTTGCTGTAAAGAAAATCCAGATTCCTAAGCATTTTTGGCCAATGGGCATCGAAGTGCTCCTCATCTTTGAAGGTTAACATGGGGATGCCCTGTGCTTGTGGGGTTTCTGCTAGTTTGATAACCTCAATTCTCATTGTGATTTCTAGATAAGGAATGGTAAGTTGGTTATTGATACAGAGGACCATTCTTTCTAGACCTCTAAGAAAATCTTCGTTAAAGATTGTACTGGCTGTAATCACCCAAAAATGGTCACCTAGACTATTAGCCCCTTTTGCTAAATCATCAATTGCTTATTCTTGATCAAATCCTAGTTTTGTCATTTATTCAATTATTTTCTATGGGCTAACCATCTTATCCTAAGTCTTTATTTAATTAAAAGGAGTTTCCTCCTCTTTTATTAAATAAAAAGCCCCCCACTTTTCCCCTTATCCTAAGTTGCACAAATAAAGCATTATTCTTATTTTATAAAAAGAAGAAAAACACTTTTTGTCTCATATGGACACAAAAGTCAACTCTTATTTTCTCATTGGAGGATACTTGTGCACATGTATTGCTCCTCTTTCAAGCTCCACCCTTGATTAAATCTTTTTCCTCTTAATCTCCATGGTCCATTCTTTCTCATTTCTTATAAAAGGAGAGCTCTCTTCCCATTTTGGCATCCATCTTTTGAATACTAACCTTATGCTGCAGGATTGCTTGGAGACTTTGGAGCTTTTTGAAGACATTCTTTCATCCATCTTTCATTTTCTTGCATCATAGCTTTATATTTATGCTTTCCTAGATTAGCTTCATTTCTATGCTCTAGATTAGCTCACATAGATTAATTAGCTTGGATTGTAACACTTGCATCTTTCTTTTCATAAGTTAGTTTGCATTCTCATTTCTAGCATAGTTGCATTTCATTCTCATCTTGATTCTTGAGGATATTGACATTCTTTCCCTTGTCTCCATTGAATCTCCCATTGCATGGTTTACTAGCAAGGTCATAGGCTTAATAGCTCTAGCTAAGAGAACTCTTAATATCCTTGCACTCCATGCCTAGGGAGCTCTAGGTCATTTTTCAAGGTTTCCCATTCATGAATTCCCTTGGAAGTAAAGACTTAGAGAAGTGCACATTCTAGTGTGTACATTTTTGGCACCCACCATGGGGTAGAACAACTTCATTTTGTCCTTCTTTCTATGCATTTCTGCACTTTATTTTTGTCATTTATAGCTTGCTATTTTCAGCTCTCTATTTTTTTAATAGATTATTGTATGAAAATTTTCCAGTATCATGTGATACTTTACTCTATAGCTGTGTGATATTTTTCCAGTAAAAATATCGTGCGGCTTTGCAGGTTTGTCACCCAGTCATACATTTTTCTGTCACCCGAGCATAGTGAGAAGTGTCACCCAGAAAGGAAATATCACACCAGTACACTTGAAAGTATCGTACGATTCTTCTGGTGACTGTACTGTCACCCAGGTCTGGCAGTGACTAGTTTTGATCATTTCTTTGCAAAGTTGGCTTGATTGTTCTAGTTTTCTAACTTACTGTAGCTAGACAATGGTTTATTTGCAGATTTTACTTGCTTTTATTATGCTAACTCTTTATGGGGCTAACAAGTTGTGCTTGTAGGTACCTCCATTGCTTGAAAAAGTTGCTAAAAAAAAAGATCGCATGTCAAAGCTCCAAAGGCAAAAGGGCTATTAATTGTGTTTTGTAGGGCTGCCCAAGGCCTAAAAATGAGCAAGTGCTTATTTATTACTTTCCTTTTAAGTGCGACATTTACTAGTTGTTTCAATTCTTAGGCACTTAAGATCTTATTGTAGGAATCTTTTGGTGGTAGGAGAGTATGATCTTCACCCTTGTGGTGAAACATAAATCTTGACCCATCTTTGGATTTTGAAAGCAAGAGGGTAATTGAACTCTTTGTTTGGTGTGTTTGGGAGAGATTTTTGAGCTAGGAGATTATGCTCTTCACCCTTGAGGTGAACCAGAAATCCTAACACTCAAAAGTTAATCCACTCTTTGTTTAGCATTAGGATCCTTTAGTGGGCCTGCTCTTGAGCAATCAAGAGGAGTGACCCAAGTGGGGACAAGCTTATTTCTAGCTATTCTGACCCACTATAATCTCAAGGCTATCAAGGACACAAAACCTTGGTAGATGTAGTACTTGTCTTCGCTTAATGTGAGTACTTGTGGGATTGTGACCATGAGGAAAATGTTGAGAAAGAATGCTTAAGGTACTCTTATGGCCACGAGGTCCATTACTTACCGCAAGGTAAGGAGTCCCTTCGAGGAGCAAGGGGGGTATTACGAACGGAAGCCCTTTCTAAGAACCATAGATAGAAGCCACCCTATTTTTTTGCTTAGCTTCTTGGTGCAAGGATTGATCCTAGTGGACTAACCCAGATCACCCCAAGATTACTCACCATCTATGTTCCTTTAGTTATGTCATTGACACCTCCACAACAAAGCCAACATCTATTATGGGCAGCCACTTTGTCTGAGGTGATGGGACATCAAGTGTGGGACAAGTTGCTAAGTATTGAGCCTTTTTCCTTCTAGGCTAGTGAGTGCTTGAAGTGTTCTCACTATGATCTACCCATACAAATGTTCTCGAACATACAAATCTCACGGTAGTGCTCATAGAATTTTTCATTTTGATATCACAATTGCTTGTCTTGGCAAGGTTGCTTTTACTCTTGCACAAGTGTTTGATGACATGTTCCATCGCCTACTATTTGCAAACCTGCTTGAATATTGTTGTCACTATGTTTGAAATCAACAAATCACCCATCAGATTGAAAAATTGACAAAATTACATTAAAAAATAGAGACTTTTTACACTCACTGGTCAAGAGTCATACGACACTGAAAACTAATTGCACACTATTTCAAGATTTATCATGTGATATTTCATTGCTAATCTTTCATCACCCTGCTTGCCTGGATTCTATCACACAGGTTGCCTGGAAAGTATCGCCCAACCTATGTCAAAAGTATCACCTGGTAAAAATCTGTCGCCCCAGTACCTTGCAAACTATTTCCTAGAATCCTTTTGTTGTCTCACTGCTGCCAAATTTGAAATTTAGTTTGTTGAGTGTCTTTTCCTATTCTTACTCGAACCTGGTCTATTATCTACATGTTTAAGTCTATTCTAGACTGAGAAAATGTGTTAAAACTATTGGATTTGAGCTTCTCAAATGCTACTTTTGATCACTTGTCACATTACGGTTACCTCTCTAGCTACTTGTTAATTGAGCTTCTTTCTTATATCTCGGCTTGAGTCAATTGATTGTTGTAAGTTCTTGAGCACTTTTGACCAGCCATCTTTATTGTTCTATCTTGACAAGTGATCTTCTTTGGCTTTGCTTATCTCAATATCTAAAAAACTTTGTCTCATTCTATTTGTCAACCAACATTCCTTTTTCATGCTGGTTTCAACTCATTTATTCGAGCAAGGGAGTCACCCTCCATTCAACTATATGCAATTACCCTCACCTACAAGATGCTCACAAGCACCAATTAGCAACAATAGTTCTAGTCCTAACCAATCCGAGGATTCTAAAGTCACCCCGTGGTACAAAGGAGGCTTCCTCTTTTCTGCATTCAAGACCTCCAAAAGCATAGATAGTGTCTCACTCACTCTAATTGAACAAGAAAAGTTCCACCGTTTGCAAGAATATTTTGAGCATAAGGAAAACCAATCGCATTTAGAGAAAATGGATGCTACTAGGTGCATGGCTATGAAGGGAATGTCTCAAGAACAACCAAAGATTAGTGGTTACGAATACAGACCCCCTCCTTTTGGTACTATTGGCAACTATGGAAACAACATGCCACCAAGGTCTCCTCCAAGATGGACTTTTGCTGCTCCTTCTTCACCTCCTAGACCTCCTCCCTCTTAGCATGAAGAAGAAGCAAACGATGAGGTTTCTAGTGAAGAGCTTATGAGATTTGAACAAGATGAAGCCTCCCAATGTATGATGCTTAAACTTTTAGAGCGAAATAGAGATCAATAATTCCAATACATGACTTATAGGGGATACAAGCTCCCTCCTGGCTATGATGTATGCCAGATCATTCAAGAAAGATTACCAACTGAATTGGAAATCCTTAGAGATGAATTGCAATGAACAAATCAAAGTCTTGCTCAACTTGCAACAGAAAAGGAACCTCTAAAGGTTTCTTTCGTAGAATCTATTTGTGCTCTTCCTTTTGATAGGAGTCTATACATGGTTCCATTTCCTAGGGATATTGAGGTTCCCAAATATGACAAGTATGATGGAAATGGTGACCCCCATGACCATGTGCATCACTTTTACACTCTTAGCATGGAATTCCTTCATGAAGACACATTTCTTCTATGATTGTTCCCTAGAAGTTTAAGAGGACAAGCCTTAGAATGGTTTGCGAAGTTGACACCACCTCTTAAAACATTTGATGAGTTGGCTAGGTGCTTCACCTAGCATTATTCATACAACATCCAACAACCTATCACCATGATAGATCTCAGTGCTCTAAAGAAAAATCAAGGTGAGCCATTTGCCACTTACTTACAATGTTGGAGGTCATTGTATTCTCGATATCCTCGATAGCTACCAAAAAGGGAAAAGATTGACATTTTTGTCAACACTCTTGTGCCAGAACTGTATTATGATCTAAGGCAACAACTGTTCTCCTCTTTCAATGACATGGTTGAAAGTGCATATCAGATTGAGGATGTGGCCATAAGAAAGGGGGATATTGTTATTAACAAAGATACTAGGGGAAATGGCAAGGACAAAAGCAAACCTTGGAATAAAAACAAGTATGTTGTTAATGATGGTGTTGTGGATGTCCCAAAAGCCAAAGAGCCTACTTTCAACCTCTCTAATGCTATATACGTAGTGAAACAATGAGAGGCTACCAACACTCACAGTGATCCTAAGCCTTAGCATGTAGACAAGCCAAAGAAGCAATACCACCAACGGGTCTACACCAAGTTGGTTGAAACATATGATGTGATTCTTAAGACTTTAGTTGCCAACAAGTATCTTACACTTCCTAACAATTCTTGTCCCTATGACCCACCAGTTAAACCTGATTAGTGGAGAGAAGATCATTTTTGTCATTATCACAGAAATAAGGGACACAAGACAAATAATTGCTTTAAGCTTAAATACGCCATTCAAGATCTTATTGATGGAGGTACAGTTCTCACATATGGCTTAGTTAAAAATTCTAATCACAAAGCTTTCAAGACTCCTCTACCTGAGTATGATAAAGCATAATCCTCTCAAGCAAATAAGAAGAATCATGATGCAAAGATCAACTATACATATACTCTTGATTCACCTGTGATCAACATGATAGAGCTTGTTGAGAGTGTTCTTATGATGAGATCTCAAGATGATAATAATGCCAATCATGGTATGCCAAAGTTGGTCTTGCAAACACTGAATGGTTCATCTTCCCGAAGTGAGACATTGAATGCTGTTACTAGGGGGAAGCCAAAATTGTCCTTAAAACTGCGCATGATCCCAAGAAAGCTTCTTCTTCCAAACAAGCGGTTCCTACAGTTTTGTCTAGCTATGACCTTGTACACCAATTACAATAGACACCTACTCAGATATCCATTTTTGAGTTGCTTGAGCTATCCCCTTTGCACAAAGAGATCCTTGAGAAAGCTCTTCGTACAACAAATGTTCCCAATGATATTGATCGAGATTGATTCCAGGCTATGGTCAACCACATCGCATCTCCCCACTACCTATCCTTTTCTACAGAAGATGACACATCTCTTAGTCACCCTCATAATTTGGCTTTACACATTGAAGTTCTAGTCTACCATACCCAAGTCCGCCGAGTCTCGATAGACAATGGTGCTGGGTTAAATATTGTTTCTTTCCATGTGGTGCTGTTAGGCCATTTTTTTGTCATAGCAAGAATTTTTTAAAAATGACCTCTTCCCTACAAATGTTTTTGTAAAAGTGTCCTACCCTGTGTTCTTCATGTTGTCACCTTGCTCCATTCCAAATTGCATGTGCTGAATTGCAAAACCTAGAAAGATATTCGAATTCTAAGGTCTGCTGGAAATAATTTCAAAATCTGCCACAATGTCGAAAATCCACAGCATTTTTGAAAATCCATGATGTTCTCGACCTTTTTGGCCTTCATGAAAACCCTCGATGTTTTTGGCTTCCCTGCTATCTTTCAGTCTATCAGAAATCCTATGTGTTTTCGATCATTTGCCATTGTGAAAACCTTGGATGTTTTCGATCTTTCACCGAAAACCCTGTGTATTTTCAACCTTGCATTTCTTCTTTTCTACCGACACTCTTTGTTCATTAGTCTTAAGTGTGCAAGTGTGATGATGTGGGGCCAGATTCTTTAGGTGGAAAAAGGAGGAGATCAATGGTCATCGTGTGATTGCATGGAATATTCTCACCCCATGCGATCATATGCCTGCCATTGATTTTGTGTGTTCCAAGCGTTTCTGCGGTGAAGTGGGCCTGGTGCTAGATAGGTGGCAGGGGGGTATGTTCTTATTGGCTATTGCATGGCTGTATGTCAGACTTTTCTGACATGTGATCATGTGACCGCTTGCCACCTATCCACGTGGGTCCCGATTCTTTGCAGTTGCTTGGTGCAGTTAAGGCTCGGACAGGAATTGTGGTTGTCTCACATGGTAAAGATGCATGAGGTTTATTTCTCACATTTTTGCGACAACTGTCTGATCCTTTGAAAGGTAAAGCATCTTCCGGTTGGTATGAGGCAGTGATGTGGTGGCCTTTGGTTGGCTATCGCATGATCACATAGTCAAGTTTTTGGCTATGTGATCATGCAACCAGTTGACACGTGTCCCTGGGCCTAGTGTTTTGGTGATGTGTTGAGTTTCGATTGGTTGCCAGTGTATCGAGGTGGCAAGTGGTTTGCAGGTGGGTCTTGTGGTAGGTGTGACTTGATAGTTGTAGTGAGTAGTGGCGTGACATGTGGCAGTTGTTGGCAGGGCCGAAGCATTGTAAGTAATGGTTTGTCGTATGATCTCATAGCCTTTTTCAAGGCTATGCAATCATGTGACTAACTGCTAGGCTTAGTGGCGGCGGTTATGCAGAGGTAGTGGTTTGCAAGATGTCACATGTTCGCATAGCCCATCTCTGGGCTATGCGATCATGTGACTAACCACCGGACGTCGCGGTTGCAGAGTTCTAAGGTGGGTCCATGGTGTCATGCTGCTGACTTGCTCGGTTTTCATTCACTGAGGGATTTATGAGGTGGCCGAAGACTTTGCAAAGGTTTGTGACCGACTGTCAACCATGGCTAAGAGTCTATGGTCGCATGATCATAGGGGTGAGTTGGGTGCCTTGAGAACATGCGACCAAGCATAAAATGAGGCCCATTTCCTGTGGCAGTGAAGTTTATGACTGCATGACTACGCAACTAAGGGCAAATAGTTTAAGAACACGAAGCCCGCAAAATGCATGATGACCATTTATTTTCAAATTTTAATTTGTAGTGACCAAAGGTACCAAAATTTATGGTTTTCTGGCCAGATTTGAATGGTTTGGTGGCACTTGCTATTGCAATGTGGTCCAGGGTGTCATGAGTGCTTGCAGGGGTGTTTTGCCGTGTGGTGTGGGATAGATTTTGTTGTTTGAAGCTTTTTGCAGGAGCTTTTCAATTTTGATGAATTTTTGATTGGTTGGGTGGTTGAAATCTTAACCTCAGTTACCCATAGCTTGTTGCATCCTATTGGTTTAGGATTCCAAGGTAACCAGTGTTATAAATAGTTGATTTTTTGACTTGTTAATGGTTCCATTTTGTTTGGTTCCAGTGGGAAATAGAAGGCTCTGTCACATTGCATGTAAGCTGAATAGAATTTTTGGAAGTCTTTTGTAGGTTATTGAAGTGGTTTGATCTTTGTCTTACTTTGATCACGTACATGACTCATTATACTTAATGTAAGTTTTTCATGCTTCCAAGTCTCTCCTTGGTGTCATTCTTGTGAATCTTGGATTTTCTGATCCATTGCATAGGGTTCCCTTTGCATATGTTCTTGTCTTTAGTTCTTGGTCTAGGATCAGGTGAAATATACTTTAGAGGGGACATAGATTCAATCTTGGCTGTCTACAGAAGGATCTTATAAGTAGTGGATGGGCTGAAATGTTTATATTTATGGCTATGAGTTTTTGACAATAGTTAGTTCATGTTCTCATTATTTGTATGTGAGGTCTGCCCAATGGATAATGGCACTGATCAAGGGCTAGTATACTTAGTGGAGTCCAATGTTTGATGGGTTTTGGCTATTTCTTGCATCTCTATATATCAATACCATCACTAGTAATACCCTTCACAAGACCATTTTACCCTGCATAGTAGAGTTGATTCAATGAATACCTGGTTAGTATTCAGTAATCCTTTGCTATGATCTACTTTATGAATCCAGAAGTATAAGGTGTGTAGTGAGTGGAGTTTTGTGTAGATTAGGTGCACCCACCTTGGTTTTGCAGAGCCAGAAGCAGAAGAGGGCATATTAAGACCCTATAGTTGGTCCAGTTGCCTTGCAGAGCTTTCACACTTGGATTTAACCAGTCCTAACATCAGTCTCAAGGCATATTGGCAGCCTTTTGGCATAAGAGTTTTCAAACACCAACAAGATGGTGACTCTACTGGGGAGAAGCAACAAATCTTGTTAAGGAAATCATAATCTCTGGTGGCCATTGGAAAGAGTCAGATAGACAAAATTAGCATTTGCAAAATTTTCTCACCTAGTTGTGAGTGGCGGCTTTGATTTGTCTCTGTTTGATCAGTGTTCCTTTTGATAAACAGTGAGTTACTTGGAGTTTTATATTGGTTGGGAGCAACTCTACATTGCAAAATCTGATGGAGTTCCATGGTGAGCTCAAGATCTGCCCTGCCTTCCAGTCAACAAAGTTTTCTACTGCAAAACTTCTAGGTATTTATGATTACAATGTTTCCCTATCAAGTATTTAGTGCTAGTATAAAGGGAAGACTGAAATAAGATGAGTGGCTCTCATCCTATTTCAAATCAAATGGAAAACTAGGGGAAAAGTTAGTCTAGGCTGCTTGGTTTCCTCAAGTTGGATAGACCTCTGAGTTATGTTCTTCCAAAGTCCCCTCATTCTTTCCCTGGTGAGCTTTTGGGTTTGATTCCTACCTTTGATTGTAAGTTTGATTCAGAGTCAGACATGTCCTAGCATTCTATAGATTTATTATAGAATATCAGATTTTGGATGAGGATGTTAGCATGATGTTTTTTGAGAGATCCCTCAAGGGAGTTGCATCTAATTGGTATCTAAATCTGCCCTCAAGATGCATTTCTTCTTTGACTAAGTTTAAGTGGTTGTTTTTAGAGGAGTTTGCTGATAATGATAAATGGGAAAGGTTGCAAAGAGATCGTCAAAAAAAGGGGAATGAGTGTTATATTCCAGAGCAATCCATTTCTAGTGCTGAGGGTACTTCTTCTGATGAGTCTTTGTCAGAGGAGTATTCAGATTGTGGCAGTGAGCAGGAATTAGGGTCAAGGTGTGTAGGATCCTCCATTCATTCAGAAATGTCTGAATATGATTTTAGTGGATATTCAGGTGAGGATGATGAAGGCAGTGATGCTGATGTGTCCTCATGTGAATCAGATGAGGCATGGGAGGAAGAGAGTAATGGTGGAAGTGAACACTCCTTCAATGAGGAGTATGAAGACAAGGAAGTGGTGTTTGAATGTGATATCAGTGAGTCTTCATATGGTTCTAATTTTGCTTCATGTGATGTGAGTCTCCATGAGGTTGAGATGGGTACTAATTTTAAAGTGTTTTCTAATGCTTTATATGATGAAGAATTTGACTGTCAGCCCATTTTTTGTCATGATGTTCAACAAGGTGTATTGCATGGAGTTATCAATCCTCTATTTGAAGAGCATGTGGAGGTCCCAGATTCAGTTAAATTAGGGTGTTCATTTTCCACCCATGGGTATGAATCTAACTATTCATTTGAGGTCCAGCCAGTTGCACTTGGGGAAATGCAAAGACAGGGTCTAGATGAGGCTTTTCTGCAGGCAGAATATGAGTTCTTTGTGTTTCCAATTCATAGCATGCATGAGTCAGTAGATGAAAATTAGTTTTAGTATAGTGGTGCTGATCATTGGCATGCTGAATCTTTTCTTCATAGTGAGCAAAGAGAAGAGAGTGCAAATTTTTTTTACATGCACTATGAAGACAGTTACTTTGTTCTTCCTGATTTGCTAGTTGAACATGTTGACAAGCCTATGGAGACAAATGAAAAAAAAATGTCTGGTGTGTCTCATGAAGGAAGAAATGAAAATCAGATTTTTGACAGAGGTAGGAATTAACTCATGTTTGTTGCTGCAGGTTTTTGTAAAAAATGTACACTCTGTAAATATCTTTCCCTTTCCTGTTGTGTGCTTTTCCTTCTTGTTCCCTACATTTTTGAGTTCCCTATTTTTGTCCAGTGGTTGGTCTGCTCTCCTAGTGATTCTGAATTCTCACCATGCCTACAAGAGACATGCATCCCCAACCAGAGCCACTGTTAGGCCATTTTTCTGTCATAGCAAGAATCTTTTGAAAATGGCCTCTTCCCTACAAATGTTTTTGTAAAAGTGTCCTGCCCTGTGTTCTTCATGTTGTCACCTTGCTCCATTCCAAATTGCATGTGTTGAATTGCAAAACCCAGAAAGATTCAAATTCTAAGGTCTGCTGGAAATAATTTCAAAATCTGCCACAGTGTCAAAAACCCACATTATTTTTGAAAATTCATGATGTTTTCGACCTTTTTGGCCTTCATGAAAACCCTCGATGTTTTTGACTTCCCTGCTACCTTTCAGTCTGTCGGAAATCCTGTGTGTTTTTGATCATTTGCCATTGTGAAAACCTTGGATGTTTTCAATCTTTCATTGAAAACCCTATGTGTTTTCGACCTTGCATTTCTTCTTTTCTGCTAGCACTCTTTGTTCATCAGTCTTAAGTGTGCAAGTGTGATGATGTGGGGGGCCAGATTCTTCAGGCGGCAAAAGGAGGAGATCAACGATCGGTGTGTGATCACATGGAATATTCTCACCCCATGCAATCATGTGCCTACCATTGATTTTGTGTGTTCCAAGCATTTCTTCGGTGAAGTGGGCCCAGTGCCAGATAGGTGGCAGGGGGCATGTTCTTATTGGCTATCACATGGCCGCATGTCAGACTTTTCTGGACATGCGATCAAGTGACCGCTTACCATCTGTCCACATGGGTCCTGGTTCTTCATAGTTACTTGGTGTAGTTAAGGCTCAGATAGGATCTGTGGCTATCACTTGTTCACATGGTAAAGATGCACGAGGTTTATTTCTCATGCTTTTGTGACAACCGTTCGATCCTTTGAAAGGTAAAGCTTCTTTCGGTTGGTCTGAGGTGGTGATGTGGTGACCTTTGGTTGGCTGTCGCATGATCGCATAGCCAAGTTTTTGGCTATGTGATCATGTGACCAGTTGACACGTGTCCCTGGGGCTGGTGTTTTGGTGATGTGCTGAGTTTCGGTTGGTTACCGGTGTATCAAGGTGGCAAGTGGTTTGTAGGTGGGTCCTGTGGTAGGTGTGACTCGATAGTTGCAGCGAGTAGTGGCGTGACATGTGGCAGTTGTTGGCAGGGCTGAAGCATTGTAAGTAATGGTTTGTCGCATGATCTCATAGCCTTTTTCAAGGCTATGCGATCATGCGACTAACCGCTAGGCTTAGCGGCAGTGGTTATGTAGAGGTAGCGGTTTGCAAGATGTCGCATGTTCACATAGCCCATCTCTGGGCTATGTGATCATGCAACTAACCACCAGACATCACGGTTGTGAAGTTCTAAGGTGGGTCCACGGTGCCGTGCTGCTGACTTGCTCAATTTTCATTTGTCAAGGGATTTATGAGGTGGCCGAAGACTTTGCAAAGGTTTGTGACCGACTGTCAACCACGGCTAAGTGTCTACGGTCGCATGATCACATTGTGAGTTGGGTGCCTTGCGATCATGCAACCAGGCATAAAATGAGGCTCGTTTCCTATGGCAGTGAAGTTTATGACCGCGTGATTGCGCAACTAAGGGCAAACAGTTTAAGAACATGAAGCCCGTGAAATGCATGATGACCATTTATTTTCAAATTTTGATCTGCAGCGAACAAAGGTACCAAAATTTATGGTTTTCTGGCCAGATTTGAATGGTTTGGTGGTGCTTGTTGTTGCAATGTGGTCCAGGGTGTCATGATTGCTTGCAGGGGTGTTTTGCCGTGTGGTGTGTGACATATTTTGTTTTTCAAGGATTTTTGCAGGAGCTTTTGAATTTTGATGAATTTTTGATTCGTTGGGTGGTTGAAATCTTAACCCTGGTTACCTGTAGCTTGTTGCATCCTACTGGTTTAGGATTCCAAGGTAACCAGTGTTATAAATAGTTGATTTTTTGACTTGTTAATGGTTCCATTTTGTTTGGTTCCAGTGGGAAATAGAAGGCTCTGTCACATTGCATGTAAGCTGAATAGAATTTCTGGAAGTCTTTTGCAAGTTATTGAAGTGGTTTGATCTCTGTCTTACTTTGATCATGTACATGACTCATTATACTTAATGTAAGTTTTTCATGCTTCCAAGTCTCTCCTTGGTGTCATTCTTGTGAATCTTGGATTTTCTGATCCATTGCATAGGGTTCCCTTTGCATATGTTCTTGTCTTTAGTTCTTGGTCTAGGATCAGGTGAAATATACTTTAGAGGGGACATAGATTCAATCTTGGCTGTCTACAGAAGGATCTTATAAGTAGTGGATGGGCTGAAATGTTTATATTTATGGCTATGAGTTTTTGACAATAGTTAGTTCATGTTCTCATTATTTGTATGTGAGGTCTGCCCAATGGATAATGGCACTGATCAAGGGCTAGTATACTTAGTGGAGTCCAATGTTTGATGGGTTTTGGCTATTTCCTGCATCTCTATATATCAATACCATCACCAGTAATACCCTTCACAAGACCATTTTACCCTACATAGTAGAGTTGATTCAATGAATACCTAGTTAGTATTTAGTAATCTTTTTCTATGATCTACTTTATGAATCCAGAAGTATAAGGTGTGTAGTGAGTGGAGTTTTGTCTGGATTAGGTGCACCTACCTTGGTTTTGTAGAGCTAGAAGTAGAAGAGGGCATATTAAGACCCTATAGTTGGTCCAGTTACCTTGCAGAGCTTTCACACTTAGATTTAACCAGTCCTAACATCAGTCTCAAGGCATATTGGCAGCCTTTTGGCATAAGAGTTTTTGAACACCAATAGGTGCAACAGTTGGGATTGTCTAAATTGGCCGTAGATGTTCTGTTCCTGTCATCACAAGGGGTTAATCTTATCACCATATCTATATTCTAAAGAGATCATTATCAAAAACATGAGTCTATACCATAAACATGAGAACTAAACATACATCTATGAGAGATAATATATATGAGCATATAACGTACATTTTGAGCAATATGACAAGACAATATAAAAATTGAAACATCCATCACAAGTGGGACAAATACAAAAGCTATATCAAAAATCTAGTAATCTCATATATATAAATGTCATGATACAATGTGGGATACCAAAATCTGGATACAGTCCCAGGATATGTCTCTATACATCTATCCTAAGCCTAAACCTAGGACTCGCTAGCACCATCATGAGGAGGTGGTGGTGGAGGAGGTGGTACCACCACTATATCTGGTACCATGTTAGATCTCTTAGCTATTGTAGAATAGGGCGATGCTCTTTGACCCTCTGGTATAGCCTATATATAGAGCCCATGATAGTATGCAGCTCATGCTACCTCTGTCCGGCTCTCTACAATGGCAACCTGTATGGCCCTATCCCACCGCTCAAGCTTGACTCTCAAATCCATCAGCTGCTACTCTTTGATAGCTATGGTGATCCATAGCTGCTACATCTCTACCTCTAGAGCCTAGATCCTTGCCCTTAGATCCCCTCCCCCTGCAGGCTGATCCTACCCTGCGTCTACCCTACGACAAATAGCTCTCGCTACATCATCCTCCTTAGGGTTCACTGACCTCTATCTCCATGCCCGTCATTGGCCACCTGACCTAGAACCCTCTCCTCTCTCTCCATCCCTCCCTCCCCCATCATCCTTGTCATATTCATCCCCTCTCTATGCTTGTGGGTCTGCATTTGGCACAGTAAACCTAGGGAAAGGATGTCTCTGTTGCTCTACCCTGTAGGTTGCATCTGCACCTGCATCTGCTATCTCTGTGAGGTAGTCCCATAGCTCCCTCTATATCCTAGCTATCTCCTATACTACCTATTGGTAGTCCAGCATCAATAGCTATCCATGCCCCTCCTTGTCTCGAGACCTAGCATAGGTGGTGGTCTCTGTGGATACCCTCTGCTGTTGACCAAACTGTCTCTAGATGTGAGTGATGACAAATCTCTCCACAACCTCAGCATAGCAGCCTACCAGTGGCCAGCTGCATAGCATGTATCCCAGCTCGTGATCTCTATCACTCCACTACTCGCAAGCCTTGTACGACCTCCACTCAAAAGCGGTCAGCTTATCAAAGAGTCTCCTATAAAATGTCAAGTCCCCATTATGAGAATATGATATGAATCCCATATATCTAAAAATGTAGGGGTGCCTCTGCTCCCTCGGCTATACATGTGGGCGCACTACGATAATGTGCTCCCATGCCCATATCTGAGCTAGAATGGCTCCACATGCCCATGTCCTGCCATCTCTGTACACAATCTCATGGAGCTTATGATACATATCAGCCAATATGGTGAGGCCCCATGCTAATCATCGTGGATGTGCAACCAGATCTGCCACTAACCTGCCCCATCCTAGTGGAAACCCCTTCTAACTCCTATCAGTGATAAGGGCCTATGCAACAATAGAACAAACAATGCAAGGCACTGGGAAGTCCCTACCATACTCCTCCATCAGTCACTCCTAGCTGAGGTGTCTGTTGATAATGGTAACATCCAAGAACAAGTCCTGGATGGCCTGCCGTCCCTCAATCAGATCCTGATCATAATATACCTATGCCAATAGAAAATCATGTCAGTTTCTTGTCATATGGAAACTTTACATCTCTAAATATTTAGAAACATGAGTATACTCATTGGATCTCCATGACTTGGCACTCGCAAGATCCGATAGACATCCTCTAAGGTGATGGTCGCCTCTCCAGTAGGTAGATGGAAGGTGTTGTGCTCACTGTGCCACCTCTCAGCTAGAGTAGTCAACAACCCATGATTTGCTTGAATATGGGGCATATCAAGGAGGAACCCAAAATCCATGCTAGCCAAATCATCCTTCCCAGGATCAGTTAGATTCTGGACGCACCGAAGCCTAGCCACTCGCGATGCTCTAATCAGCAGTGCTAGGAAAGTCTCTCGCAAGCCATAAACCAATCTAGATGTCAGAACATATCATGATGGATGATCAAAATTAGTACAAGGAAACTTAAATGCAAAAATTGTCTAGACCCATGTCATATTGCTCAAAAATAAAACATGTGATATTTCTTATTAACTAGTGCGACACTATTTTTTTTTGGAAAGTATCATGCGATACTTTCTTCAACAGTAGTGCAATAATCTTTTCCCATGCGATATTTCACTAAGTATCACACGATGTTTCATCCAGTCTCATGTGACACTAGATTGAATGGTAGGGCGATACTTTTTGGTCCCGTGAACTATCACACGACAGAGATTCTCAAAGTGTGTGATACTTTTTAAGTATTGTGTGAACTTTCGCACCAAGAAAATTTGAAATTTTTCAACAAAATTAAAAACATGTTCAAAATACATTAAATACTCATTAATGACTCAAAAAAGTAAAGTTTTTCTGAAAACTTATCGTGGAACCATATTGAGGAGGCCGGTTGTGTAACCGACCGTGCTCGAATCGATGATGGTGAACCGAAACTACTGCTTGCTCGGCCATTTTCTCTCTCTAAGCTCTTAAGATTCTCAAAATCACAAAAGACAAATGAATTTGAAAATGACTTTTTTACCCCTTATAAGCATTTTGACTTTTTGACCAATTTTCAAAACATCTCAGAATTTCACAAAAATTGCACCCCTAGCTAATTTTGACATCTTGGATCCATTTTCAGGATCAAAATTGAAATTCGAGTTCATCTTAATAGTCAAAATTGCATTTTAAAATTTTTCCTTCTTCTGCGTAGTTGGCTGACCATTTGAGGCTTGATCCTTCGATCTTTGTTGGGGCATCTTCATTTTTTCATCCCCATCTCTTCCAACCTCCTAGTCTTTTCATTCACTTGTCATTTGAATCATCTCTCTGAGGTTTGACTTCATTTTTATCCTATATCTTTCTCAGTCAAACCTAGTCAAGCTAGGGCATATCTTCATTGCTTGATGGTTATCCTACCATTCTTCATCTCTTCGATTATGATTTCTAGTGATTTGATCATTTTGCTCTTGCTTCTGCCTTCCCTCTACCTAATTTTGATTTCGATCTCGAGAGGGTAGACACATCATATCCTATTGGCTATTCTCTAGAGCATATGCTTGACCATTCCATTTGCTCTGATTGATCTATCTTTGTGCTTGACATGTTGGTTCTCATATCGAGTCTTGATACTATCCATCTCTTTCCCAAGTGTTCAGTACTATCGCTACCAAGCTGACCATGCAAGATTTGCTATCTCTCTACACTTCATTCTTCAGAGTCAGATCTCTATCTACTTGCCTTCTTGGCTGATCTATTCTTTGACATAATGTATTCTTAGATTGATCACACATTAGTCAAAGAGGGGCAAATTTAATCACCCAAAAATGGTCACCTAGACTATTAGCCCCTTTTGCTAAATCATTAATTACTTATTCTTGATCAAATCCTAGTTCTGTCATTTATTCAATTATTTTCTATGGGCTAACTATCTTATCCTAAGTCTTTATTTAATTAAAAGGAGTTTCCTCCTCTTTTATTAAATAAAAATCCCCCCACTTTTCCCCTTATCCTAAGTTGCACAAATAAAGCATTATTCTTATTTTATAAAAAGAAGAAAAGCACTTTTTGTCTCATATGGACACAAAAGTCAACTCTTATTTTCTCATTGGAGGATACTTGTGCACATGGATTGCTCCTCTTTCAAGCTCCACCCTTGATTAAATCTTTTGCCTCTTAATCTCCATGGTCCATTCTTTCTCATTTCTTATAAAAGGAGAGCTCTCTTCCCATTTTGACATCCATCTTTTGAATACTAACCTTATGCTGTAGGATTGCTTGGCGACTTTGGAGCTTTTTGAAGACATTCTTTCATCCATCTTTCATTTTCTTGCATCATAGCTTTATATTTATGCTTTCCTAGATTAGCTTCATTTCTATGCTCTAGATTAGCTCACATAGATTAATTAGCTCAGATTGTAACACTTGCATCTTTCTTTTCATAGCTTAGCTTGCATTTCATTTCTAGCATAGTTGCATTTCATTCTCATCTTGATTCTTGAGGATATTGGCATTCTTGCCCTTGTCTCCATTGAATCTCCCATTGCATGGTTTACTAGCAAGGTCATAGGCTTAATAGCTCTAGCTGAGAGCACTCTTAATATCCTTGCACTCCATGCCTAGGGAGCTCTAGGTCATTTTTCAAGGTTTCCCATTCATGGATTCCCTTGGAAGTAAAGACTTAGAGAAGTGCACATTCTAGTGTGTACACTGGCTACCTGGAGGATGTCTTCTTTCCTCCTCTCTGCAAAGCTTGAGATAGCAATGAAATGACCAATTACCGCCCCATTGGTTCTATAAGTGAATTCATTGTAAAAAAAGTGGTCTCCCATGGCTTTTTCTATCGCTCTTCTTGAGGAGTTCGACAGAGGGTTGAGAATATAGTTCCACCTTTTTGGCATGATTCTGCCTCTAAATGCCATAGCCCTACTGCCTTTGGTTGCGAAGGTGATCAATTTTGTTTCCATCACTCAGGGAGGATTGCAACTTAGCGAAATTAGTTCTTTAGCCTAGCCTGTGAAGAGTTTATAAGTATTAATGGGGTAAAGGTTTCTAGGCTTGATTATTTTGAGTCGTATTAATTACTCTTTAAGATCCACCTCTTGTGTGTCTGAAAACATAATTTTAAATTTCAGCATGACCTTCTTTACCTATCATGAAAGAGTATGCTGAGAAGGAAGGACAAGTCTCAAAAGTTTGCATGATCACTCCTTGACAAGAAGATCAATACTATATTATGTATATTAATGATTTTCTAGTGACTAAAGATGACACATGATTCCTCCTAGCCAAGAGGCATAGCTTTAGCTAAGAATTAGGCTCAATTTGTGTGAAGTTGCTAAGCTGGTTACTAGATACTTAATAAATTCTGATATGGCTGGACTGTTTAAGGCTAAGATGTGATCTTAGGAATAAGAAAGAGATATCAAAATTCAAAATGGAAATGGGATAAGACTATACTATGGAAATAGAGACAAATCTAAAGGGGGTCTATAGAGTGTCATAAGATGCTTGTAATGTGATGTCTCCATTGAGGGTTTCGAGAATCTATAACTCTACTAGAACAAGCTGATACTTGCTTACGATAATGGGGTAAGGGATGAGCTATGATTACTAATTAAAGATTAATATCCCAAGCAAGGGAAGGAAGCATGTCAGGTAGATATGACCCTGTATTAAAATAGAGGAAAGAAACTAGAAGCTTTCCTCTCCCTATGATACCTAAGACTAGCTTTAAGCCCGTAAGGGCTCAGGACACATGTGATGCTTAAGTATAATAGGCTTAGTCCTATGACTATAGAGAATCTCTCAGATACTTGATTCCTAAGGTTGTTAATTATAGAAGGAGAAAGACAGGGCATTACCTTGATGCAAAGCACCTAAGTGGATGCGATAAGAGGCAATAAAACTATAAGGGACTATTAATCCTTACTAACAAGACTAAAACTACACTAGACCTACCCTGAGACATCATTGAAATGGGATATAGCTAGACTATAGTGGTACCTACATGCATATGCATCTAGGTGTCGATGTGGATCCTTATTAGATTACATGCGAAAGTAAGATCAGTAATAATTTAAGAAATGACGATCTCCGACAAGAAATAAGAACTGGGCTTATGAATCTATCTTACCACCTCATGATTGATGAATGCTTAGGTAGATTTAGTTTCAATAGTAACTCATATTTTTATTATTAGAAAAGAGTAAATCATAGATTTAGAAATGAGTGCTTGTGAAATAATTAATTAATTGAGTTATTATTTATAACTTATTCTGAAACAGGCATATGACTCCTAGTATTGAAGGTGTATGGCGATATATAATAATTACATAAGAGTTCAAGGACAATCATAAAATCTACATTCTACCATGGACTACTCTAAAGGGATTAGATTTATTCTTCTACGCTAATTTGCATGTATTATGATATATATTTGGCAAATTTATATATCTAACTATGTGTATAGGTTGATCTATCTAATACGAATGGAGATCCTGTTGGGATCTATAACTAGTAACAAAGGCTAATGTCAAATAAATACATAGTATATAGAGGAATAGCTGGATGATACAATCAGAAATCATTTGTCACTATGTCAGGAGGAGGACCTTGAAAGCTTTAGGCTGCAAAAGTTAAGTGGACTAGCGCATTCTATACTTACCTCTCTCTATATTTAACCATTTGATATCCTAAAGCTAAAGATTAAAATCAACCTGGATACTATAGTTGGGTGATAAGAAGCTCAAAAGTATAGTTCCCCATATAGGCATTTAGTCTTGGTATCACAGGGCTCCTAAACAAATGGGATCTTGTGGCAGGTACATAATATAGACTAGTAGTGAAGGGGACTACTTAAAGTAGGTCATGTTCTTAGAAATATAATGAGTAGTGTGAATTGTATACACATATCTACTAGTGTAGATATATCTTCTATCGGGCCCCTACCCAGATATATCTATTTGAAGAGAAACATATACAAAAGTTAGAGCCTAATCTGCCTAGATTATTAAAAGATAATATACATGTATATGTATTGAGATCTAGCTTAACGTGGTATTTAAGATCTTAACTAATTATTAGGATTAAGATATCCTAAATGCAAGAGGTGGTGTACTTAAAAATTTTTCACAATATGACTGGTGTCTTGTATACCTGTAATCCGATTGAGTTTCAGAATTTTAATTTACAATCATGTACCAGTGTTTTGGTGCATGTAATGTTTAAAGATTTAAGCAGGCCTTGATTCTTAATACTACAAATTTTATATTTAGCTATTAATCTTAATTAATGATACAAGATGTTTTTGAAAATAGATTTTTTATTTTTAAAGTCAATTTTATATTTAATTAGGCTATGGAGGAAAACTGCAGATTATCTAATTTTAATATGCTTTCGCCTACACAGTTTCTCCACTTGCACCCTGATTAGCAAGCTGATCTGCATCTGTATTACCTTCTCTATAACTGTGTTTAATTTTGAATTGAGGGATAGTGTCCAAGATTACAATGATATCTTCTATTTTTGAGTTAAGTTTCCAATTTGGAGTCTTTCTAGTTCTGATTGCATTAATTATTATTTGGGAGTCTCCTTCAATTTTTATTTTAGAGAGGCCTAGTTGTTTACATAGTTTGAGTCCTTCTAAGACAGCCTTACACTCTGCCATGTTATTAGTTGTAGGTTTAATGGGTCTAGCAAATTTAGAGATGATTTCTCCATTCCAATTGTGAATAATCCCACCAATACCTGCTACACCTGGGTTGCCTTGTGAAGACCCATCAAAATTCAATTTATACCATCCAACTCTAGGAGGTGACCATTTACAGGTACTTCTATCTGCCTTTGATTTGTATCCTCCTCTACCAAATAATGGTGGGTTTACCAGTCTAGGCCAGAGATTTCTAATATTATTATCCCATTGTTTAAAAGAGTTTTCTAGACTAATCTTATCTCGAAGTCTATTATTAGTTTTTGATTACGGTAAAAATAGGTTTTGAAGGGGCCCCAAAACCCTTTAACAAAGAAGAAATGAGATAAGCATAGAAGACCAAAAGAATAGCTAGCTACCCCTAAGAAGGGAGAAGACTACAAAGGGACATATCCCAGATATTCAATATACACCTACACAACAAAAAAGAAAAAGACGCTGGAAGCAAAATAGAGAAAAAGACCACTAGCACCAAGATCAAGATAAAGTCTTCAAGAAGCCCTTAGGTTCCTCCAACTAGGCTTGCATTATCTTGACATTATCTTTCAGCCTCTGAATGTCCTGATCTTTGACCTCGAGTTTCTTTTTGGTGTTAGATCTAGTTCTGGTACCAGGTCCCATCTGCTGACTAGAACCAGTTAGATCAATTTTGTCAATCAGGGGGGCCTCTTTGTTTCCTTCCAGAATTTTGCTAAGCATGTTCAAGTTCTCCAGAGTAGACTTCATACTTGTATTTTCCAAACCAAGCAAATTTTTTAACATAGCCTCATTCTTGCTCGTCTTCTCATGAAAGGGGACCATGGCTATCTCAACAACATTGGGAGCATTCTCCTTCCTGATATTATCAATAATTTCCTCAAGCATAGTGTTCTTATTTTCCAATTTGATACATTTGTTCTTCAGCTCAACCAAATCATTTTGCACCCACTTATCCAGATTATAGCTATAGATAGACTTGTTCTTAGCAATTTGAAGGGGGGTCATAATGATAGATCTTTTGACCTGTGACTCCATCTTTCTAAGGTCATCCTGAAGAGGTTGGGACCTATTCTAGCAAGGGGTTCTCTCACTATCATCCTTCTTGTTCTCCTTCCCAGAGTTGGGGGAATCATGGGAATCCAGATTTTCCTCCTCCATAACCCTGAAGCTATTATTCCCCAAATCATCAGCATTACTATCAGCCACATTGGTTTCAGCATCTTTGTCTTTGTTATCATCAACCTCAACCTCATTCATAGAAATATCTCTTCCTTCAGCTTTGCCAGTCTCTGGAATAGGGTTGGGCTTATCCCCACTATTTTGATTATCCTGGTCTTTCCCAAAATTACTTTTTTTAGTAGTGGTAGTGACATCAGGGTTCTCTATTTCATACTCCTTAGGGATCTGGGTAGTGGAATTGGACAACTCATTATGACCCACCTGGGTATTCTCATCAACCTCAGTATCAATATCATGCATCACCATGGAAATAGGCTTCACACAATTAGGCTTTGACAAGATAGGACTCATAGGGGGCTCCAAATTATTCTTATCAGTGATAGGGGCATTGACCTCAAAAGAGTACTTGACAACCTTCAAACCATCCTTGGGCCTGGAAGAAGTAGGCTCAGAGAGGGGGATAGCTTTCTTAGATTTCTTTTTCCTAGATGGAGAACCCATAATCTTCCTTTTTTTGACCTGGGCAAGGATAGGTTCAGGAATATGGTCTCTCACATAATCAATAATAAGGATAATAAGCCAAACATGAAGAATAGGGAAATTCTTCACTCTATATTCAGAAATGCTCTGGTTGAGTGAACACAAGAGAAAATAGGGAAAGGAAATCCTTTTATCATGCCTAAAATGATTAGCTAGGACAAAATGGTAGTTATAAACCCTAGAAAATCTCCCTTCCAAAGTGAAATACTCCATCATAACCTTAATGACAGAACCCCAAATTTTATCTATATTATCCATATCCGCATAGTCTTTCTTACCTTTAACAAAGAGAGCCCTCTCCTTGTCAGTGATAGGAAATGACTGGTAAGCTCTGGTTCTGACCTTGATCTCTTTCACGTACTTCAAACCATCTAGAGGAAGACCAATGATTTTAGAAAGGAGCTGAAGGCTGAGGCTAAAGGACTTGCTAGCCAGATTCATCATGCCCTTATCCCAACCATCCACAAAGGATTATGGAGATGTCATTATCAAAGCCATGGAGTCTCTAAAGATTTCGATGGACATGGCCTTTCTTCAAAACACTCTAGACTTCCTTGTCCTACTTCCACTTACACTCCGCCAGCTCTTCTCTTCTGAGATCACCACCCATAGCCAAACAATCACCCTGGTCTTTTTTCATCTGCTTGTTATGCTTGGACAAGACAATGCTATCGATATGATGGCTCTTAAGCATATAAAGGCTATCGATCTAGTTCTTAGTCCTATTCACATGCATGAACTGGCAGGAGTTATTGATAATGATGATGAAACACATCAAATTTTTAGCTTTCATAATGGGAAAATAATTTCACATCTTAGAAATGTACTTTGCAAAATTTTGAATGACCTTTGGAATCACCCCAAATTGATTTGAATTAAATAATATCATTAATGTTACTATTAATGACTCCTTCCTTATGTCTAATTTTGTCATAATTAATTGATGAGATGATAACATCATTACTAATGGTATTATCGAACCATTTTTGAATTCTCTTACTTTTGGCTCCAATATTAGCAAGGCCATCAACAACCTGATTGGTTTCCCAATAATTGTGAGAAATATAGAACAACTCAAAGGATTGAACAATGATATTAATTTTGGATATAATATGTTCAATAGTCTAGGAGGGGGTTTTGATACCTTTAATGTTATTTATAATATTTAAAGAATCACCTTCAAGCCAGACTCTTTTGAAACCCAATTCTTCCACCATCAAGATAGTATTGAAAGCAACCAAGGCCTCTGCCCTGTGATTAGTCTGTAATCCCAAAGGGACCAAAATAGCACCCAAACAATTACCATTACTATCTCTGATGATACCACCTCCCCCCAAGACACCCGAGTTACCTTTGGAGGCCCCATCAAAATTATCTTTGACCCAACCAATAGGAGGAGCAATCCAGACAGAGCTTTCTCTAGGAGAGAAAATGTGAGAATTATGTTGGGGAAACTTCCAGTTAGTCAAGTCCACATCAGGGAGACACTCCCTGAGCTTGCTCTTGCTGTTATTGATGAATTTTTCCTTGATAGCTCTGAAAAAAGTGTTGTAGATAATGTCAAGTTTGGTATGTTTCTCTCTGAATATTCTATTATTTCTTTCCTTCCAAATACACCAGAAAAGATGAGGCGGGATAAGATTCTAGAATTCTCTAGCAAGATCATTGTCAAAAGGGCATCTCCATTGAGTCACAAAATCATGCCAAGAGTTAGGAAAGAACCAACACAAATTCCAATTTTGAAAAACCAAAAAATAGACTCTCCGAGTAAAACTACAGTGGAGCATGAGGTGATCATAGGATTCAGCTTGTTCCATGCAAAGAAAGCATCTATTAATATGATAGAATCCTCTTTTAACTAAATTATCAAGAGTGAGGGGCTTATTTTGGATAAGAATCCAATAGAAAAAGTTAATCTTTGGAGTGAGGAATTTATACCAGATAGTAGCGCACTGAGACTTAACTTCCTTGGAGAAGAAGTGGGTATAGGAAGAGGCCACCAAGAACTCACCATTAGAAGAAGGATTCCACACAATTTTATCAGGATGATTATCTTTTCTGAACCAGGACTGAAGCTCAATCATAAGGGGGGATATACTTCTATCAAGGCTGGCAAGATCCTTCCAAGAGTTATTATGCCAGTAATCAGAGACTTTGAAACCAAAAGTATCTTTAGCTTGAATTATGATATCCTTCCAATCTTTTCTTTTAGACAAGGGGCCATCTTGGATCCAAGGATCATCCCAAAAGTCAATATTGGTCCCATCTCCTAGCCTCCACCTTATCCCTTCTCTTATAAAGTCAATGGAGGAGTAGAGGCTATTCCAAATGTAAGAGTCATTCACCTTGGCATCATTGTTTAAGAGGTCCTTCAGATTGTTAGAGTCAAAGAGGTATTTGCTTCTAATAATGCCATTCCATTAATTTGTATCCCCATAGACTCTCCAAACTTTCTTGGCTAGGAGGGCTTTATTGACAAGCTTGATAGGTCTTAGACCCAAACCCCCTTTACTCTTAGGCTTGCAGACTTTTTCCCATGCTACCAGACTTAGTATTTTTTTATCTTCAACACCAGTCCATAAAAACCTTTTTTGGATAGTTTCAAGCACCACCGCAAACTTGTGAGGAATCTTGAAAAGACTCAAGGCATACATAGGAAGGTTTTGCAGAGTAGACTTCAAGAGCTAGAGCTTTCCAGAACTGCTGAGAAGGGAACCTTTCTAGCCAACCAACTTTCTATTGAATCTATCAACAATTTGATTCAAAAAGCTATCAGGGGGTTTAGAGTAAAGAGGGAGACCCAGATAGGAAGAGGGGAGAGCACCGATGCTGCAACCAAGAATTTTGGAGATCTTAGCCTATCTCTCAAGGGGGGTATTGATGAAGAATATGAAGCTCTTGTTCCAATTGATAAGTTGACCCATAGTCGAGGTGTAGATGGATAGGGCTTTTTTGAGATTCTTGGCTTCTTTGACGGTAGCTTCTCCCATGAAAAGAGTATCATCAACAAATTGCTCATGGGAGCAGGAGGACTTGATCGAGGAAGGTTGGAGACCAGAGATGCTTCCTTCATTAACAAGTTTTGAGATATATCTTCCCAGCCCTTCTGCCAAAATGGAAAACAAGATAGGGGAAATAGGATCCCCCTGCCTAAGACCCCTAGAAGGTTTGAAGAAGTTCAAAGAACCACCATTCACAATGATAGAGGAAGAAACAATAGAGACTAGCTGACCAATAATTTTGATGACCCCCGAATCAAAACCAAAGCTGCTTAAGACTTTCTGAAGAAACTGCCAGTCAACCCTATCATAGGCTTTAGATAAGTCCAATTTCATAAGAAAGCCTTGTTTCTTGGTAGCTTCAAGGGAGTGAATATTCTCATGAGCCACCACAATGGAATCAAGGATTTGTCTCCCCAACACAAACCCATTCTGTTGAGGCAAGATAATAGAAGGCAACAAAGCAAGCAATCTAGAAGTCATAACTTTGGCTATGATCTTGTAAATCCCATTACAGAGGCTGACGGGTCTGAAAGAATCCATCGTATTAGCACCAGGTTTTTTAGGGATAAGGACCAAAAAAGTGACATTGAGTTCTCTAAGAAGAGCTTTAGTTCCAAAGAATTCTTTGACAACATTCAGAACATCTTAACCAGTGATCTCCCAAAACTGCTGAAAGAAGAAGAGGGGGAAGCCATCAGGACCCAGAGATTTGTCACCTTCAAACGAAAAAATAGCATCTCTAATTTCCTTATCATTTGGAATAGCTTTAAGTCTAGAGTTAGTGCCTCTATCAATAATGAAAGGAATAGTAGAGAGAATTTCATGTTGACTTTGTAAATCAAGGTTATCCTCTTTGGAGAGGAGGAGAGAGAAGGACTGAAGCATTTCCTTTCTAATATCTTCTTCCTTAACCATTGTCTTGTTATTCACAATAAGAGAGGAAATTCTATTTATAGCTTTATGTTTCATAACTTTCATATGGAAGAATCTAGTATTTATGTCCCCATCTTTAAGGCAAAGGGCTCTTGATCTCTGTCTCCAAAAAGACTCCTCTTTAGATATAATATTATGATACTCAGCCACCAGCACATTCTCAGCTATTTTATGATCCTCAGAGAAACTCTCTTTTTGAATAGTCTCCTGAATGACCTTGATTTCTTCCTGTTTGATAATTTTGGCCTTGAAAATATCTCCAAAGACTTCCTTGTTCCAAATTTTAACATTTCTCTTGATATTACTCAGATTTTTAGCTATTCTATACATAGCACTTCCTTCCTAATTGTAGTTCCACCAATTAAAGATACAGTCCTTCAAACTAGGGTGGGATAGTACTTCAACAATTGATGCTTCTATTCTATTAGTTATTGATCTCCACTCAAGCTTTTGATTTGTAAATATTCTTCTGTTTCGTTCTTTCTAGATTTCCCACACTAGTATAGAGGGAGAGATTATCCAAATATCTTTGAACAGGCTATCTTTATTTAGAGAGGGCCACGCTTTAAGACAATCCACTAAATCAAAAGGCATAGATGAGTGCCAATTTAGGCACTTACATAATGAATTCCAACAATTTTGAGTAAATATACAATTTATGAGTAAGTGATTTGCATCCTCTTCTTGACATTCACATAATGGGCATCTTGAAGGACCTTCAAAACCTAGCTTCCTCAGTTTATCTGTAGTTAAAATTTTCTTTTGCATTGTTGTCTAGAGGAAAATTCCTACCTTAGGGAGGCATGCCTTGTTCCAACATAAGTTCAGTGGGATATCTAGGGTATCCATGTTCTGTTCCTGTACAATTGTTTTATAACCATCCTTCACATTATATATTCCATTGTTTGAACCAGCCTATATAAGTTTATCTTCTCTATTCTTAATTTTAATTACTCTATCTTTGAGGATGTCTATGAGTTTTTTTCTTTCCTTATACTCTATTGGAATATCATTTACTATTTTCCATACTAGATCCTCTTCAGGAGAGATATAATCCTTTAATAAAGGGCCCTTAATGTTTTTACATTTATCAATGAATCCTTGTGTAAAACCTAACTTAGTGAGGGGGGTAAACCCACCCCAAGAATCATCTCAAAAAAGGGCCTTGTCTCCTCTTCCTATATCCCATGTAAGTAAGTTATTAATAACTCCTCTAGATTCTTTAATAAAATTCCAAATATGAGATCCTTTAACATGGGACTGTGATCTAAAAATATTGATGGGGTCAGCATTTGGGATGTATTTATGCAAAAGGATTGTAGCACATTTGCTATTTTATTCTTTGTATATTCTCCAAATGAGTTTGGCACCTAGTGCTTTATTTTGCCACTGAAGATTTTTAATACCTAATCCACCCTAGGATATTGGTTTACACAGGTTCTCCCATCTTATAAGAGCTAACTTTTTTTCTTCTGTCAAACCTTGCTAGTAAAAGTCCCTAAGAAGTTTGTCTAAACTAGCTTTGACATTGACTGGAAGAGGGAGTATCGACATTTGATATGTGGGAATGGCAGTCAATATAGACTTAATCATTGTAGCCTTTCCAACTTTAGTGAGCCATTTACCTTTCCAATTACCTTTTTTGGTTTGGATTTTGGACAACACTTACTACCATAACTTAGAGCTATGTAATCCCTTATCTAGGGGGATCCCTAGGTATTTACAGGGAAACTTTCCAATTCTATAACCTAGGGTATTGCAAATCTATCGTGCTTTGGTTGGAGGGGTATTAATGAAAAAAACTTTAGATTTATTTGTACACACAAAAGTAGTGCACTCATATGGATCCTTACATGCAAGGAAACTCAAGAATGAGCCCTCACAAATCAATCCATAGCTCTCTATGCATGGAGTTGCAAGATTATGAATTTGCTCTCAGCTAGAGCTATTGAGCTTGTGACTTTGCTAGTCAACCATACAATGAGAGATTCAAGTGAGGACAAGGGAAAGAGTGCCAATATCCCCAAAGAATCAAATGGAAATGCAATGCAAATGCAAGCTAAGAATGAGAATGCAAATGTGCAAGCTATGCTATGAAAATGGAAGTACAAACTAAGCTATGAAATGGAAATAGCAATGTGTTACAATCCTTCCTATTAAGCTAGATGAGTTATTCTAGAGCTTGAAAGTGAAATCTAAGCTATGAAAGCATAAACATGAACTACTATGCAAGAATGGAAGCTAAACTATGAAGCAAATGAGGAACTCTAAGATGTAATGCAACAATGATCTCTAAAAAGCTCCAAAGTCTTCAAGAATTCCTGCAGCATAGAGTTAGTATGAAAATGAGTGTCCTAAAATGAGGGAGAGAGCTCTCCTTTTATAAGAAATGCAAAGGAATGAACCATGGAGATTAAGAGGCAAAAGTCTTAATCAGTGGTGGAGCTTAAAAGAGGAGCAATCCATGTGCACAAGTATCCTCCAATGAGAAAATAGGAATTGACTTTGTGTCCATGTGAGACAAAAAGTGTTTTTTTCCTTTTTTATAAAATGAGAATAATGCTTTATTTGTGCAACTTAGGATAAGAGGAAAGGGGGGCTTTTTTTATTTATTAAAAGGGGAGGAAATATTCCTTTTAAGTAAATAAAAACTTAGGATAAAATGGTTAGCCCAAGGATAAAAATCCAATATATGATTGAAATTAAGACTTGATCAAGAAATTGATAATGTTGAAAATATTGATTATTGATAAAACTGATTCAAGATTGATAAATCAAATAAATGGGGCCCAAAGTCTAGGCGACCATTTTTGGGTGCATACATTTGCCCCTCTTTGACTAATGTGTGATCAATTTGGGAACACATGTAGTCAAAGAATGAAGTTGAAATGTGAGATCGATTTGGGATCACAAAACAACTCAGATGTGAGGTCAATTTGGGATCACACCCGGACAAACATAAACAAAGGCCTTTGAACATGAGGTCGATTCAAGATCACATTCAAAGTAAGAGATAAGAATCTCAAATTTGAGCAAAAACTCACAAAAGATGTCTGAATCAGGAAAATCAAGGAATCAGGGATGAGAATCCCATAAATACTACCCCCTCAGAATCGAAATCAAAATCAGATGAAGAGGAATAGCAAAATCAATAAAAGATGATGAAATCAAAATGAAATCATAATCAAAGATAAATGATAACATAATAACCATTAGGCAATGAAACATGCCCCAGTGAGGAAGTAGAAGAATAGAAATAGAAGACTAGAAATAGAGCAAATGAAAGACTAGAAAATTTGAGAGACATGGAAGGAGGAAAGTCCATCGAAAATTGGATTATACCTCAAAAAGTCAGTCAACTGCTCAGAAGAAGGGAAAATTTTTGAAACGCGACTTGAATTTTGATTTCAAGTCCAAAAATGGATAGAAAATGATGTGATATGAAAGATTAGAGATGAAAGATATGATCAAGAAGAATCAGAAAAGGAGCATAGTTGACCAACTAGTTCATAGATGATAAAAATGAGAGCTCTCTCCATATGCAAGATGTAGAAACTAAACTATGATGAACCTAAGAATGCAAGCTACTATGAAAGTGGTTGACTTGCAAGGTCACAACGCTTATAGACATCTAATTATCATCATCAAGCATTGTTGGTAGTGTCGTAAGATCATACAATGCACACTAGCATAACTATGTGGATATGAATATGATCTTTATCAGATAAAAATGTGGAAATCTCACCTAGGCATCAAAGACATGGAGGTCCAAATGACTAATGCAGTGAGATTACCTAAGTTTGATATGGCAAGATTATGCTTGTATCAAGACACATGAAAGTCAGGATAACTAGAAGCATGCACTCGCAAAATAGTCAAGGATAATACCTTGTCAATCCATAGTGTCAAGTAAGACCAGCATAAATGCTCATGACAGTTAGGATCAAAAAAATATACCCACAAGCGGATAAAGAAATAAAACATGTTCTCATACCCTCAGTCTTCTAGCTATGCATCATCGAAAACTTCTCAGGGAGAGACCACTCATCAAAGAAATCCTCATAGACAGCACACAAAGAAAAATAAAGCCAACATATCTCAAGCGAGGTGATTGTTTAAGTGTGTGTGTGTTGGTCATAGAGTCAGACTCTGGTTATCACATTTGCCAATGAGAAATATTGCATCATACTTAGACTATTGGGTAAGACATCTGATAAGTGTTAAGAAACACCCGACGCAAGGGTAGTGTTGAAAAACACTGTTTGGGGTGGTGTTGAAAAACACCTGTTGTGAAATGCCCCAAGAGACAAATGCACCTAAAGGACCTATGCTAATAGTTATGCCCCCTAGACAAAGATAAAGACCAATTCTAGACCAAGTCAAATAAGGTCAAGACATGATGGAGAAAGGTTCAGTGTCGAGGATGCATGCTAACAAATAGGAGTGCAAAGGCCTCAAGCAGCGCCTGTTTCCAAGTTTTCACCACTTGGAATCTTATTCCAATTTTTTCTTTTTTCTTTTTTTTTAGATTTTTGCTATCAAGGCGCCTGTTTCTAAGTTTTCACCAAGGCACTTTTTCTATTTTTTTTGAATTTTTACATTTTTTTTTTGTATTTTTTAAGGACTTTTTATGCTTTTTAAGATTTTTTTAGCATCATATATCAATTTTTTTTTGGTATTTTTTCAAGATCATAAAGTATGTACAAAGAATGCCCCCAGATAGAATGGGCATTGAACTCGCAAGCAAGATCACATCATGTAGTCCCAATGTCTAGCAAGGTGGGGAACGAGAGGGAGTAGCAAGCTAGTGGAAGAGATGGAAGACAAGAGAATGAAGGAAAATGAAGGGAAGAAATCCTCAAGAGAAAAATCCTCAAGCTTACCCAAGCTAGGGAAAAATTTGTCATGTAAAGCACATTTGGACAAGCAATAAGAGGCTAGCATAGGATAAGTCACAAAAGTGCACTGCAAAAGAAGGAAGGATACAGTCCAAAGTAGTAGACATGTCAAGAGGCTTCATAGCATCGTGTTTTACTCTTTTTTTTATTAGATCAAGACCAAAGAGGAAAAGGATAATGAAAGGCTAGAATGAATGGAGGAAAATAAATATGAAGGCTAAACATGAATGGAATGAAAGCAAGACCATCGTAAGATAGCTCACAAGATAGCCAAATATTTGTGTATAATTCAACCTTATCAAGATCAAAGAGAGAGGATGGAATGGATGAAACATGTAGAAGAACTACGCATGATGCCTGATTGCCAAGTTTTCATCATGGTACTTATCCAAGGTGCCACAAGGGAGTGGTTTTCACCATAGGATGAATTTATTTCTCTTTACTTTTGCTACCAAGGTGCCTATTTCCAAGTTTTCACCATGGCACATTTTCAATTTTTTTCATTTTTTTTTTAAATTTATTTTTTTAAATTTTTTTTAGAAGAAGGAAAGCTTTTTAGATAATTCTCCTTGAAAGGATAAACCATGATATGCCAAGGATTCAAAATGATATGCTCAAAGATGTTGAAGGGGAAAGGAAGACACATGAGGAATAGGCAAATGAGAAAAAATGATAGAAGGTAGAAAGATAATGAATGGAAGGAATGTGAAAAGGTAGATGGAAAGAAAGGTAAGATCAACATCAATACACACCTTGAAGGGTGACGGGTAAAATGGAGGAAATGTAAACCATATTCTAGTCCAAGTGCGAACCATTTTCTGGTTCATTATTACTATCTGACTCCTCGAAGAGAGGATTGGTGTGCTTGTTATAATTCTCAAATATGAATGAAGGAATATGAGAAGGAATATGAAAAATATTTAGTAGAGGTTGTGGTTCAGGTGCATGGAATGGAAGAATGTTTTTGGAAAAAGATGAAGTGGAAGCCTTTGGAAGCTTGAATGTCAATTTCACTTTTTGTTCAAAATGAGACTCTTTCAAGAGAGACTTTGGAATCCATATAGCCTTAGGCTTTTTATTTCTTTTGGATGATTTAGAGATAATATCTTCAATGATGGATTTTGGAACCCATACTTGTCTTGTATTTTTCTTCTTAGATATCTCTTTTGACTTTATGCGCCCATGTCGATTAGAGGAGACATGGTGATCTTCTTTTTTTGATGGATTCTTGTATTGTTTCTTTTTCTTGTTTTGAACATTCAAGTTACTTCCAAAAGACTTGGGACTTATGGAAGTAGAAGGAGGATATGACTAGTTTAGATGGGTGAGTGGATGAAAGGGATTCAAGGGTATGCATCTACGTTGATCTTGAGGAAAGATAGGAGATGGAGGGACGTAAGGACCCAAGATGGATGATGAATTAAGAGAATTAGGAGGGGAAAGTGAAGGGACATAAGGGCCAAAGATGGAAGGAAGACATGAAGCCTTTGGTATTGGTGGAGGAGGTCCAAGGATGGACATGGAAGACGCAAAATGATAATCAATAAATTCATCAGCATCTATATGACAACCAAGGATATCAACATCTTTGGAGTGAGCATTGGAATTTTCAATAGAATTGTGGACATCTTGAATAGGAGCATCTTCTTTGATAGGATTGTTTTAAGCTTGCGAAGACTTAGGAAGAGTAGAAAGCGGAAGTGAACATGGAGTGGTAGAACACAATGGAAGGCTTTGATCTTGACAAGGATCATTGGGTAGCATAAGCGTATCAACTTTCTTTCGATCTTCAATAGGCTTTACATCAGAAGTAACAACACCATTTTTAATAACCTTAATGGAAGTATCATCTTTGCAAAGTGCAAGTGTGGTAAGGTTATTTTGATCATCAATAAGCTCAACGGTGTAAGTAGTAGCTTGATCTTGCTTAGGAGATGGTGGAATGAATGCGGAAAAGCGTAGAGGATCAAAAGAACCATGAAATGGAGGAGATACATCATGAAGAGAATTGGATGATATGGAAGGTTCCTGATCTTGATCTTTATTTATATTTTTTTCTTTATCATTTTTAGAGTCCTCTTGACATGGAGCCATTTCTATGGATAAGGAAACATGTTGGAATTGTATGGAAGACTTTGGAGGAGATGCTGAAAGACTAGCTGAAATAGGCATTATAGCATTTAAAGGTTTAGGCCCTTTAGGTTTAGCATTATTGAAAGTATTTTCAGCCAAGTGAAGGTTAGCTTGAGTATCTTTAAGAGGTAGCCCTTAAGGATAACTATAAGGAACCGCATGAAAAGCCTTAGGATCTTTGTTGGATGAAGGATTTATGAAAGATTTGGAAGACTCAGAAGCTTTAGGAAGTGTGTGGGTATTGGAGGAAGTAGAGGATGGAAGGGAACCATCACAAGATAAAGGTTCATCATTAACATGATCTTGCTTGAGAGTGCAACCTTTATTTTTAGCATGAGAACTTTTAGAGGAGAGATTCTTTTGATGTTTGAAATCAGCGCGGTAGATTTTCTCTTCCTTAGTAGGAATATTGTTTGTTTGCAAAAATCATCAAAGAATTCTTCAAATTTAGAGTCATATGGATCACCATCATAGTCTACCCAATACGACTCCCCCTTAGAAATCACAAGTGTACCACGCGGATGATGCTTAGGAATAGAAGTTTCATGGGCATCACTACATTGTCCATTATCATAGTCATCATAGTCATCATAGGTGGGTGTGTCACTCTTTATGGAAGAGACATCACAAGGACTATCACATTGCTCTTTATGGTATGTCTTCTGAAGAGAAGTAAGACTCTTGGGAGAAGTAGAAGAAGAACGAGATCTTGAAGAAGAGGAAAATGAAGACCTAGTGGAAGAAGAATACTTGGATAATGAGGAATTGGAATGATGTTTAGAAGAGTCATGATAAGATTTCGAAGATGAAGAATGTGAATAGTGTTTAGAAGAATCATGATAAGACTTAGAAGATGAAGAATGTGAATAGTGTTTATAAGAATCATGATAAGACTTAGAAGATGAAGAATGAGAATGATGTCTGGAAGAGTCATGATAAGACTTGGAAGGTGAAGAAGAATGAGAAGATTTAGATGATGAATAATGTTTGGAAGAAGAAGATCGTGATATGATCATGTTTATGATTCTAGCAAAGGCATTTGATTTAATAATCTTTTCTTTTATTTTTGCTATAAATTCATCACTCATGAGAATTTTGGAGGAACAACACTTTTCGAATATGTCAATGAGCTCAAGATCATCTATTCTTAATAAAGGTTCCAAATCTAGATAGTCAAGATTCATGGTTCCAAAAGAGGAGAAATCAAGCATAGGAATGATAGAAAAATAGAGGAATGCAAACTAGATAGTAGGAGAAAAAGAATCAAGAGGAAGAAGAAGAATTTCCCATGGGAATAGAAGAATTTAGAAGAACATGGGAAATGGAGAAGAAATAAGAAGACTAAGAGCCATCTTGTGCAATTGATACCATAACGTTCATTGAGATGTTGAGCAACATGACAACACCTAGGATCTAAGATCTGGACTGACCAAGGAAGACTAAAAATAGAAGACCCTTGGTAATAGGATGACCTCACAAAGTGTCAACACCAAACTAGGATAATCAAAGTTCTCTATTGTCCAAAGAGAAATGAAAAGATAGAAGAAGGGGCTTTACCAACATTGTCAAAGAGGTGCTTCAAATCAAAGGGTGACTACCCTTGCACTTTTGAACTAGGAGGTTGGGCTAGGCCAAAATATAATTGAAATTGAGATTAAATGAAAATTATTTCGACAATAAGAGTACGAGAATTTCCCAAGAATGTAGCTCACAATTCTAGAGATAAAATTTCTCACCAAGAACAACCTTCTAATGTGATATTTCTCTTTGGCTAATGTGATAATGATGTTGATCTTGACCAATTTGTGCAAAATTTTGAGTTTTAAATTCTGATTTTGGATTTTCTGAATGTTAGGGTGAAAATGTCTGATGTCAATCACAAATTTAACAGCATTTGGACAAGTTTGAAAATAGTAGAGGATCAAACATGTCTTCAAACACTTGAAACAAGGGCAAAAGCAACCTTGCCAAGACAAACACTTATGATATCAAAAATAAAATTGCACCCTATGAATGCTACCGATTGTTTGTATGTTGAGAATGTTTACACTGGTATCACACAATCGAAGACACTTCAAGCAATATCTACCTACAAGACAAGGCTCAATACTTACCAACTTATCCCACAACTTGATGCCCCCTTGCCTCACACCAAGTGGTTTCCCACAAGAGATATTGGCTTTGTCATGGAAGTGTCAAACAACACAACCAAAGGGACACATATGGTGAGTATCTTGGGGTGATCCGAGTTAGTCCACTTGGATCAATCCTTGCACTAAGAAGATAAGCGGCTAAATAAGGTGGCCTCTAACCTATGGTTCTTAGTAAGGGCTTCCGTTTATAACACCCTTCTTGCTCCTCATAAAGGACTAGGACCTCGCGGCCTCAAGAGTACCTTAAGCATTCTTGCTCAATATTTTCCCCATGGTCGCAATCCCATAAGCTACTCACATCAAGCGAAGACAAGTGTTATGTCTACCAAGGTTTTGTGTCCTTGGTAGCCTTGAGTTTATAGTGGGTTGGAATAGCTCAGTATTAGCTTGTCCCCACTTGGGTTGTTCCTCTTGATTGCTCAAGAGAAGGCCCGCTAAAGGATTCTAACAACTAAACAAAAAGTGGATCAACTCTTGAGGTTCAAGGTTTTTGGTTCACCACAAGGGTGAAGAGCATACTCCCCTATCTCAAGAATCTCTCCCAAACACACCAAGCAAAGTTCATTTACCCTCTTGTTTTCAAAATTCAAAGATGGGTCAAGATTTTTTGGTTCACCAAAATGGTGAAGAGCATACTTCTCCTACCACCCAAGAATTCCTACAACAAGATCTTAAGTGCCTAATAAATGAAACAACTAGTTTTTACCACACTTAAAAGGAAAGCAAATAAACAAGCAAGATTTTTTTTTATTTTTATGCTTGGGCAGCCCTACAAAAACCATTAGTAGCCCTTTTTGACATGCGATTTTGACAAAATATTCAAGCAAGAGGAACCTACAACCACAACTTGTTAGACCAACAAGGTTAGCAAAATCCAAAATCTAACAATAGTTAGCACATGAAACATCAGATAATCTGCAAAATAACTGATCAAATGAAAAAATCTGAAAATGAAACCATCATGGTTGGATTAGGCTCAGAAAGACCTTTCCAATGATATATCATACTTCAATTTTCGATACCATTTACAAAAATTTCTCAAAAATAGGCATTAGTATTATAAGGTATATCGCGCAATATACCTGAGAAGTGTCATGTGATACTTTGAGATAGAAAACCAGAGAACGCAAAATATCTAAAAATTAATCCGAAAAATGACAAAAATGCAAGAAACTAAAGGAAAAAGTCTATCTACTCTGCCCCACGGTGGGCGCCAAAAATGTGTGCTAAAATATTGTCACACTTCTATGAATCATTACATGTAAGGAAAATCAAGAATAAGCCCTCACAAAGTGATCCATAGCTCTCTATGCATGGAGTTGCAAGGGACTATGATGAATTTTCTCTCAGCTAGAGCTACAAACTTGTGACCTTGCTAGTCAACCATACAATGAGAGATTCACAATGAAGACAAGGGCAACAATGCCAATATCCCCAAATGGAATCAAGGTATGAAAATGCAATGCAAATATAAATGATGATGCAAAGTAGTCTATGAGATGACAATGCAAATTAAACTAAGAAATGAAATAGCGATGGATTACAATTCCCCTAATTAAGCTATGTGAGATCAATCTATTGCATAAAAGGAAATCTACACTAAGAATGCCATTATCATGCAACTATGAAAGAAAATATGAACTAGATGGAATGCAACAAAGATCTTCAAAGCTTGGATGCAAAGGTGTCTTCAAAGAAAGCTCCAAATGACCTAGAAAACCTGTAGCATAACATTAGCATGAAAGAGATGGATATAAATGAAGGAGATACAAATGAAGGAGAGAGCTCTCTTTTTATAAGAAATGCAAAGGAATGGACCATGGAGATTAAGAGGAAAAAGTCTCAATCAATGGTGGAGCTTGAAAGAGGAGCAATCCATGTGCACAAGTATCCTCCAATAGGAAAATAGGAGTTGACTTTATGTCCATATGAGATAAAAAGTGCTTTTCTCTTTTTTATAAAATAAGAATAATACTTTATTTGTGCAACTTAGGATAAAATGAAAAGGTGGGGCTTTTCATTTAATAAAAGGGGAGGAAATATTCCTTTTGATTAAATAAAAACTTAGGATAAAATGGTTAGCCCTTAGGATAAAAATCCAATACATGATCGAAATTAAGACTTGATCAAGAAATTGATAATGTTGAAAATATTGATTATTGATCAAAATGATTCAGGGTTGATAAATCAAATAAATGGGGCCCAAAGTCTAGGTGACCATTTTTGGGTGCATGCATTATTAGGATTCACTTTTTGACCTGATGCCTTCATATATACATCTAGAACAACTTTAAATGCCTTAGCTTCCCTACAGTTGGATACTCCTAGAAGTATAGTGTCATCAACAAATTGTTGGTGTGTTATATTAGGGACATGTTCTGTAATTTTGACTCCTGAGATTTTACCTTCAAGGTGGGCCTTAGTTATAGATCTACCTAAAGCTTCAGCCATGACTACATAAAGGAAGGGGGAGAGTGGGTCACCTTGTCTAATACCGTGGGAGATTTCAGAGAAGCCTTCAGGAGTACCATTGATTGGGAGTGATATTTTGGGTGTAGAGATACAGTTGAAGATTAAATTAATCCATTGTTTGGAGAAACCAAATGCTGCCAGGCATTTACATAAAAATCTCCAGTCTACTTTATTGTAAGCTTTTTGAATGTCAATTTTTATAAGCATACACGATTCTTTGTTATATTAGTTTGTATGTACTATTTCTTAGGCTATTACAATTCCATCCAAGATTGAGTGGTTAGGGACAAAGCCAATTTGTTCTTCTGAGATAATTGCAGGAAGGAAGGTTTTAAGTCTATTTGCTAAGCATTTAGAAAGGATTTTATAAATGGTGTTACAAAGGGATATAGGGCAGAATTCCCCTAGTTCTATACATTCATTTTTCTTAGGGATAAGTGTGAAGAAGGTATTATTGATTTCGATTAATAGTGAGCCAGAGTTTCTAGTAGCTTCCACTGCTTGCCATATATCTTCTCCAAGAAAATACCAGCACTTTTGGAAAAAGCCTGCCTGAAAACCATTTGGTCCTAGAGCTTTCTCTGGATGTAGTTGGAATAAGGATTTTTTAACTTCTTCAATGGTAAATTTACTATTCATCCATTTATTATCTGCATCAGTAATTAATTTGGGGATAGACGTCAGCATTTCATTTTGTGCTCTGAGATCAACAAAATCATGATTGTTAAAAAGAGTATGATAGAAATGTACAAATTGTTTGGAAATAAGTTTGGGATCATCTATGAGATTTCCATTATTGTCTCGTATTTTAGATATTATGTTTATACTTCTTTTGTTGTTAGTACTATTATGAAATTTTTTTGTATTACAATCCCCTTCTTTCAACCATATTTCTCTGGATTTTTGTTTCCAGTATATTTCTTCCTTTAGTAAAATCTCAGCATGTTTAGCCATAAGATCTTTTTCTTTTATATAGCTTGTTTCATTCATCCCTTGTTCTATGACTAGTTTATTTAGGCAGTCTATTTCATACTCGATTTTATTTTTTTGTTCAAAAATATTATTAAATTTGTCTTTGTTCCAATCCAAGATCTTGTGCTTAATAATCTTTAGTTTAGCAACTAGGTAGTACATCTTAGATCTAGAGACTTTTATCTGCTTCCACCATTGTTCCAGAAGTAGCATAAGTTCCTAATCTTGAAACCACATGAATTCAAATTTGAATGGGTTTCTAGGTGGTTTATAGTTTTCTGTAATAGAGAGTCTTACTGGAAAATGATCAGACCCAGCATTGGGGAGGACTTCTGCGCTTATATTATGATTAAAATTTCTAGTATCTCCGTTAATCAGGAATCTATCTAATCTTTCAGTAATGTGACTGAAGCCTAATCTTCTGTTATTCCAAGTAAATACACCATTATTGGTGCTAATATTGATTAAGTTATTAACCAAGACCCATTGACTAAAATCTTTTTGTGACTGTGAAATATACTGTGAGCCACCAAATTTTTCTATAATACCTAGAATTGCATTAAAATCACCTCCTAAGATGTGAATGTCTTTGGGAGTGGATGATAGTTGATTTTGAACTTCCTGCCATACTTTCCTCTTCTCTACATAATGGACAGGACCATATATATTAATGAGTTTAAATTTTAATTTTGTCTTTAAACTATTAACTATTAATAGAAGCCACTTATTATTTTTAGAAACTACCTCAATCACTACTTTCCTAGGATCCCATAGGGCAGCCAACCCTCCAGAGGCTCCTCCTGATAGGACTATCTCTGATTTCCAAATACCTAATTTAAGACTAAACTTCAAGCTCTCTTCCTTATTTAGCTTAGTTTCCTGTAATATTATTATTTATGATTCAAATGTATTAAGATATCTTTTAATTAATCTTTGTTTGTTAGGGGCATTCAGGCCCCTAACATTCCAAGTTGTTATTTTCATTGACCTTGGGGAAGGCTCTTACCCTTCCCAGCATTCAAGATGTCAGATAAGTTTTGTTGATTATCAGCATTACCAGCTAAAGTTCTTAATTCATTAATGGATTTTCTGTTGCACTTTTTCTTAGTCTTAAGGGTAATTGGGCAAGAAAGACCCTCCCTATTCAAGCAATACCTAGCTCTATATCTTTATTTGTTATCCCATTCAGACATTTGAGAATATCTTGCTCACCTTCTACTAGATCATTACTCAAATGAATCTTCTCTGAAAGGTCATTCTGTTCATACTCTTCCTGCCCCTTAATTATATTAATAAGTGAGTCTTCATGATCTATAATATCTTTTCCATAATCCTCTAGGAGATTATCAGGGTTAGTTCCAAGCTCTTTGTTGAGAGATTATAATTCTATAGGCATTGAGATGGAGGGAACAAGGATTGCTTGAGATTCTATATCCTGTTGTTCCAAGAGAAATACTTCTAATCTATTTGCCTTTAAATTCTCTCCTAACATAATATTTTTTATTAGAAGTTCTTTTTGGAGGGCTACTTCCTCTCTATTACAAATCTCATCCATAAATAAATCCATTAATTCATTTGTAACTTTTTCGCCTAGATATTCTGAAATTGCTTTAACCTCTCTCTCACATTTCTTTTCTTTAGATTCTATATCCGTTATTATATCCTCTTGATTTCTTGTACTTCATGAGCTCTCCACTACCTTATTTTCTATTGTTGTGATCAGAGTATAGACTGGGTCATTGCTGACCGTGGAGACTTTACCCATTGCAATCTTTGATTCATGTTGTTTATCATGGTTACTTAATAATATTTCTTGAATTTTACCCATTTTTAAATCAGTACTAGCAAATTCAGCTTCTAAAGGAACCACTAGCAATGCATTTGTACTATTCAGATTATTAGTTGATTTGTAATTACACTTAGATATTACATCATTGTGCCATTGTGTTAATTCCTCACTGATTTTTGTCTGTACTTCCCTAAGCTCTCCCATAATATCATCAACCAGATTTACTTTATTTTCAATGGCTTGTATTCTAACTCCTGGAGATACGGGAACAAAGGCTTTGCTGGGGTTGTGCTCTACATGTTGGCTCTTATTCTAATCATCCTCTAAGATTCCTAAGGATTGGGAGACTAGCTGGGACTCAAGGTAAATTGATTTATTTCTTGAACTAGGGGGTGAATTTCCTATATTATTCTAAGGGTTTCTAGGCATGGGGGATATAGGTGTAGTATCCTCATTCTTTCCATAATTGTTTTTAATAACAAACCCTCCCTTGTTCTCAAGGAAAGCAACCTTAATATCTAGATTAGCCAGATTGAAGTTTGGGGATGACTAATTTTCTAAAAGGCTGGTAGTATTTACAGGGATATCTTCCATTTCCTCAAAAAAAATTTCAACTATAGTGGGATTGATGACCACCGAGCTTGATTTACAACATAATCTGATAGGAGGGATTATCTTTTTATGAAGATTCATTTTGACTATAATAATCTTTTTAGCTTGATTTTGCTTTGTTTCAACCATCCCAATATACTTGCCAATGCTATTTCCTATTTTTCTATGAGTTTCCTACCAGGTACACTCCAGAGGAAGGTTTTTAAGGAGAATGAATTTTTCCACCATAAAGTCAGTAAGTTTTTCAGGGTTAAAAAAGGGGGTCCAATAAAAAATAGTAAATTCTATAGTTCTGTACTTAGGGTAGCCCTCTAATAGTATCTATTTTTTAAGTGCTTTGTTACTAAAATCTAGATAAATGCAAAATTCAGTAAGAATTGAAACAACTACCTTTTGTT